>JAMPIV010019808.1:0-696335 GCA_024509875.1 Oreohelix idahoensis | reverse complement strand
TCCCATTCAGTACTGCTATTCAAACAATCTCTCGTTAACGTAATTTTTTCCTTTATATTTTTAAATCTATCGCTTTCATGCAGACTGCAGTATCACTTGTAATACGATAACTTTACCAAATTTTTAATTAACACGGTTGTAGAATTACTACTTTAGCACTACTTCTAGCGAGAAATGCGACTGGTGTGTGTGTTTATATCGGCTGACAAAGTCCAATAGTGTGAATATATGCTAAGAACGCGTGTCGATACAAAAAGAGGTCCTGCAACTTGTGACGTCACGTTTTCCACCATGCTACTACATTGTTCTCTTACTTTTATGTCTTCGTGTATTCTTTTGACACGTTTTCTTCTCTCCCTCTCTTGCTTTGAAGGCTAGGCTTTAGTTTTTGTGGAAAATGTGTTACGTTATTGTCTCAAGGTTCGGGGCATAATATCTTAGCACTGACTTGAGGCGTAGGCGACAACGATCTCCATAACTTCGCCATTTTATTCCTATGTATTATTTGAATTTATAAAGTGGTTACTAGTCTTACAATTGGGGAAATTTTGGCAAGATATATGTGAGCGTGTTGTACATACAGATTGTATTTTACGACATAATCTCCCCCATTAGAAAAGCTTGCAAGGGTAGTGCAACTTGAAATATCTGTATGACAACCACGATCAACTCTGCTTTACTCTGCCTTAAAGTGATCATGGATTTATTGCAGTTGGGTCATACAAAGTAAGCACAACTCAAGAAAGCGGCCTCAGACCTCTGCAATCCAAGAATCTAATTCAACTACAGATATTACTGTCTGTCCTATGCTGATGTAACTCAATTTTCACCATTCCTCCTCATGGAGTCTGTCCTATGACATATCCAGAGATAATATATGTCCCTCAAGTTTGCAATAATTATGAGGGGATAACCTATAAAATGGTAATGACAGAGTTATGTAGGGGTTCCAGTAATCTCATTATCAGCCTGTATAAAACATTCAGGACATTCTCAATCAAAAAGGCAACTCAGGGATTCATTATGTTCCTCCCAAATATTAACAGCCAACAATTTGTCGGCGCGTTAGCTTGACTGAATGTGGAAACACCCTTTACTATTATTCCTGTATAATTCTATAATGCGCCACTCAAATGGAGGCCATATTCACCAACCATTTTCTCCGCCTAGAGACAATTTGGTGATATAAGATAATATGTTGGGGAATCAACGTTTCCCCACCAGAAATCAATTTGCCCTGTCTTAGCTTTGTCATAATATGTGGGTGATCTCCATCCAGGGTCCGTACAATACTTCCCCTTTTACTGGATGGGGTCGGGTGACTACCAATATCACCACTGCCCTTATAATGCTAAATTAATAGCCATATTGTGAAGCGCTGTGAGCATTTTCCCAATTGCTCACTCGTCCACTCCCCACTTTTCTTCTGTTAACATTTTGTTTTGGTTTCAACTCTGGCGGATTATCTTCAATGCGAATGTTGGCCAGTTCCTGAAAAGCGGCTTCAAACTGAGCCTGGGATGACTGGACTTTGTTTATTCGTTCTCTTTGTGCCATACGCAGAGATGCTAATGTAAAGGTATTCGGAGAAGACTGGTTGTAAAAAGGGGCGTTCCTATTCACTTTATCTACCTTTTCCTGTTTATTTTTCCTAGTAGTTTCAGGCCTACTTTCAACGGAGTACTTGGGTAGGTCCTGATAATGTTCCCAACGTGTGGGCTTTCCTTTTTTATTTTTAGACCCATGTGTTTCAGAATGCTTGGCGGGCATCTGATTATTAGTTTTCCACCCTGTGGAATTTTCCTTGCAACACTGGTTACAGGCCTCAACAAATTTTTCAATGTCTTCAGCTACGCCTGGCCAGAAATATGCTACAGATGTCCTTTGGCGTGTGGTACCCATCTTCTGGTGTCCACCGTCTGGTACAACATGTGTGTGTGCCATCGCTTGTTCCCTATAACTCCTGGGCAGTACTAACTGTCCCTCCTTCTTGGATCCTGCTCTAGCTTCCTTGTAGAGCAGTCCCCCCCCCCCTTCATATAGAATTATCCTTTCTTAGGGTGTGCATGGCTGTTTGGCAATTTGCCAAAGTAAGGTTTTAATGATTTGTCCTTTGCCTGGGCCTTTCTCATCTGTTTAGGATGAATGTTTAGTGGTGGTGTTTCCTCCTTTCTAGGGGTCGACCTGACATATCACTTCTTCATAGATGGGGGATGTTGAAGATTAATATGATTCTCTGTCATTTTCTTCCTCCCCTTGTCCACTGTTATCATGCATGCCGCGTGATATGGAGGAACTTTCCTACCACAGTCAATAGTCTTATGATTGTTCATCCTGCAAATTTTACAATATTTCCCTTCTGGTTTGTAGGGTCTCCTTTCACTGAAATGCGGGTTTCTATCGCGTTGGTCATACCTTGGCCTATCATAGTTTTGGTTACTTCTTGGGTTATGATCCCTATTATCAAATTGGTTTGGGTTTTGGTTCGAGGCATAATATCTTAGCACTGACTTGCGGCGTAGGCGACAACGATCTCCATAACTTCGCCATTTTATTCCTACGTATTATTTGAATTTATAAAGTGGTTACTAGTCTTACAATTGGGGAAATTTTGGCGAGATATATGTGAGCGTGTTGTACATACAGATTGTATTTTACGACACCGGTCATTATTTAGGGAACTAGAAAAATGGGCCATGGAAGAAGATGTGAGGAGAACACGTTGTCGTCTGCCTGGATACTCTGGTAGGACACAACAAATACAAGGCATTCTTTCTTCTTTAGAAACAAGGAAACGTGAGCAGATGGCAAAGACATGAGATCTCGGTGTACATTTGTTGAAAGTCCTATTGTCCACAGCTGAGGGGTAAGGATAAATGATGACTGTAAGGCTATCTACGCAATCTTTTGTCCAAGCAGTTGCTGGACCGACGCACACACAAATGAACTTGGAGAAATCCGTCAGAGACTAAACAATAATACATAGAAAAAAGAAACACGTCAATAGTAATATCAGAAAATTCAATGAAGTTCAGAGCAGAAGCAGACGCTATAAAACGGAAGTTCTGATGAAAGAGAAAAGTAGTGACAGACGCCAAATGTTTTGTCGCACAGGCGCTGTCAGTAATGCAATCATTCAGGAATCAAAGCCCTAATTGTCCTCAATACAACAATCTGTAAACGATTTCGACAATTCAGATGAGCTGAGATGAAGGAGATCAAATATTTCTACAGTATCTCCGATAATGAAGAGGCCGACAGACTGACAATGGAATTAGGTCTGAATAGGTCATGCTGTTTATTGAAATCCGATAGAGGAACAACTGTAGGCAACATTTAAACCATCAGAAAAACTATACCTGTCACCAGCTCAGTGATCGAGAACAAGAAATAAGCTTCCAGGCTAAGCACAGATCACAACAGCTTGGGATACTATCTGTTCATTTAGTTAAACCTCATATAAGATCGAAGCCATCGTCACAGCGAAGGTCTGCTATAATGGATCTCCAATATCCAAGCAATCGCCACTTATTATCACCTTCGTCGATTTTCAAAAAGCCTTTGATAGTCTACACCGCCCATCATTGTGGAAGATACTTACAATCTATGGTTTTCCAACAAAATATGTGAATATAATCAAAGCGCTATATGACAATGCAAGATGTTGTGTTAGAACAAATAAAGGGAATACAGAATGGTTTACAGTAGAAACAGGGGTGAAACAAGGCTGTATTATGTCACCACTACTTTTTGGAATAGCTATTGATTGGGTTATGAGAAACTATACCCACAATGAACAATTGGGTATAAAATGGACAAATGGAAAATTCCTGGGGGACCTGGATTTCGCAGATGATGTAGCATTCTTAAGTTCAACACCAAGACAATCCCAAGAAGCAATAAATAATTTGTGTCATCTCTCGGTTAAAAATTGGTCTCCAAATAAATGCCTCTAAAACTAAAGCTATGAACTTTTCTAACGAGACCTTTGATATCATCTTGAACGGGGAAAAAAAACTACTAGAAAGTTGAAAGTTTCAATTATTTAGGCAGTAAAATGACTCAGGATGGTGACACAACAAGAGAAATCCATACTAGAATTGCTTTGGCAGCTAGCGCCTTCAATAGATTATCTAAACATTTGGAAATTACGATCATTGAATATACATACCAAGCTTCGTCTGTTTAATTCAAATGTTATCTCAGTGTTAACATACGGCTGTGAGAGTTGGAAAATAACAAAATCATTGGAGAACAAGCTGAATACATTCGAGAACAAATGTCTTAGAAAACTCATGAACATCAGTTGGAAAGAATTCAAGACTAATCGACAAATAAGAGAAGACTCTAGGCAGAAAATATGTCTCCGACTATATAAGGAAAAGACGATGGTCATATATCGGTCATGTCCTACGAATGCAAAACAACAGAATACCACTACAGGCGCTCACTTGGGTTCCTGAGGGTAAGCGGAAAAAAGGAAGACCAAAAGAAACACTCAGAAGAACAATAATAAGAGAAGGAAGAACGTTGGGCCTAAATAATGTGCAAGAGCTAAGAGGAGTGGCGTCACAACGAACAACCTGGAGAGCACTGGTTTCTGCCTTATGCGCCGTGTTTGGCGCTTAAAGAATTTATTATTATTATTATTAATATCCAAGCTAAAGATAGGATTTACTGATTAGTATACTTGTGACACAGAGAAAACTAGTGCCCGCCTTAGGCGATTTAACCTCTTTGACCCAATCTGGCACGCGCTCGCAAGGCCGTCCCGCACTCGGATTCCTACCTCCAATTGTGATTTTTTTTTTAGTTTTTAAAAAGGAAGAAACGAAGATTATTTCAAATTAAAAATCACGAATATCTGCTGCTACATTGTATTAATAATAATAATAGCTCCTTCAGTCATAACTGACTATGAGAATGCGCCCCTGAGTTAACAGCCCTCATATGCTTATTTTCCTGATGTTCCTTTCGACGTTTCCTCCTCTCCTGCGTGCTGTGAGAGCTTCTTTTCGCCCAATCCGAGGTGGCGTCGTAGATAGCATCGCGACTTGATGTGATCGGCAGCTTCATCCTCTCAGGTTGCTAGATTTATGTTCAGTGCCCTCGTGTCTCTCTTGCACACTTCTTTGAATCTCATCTGAGGTCTCCCAACTGTTCTTTTGTCATCTGTAAGTTGTCCGTAAAAGATATCTTTTGGGATGCGACCATCTTCCATGCGGCGGACATGGCCAAGCCAGAGTAGTCTGCGCTGTCTAAGCAGTGTGCTCTGAAGGCCAGCACACTATTACATTCTATTACAGAGAAAATATTTGTATAAGCTATATGCTGGCAAAACAAAAAACGTATTACATAGCGACTCTATAACCTCAAGTCCAAGAGCTCCCACCAGAACGGACTAAATCGGCTGAAAAAGTGCCCGACAAATGAGGAGCTAAGAGACCAAGTGGCTGTCACCGACGCCAGTCTTTGGCAAGTTAGTAAAGTGAGGCTGCTCACTGTTGTCTTCCAACACATTCCAGTAGAAATCTGAAGGTGTTGGTTGAAAGAGAAAATAAGAACAGAGGACTAAAAACTTACTTGCATCTCCCTTGAACAGTGTTATTGTCGGTCGGTAGTTTATTCTGACACGTTGTTACGTCACACGCCCCGCGTGCAGTCACTATCACCGCTGAAGTGGAAGAAAACAAGACATTTACACTAAAAAGTTTAGAACAGTGTCATGACTACCCCGTGCAGATGTCGAGAAGTAACAAGCAGGACTACTACACCCCGTGAAAACATGTCGCTTAAAGATAAAAGGAAGGGTTGTGCTAAATGGTCCATAGGGACCGAAAGTGAAATGATGATGATGTATCTCAGGGAAAATATACTTTCAGAAATATTGTATAAGGTCACACATTCACGTAACGAATAATGATATCAGAAATATTGTATAAGGTCACACATTCACGTAACAAATAATGATATCAGAAAAATTGTATAAGGTCACACATTCACGTAACGAATAATGATATCAGAAATATTGTATAAGGTCACACATTCACGTAACGAATAATGATATCAGAAATATTGTATAAGATCACACATTCACGTAACGAATAATGGTATCAGAAATATTGTATAAGGTCACACATTCACGTAACGAATAATGATATCAGAAATATTGTATAAGGTCACACATTCACGTAACGAATAATGAAATCAGAAATATTGTATAAGGTAACACATTCACATAACGAATAATGATATCAGAAATATTGTATAAGGTCACACATTCACGTAACGAATAATGAAATCAGAAATATTGTATAAGGTCACACATTCACATAACAAATAATGATATCAGAAATGATAGGAAACTCTTTACAGAGCGATACAACAGGAAGAAATCTGATCATCAGAAGAAGTGCCCCCGTCCGACAAATGTTTCGGCCCTATATACTCCTTTACATTCTAAGGGGGGCGGGCCCGCTTGGGTCATGACTCCCAAGCGTCTCAGCTTCCTGTTGTCTTGTATCGAAAATGAACCCATTTCACTTATGGTAGCAACTTTAAATTCACAACTCCGCCAGCCGTGGAGGCAATTGTGAAAGTAACAAAGAGAAGACAAATTATTCCGTTCGTTCCGTCGCACACACCGAGACACCATCGCGAAGTCAACGAGTCTAGCCACTGCGTGTTCGTCACTGAAATTTTGATACTGACACCCCTATAGGGTACACCGCCTGTCGCACCTGAGTCACAGCCCGTTCACTAGTACACCACAAACCCAGCGTATTGTGGACTTAGAAAAATTCCTAGTGTTTTCTGTACCGCAGTGCTTATTGTCACGATCTCCATTGCCCATTGCGGTTGTTCCACAGCCAGCATGATGCCTTTTCGGCAGTTTCACTAAGCCTCTTCATTGCCCTTGTTCTCGACTGTCCCCTCAGCCCCAACAGTTTCAGTAGATCATACACTGATGCAGCCACAAGCCCTCTTGCGCCCACTTCAACAGCCATGACCCTTGCAGTGAACCCATCGTGTCTCAGATCTGCGGCCAGATCACTATACTTGGCCGCTTTGAACGAATGTTGCTCGTCTAATCTGGATTTAAACGGCACGGTCAGTTCAATCAGTATGACCTGAAGCGTTGCTGAAGAATGAAGCACTATATCCGGCCGTCTCCGCGATTTTCTGATACTCTCTGGATATACCCCTCGTCCAGGTAGGTCTACCGCCATCTCCCAGTCGTTTGCACAGTCAAGGAGAGATGGTAAACTGCTACCAGGTTTATTCGGTTTGGGTTGTGCTGACTTTCCTGCCCTCAGAAAGTATGTATTTGCGGTGCTCGGCCTGGGTTTGCTATTCGCCTTCATCCTTGCCAGATCTACTGTCGCAGCAAGCTCATTTAGCACTTTGTTATGGCGCCAAGTGTATCGCCCTTGCCCTAATGACACCTTACACGCTGAGAGCACGTGTTCAAGTGTCTGCCTCCCCTGGCACAGGGGGCACTGCTCATCATCCGACTTTCCCCATTTCACAAGGTTGGTGGCCGACGGCAGCAGGTCATACAGTGATCTGACAACGAAGCTGAGCCTAAGAGGTGCCATATGCCATATATCATTCCATGTCAGTGACCTCTGCAGGGCTCCTTCCCATGTAGTCCATTGGCCTTGTTGGACCTGCTGCACTGCTTTTTGCAACCTCTTATCATTCTCAGCTCCTCGTATCCCCTGAACAAATATGTCTCTGCGCTCCCTGCTTGATGCCTTGGACCACCAGCGGATGTCTCCATGACCAAATCCTCGTCTATTCGTTTGTGTGTATCCGATTACCTCCCTCAGCTTGAGTGACTCTTTGGCAGCATCAACAGCTTCTTCCACTCTCCACTTCCTTCCCGTTTTCAGTGTAGGCTGAATGGATTTAACCACGTCATCAGCTGACTCGCGCAGCATCATTGCCAGTCTTGCCTTTCCAACTTTGTACTCTTCAACAACTGACTTGAAAGGAAGTAGAAGTTTTGACTTTTTGCAGTACAGTCCTACATCTGACTGTGGCGCCAGCTAATGCACGCCACACGCTAGAAAATATATAGGATTTTGGTGCTGATGAGCGCTGCACGATAGTAATTTGTCGATATGTGTATTGCGCACATGACGTGAGCAGTGTGGAGGAAAAATGGACAGAGCGTGTGTTGACCCTGAATGGGCGACTTGTGTATGTGTATTCTCCCCAATGGTAGAAATATGGGAAATTTAAAAGAGAAGTGTCTTGAAACATATTAATGTTTATTAAATACAACGGAAGGTAGGAATAGGAATGAGGTAATGTTTATATGGACCTACGGATTATAGGAGTTGCTGAATCTACCTAATTATGCATGCTGTGTAATGATGTATTGTCTACGTGAATAATAAATGGAATGTTACTAAAATATCCAGCTGTTATATTGATCGTTGTGTGGAATCTTCGAGTCATAGAAAGTATCGTGAATGAACTATTGTGGCTGTCCTGAATCTTGTGGACCTATGATATATAAACCTAGACACAGTGTGAAAACGAGCACAAACAATCAACTGAAGAATATAAACTTTTAACGCCACAGATATGGGAGGCTCGTTCCGTTGGAGAGGAATTAATTGTTTGGAATTTGTACAATGCTGTACTGTGGAAAGTACGCAATATATCAAGCACACGAATTTGTGGAATCAATAGAAATTGCAATTTTTCGTACGAGGTCATGCCAAGACCTTGGACTGTTGGGAAGACATTAATACCAAACAACATATATTCTATTAAAGTCGCTGAATAGACATTTGACTGCCTACGAACAGATATGAAATTTCGACACAATATACTGCGGTCACAGGTTACTATGAAGAATATTGTCACCTCGAGGCCATTTCACGTTGAATCGGTGTAGTGAACCATTACATCAAGATCACCTGAACGGACTTGTAAATCCTAAAGTAAAGTTACCGGTGGACATTTATTATACCAATAATATGAATCGTGAGAAGCATGACGGTATCCAGAAACAATCTTTTGGGTCTTTCAAGTCTGACAAGTCTTTCAACCCTGATGTCCGAGAAATCATTTCGGTTGTCTGCAATGGTCAGGAAGGATGATTTAATCTTTTACGTACGTCACCAAACAGATTTGCTGACCACTTGGATTTCCTAAGTAGGAACAGGGAACGTCTTGTACAGGACACTTATACGCGTTGTGCAACCCAGACTTTACATTCTTTTCTTGACCCGTGTTTATTGCATAGATTCAAGGCCACTTTGCGAGGTTGATGCTTTTTGTTTACAACGAGGATTGGCGGTCGTGGATTTTAATCATATAAGCGAATATATGTTTGTAGGGTCATGGTCTCCGGTCCTAAAAATGTCAGGCACATCTTATTTTTGTGTATCTTTTATGTTTTATGTTTTCTTGTGGGCGACACTCAATTATATCTTTGGATGAATTTAGTCGTCGTCGTTCTATAGATTTTGATTGTATTGATCTCTTTCAGGGATTCAGCATTTAGTGCTGTCGTATTTCCGCTCTGACTGAGATTAATATTTTCTTTTTTGTTTAGCTGTGCTGTCGAGTAACATATTGTCGTGGAATTCTTATTTAGTTCAGTATTATTATGTTCGTACCTGTAGTTCTTCTCTGACTTTCTTTTTAATATGTACAGCAGTTCTATGTGATTGTATCTCGTCCTGTACTGTTCATTGACGGTGGAAACAACTGTTTTATTATATGGTAAGATTTTATGACTTTTTACATTGTTGTCTTTTTCCTGATTTGTTTCCAGTGTTGTCAGTTAATCTTTTGTCTAATGTGATAGTATGGCATGCTTTTAAATAGGTAGTAAAGGCGATATTTAGTACTGGATTATAGTATATTGTTAATTGCTGATATGTTAATATATACGATGATTACGGATACACTGTGAGATTAGTTGATAAGTATCATATACTTCAGAGACAAGTATATCACACAAAACGAATAAATACTGTACATACAGTTGGTTTTGAAAAAGGTTTGAATTACCTTACGACTAAGTATAGTCATTGGGCAACAAGTGGGAGAGATATACATTTTGAATCTATAGCCCATTACTCTTTAATTTCAGTATGGCTGACTTTGTGAAGGTTAAGGCTGGATTTATACAGAATGGGAAGGACTTGAATTTCTCGGGTGATGATCTTATAGCCTATGTAAATAAAGAAATAGCGGAATACAAAGAAGAGAAAGAAAGAGAAGAAAAAAAGACAAGAGAAGGAAAGAGAAGGACAAGAGAAGGAAAGAGAAGAAAAAAGAGAAGAAAAAAAGAAAAAGAAGAAAAAAGACAAGAGAAAAAAAAAAAAAAAAGAGAGAAGAGAAGAGAGGGAACATGAGAGAATGGAGAGAATTCGTTTAGCAGAAATTGCTGCAGAACAAGCGAAATTTGAAAGAGAAAAAACTTTTGAGTTAGAAAAATACGCTTACAATCTTCTTTTTCTAGGGAATCTTCTGGTACTGGATCGTCGAAGATCATTAATTTAAAATTACCAAATTTTTTCTTCATTGCATGACGATATAGGATTCTTTCTTTTGAGATTTGAATCAAGAGTTACGGCTTTAAATTTACCTAAGGCCTCATGGCCTGAACATTTTGTCGGGTTACTTACTGGTGAAAGTTTACAAACTTTTTTTAACATTGCCGATGACAAAAGAAACGACTATGAATCCATAAAATCAGTATTTCTTCGCAAATATTGTTTAGACGAGGAAGGATATCGTTTAAAATTTAAATCGATGGGTCCTATGGAAGGTAAGGATGTCGAAGACTTTGTGTCTTCAGTGAAGATGTGTCTAAACAGATGGATTGAACTGTCTAATATTACTAAATCTTTTGAAGGACTTTATGATCTCTTCTTAAGAGACAAAATTTTATCTTCGGTAAATACTGAAATTTTCTCATTCCTTCAAGAAAGGAAGCCCACAAATATAGGAGAAATGGAAAAATTAGCTCAACAATTTTCGGTCGCACACCCAAACTTGCCTTTAGGTAAGACGAAGGTCCTAGAAACTTTGCCAGCTTGTGCGGTCACTCATGATAGATCACGCACTCGCAGCATGGACCGACGGTATAGGGATGACTATCAAAATTCCTATAGAGGTAGATATAATTTCCCTCATAATCATTCGCCCTCACGGGGTATAGAGAGACGAAACTTTAACCATAATAATAAAAAGTCATGGCAAAGAAATAATCAATACTCCAATAATAATTACACTCACAAACATCATTTTTCGGGACCCTCACGTAATGATTACAATAACAGTAATTACAATAACAAACATCATGTCTCACCACCATCTCGTGATGATTCTTCTCGCACGGACAAAAAGAGTTACTATCGGTCTGACTGTCCAGTGGATCGGAGAGGAACACATTTTTCTAGGAGTCAAAGTAGAGGAAGATCACAAGCTCACGCTTGTCAGCTTGACGTTGGTAATGATAATATTTCCAATAATGAGAATAATACTCATGCCAATGCATGTAGTTTTGATCTGGAAAATAGTGGTAATTGCAAAGAATGTATGACTCTATTTCAACCTGGATCTACTCCACGTCTGAGATGTGGACATGCTCTGCCAGTTTTGTCTTTAAATGATGGGGTTGGCTCACTCGTGATCCATAGAGGTTTTGTTTTTGACACACCCGTGTCTATTTTACGTGACAGTGGATGCACCACCATTGGCCTAAGGAAGGCACTAATTCCTCCTCATTGTTTCACGGGTACTTCAGTGAAGTGCGTAACTTTCGGTGGAACCATTGAATGTTATCCGCTGGCAGATGTGAAAATAGACACTCCTTTCTTTTCAGGAAGAGTTAGAGTGTGTGGTCTCGATCGACCCTGTTGTGATTTGATTATTGGTAACATAAATGGTGTTAAAGAATGTTCTAAACATGATATCCTTAAGTGGGAGAGAGATCACCCATCTTTGGCTAACGCTAGAACACAACAGGCTGCAGAAACAAGTAAACTAACTTCTTCTATGCACACACAATTCAGTGCAACTTGTCAGTACATTGACAAAAATATATCTAATTCTCACCAACAAGATTCTTCTGTGGGACATATATTGCCATTAGCGAATGCTAGAAAGTATGTCAATAAATATATACAAGATAACAAAAGGAAAGTCTCTTTTCGAGGGAGATATAATTTCCATCCATCCAGTGCTTCATATCGTAAGCATGGTTTTTCTGATGGTTCATGGAGACGACATGCCAGTGACATTGATTTGTCAGATCATTATATATCTATTGAAAAGAAAGAGTTATTTGATCAACCTGGTCATTATAACGTATGCCATAAAAAGATAGAGAGATGTGATGAGGATGACACACATTGGACTAACAATAATAATGTTAATTCTTCTTTTAATGAGGTAATGCAGGCTAAACCTAGTGTTACATTGGGTACAACATGCCCAAAGACTGCATGCTCTGATAATATTCATGATTTTGAAGATCAGCATGCACGTCAGTCCAACACAACACATAATGAATTGACTGAGGACAATTCTATTCAGTCCAGTATAACCAGGAACAACCTTTGTTTCCCACTTCGCTCTTGCCGAAGTTGGTCTTGTGGTGAAAGAATACACAAACCCGCACCATGCAGATGCGACATTTACCACATCGCACAATCTGATGCGTACGTGCATATTTCCTGCACACGGCTGATGTTCTGTATACGCATCATTTTCCTGTGCATAATTCTAGGCGCATTTGTTTTCTTTTGTCTTAATATCGATGCGCACGAAGCTATGGGTCTTCCAAATGGATCTTCATGTTTGTATTACTGCCTAGATGTCAGATTGGTGCACGATTTAGCACCACGCGTCTGGTTTCATTCTTCTGGAAGTTGACTTCACTTATTCATCTATATATATTCTGGTGAGTCATTTTTATTATTTTTGTTCGGTGAGTTCGTACTTTCTTATCCATTCTTTTCATTTCGACCTTCGGATTGGTGTGGTCTGTGGAACTTTTATTATTTCTTTTACAATCTGTGGTTTTTGGCAGAGGTGTATATGTCTATTACAATTGCAGTAGTAAGTACTGATAGGCAAGTATGAAGCTTGCTGTGGCTTGTACCTTCTATCCTAGGTGTATAGTTTCTTCTTTGACTTGTATCCTATACGCTCTAAGGTATGTCTGACAAAACAGAATAGAACGAATAGAGTGATCATGCTTTTTATAACATAATATCACAATCTTCATGTTACGATTACAAGTCCAATACTATGACTACCAGACTTACGACGACCTTTTCTCGTGGTTACAGACGCATCTCTGAAAGGAATCGGGGGATGTTTAATGCAGACCTTTAATGGCGAGTGCCACCCGATATTCTACCTCAGCAGAAAACTTTCAGAGACATAATCCAGATATCCAATTGTGGAACTTTTGTCATTGGTATGGACATTACATAAACTACAGAAGTTCTTGGTGGGTACACATTTTAAATTATACACTGATCAAAAAGCCCTCACATATTTACAGACTTTTAAATCGACTAATGCACGTCTCACCAGATGGGCGCTACAAATGCAGGGGTATGATTTTGACGTTTTACCAATAGCAGGAAAGGACAATGTCCTAGCTGACACCCTCTCTAGAGTTATGTAATAACTCGAATACAGAAGTGGACAATAATTACTTATTTATTCATATTGTTATTACTGACATTATTTTTTTCCTTTAAAATCTAGATAGATATCATTTAATAAATGATAGGTAATCATAACGCATTAAGGATAAGATGAATGATTTAGTCTCGCTTCACATTATAATTGCCTGACTGAAAACTAAGTTTTCAGTTGTTCGAGGGGGGGGGGGGGTAATGTGGCGCCGGCTAATGCACGCCACACGCTAGAAAATATATAGGATTTTGGTGCTGATGAGCGCTGCACGATAGTAATTTGTCGATATGTGTATTGCGCACATGACGTGAGCAGTGTGGAGGAAAAATGGACAGAGCGTGTGTTGACCCTGAATGGGCGACTTGTGTATGTGTATTCTCCCCAATGGTAGAAATATGGGAAATTTAAAAGAGAAGTGTCTTGAAACATATTAATGTTTATTAAATACAACGGAAGGTAGGAATAGGAATGAGGTAATGTTTATATGGACCTATGGATTATAGGAGTTGCTGAATCTACCTAATTATGCAGGCTGTGTAATGATGTATTGTCTACGTGAATAATAAATGGAATGTTACTAAAATATCCAGCTGTTATATTGATCGTTGTGTGGAATCTTCGAGTCATAGAAAGTATCGTGAATGAACTATTGTGGCTGTCCTGAATCTTGTGGACCTATGATATATAAACCTAGACACAGTGTGAAAACGAGCACAAACAATCAACTGAAGAATATAAACTTTTAACGCCACACTGACAGACCTGGTGGTACTCCTAGTCATTTTCTCATGAACTTGTTGACCTTCTGCTCTATGGCTTCCACTGTACTTGTGCTTATTTCATATATAAGCAGTGGCCACAGCAACTTCGGTATCAACATGAACTGCAGGCACCACAGTTTGAACTTTCCCAGGAGCCTGCTTTGGTCTATAGTCTGTAGCCCTCTGTCTGCCATTTCTATTGTCTGTTGCACTGCCTTTGAGTCTTTTAATGAGGCATCGTACACCCTGCCAAGACTTTTAACAGGTTCCTCAATGACAGTAGGGATTCTTTGGTTGGAAACCGAGAATATGACCTCTGCTATCTTCCCTTTCCTGACTGATAGGCTTCTCGACTTCTTGGGTTTGAAACTCATTCTGCACCAGCTGTCTAGTTCATCCAGGCGTGCTAACATCCTTCGGGCCTGATGTTCATCTGATGTCAGAATTGTTGTGTCATCCATGAATGCTTTGAGCGGTGGCATGTGACACATTCCACCGAGCTTTGGACCTATAGCCATTCCTTCAGCCGCATTGAGGATTACCTGCATAGCCATCACGAATAGTATCGGAGAGATGGTACATCCCATCGCAATTCCAACTTCAAGGCCAATCCACTTCATTGTGTACTCTCTGGTTGAAAATCTGACAGCAAACCCTGCAAAATACAGCTTCAGCATTGCTGCAATCTCTTGTGGAACATGATACATTTCTAGGGCCTGCCACAACATCTGGTGTGGAACGGATCCATAAGCATTCGCTAGATCCAACCAGATTACATGGAGGTTTGTTCTGTCAGACTTTGTCTTTTGGATTGCTTCCCAGATCATTGTGGCATGCTCCAGACATCCTGGTGTACCTGGCATACCTCCTTTCTGAATGGTAGTGTCAATGTACCCATTTGCCAGGAGGTATGTAGTGAGTCTTTTCGCCATCACTGAGAAGAATATCTTCCCTTCCACATTGAGTAGTGAGATTGGCCTGAACTGACTGATGTCTGTGGAATTTTGCTCCTTCGGGATGTAGACTCCGTTCGCCTTTCTCCATTCCTTGCTAACAAGCTGGGATTTCCACGCATTTTTCAGTAAACGGAGCAGTCGTTTGAGCACCTCAGGGCATCTCTTATACACCACATACGGAACACCATTAGGACCTGGAGCTGACTTGCACCGAGCTTTCTGGACAACGCTTTCTACCTCTTGCACCGTTGGGGGCTTGGTGTTAAATTCAGCCCCTGGCTTACTCGGCCATTTAAGGCCTGCAATGCTGCTGAGCGGCTCATCTCTGCGACCATCTGAATATGTCATTCTAAGGTGTTCTTCCAGGTCTTCTTTCTTGATGTTTAGCGTACCCGACCGTGGCTGCTCAAACAGTTCTTTGGCAAACTTGAAGGGCTCCCTGAAGAATCTTTCCCTATCCCTTCGAGTTTTCCTTCTCTTCCTGCACAACCTTTCTGCTCTACAAAGGGCATTATGTTGGCCTTTCAGGTGCTCCCAAACCTGTCGTAACCCTTCTTTCTCTATATTGTATAATGTCACACATTCGCGTAACGAACAATGATATCAGAAATATTGTATCAGGTCACACATTCACGTAACGAATAATGAAATCAGAAATATTGTATAAGGTCACACATTCAAGTAACGAATAATGATATCAGAAATATTGTATAAGGTCACACATTCACGTAACGAATAATGATATCAGAAATATTGTATAAGGTCACACATTCACATAACGAATAATGAAATCAGAAATATTGTATAAGGTCACACATTCACGTAACGAATAATGATATCAGAAATTTTGTATAAGGTCACACATTCACGTAACGAATAATGATATCAGAAATATTTTATAAGGTCACACATTCACGTAACGAATAATGAAATCAGAAATATTGTATATGGTCACACATTTACATAACGAATAATGATATCAGAAATATTGTATAAGGTCACACATTCACATAACGAATAATGAAATCAGAAATATTGTATAAGGACACATATTCACGTAACGAATAATGATATCAGAAATATTGTATAAGGTCACACATTCACGTAACAAATAATGATATCAGAAATATTGTATAAGGTCACACATTCACGTAACGAATAATGATAACAGAAATATTGTATGAGGTCACACATTCACGTAACGAAGAATGATATCAGAAATATTGTATAAGGTCACACATTCAGGTAACGAATAATGAAATCAGAAATATTGTATAAGGTCACACATTCATGTAACGAATAATGATATCAGAAATATTGTATAAGGTCACACATTCACGTAACGAATAATAAAAGAAATATTGTATAAGGTTACACTTTTACGTAACGAATAATGAAATCAGAAATATTGTATAAGGTCACACATTCACGTAACGAATAATGATATCAGAAATAGTGTATAAGGTCACACATTCACGTAACGAATAATGATATCAGAAAAATTGTATAAGGTCACACATTCACGAAACGAATAATGATATCAGAAATATTTTGTAAGGTCACACATTCAGGTAATGAATAATGATATCAGAAATATTGTATAAGGTCACAATTCACGTAACAAATAATGATATCAGAAATATTGTATAAGGTCACACATTTACGTAACGAATAATGATATCAGAAATATTTTATAAGGTCACACATTCACGTAACGAATAATGATATCAGAAAAATTGTATAAGGTCACACATTCACGTAACGAATAATGATATTAGAAATATTGTATAAGGTCACACACTCTCGTAACAAATAATGATATCAGAAATATTGTATAAGGTCACACATTCACGTAACGAATAATGATATCAGAAAAATTGTATAAGGTCACACATTCACGTAACGAATAATGATATCAGAAATATTGTATAAGGTCACACATTCACGTAACGAATAATGATATCAGAAATATTGTATAACGTCACACATTCACGTAACGAATAATGATATCAGAAATATTGTATAAGGTCACACATTCACGTAACGAATAATGATCACAGAAATATTGTATAAGGTCACACCCTTCACGAAACGAACAATGATATCAGAAATATTGTATAAGGCCATAAATTCACGTAACAGATAATGATATCAGAAATATTGTATAAGGTCACACATTCACGTAACGAATAATGATATCAGAAATATTGTATAAGGCCATAAATTCACGTAATGGATAATGATATCAGAAATATTTATAAGGTCACAGATTCACGTAACGAATAATGATATCATAAATATTGTATAAGGTCACACATTCAAGTAACGAATAGTGAAATCAGAAATATTGTATAAGGTCAACTTTCACGTAACGAATAATGATATCAGAAATATTGTATAAGGTCACACATTCACGTAACGAATAATGATATCAGAAATATTTATAAGGTCACACATTCACGTAACGAATAATGATATCAGAAATATTGTATAAGGTCACACATTCACGTAACGAAGAATGATATCAGAAATATTGCATAAGGTCACACATTCACGTAACGAATAATGATATCAGAAATATTGTATGAGGTCACACATTCACGTAACGAATAATGATATCAGAAATATTGTATAAGGTCAAACATTCACGTAACAAATAATGAATTCAGAAAAATTGTATAATTTCACACATTCACGTAACGAATAATATAAGGTCACACATTCACGTAACAAATAATGATATCAGAAATATTGTATAAGGCCGTAAATTCACGTAACGGATAATGATATCAGAAATATTGTATATGGTGACACATTCACGTAACGAATAATGATATTAGAAGTATTGTATAAGGCCACACATTCACGTAACGAATAATGATATCAGAAATATTGTATAAGATCACATATTCACGTAACGAATAATGATATCAGAAATATTGTATGAGGTCACACATTCACGTAACGAATAATGATATCAGAAATATTGTATAAGGCCATAAATTCACGTAACGGATAATGATATCAGAAATATTGTATATGGTGACACATTTACGTAACGAATAATGATATCAGAAATATTGTATAAGGTCACACATTCACATAACGAATAATGATATCAGAAATATTGTATAAGGTCACACATTTGCGTAACGAATAATGATATCAGAAATATTGTATAAGATCACACATTCACGTAACGAATAATGATATCATAAATATTGTATAAGGTCACACATTCACGTAACGAAAAATGAAATCAGAAATATTGTATTAGGTCACACATTCACGTAACGAATAATGATATCAGAAATATTGTATAAGGTCACATATTCACGTAACGAAAAATGATAACAGAAATATTGTATAAGGTCACACATTCACGTAACGAATAATGATATCAGAAATATTGTATAAGGTCACACATTCACGTAACGAATAATGATATCAGAAATATGGTATAAGGTCACACATTCACGTAACGAATAATGATATCAGAAATATTGTATAAGTTCATAAATTCACGTAGCGGATAATGATATCAGAAAAATTGTATAAGGTCACACATTCACGTAACGAATAATGATATCAGAAATATTGTATAAGGTCACACATTCACGTAACAAATAATGATATCAGAAAAATTGTATAAGGTCACACATTCACGTAACGAATAATGATATCAGAAATATTGTATAAGGTCACACATTCACGTAACAAATAATGATATCAGAAATTTTGTATAAGGTCACACATTCACGTAACGAATAATGATATCAGAAATATTGTATAAGGTCACACATTCAAGTAACGAATAATGATATCAGAAATATTGTATAAGGTCACACATTCACGTAACGAATAATGATATCAGAAATATTGTATAAGGTCACACATTCACGTATTGAATAATGATATCAGAAATGTTGTATAAGGTCACACATTCACGTAACGAATAATGACATCAGAAATATTGTATAAGGTCACACATTCACGTAACGAACAATGATATCAGAAATATTGTATAAGGTCACACATTCACGTAACGAATAATGATATCAGAAATATTGTATAAGGTCACACATTCCCTTAACGAACAATGATATCAGAAATATTGTATAAGGTCACACATTCACGTAACGAATAATGATATCAGAAATATTGTATAAGATTGTCGTAAATTTATTTTGAGAGAAAAGAGTCTTAGAAATAGTGGTCCTGTTTAGAGTGGAGAATGATGGTAAGGCTCAGTGATAATAATGTTTAGAGAGTAAAGAGTTGCGTCACAGAGTGCTGGGAAGAGTAAGGACAGACTTATTTACGACAATCGTTCCTCTCAATCTTCTCCTCAAACTCTCCTGGTCAAACTATTATTTGCCAGTTTCCAGACACACACCTGCGCTCACACCGATTTGGTGCTTCAAACACACAGACGCACGTGAATACAAACTATCTTAAACAAATAGGGGACATTTGGGCTTTGGTATTCCAACACAGTACTAAATAAGTTTATGCTGTTTATTAACATTAAATCAATCACAATTAATTATCATGCGTTACAGGAAAAAATATCATAAGTACAGAAAATACAAATAAAAGGTGGAGGGGGGTCAAGAAAATTGGTATCGACTACGCCCTTCCCGATGGTATTAGACAAAGAGAAACCCAGTCCAAAGATAGATAGTTATCAGGAACATAGGTAATGTAACCCAACAGTGAATTTAATTACTCTGAAAGAGGGGTTACAATATTAGGTATGGGTAGTAGAAAAAAATCCTGTTATTCCCAATTGGTTTTCGCTTTACTAAGCAAATGAAAAAGGTAGGGAGGGGGGGTAAACAGAGTTAACAAAATATCCCCCTTAAAGGAACAATGCAGGGTATACAGAGTTAACAAAATATCCCCCTTAAAGGAACAATGCAGGGTATACAGAAAATGTATTACCCGGTAGGCAAGTTAACAAATGGTTTTGCAAAAATTAAATCTCCTGTCATTCATGCACGCGCGTGAGGGCCCACATTCATATGGAGTTCTTGTGTTTTATTATATAAAAGGAGTCTATGGGATGGAACTGTCTTAGATCTAGGTGGTGACTATGATATGGTTGATAAGGGTGGATTTAGATGATCTACTGGCCTCTATGAACATGTACAGGTATAAGTCCAAGTCGTTATTAATCTGCAGCCAAGTAAGTACCACCCCTATGGACACCAAGAATATTATAGACTGTGGTGATGGTGTCTTGTCTGGTTTGTTATTGCTGTGGGAGTATGTGTGACGTAGTTTTCACAGTTCCACAATACAGAAGTTATGACATGGATAAGTCATAAAAATGTTAACTGCAGGTGACGTTTCCATCATTTATTTGACGCCACAATGACAGACATGTTACATCCATAGTACATAAGTCATAAACATGACAGTTCACGAAATTCAGCCAAAAATGATGTTCATCAATATATCTTGCATATATTCATAAATGATATGGATGGCTTTGGGATTATACTGTTGGCTCCAATATTACATAAGTGTATCAATACTCCTCTCTGATGCTGACTGATCAGATGTGCAAAATAAGTCTACTCATAGGCCGCACGGAAATGGCATTCAGGAGTATAGGTCACGCTGACCTTTACATGCATTCCTAAGTCTAATCTCGACGTAGGTGCAATCGCTGGCATAGCGAAGTTCATAGAACATAGAACTGTCCTTCGTGCTTAGTAGGACCCGTGTACATATTAATCTCAGGTATGAAGATACCTGGGATGTGACTTCTAGTAGAAGGACCTCTCTTTCTGTAATTCGTAAGTGAGCAGAGATCGACCATTGTTAACAAAGTTAGATTACAGATTTGAACATAAATGAGGTATTACCTTGCTTCGAATTCAACACAACAAAAACACACGCCTCCAGGCGTTTTGAATCATCAAGGGAAGGACCTTGTTAGATAAACTAACTCACAATAGGATTCCTAATTCCCTATTAAAAAAAAATCACAGACGCAGAAGCGTCTTCTCTGCTTCAAAACTTTCATTGACCCCCAGACAGGAAGGCTTCTCAAAACCACCTAACGTTTTGACATGCGCAGAACGCATACACCTGAGTAAGAATCAAAACTAGACGATGTTGGAGACATTCCAGAAAGATTTGTAAGAAATCGCGCCTTATATGGACAGCAAAATAAACCTCAACACTGGTTTCAATCATTCCAAGAAACAGTTGACCGATGCTACCATATAAGGAGAATGATCGGACATCGTTCAAAAAAAAGGACCGACTAGTCCCGTCACAAGAGAAGGTAACCATCAATGAAAAATATAATCACAGTCAAACAAGGGTTATCTAGCTTAGACCATGGAAAAATTAAAGTGTACAATTCAGACAAGTTAATTATACAATGTCTTTAGAAAATAATTATACAATGTCTTTGGAAAAAGTTCTGTGCGTAACAGATTACCGCACCCCCCGGGAAAAAATGAAACTTTTTTTTTTAAATCCTAGAGCCAGAAACAACAGGCTCCTATTAGATAATTACACATGTTAAATCAAAAGTAACACAAATCTTTATGACAAATGTTAAATCTCTTAATACCGTAATCAAAATACAATATATAAATTGTGGCCATGTAAACTTTTGGCCCATATATTGCTAACTAAGCCTTCTTCCGTTATGACAAAATCGATAACAGAAAAAAGGAAATTATATGGCACAATGTTATAAATTCCCAAAAAGTGAAAGCATTCGTGCTGATAACGCGAATGTCGTGGGTTCGATCCCCATACTGGACACCAAAAATGATAAGGGTGGATTTAGATGATCTACTGGCCACTATGAACATGTACAGGTATAAGTCCAAGTCGTTATTAATCTGCAGCCAAGTAAGTACCACCCCTATGGACACCAGGAATATTATAGACTGTGGTGATGGTGTCTTCTCTGGTTTGTTATTGCTGTGGGAGTAGGTGTGACGTAGTTTTCACAGTTCCACAATACAGAAGTTATGACATGGATAAGTCATAAAAATGTTAACTGCAGGTGACGTTTCCATCATTTATTTGACGCCACAATGACAGACATGTTACATCCATAGTACATAAGTCATAAACATGACAGTTCACGAAATTCAGCCAAAAATGATGTTCATCAATGCATCTTGCATATATTCATAAATGATATGGATGGCTTTGGGATTATACTGTTGGCTCCAATATTACATAAGTGTATCAATACTCCTCTCTGATGCTGACTGATCAGATGTGCAAAATAAGTCTACTCATAGGCCGCACGGGCATGGCATTCAGGAGTATAGGTCACGCTGACCTTTACAGGCATTCCTAAGTCTAATCTCGACGTAGGTGCAAACGCTGGCATAGCGAAGTTCATAGAACATAGAACTGTCCTTCGGGCTTAGTAGGACCCGTGTACATATTAATCTCAGGTATGAAGATACCTGGGGTGTGACTTCTAGTAGAAGGACCTCTCTTTCTGTAATTCGTAAGTGAGCAGAGATCGACCATTGTTAACATAAAGTTAGATTACAGATTTGAACATAAATGAGATATTACCTTGCTTCGAATTCAACACCACAAAAACACATGCCTCCAGGCGTTTTGAATCATCAAGGGAAGGACCTTGTTAGCTAAACTAACTCACAATAGGATTCCTAATTCCCTATCAAAAAAATCACAGACGCAGAAGCGTCCTCTCTGCTTCAAAACTTTCATAGACCCCCAGACAGGAAGGCTTCTCAAAACCACCTAACGTTTTGACATGCGCAGAACGCATACACCTGAATAAGAATCAAAACGAGACGATGTTGGAGACATTCCAGAAAGATTTGTAAGAAATCGCGCCTTATATGGACAGCAAAATAAACCTCAACACTGGTTTCAATCATTCCAAGAAACAGTTGACCGATACTACCATATAAGGAGAATGACCGGACATCGTTCAAAAAAAAGGACCGACTAGTCCCGTCACAAGAGAAGGTAACCATCAACGAAAAATGTAATCACAGTCAAACAAGGGTTATCTAGCTTAGACCATGAAAAAATTAAAGTGTACAATTCAGGCAAGTTAATTATACAATGTCTTTGGAAAATAATTATACAATGTCTTTGGAAAAAATTATGTGCGTAACAATGGTCTCATTAATTTCGCCGCTGGTGGTAGAATTCCTTCAATGCGTGATGATAGCAACTGACCGGTAAAGTTTAAAATCCAGTGAGGAAAACACTAGGCCCAGTCACAGTTCAGGTAAAAAGGTATTCTCTCACAGTAGGGCAGTAAATAAAATATCGCTACTGGCAACTGTTCTTCTTCCAGTTTATCTTACAGATTGTAATTTAATTTGATGGGTTATTTTAAAAGTTCTTGGGTGTGCTTTCTTTCATGTAATTATGATAGCTAGGTCGCATCGGACCGCCACAAGATTATATTTAAAATGTTTCATCAATATATCTGGAAGTTTTAGAACCGAGTCTGGAAGACTCTGTATGATTTCTTTATTGCTGGGATCGCAAAGGTTACGATCACTCTGTATGGAAAAAAAACATGTAATATACCGAAAAATCAAATAACATTCTAAAGCGCGATGAATTTCCCGTTAAGACTATAATATACACTCGCGTATTTAATTATATATTTAAGAAGACACTTCGCGAGTTTAAATGGTTAAAATCCAGTGAAATAAAAATGAATGTACTGATCACTTTACACAATTATATTTTACCGTTTTGCACAGAATAGAATTCACTGCAAATATATATAAAATCCAGGGGAAAATCTAACAAGATTTCAAATATAGCTAGTGCTTCTGTAAAGGTCTGGCCAACGAGTGATAACATGCATTTCTTCATGGTCTGTATATATCTAACTGGAATGCAAGATTAGGAGGACATGTTAGAATTTGACACCTTTTTAGATCTCAGGAGACTTTTGGGGTTCTGACCGCCATACTAAAGAGAGATGCCGCCCCTGGGTTTCCGTAACTCCGTTCGCTGCGTCCACTCCGGCTTTCCCGTTCGCGTCCACTGCGATCGGTTCTGTGGTTAACACAGGGATGCGAAATTCCGGCAAGAAACTTTCGTCGTTCGTTTCAGGGACCACTACTGCCTTTTGATAGCATGCCGCTAGTCTTTCCTGAGATCCCCCCAGTGCCTGTTTGATCGTGTGCCGCTACTATTGTTTGTTGCTGGCAACGCCCCCACTGGGCCGGCGTTCTGACCAAGTTAATGAAAATAACTGCATATGATTGCTCAAGAGATATCCGTGGGCGTGATTTAACCTCTCCTTAAATCAATGCGATGACCAGAATGAACGGTAGATAAACTGTCCACATATTAATCAGCAAACGTGTTGGCCATCTGCGTGGCAAGGTTGCATAGCTAATGAGTCCACGTGAAAAGTCCCGTTTGACGAAAGTTACCACAATATTCGGGGGCACTGATGTTATTCGAAGGGGTCGTTATGAAGGGTCGTACTATATCATCCAACACTTCAGGGTCAATTCAGGGTCAGCTAAGTTCGTCTGTCACAATCGTCCCCTCTTTTGAGACATGAAACTCGTTTTCATGTTTGATTTATGACAATGAAGCTGCCCTGATCGGTAGCTTTTGGATGTTTGGTATCTTCAACTTCCTCTTCTTTCTCCGTAGTCCAGTTTCTACTCAGGAAATCCGTCCCGACATTCTGTCTTCCCGGAATATATTCCACTTTGAAAGAACAAACCCTTAAAAGAAGGGCCCAACGCATGACCCTTGCGTTAAATTCTTTATTGGCACCAAGAAATGCTAACGGAGCGTGGTCTGTTTGCACCGTGAAAGATGTCCCATAGAGAAACTCATGATGGCGTCTGATACCGTCAATCAGAGCGAGACATTCTCTTTCAACTACGCTGTAGTTCCGTTCAGCTTTATTTAATTTCCGACTGCCATAGGCAACTGGAAATAGCATGTTCGGGTCACTGTCATCGGCTTGAAGCAGTGTTGACCCGATGTCCTGACCTGACGCGTCGACCCGCAGTACAAAAAGGTTTCTTGAGGTCAGGCAACCTCAAAATGGGTATGCAGACAACTGTCGTTTCAAAGTGCTGTATGCATGTTCGCACTTTTGATCCCAAATGACCTTATCAGGACGCCCTTTCTTAGTGAGGTTGGTCAGAGGTGCTGTCAGTCCGTTGAAGTTCTGGATGTATTTCTGATAATATGCACATAGTGATAGGAAGGAACGTACGTCTTTCTTCGTTCGGGGTCTTTTTACTGCCACTATTTTCTCCACGTTCTTCTTAATAGGCCAACTGCATCCGTTAGAAATAGTGTGCCCCAGGAAGTCTAACTGTTCAAACCCGATGAGACATTTGCTAGGTCTGGCTGTGAGACCAGTTTCCTGTAGTCTCCTGAGGAGCATAGCAACCGTAGCAATATGTTCTTCGTAGATTTCCGATGCAATTAATATGTCATCCATTAAATTATGGATATGGGGACTTTGCAAAGGTTCTAGAAGCTTCTTCATCATCCTGGTAAACACTCCTGGTGCGTTATGCAATCCGAACGGCATCACATTAAATATGTAATGTCCTTCACTAGTGCTGAAAGCTAACAAAGGTTTAATTTCCTCCTTGACTGGTATTTGATAATAACCTTTACTGAGGTCAATCTTGGAGAAAATCTTTGCTTTGCTGAGCTTGGTGAACAACTCAGAAACAGTTTGGAGAGGTTCGGGCTGGAATTCCGTTGCAGCGTTTAGCAGCCGGTAATCTATACACAGCCGAAGTTCCTTATTGGGCTTCTGCAACAGCACTACACTGGAACTGTAAGGAGATGTAGACTCACTGATAATTCCTGCCTGACGCAGCTTGTCTATTTCTCCGCGAAGTGCATCAGCTTTAGCGTACGGGATGGGGTAAACTCTGGTTCGAACAGGGGTCTCGTTTGTTAATTTCATATCAAATTCGATGAGATTTGTTCGACCAGGTACATCCGTTAAGACTGCACTGTACAGTTTTAGTAGCGCCCTGGTTTCTGTTTGTTGTTCTTGTGAGAGATTGTCGCCGAACTTGACATCTTTAAAGGATTCTGTGGGTTGCAATAGATACTCCATGCAACCATCATCATCTTCCTCGTCTTCCGTTGCTATGGCGACAGCCAGGAGATGCTCGGAGGATGGCACTGGTCTCTCCAAATATTTCTTTACGAAGATTTACGTGGAAGACCTTCTCCTTTCCTTTTATCGAGATCTTGTAATTAGTACGTGAGATCTTTTTAAGGACGGTAAACGGTCCTTGCCATCCGATGCAAAGTTTATTCCTTTCGGTTGGAAGTAGCAACAAAACTTTCTCCCCTGGTTGTAGTTCTCTCTCTTTTGCAGCTTTGTTGTATATTTTAGCATGTTTAGCGCGGGCTTTCTTAAGGTTGGTAGTAGCTAGATCCCATCCTAGCTTTAGCCTTTCCTTGAGCTCAGATACATACTTGCTTGCAGAGACGACTGTCTCGTCAGCCTTTTCGTCTGTCAGGGACCGAAGTAAGACTTCTAGTGGCCCATTAATAGGTCTGCCAAATAAAAGTGTAGCTGGCGCAAATCCCGTAGACGCTTGGGGAACCTCTCTGTAGGCGAATAAGGCAGCAGCTATATATAGGTCCCAGTCTTCCGGTTTCTCTTGACCCAGCTTACGTAACATCATGGTGAGGCTGCCGTTAAAACGTTCCACGAGCCCATTTCCGGCCGGGTGGTAGGGACTTGTGTAGATATGTTTGGCCCTCAAGATCTTAAAGATCTCCTCCATTAACAGGCTACGGAATTGGGATCCATTGTCCGTCAAAACTTGTTGAGGGAATCTCAACCGTGTAAAGATTTGCACGAGGGCTTCTGCGACATGCTTGGAATCTGTGCATGTTAGCGATATAGCTTCGGCCCACATTGTGCAAGTGTCGACTAAGGTCAGGATGAACCTGTTCCTTCTTTTGGTCCTTTCCAGGAGTCCAATGATGTCGACAGCAACCCGTTCAAATGGAGTACTTACTATTGGCATTTGCCCCATAGGAACTGGGGGTGTCAAGTGCTTGGGTGCTACCCGTTGGCACTGGGCGCAGGGCTTCACGTACCTGATAATTTCAGAGTTCATTCCTGGCCACCATAAGTGGTTTTTTATTCGCTGAATAGTGGCGTTTTGTCCCATATGTCCGCTAAAGGGAAGAGAGTGCCCCATTTCTAAGATCTGGCTTCTGTACTGCGTCGGTACTAGGAGCTGGTTATTCCCTGTATCAGGTTCTCCCGTTCTACGATACAATACGCCATCATTAGAAAAAATGTCTCCGTGGTGTCTGGGGTCCTTAGCCATGGGCAGTTTTCTAAAGCAGGGCTCCAGAGTAGGGTCCTTTTGTTGCGCCTCCTTCAGTTCATTCGGCAACAAATTTGGCGCAGGCTCCCTCTCCTTCTTAGTTTGCCCTCTTGTGGTTACCGCTGCCACAATCGGCTCCTTTGGTCTCCCAACAAACACATATCTACATTCCAGGATGACTGGGTAGATCGGATCAACCATTATGGCCGCTCTAATTACACCTCTGACAAAATCAGAGTGTATTTCTACCAGTGCGATAGGAAGCGTCCTGGGTGCATCACTCCTGAAAACTCCACTAAGTTTGACGGTTTCCTCTGTCTCCTGACCTGGTTTGACTAGGTGTCTGGCGACAATACAACTAAAGCTTAGTCCAGTGTCAAAGAGACAAGTAGTTGAGGTACCATTCAAAATTACAGTTCCTCGCGTTGAGGGTCGGTCCCCTCAGGTTGAGAATCACTGACATTGACTCTACCTTACAAGGCTAGATGCAGGCATCCGATGCGGTTTGGCCCGGCGTGCGTGCCCTGATCAGACGTCCCTGGTATAGGGTCTTCCCTTTTCCTTGACCTTGGTGGCCGCGCTGCCACGTAGGCTTGGTGGGTTGATCAGAATTGTTGTTTGGGGGAAATCGGGTTTTATAGAATTTCGATTTTTCCTGGGGAGGTCTTTGCGTATTATTATTAAGTTGGCTATACTGCTGAGAAGAATTAGAGAAATAGGATGACTGCTCTAGATTTTGTGTTTTCGAGATGGCTCATCTGTGGGTTTACGTTTAGTGCTGGGAACTTCGGCCATTGCATTGGTATAGCGTTCTGCCTTATCGAGGATGTCCTCAAGCCTGACTGCGCCCTGTTCAGCCAAAAATCTACGGGTTTCGTTTGACAAAGTTGACTTTATCTGTTCCACGAGAACAAGTTCAAGTAGTCCCTCATATGTAAGAGGTAAGTCAGATAATTCAATGCACTTTGTCAAATAGCCCGTGAGACGTGAAGAGAACTGCGGAAATGTTTTCGTGCTCTCTTTCCGGTTGTTTCCAAACATTTGCATAAATTTTCGTGCGGTCATCTCAAACCGTTCTAGCAAGGCCTTCTTCAGCGTGTCGTAATCATGTTGGTTGGTTCCCAGCTTTGTATATACGTCATAAGCAGTACCTTTTAATGACGCTAAGAGTTTAAGTGCCCACCGGGAACTCTCTAACCCATACAGATTACCGAGTCTCTCGAATTTCTCTAGGAAGGTGTCTGTTTTTTCATTGGGGCTAGAAAAAGACTCTAATGCAAAAGACATCGCAGTTAATTGGGCAGATTGAGTGCTGGAGAGATCCATTGACTGAGACTGGGGCGAAGACGGCTCTCCGTTATTCGAAGTAGAGGCGCCCCGACTCTCTAAAGCCTAAAGCGCCAGCTCGTGCTGTCTCTCTCTTTCTCTTTCCCTACGAGCTTCCATCTCTGCCTCAATTTTCTTCTGCTCCAATTGACGATCGTCCGCTTCTTTGTTCCTAGCTTCAGCCCTCTCTTCCGCTTCCTTTTTTCTTTTTCTTCTCTCTGTTGGTCCGCGTCATATCTTTCAAGTTCTTTGTAGACAAACAGGTTCGCGGCTTCCCCTTCTAGCCCTGAGTCCTTCGCCTCCTGTCTCAAAATGGATCTTATCCTAATTCTCTCTGCCATGCCAAAGAACTGGATGCTTCTAAGACTAGAGAATAGTAAGATGGAACACGAAGGGGAAAAAACTCAAAATCGCTACGAGAAAAAACACAAAGTATAAATTTTATTTGTGTTACCTCCTACCTTGAAATGCGCTAATGCGCTAACTCTTAACGCAAGCGCTGCTATTAAGTTACACTCAAAACAATTAAGACTAGAGAAAAATTTAATTAAAACAAGCGAAAAAAAATGCCACGTTACAATGGTAAGTTTATGAGAAGAGACGATGTTAACACTTAGAAAAAGGCGTCTTTAGCTAAGCTCAACTCTAGTAAAAACTTCTTTAGTGACTGTAAAAAACCAATCACGCTAACAGTAAGATAAAGAAAATATTATTTTTCACTGCCATAGAATAATTTAAATAACAATTTAAAGGAAAAAAAATTTTCCTAAAATTTTGGAATTCTCCGTCAAATTAAAACTCCGCCCCTGAAGTCAGTTTAGATTGACTTAGAAAAATTATGAGAGCCAGCCAAATGTCGTAACTAGACTTAAAAAATGGTCAGAACAAGTTTAGGGAGTAAAGAGTTGCGTCATTGTAGGGGATAAGCTCAACAATCTAGTAATCTTCTCCTCAAACTTCAAAAAATTTGCCTTTAGTGACACACCTGTAAAACACAATCACGCAATCCCAGCAAATCTTTGGTATAAAGAAAAATATTTATGCTGTTTCTTAATTTTCAATCACAAACAATTATCATGCCATAGAATAATTTAAACAGAAAATAACAAATATTTTCGACTACGCCCCCCCTTCCGTTATATCCGCAATTTTATCCTGCTCTAAACAGTGAAAATTACTCCTTGAAAAGAAAACAACCTGTAAAAAAATGCTGTGTGGACCTGTTCTTACAACATCTTAACAAATAGAATTGGTTTTCCCAAATACTAAAAGGCGTTGAGTTAACTAAAGGGCATGGGTATAATTATTACCAATTTGGTTAGGTTAACAAGTTTTTTTTTATTTCTCCTGTCTTCATGCACGCGCGTGAGGGTCCACATATGCTCATCACTCACTTACGATTGCAGCATCTCTATCTCCATAGAATTATATAAACAGAATTACACTCTTGACACTCAAATGTCTGGTACTTCTATTCCAGCCCCAAACGAGCCATAGCAAATATTCCCGTAAATTATCGCCGGAGTGAAAAGAGTCCTATAGAGTTCTTGTGTCCTGTTTAGATAGTGGAGAATGATATGGATGGCTCAGTGATAATAATTTTTAGGGAGTAAAGGTTGACGTCATAGATATGGTTGGGGATAGTAAGGACATTAAACTCGCCGCTTACGAAAATTGGTTCTCTTCAATGCGTGATGATAGCAAACTGACCTGGTCAAACAATTTAAAAATCCAGTGAGGAAAACACTAGGCCCAGTCACAGTTCAGGTAAAAAGGGTACTTTTCTCACAGTAGGGCAGTAAATTAAAAATCGCTACTGGCAAACTGTTTCTTCTTCCTGTTTATCTTACAGATTGTAAATTAATTTGATGGGTTATTTAAAAAGTTCTTGGGTTGGTGCTTTCTTTCATGTAATTATGATAGACTAGGTCGCATCGGACCGCCACAAGATTATATTAAAATGTTTCATCAAATGTATCTTACCGTTTTAGAACCGAGTCTGGAAGAAGATTTTGAGTGATTTCTTTATTAAATCGCAAAGGTACACGATCACTCTGCGTAATGAAAGAAAAAAATCATGTAATATACCGAAAAATCAAATAACATTCTGGAAAGGGGGGGGGGGTGAATTTCCCGTTTTGACTATAATACACACCGCGTATTTAATTAAATATTTAAGAAGACACTTCGCGAGGTATTAAAAAGGTTATTACACACATCTATTATAATATATGACTTAACTCAATTAGTAAGGTAATTCCTTCGCGACTTTTATGAGCATTTAAGCATTTAAAGCGTCTATTATCTTTTGAAATAATATAACTGGTATATCCATTAACCCCTTTACAAATGGAAACTATTGAGATGGGGGGGGGTAATTTAATAGATTTAAATTAACACAAAATCCAGTGAACATAAAAATGAAATGAACTAGACCACTGATTTACTTTACAAAAATTATATTTACCGTTTTGCACAGAATAGAATTCACTCATGCTCAATATATATAAAATCCAGGGGATCAATCTTAACAAGATTTCCATAAATAGCTAGTGCTTCACATGTAAATGTTCTGGCCAACTTCGAGTGATAACATGCATTTCTTCAATGGTCTGTGATGATAGCTAACTGGAATGCCAAGATTAGGGGGACATGTTAGGAATTAAGACACCATTTTAGTTCTCAGGAGACTTTTGGGGTTCTGGACTGCAGACTAAAGAGAGATGACCGCACCTGGGGTTTCCTCCGTATCTCCGTTCGCTGCGTCCAGCTCCGGCTTTCCGTTCGCGTCCACTGCGATCGGTTCTATGGTTAACAACAGGGATGCGAAATTCCGGCAAGAAACTTTTGTCGTTCGTTATAAACTCAGGGACCACTACTGCCTTTTGATTTAAAATGCCGCTCAGTCTGGAGAAGTTTCTAGATCCCCCCAGTTCCTGTTTGAATCGTGTGCCGCTACTATTGTTTGTTGCTGGCATACGCCCCCATTGGGCCGGCGTTCTGACCAAGTTAATGAAAATAACTGCATATGATTGCTCAAGAGATAACAATTCCGTGGGCGTGAATTTAACCTCTCCTTAATCACATGCGTATGAAAGATAAATAAATGTAATGAACGGTAGATAAACTGTCCCACATATTAAATCAGCAAACGTTATTGGCCATCTGCGTGGCAAGTTTGCATAGCTGCTGAGTCCACGTGAAAAAGTCCCTTTGACGAAAGTTTTACAATATTCGGGGCAAGATGTTATTCCGAAGGGGTCGTTATGAAGGGTTTACCATATTCATCCAACACTTCAGGGTCAATTCAGCCGTATCTAGCTTTAAGTTCGAATCTAACATAAGGTCGCACATTCACGTAACGTAATAATGATATCAGAAATATGTATAAGGTATATCACACATTCACGTAACAAATAATGGTATCAGAAATATTTGTATAAGGTCACACATTCAACGTACCGAATAATATCAGAAAAATCACGCACATTGTATAAGGTCACACATTCACGTAACGAACAATGATATCTGTTAAATATTTTGTATGAAGGTCACACATTTGCGTAACGAATAAAATGATTTCAGAAATATTGATTATAATGGTCACACATTCATCGTAACGAATGCAATGATATCAGAAACATTGTTATAAGGTCACACACCTTTTAAGATCTCACGTAGACGAATAATGATATCAGAAATAGTGTATAGATGTCACACCATTCACGTAAGGAATAAGGATATCAGAAATATTGTCCGGTCACACTTTCACGTAAACGAATAATGATAATCGGAAATATGGTATAGGTCACACATTCACGTAACGAATACATGATATCCAGAAATATTTATAAGGGCTAGGAGATCCCCATCACACATTCGCGTAACGATTAATTTTGATATAAGAAAAAATTTGTATAAGTCACACATTCATGCAACGAATAAATGAAATTGTGCAGAAATATTGTATAAAACGGTTCAATCACATTGGATCGTGTCACTAACGAATGTTGGCATGGCAAATAACAGAAATTAATGTATAAAGGTCACACATTCGCGTAAGAATAGTGATGATCAGAATGCCTATTGTATAAGGTCACACATTCACGTAACGATATGATCTGAACTCAGAAGTATTGTATAAGGTCACACATTCACGTAACGAATAATGATATCAGAAATAATGTATAAAGGTCACACATTCGCGTAAACGAATAAGGATATAAAGTAATATGTATAAGGTCACCATTCACGTAACGAATAATGATATCAGAAATATTGTATAAGGTCACACATTCACGTAACAAATAATGATATCAGAAATAGTGTATAAGGTCACACATTCACGTAACGAATAATGATATCAGAAATATTGTATAAGGTCACACATTCACGTAACGGACAATGATATCAGAAATATTGTATAAGGTCACACATTCACGTAACGAATAATGATATCAGAAATATTCTATAAGGTCACACATTCACGTAACGAACGATGATATCAGAAATATTGTATAAGGTCACACATTCACGTAACAAACAATGATATCAGAAATATTGTATAAGGTCACACATTCACGTAACAAATAATGATATCAGAAATATTGTATAAGGTCACACATTCGCGTAACGAATAATGATATCAGAAATATTGTATAAGGTCACACATTCACGTAACGAATAATGATATCAGAAATATTGTATAAGGTCACACATTCGCGTAATGAATAATGATATCAGAAATATTGTATAAGGTCACACATTCGCGTAATGAATAATGATATCAGAAATATTGTATAAGGTCACACATTCACGTAACTAATATAATATAAATAGTGTATAAGGTCAAACATTCACGTAACGAATAATGATATCAGAAATAGTGTATAAGGTCACACATTCAGGTAACGAATAATAATATCAGAAATATTGTATAAGGTCACACATTCACGTAACGAATAATGATATCAGAAATATTGTATAAGGTCACACATTCACGTAACGAATAATGATATCAGAAATATTGTATAAGGTCACACATTCGCGTAACGAATAAGGATATCAGAAATATTGTATAAGGTCACACATTCGCGTAACGAATAATGGTATCAGAAATATTGTATAAGGTCACACATTCACGTAACGAATAATGATATCAGAAATATTGTATAAGGTCACACATTCACGTAACGAATAATGATATCATAAATATTGTATAAGGTCACACATTCACGTAACGAATAATGATATCAGAAATAGTGTATAAGGTCACATATTCACGTAACGAATAATGATATCAGAAATATTGTATAAGGTCACACATTCACGTAACGAATAGTGATATCAGAAATATTGTATAAGGTCACACATTCACGTAACGAATAATGATATCAGAAATATTGTATAAGGTCACACATTCGCGTAATGAATAATGATATCACAAAATATTGTATAAGGTCACAATACATTCACGCGTAATGAATAATGATATCAGAAATATTGTATAAGGTCACACATTCACGTAACGAATAATGGTATATAAATATGTATAAGGTCACACATTCACGTAACAAATAATGATATCAGAAATAGTGTATAAGGTCACACATTCACGTAACGAATATGATATAAATATTGTATAAGGTCACACATTCACGTAACGAATAAGGATATCAGAAATATTGTATAAGGTCACACATTCACGTAACGAATAATGATATCAGAAATATTGTATAAGGTCACACATTCGCGTAACGAATAATGATATCAGAAATATTGTATAAGGTCACACATTCACGTAACAAATAATAATATCAGTAATATTGTATAAGGTCACACATTCACGTAACGAATATAATATAAATATTGTATAAGGTCACACATTCACGTAACGAATAATGATATCAGAAATATTGTATAAGGTCACACATTCACGTAACAAATAATGATATCAGAAATAGTGTATAAGGTCACACATTCACGTAACGAATAATGATATCAGAAATATTGTATAAGGTCACACATTCACGTAACGAATAATGATATCAGAAATATTGTATAAGGTCACACATTCACGTAACGAATAATGATATCAGAAATATTGTATAAGGTCACACATTCGCGTAATGAATAATGATATCAGAAATATTGTATAAGGTCACACATTCACGTAACGAATAATGATATCAGAAATATTGTATAAGGTCACACATTCACGTAACGAATAATGATATCAGAAATATTGTATAAGGTCACACATTCACGTAACAAATAATGATATCAGAAATAGTGTATAAGGTCACACATTCACGTAACGAATAATGATATCAGAAATATTCTATAAGGTCACACATTCACGTAACGAATATAATATAAATAGTGTATAAGGTCACACATTCACGTAACGAATAATGATATCAGAAATAGTGTATAATGTCACACATTCACGTAACGAATATAATATAAATATTGTATAAGGTCACACATTCACGTAACAAATAATGATATCAGAAATATTGAATAAGGTCACACATTTACGTAACGAATAATGATATCAGAAATATTGTATAAGGTCACACATTCACGTAACAAATAATGATATCAGAAATATTGAATAAGGTCACACATTCACGTAACGAATAATGATATCAGAAATATTGTATAAGGTCACACATTCACGTAACGAATAATAACAGAAATATTGTATAAGGTCACACATTCGCGTAACGAATAATGATATCAGAAATATTGTATAAGGTCACACATTCACGTAACAAATAATGATATCAAAAATAGTGTATAAGGTCACACATTCACGTAACGAATAATATTAGAAAATATTGTATAAGGTCACACATTCAGTAACGAAATAATAATATCAGAAATATTGTATAAGGTCACACATTCACGTAACGAATAATGATATCAGAAATATTGTATAAGGTCACACATTCACGTAAGGAATAAGGATATCAGAAATATTGTATAAGGTCACACGTTCACGTAACGAATAATGATATCGGAAATATTGTATAAGGTCACACATTCACGTAACGAATAATGATATCAGAAATATTTTATAAGGTCACACATTCGCGTAACGAATAATATCAGAAATATTGTATAAGGTCACACATTCACGTAACGAACAATGATATCAGAAATATTGTATGAGGTCACACATTTGCGTAACGAATAATGATATCAGAAATATTGTATAAGGTCACACATTCACGTAACGAATAATGATATCAGAAATATTGTATAAGGTCACACCTTCACGTAACGAATAATGATATCAGAAATATTGTATAATGTCACACATTCACGTAAGGAATAAGGATATCAGCAATATTGTATAAGGTCACACGTTCACGTAACGAATAATGATATCGGAAATATTGTATAAGGTCACACATTCACGTAACGAATAATGATATCAGAAATATTTTATAAGGTCACACATTCGCGTAACGAATAATGATATAAGAAATATTGTATAAGGTCACACATTCATGCAACGAATAATGAAATCAGAAATATTGTATAAGGTCACACATTCACGTAACGAATAATAACAGAAATATTGTATAAGGTCACACATTCGCGTAACGAATAATGATATCAGAAATATTGTATAAGGTCACACATTCACGTAACGAATAATGATCTCAGAAATATTGTATAAGGTCACACATTCACGTAACGAATAATGATATCAGAAATAATGTATAAGGTCACACATTCGCGTAACGAATAAGGATATAAGAAATATTGTATAAGGTCACACATTCACGTAACGAATAATGATATCAGAAATATTGTATAAGGTCACACATTCACGTAACGAATAATGATATCAGAAATATTGTATAAGGTCACACATTCACGTAACGAATAATGATATCAGAAATATTGTATAAGGTCACACATTCACGTAACGAATAATGATATCAGAAATATTGTATAAGGTCACACATTCACGTAACGAATAATGATATCACCGTAACTATATATTAAGAAATATTGTATAAGGTCACACATTCACGTAACGAATAATGATATCAGAAATATTGTATAAGGTCACACATTCGCGTAACGAATAATGATATCAGAAATATTGTATAAGGTCACACATTCACGTAACAAATAATGATATCAGAAATATTGTATAAGGTCACACATTCACGTAACGAATAATGATATCAGAAATATTGTATAAGGTCACACATTCACGTAACGAATACTGATATCAGAAATATTGTATAAGGTCACACATTCACGTAACGAATAATGATATCAGAAATATTGTATAAGGTCACACATTCACGTAACGAATAATGATATCAGAAATATTGTATAAGGTCACACATTCACGTAACGAATAATGATATCAGAAATATTGTATAAGGTCACACATTCACGTAACGAATAATGATATCAGAAATATTGTATAAGGTCACACATTCACGTAACGAATAATGATATCAGAAATATTGTATAAGGTCACACATTCGCGTAATGAATAATGATATCAGAAATATTGTATAAGGTCACACATTCGCGTAATGAATAATGATATCAGAAATATTGTATAAGGTCACACATTCACGTAACGAATATAATATAAATAGTGTATAAGGTCACACATTCACGTAACGAATAATGATATCAGAAATAGTGTATAAGTTCACACATTCACGTAACGAATATAATATAAATATTGTATAAGGTCACACATTCACGTAACAAATAATGATATCAGAAATATTGAATAAGGTCACACATTCACGTAACGAATAATGATATCAGAAATATTGTATAAGGTCACACATTCGCGTAACGAATAAGGATATCAGAAATATTGTATAAGGTCACACATTCGCGTAACGAATAATGGTATCAGAAATATTGTATAAGGTCACACATTCACGTAACAAATAATAATATCAGAAATATTGTATAAGGTCACACATTCACGTAACGAATATAATATAAATATTGTATAAGGTCACACATTCACGTAACGAATAATGATATCAGAAATATTGTATAAGGTCACACATTCACGTAACAAATAATGATATCAGAAATAGTGTATAAGGTCACATATTCACGTAACGAATAATGATATCAGAAATATTGTATAAGGTCACACATTCACGTAACGAATAATGATATCAGAAATATTGTATAAGGTCACACATTCACGTAACGAATAATGATATCAGAAATATTGAATAAGGTCACACATTCGCGTAATGAATAATGATATCAGAAATATTGTATACGGTCACACATTCGCGTAATGAATAATGATATCAGAAATATTGTATAAGGTCACACATTCACGTAACGAATATAATATAAATAGTGTATAAGGTCACACATTCACGTAACGAATAATGATATCAGAAATAGTGTATAAGGTCACACATTCACGTAACGAATATAATATAAATATTGTATAAGGTCACACATTCACGTAACAAATAATGATATCAGAAATATTGAATAAGGTCACACATTCACGTAACGAATAATGATATCAGAAATATTGTATAAGGTCACACATTCGCGTAACGAATAAGGATATCAGAAATATTGTATAAGGTCACACATTCGCGTAACGAATAATGGTATCAGAAATATTGTATAAGGTCACACATTCACGTAACAAATAATAATATCAGTAATATTGTATAAGGTCACACATTCACGTAACGAATATAATATAAATATTGTATAAGGTCACACATTCACGTAACGAATAATGATATCAGAAATATTGTATAAGGTCACACATTCACGTAACAAATAATGATATCAGAAATATTGTATAAGGTCACACATTCACGTAACGAATAATGATATCAGAAATATTGAATAAGGTCACACATTCGCGTAATGAATAATGATATCAGAAATATTGTATAAGGTCACACATTCGCGTAATGAATAATGATATCAGAAATATTGTATAAGGTCACACATTCACGTAACGAATAATGATATCAGAAATATTGTATAAGGTCACACATTCACGTAACAAATAATGATATCAGAAATAGTGTATAAGGTCACACATTCACGTAACGAATAATGATATCAGAAATATTGTATAAGGTCACACATTCACGTAACGAATATAATATAAATAGTGTATAAGGTCACACATTCACGTAACGAATAATGATATCAGAAATAGTGTATAATGTCACACATTCACGTAACGAATATAATATAAATATTGTATAAGGTCACACATTCACGTAACAAATAATGATATCAGAAATATTGAATAAGGTCACACATTCACGTAACGAATAATGATATCAGAAATATTGTATAAGGTCACACATTCACGTAACAAATAATGATATCAGAAATATTGAATAAGGTCACACATTCACGTAACGAATAATGATATCAGAAATATTGTATAAGGTCACACATTCTCTTAACGAATATAATATAAATATTGTATAAGGTCACACATTCACGTAACGAATAATGATATCAGAAATAGTGTATAAGGTCACACATTCACGTAACAAACAATGATATCAGAAATAGTGTATAAGGTCACACATTCACGTAACGAATAATATCAGAAATATTGTATAAGGTAACACATTCAGGTAACGAATAATAATATCAGAAATATTGTATAAGGTCACACCTTCACGTAACGAATAATGATATCAGAAATATTGTATAAGGTCACACATTCACGTAAGGAATAAGGATATCAGAAATATTGTATAAGGTCACACGTTCACGTAACGAATTATGATATCGGAAATATTGTATAAGGTCACACATTCACGTAACGAATAATGATATCAGAAATATTTTATAAGTTCACACATTCGCGTAACGAATGATGATATAAGAAATATTGTATAAGGTCACACATTCATGCAACGAATAATGAAATCAGAAATATTGTATAAGGTCACACATTCACGTAACGAATAAGAACAGAAATATTGTATAAGGTCACACATTTGCGTAACGAATAGTGATATCAGAAATATTGTATAAGGTCACACATTCACGTAACGAATAATGATCTCAGAAATATTGTATAAGGTCACACATTCACGTAACGAATAATGATATCAGAAATAATGTATAAGGTCACACATTCGCGTAACGAATAAGGATATAAGAAATATTGTATAAGGTCACACATTCACGTAACGAATAATGATATCAGAAATATTGTATAAGGTCACACATTCACGTAACAAATAATGATATCAGAAATAGTGTATAAGGTCACACATTCACGTAACGAATAATGATATCAGAAATATTGTATAAGGTCACACATTCACGTAACGAACAATGATATCAGAAATATTGTATAAGGTCACACATTCACGTAACGAATAATGATATCAGAAATATTGTATAAGGTCACACATTCACGTAACGAATAATGATATCAGAAATATTGTATAAGGTCACACATTCACGTAACGAATAATGATATCAGAAATATTGTATAAGGTCACACATTCACGTAACGAATAATGATATCAGAAATATTGTATAAGGTCACACATTCACGTAACGAATAATGATATCAGAAATATTGTATAAGGTCACACATTCACGTAACGAATAAGGATATAAGAAATATTGTATAAGGTCACACATTCACGTAACGAATAATGATATCAGAAATATTGTATAAGGTCACACATTCACGTAACGAATAATGATATCAGAAATATTGTATAAGGTCACACATTCACGTAACGAATAATGAAATCAGAAATATTGTATGAGGTCACACATTCACGTAATTAAGAATATCAGAAATATTGTATAAGGTCACACATTCACGTAACGAATAATGATATCAGAAATATTGTATAAGGTCACACATTCACGTAACGAACAATAAAATCAGAAATATTGTATGAGGTCACACATTCACATAACGAATAATGATATCAGAAATATTGTATAAGGTCACACATTCACGTAACGAATAATGATATCAGAAATATTGTATAAGGTCACACATTCACGTAACGAATAATGATCTCAGAAATATTGTATAAGGTCACACATTCACGTAACGAATAATGATATCAGAAATAATGTATAAGGTCACACATTCGCGTAACGAATAAGGATATAAGAAATATTGTATAAGGTCACACATTCACGTAACGAATCATGATATCAGAAATATTGTATAAGGTCACACATTTACGTAACGAATAATGATATCAGAAATATTGTATAAGGTCACACATTCACGTAACAAATAATGAAATCAGAAATATTATATGAGGTCACACATTCAAGTAACTAATAATATCAGAAATATTGTATAAGGTCACACATTCACGTAACTATTAATATTAGACATATTGTATAAGGTCACACATTCACGTAACGAATAATGATATCAGAAATAATGTATAAGGTCACACATTCGCGTAACGAATAAGGATATCAGAAATATTGTATAAGGTCACACATTCGCGTAACGAATAATGGTATCAGAAATATTGTATAAGGTCACACATTCACGTAACAAATAATGATATCAGAAATATTGTATAAGGTCACACATTCACGTAACGAATATAATATAAATATTGTATAAGGTCACACATTCACGTAACGAATAATGATATCAGAAATATTGTATAAGGTCACACATTCACGTAACAAATAATGATATCAGAAATAGTGTATAAGGTCACATATTCACGTAACGAATAATAATATCAGAAATATTGTATAAGGTCACACATTCACGTAACGAATAATGATATCAGAAATATTGTATAAGGTCACACATTCACGTAACGAATAATGATATCAGAAATATTGTATAAGGTCACACATTCGCGTAATGAATAATGATATCAGAAATATTGTATAAGGTCACACATTCGCGTAATGAATAATGATATCAGAAATATTGTATAAGGTCACACATTCACGTAACGAATAATGATATCAGAAATATTGTATAAGGTCACACATTCACGTAACGAATAATGATATCAGAAATAGTGTATAAGGTCACACATTCACGTAACGAATAATGATATCAGAAATATCACACAAAATAAATATTGTATAAGGTCACACATTCACGTAACAAATAATGATATCAGAAATATTGTATAAGGTCACACATTCACGTAACGAATAATGATATCAGAAATATTGTATAAGGTCACACATTCACGTAACGAATAATGATATCAGAAATATTGTATAAGGTCACACATTCACGTAACGAATAATGATATCAGAAATATTGTATAAGGTCACACATTCACGTAACGAATATAATATAAATATTGTATAAGGTCACACATTCACGTAACGAATAATGATATCAGAAATATTGTATAAGGTCACACATTCACGTAACGAATATAATATAAATATTGTATAAGGTCACACATTCACGTAACGAATAATGATATCAGAAATAGTGTATAAGGTCACACATTCACGTAACGAATAATATCAGAAATATTGTATAAGGTCACACATTCAGGTAACGAATAATAATATCAGAAATATTGTATAAGGTCACACATTCACGTAACGAATAATGATATCAGAAATATTGTATAAGGTCACACATTCTCGTAACGAATAATGATATCAGAAATATTGTATAAGGTCACACATTCACGTAACGAATAATGAAATCAGAAATATTGTATAAGGTCACACATTCACGTAACGAATAATGATGTCAGAAATATTGTATAAGGTCACACATTCACATAACGAAAAATGATATCAAACCCCAGACCTAAGCGTCTTTTATATTTGAACATGCGACCTAATATAACCGACTAGGTTGAACGGGACGAGCCTCGCCAATCGAAGCAAAACTGTATTTTTTTTTTTTTTAATGTAACGAATGCATGGATACACGACTAATAATCAACCCCACCAGAGACTCTCAAGTATGAAATAAAATAACAACAAAATTACCGACTTTATCCTTACCGCCGCCAACATCAACACGTTGCTCTCATCTATGAAGATAAGAACAGCTCTTCAACATTTACTCACCAAGTTTTCCTACCCTGTGTTATCTCTTGATTTCTGGCCGTGTATTCTTTATTCCTCTTATATTTGTCTCAAGCCTCTCTCTGTCTCTCTCTCTCTCTCTCTCTCTTTCTATATATATATATATATATATATATATATATATATATATATATATATATATATATCTGGTTTTTTTGGGAGGGAAGGGGGGGGGAAGCGTTTGATTGTCTCTTAACGTGGTGATTACATAACATGGTCTTCTATCACTTTTAGTAGCTAGCATCCACTGCTCACATTCTGCTCATTAACCTAAGCTAAGCACCCGTTCATGAAATTGTGTACCTGTCTGGTTGTAATGTTTGTTGTTGTCCATGTTTCACGGCCACACAACAGGACTACCTTGAGGTTTGAGCTGAAAATAATTATTTTTGTGATGGTTTTGTTTCTTTTCATTTTTATAATGTTTCCATTGACTCTTCGTGTCTTCTGTTTTATTATTAAATCGAGTATTAGTTATCGTAACTTTGTCTATACCGTACGGATGTTAAGATGTATGGATGATCACATCTTGCTAGGATTATATATTCCGGTGCTTTCTATCATTAATCCCATTTATTTGTATAATTTTATCTTGTCTCTGCGCATTTTAAAAAAAAAAACAGTCTCTAATACTTATACATGTAATTAAGTATGTTCGTGTTGTTTTGCTTATGGTTATCGGACTGACGAGTCAGGTCTCCGGCAGAATCCTGATTGTCAAGTTGTTGTGTCAGAGTTCGATGACTTCCCTTTACGTTGGCTGATTTTATTATTGTCATGACCCAATCTGTAGCAAGAGGGAAGACAAATGATGACAAGAGGCATTCCTGTCGGAATAGGTGCTTTATTTTCATTACGCTGCACCTTCCTTTGACTCTACTGCCAACTGGTCAGGTTATGTCCGCGTGTCTCTTCTGGTCTTTCTTTTATTTCATTATTTGTTTCTATTTATGTTTAATTAGTATTGTCTCGGAAACTTCTAGTTTTGCCTCCGTTTAAATCTGCTTTCCTGTCTGATCTTGACATTCTCATGTCAATGGCTCCTCTTATTAATTATGCTTTATACCGCCGTTTTTTGGGGTCGGAGTGGTTAAGTGGTTGACTTGTAATTCTAAAGGTACCGGGTTCGCTCCCAGTGACAGAGAATGTCTATTAATAGAAACTTGTTGTTACAACCAGTGGTTCCTAATGATGTTATACCCCCCCCCTCCCCCCCCCCCCCCCCCCCCCAATCTACTGGGTAGTGAAATCGGATGCCTAACCTTCTCGGATAAGGGCGAAAAATAGAATGTTACGTGTGCAAGTTGTGCACGTTAAAAATTCCTCAGCAGTTGGAAATTGTAAAGAAGAGGCCATACGGCTGTTGCCCTGGCAACATTTAAAACTTAGGAAACCTACCCACCACAAAACATTTATAGAATGTATTCATACATTGTAATCCTCGATTGTGCTACAGAGTTCGTGCACTATGCTGAGATCCTCCCAGTATGGTCTTTTCAGGGCAGCTCGGCCACCTTTGGTCCAAACCTGGCATCCAGCTCTCACCTGTGGCTCCTCGTAGCTATCAGCATGAGACAGCGGCCACCCCCCGGGCAACGGCTTTGACAGGCCGGCTAAACTAGGTGAGGGTAGCCGAATGGTTATAAACCTTCGGTGAGTTAGGGTCTCCCTACCCATGCATGCGAAGACTGGATTCGATAGACTGCGCGGAAGAAACCACCTGTTGGTTCAACGGGCATGACGGCGATTACCAGCAACGCGCTGTGGAGCGTAAGGAGCACGGCGAGGCACGTAGAAAGCCCTGGTCATCCACTGCACCTGACTTCATCTCCAGTCGTCTTGACTTGTCTTGCCACTGGATTAAGATGGACCCAGGCGAAAGAGTGAGGTCGACGAATTGCGCAACTGTTCCTTACTTTAATCCAAATCACTGCGCAAGTCACTCTTTCATCCGTTCATCCATCCACTCACAACAAGTCCTGTGGCGATGGGCGAGCGGCGAAGCGGCAGGCGTTGGTACGCTGGCAGTCGTAGTCGCAGACCTACACACAGGCGGCTCAGGCCATATGGTCGTCTTCCACTGATCGGAGCAGCAGTGGGGTTCGGAAGCCCCCTGAGTGTTTGAGCAGCACTCTTTAGGAAAGCACTGCTCACCTCCATGGCATGAGGAAGGGGCTAGAAAAGGTGCCCTAAACATTGCCTGCTCCACCATTACCTAACCAGCTTACCGCGGTTGGTGGGTAACCTACTTCGGCAAGCGACACATAAGAAAAAGAAAGGACAGATTTTTCCCCCTCATTCTAGGCGCATGGAATGTGCGCACTCTACTTGACAAAGACTTTAACTCAAACAGACCCGAGAGGCGAACTGCCCTGATTGGGAGAGAACTGGCCAGATACAACATTGACATAGCAGCACTGAGTGAAACTCGACTTGCAGGCGATGGCCAACTTTGCGAAAATGGGGCAGGTTATACATTCTATTGGAGCGGAAGAGGAACTGAAGAAAGACGAGAAGCAGGGGTTGGATTTGCAATCAAAACAGCAATTGTCGGCAAGTTAGCGGGACCCCCAAAGGGAATAAATGACCGACTGATGACGGTCAAGATCCCCCTGCTCTATGGAAGAAAACATGCCACCATCATTAGCGAATATGCACCAACTATGACAAACCAGGATGACGTCAAGGATAAGTTTTATGAAGAAGTACATGCAGTCATTGCATCAGTTCCTAAAGCAGATAAGCTCATAATTCTTGGTGACTTTAATGCAAGAGTAGGCTCAGATAACATCTCCTGGAATGGCACTATCGGAAAGTACGGCGTGGGTCGCTGTAACAGCAATGGACTCTTCTCCTCCAGACTTGCGCAGAAGACGGACAGACATGACCTCCTTGTCACCAACACCATTTTTCGACTTCCTACCCGCAACAGGACCTCCTGGATGCACCCTCGCTCAAATCATTGGCACTTAATTGACTATGTAATTGTTAGGAAGAAGGACAGGCAAGATTTCCGGGTGACCAAGTCTATGTGTGGTGCCGAATGCTGGACTGATCATCGCCTCATTGTGTCTAAACTTAAAATTCGTATCCGACCAGCCAGGCGCCCTCAGGGGAAGAAAACTCATAAAATGCTGGATGTCACCAAACTAAAGAAGACAAAAATCAAACAGTCATTTACTGACACCCTAGAAGACCGTCTCAAATCTATCTCGTTAGACTGCCAAAGTGTGGAAACAAATTGGACAGCCCTAAGTGAGCAGATCTACAACACTGCTACAGAGGACCTGGGTCCCGCCATCAAGAAACAAAATGACTGGTTTGATGAGAACTCAGATGATATAAAGAAGATGTTGTTATGAGAAAAACACCATCTCCATAAAGCATATTTAATTGATCCAAAATCTACATCCAAGAAAAGACGCTTCAACAACATGCGTAGAATTGTCCAACATAAACTACGTCAGATGCGGGATTCATGGCTGAGTAATGAAGCAGATGAGCTCCAAAGCTTTGCTGCCAGCCATGACTTGAAAATTTTTTATCATGCACTCACCGCGGTCTATGGTCCCACATCCTCAGGATGTTGCAATTGTGATAAATTCTCTCAACATCGTTTTATTACAATAGCTATTTTATAACGCAAGGGCAACAACTGCTTGAAATTTATAGTCACTGTGCTCGGTAAGCATTTGTCTTCTCGCGTTGGTATTGAATAAATTCAGCAAACATTAAGTCTATTTTATAACGCAAGGGCAACAACTGCTGTGGTCACTTTTTCGGTAAGCATTTGTCTTCGCTTGGTACTGCGCAAGTGAGCTGTGTCTTTTTGCGCTGGACTGCGCATGACTGGTCTTTTTTTGGTCGATCGGTTTCCGCCCACCACTAGTGGAGTGAGCGATTTGAATGGCGAAAGAGATGCCTCGTTGAAGAGGGGATCTCCGCTATTTTTTGTTCTGTCAGGGATGTGTAGTCCTCTTAATGGATATTTCGTTTATTCGAGATAATACCTCTAGTGTTTCCCACATGTCGGGAGGCGTGATATTTCTGTGTATTTCCTGAAAGCAAGGTAAATTGACTTTTCATTAACTCTATCGATTTTGGGTCGTGAGCGATTTCGATTCATAGCCTGTCTTCGAAAGTCGTCGTCACGAGATGTTTTCCCAGCTCACATGTCGCTGTATTGTACTGCATCGGTTGATGCATGTCCCAAGGACCATTACTTGCTACTTTGTTAAATGAACTAGGTTTGGAAAACCTTTATTATCTAGAGGATATTTTTGAGGACATTATTTATACTTCGGCAGACGTGTCTGTCTTGCTGAAGTCAGACTAAGGAGTGTGAACTGATCTCATACATCTGGTTATCTCCTGGCTGTTATAGAAAAGGATGGAGTTTTTCACCTGACTACATTTACAGCACTATGAAATATAACATGCATCTGACTCATCATTGTAATGCTGTCTACCGTCTATTGCTGTATTGAATGTTGCTGTGATAATGACTGTTTGATGTGCCTACATATTCGCGTAACCATTTTGTCACTGTGGCGTCCACAATAAATAATGAAGAAAAACGTCAACGGCTGTTACAAGAATCATTGACTTTATACGTCGTGAGTTTACTGACGTCCTATGTGGATTGCCCTGTTATTTTTGTATGAACATTGTTTGACTGAACACATCTGCACACTACACCAAACCAGACATGCGGATACCATCCATCATCATATGGCATCACGCATCATTTGGTGGCCATAAGCTGGTTTGATTCTGGTACCAGCAAACACGGGGTCCCTTACCCACTTCATTTTCAACAAGAATTCATCAGCATCCTTCAAGAAATTAACATTCTTCAATACAGTCAACATCTTCAAAATTTTCAAAGTACTCGGCGTTGCCCGGTAAAAGTCAAAATTTCAACTTTTTGACGGAAACAAGAATTTGACAGTACCCGGCGTTGTTACATGTTGCCGGATAACTCGGACTGCTGTTATCTTTTACGCAAGTCAAGCAAGTTGCTGCTGTCAAGGTTCCAGTGCTGTCATTTTTGTGAAGGTCAAGTGCCGGTTGAAACGGGTTGTTTTCTGAAGAAGGCCATGTACCGATTTCCATCAACTTATTTTTGGATTAGAAGGTCAAGTGCCGAAACAACTCAACACACAGTATTTCAGAAGCTCTTGTACCATCGTGTTAGCAGTGGAAGCAGTTCAGATGTGCCATCATCGTTGGAGCTTCGCTCTTTAGGACGTTGATTGACATCCGTTTTTTTTCTGCTGTTCGACGATTGGAAGCCTATAAGTTAAGTGGCCTGTTTGTATGTAAACTGTGCCCTTATACTTCTGCTGAGTCTTCTGTGTATCATCTCATTCTATATGTTATATGTCTATATGTTATTTGTATATTTATATGTTTATATTTCAGCGGGTTCTCGGTTGGGTGGTGTCTCCGTTAGATTATGCCACGTCATAGAGGTCGTCTATTGTGAGCGTTTTCTGTAGGGTTTGCAAATTTCCGATACTGGAATTTGCTAAGCGACTTCTGTTGCTATTTATGTTAGCTGTGATGACATGTTTTAATATTGTTTTCGTTATTATTTCGCATTCTTTAGTTTTGTTTTGATTTGTTTGTATTTGTTAGCCTACTCTTGTCTATAATTTAGTTTCATACAACATTTTTGTTTATACACTGTGGTGTCATGTATTTTGTTTAATTATAGCGCAGATATCGTCACATTTTTTTTGTGATATTTCATTAATTTCTGCTTTATTTTTTAGTTGATTTCTGCGAACGTTTTTGTATTGTTGCTGATCTTTGTTATTGTTTACATTGTTATTGTTTACATTGTTTGCATTGTTTACATTTTCAATGTTTACATTCTGCATGTGTTTACATAGTCATTGTTTACAGTTATAGTAATTAGTTAATGGGCTATGCTAATGCACTGTTACTACTACACTGATGATAAATGAATGATGAATAGTGTCGTGCACTATTGAATGAGAAGTGCACTTATGATCAAGAATTGAGTGATGATATTTCATATACAAGTTCTTTGATTGGAGACTTGTTTCCCACAGAGACTGGGATAATATAATGTGATGTGAATATACAAGTGCTTAATTAAGACTTGTTACACTTAGGTTTGAAATAAATTAGTTAATTATTTCAGGTTTTGGACTCATATGTTAGACAACATGTCTACATTTGAGCACTTTATTGAGCAGGGTAAATTGCTTGGGAAGACTGGTGATAAGTTAGAAGAATTTGCAACTGCTCGATATGATAAAGCAATGGAAGCTGAACAAAAGAAACTGCAGATGCAGGTGGATGAAAAAAGATTCCAAATGGAAATGGAAAAACAAAAAAGGGAATCAGAAGCTGAGGAGAGAAAACTCCAGCTACAGCTAGAAGCTGAAAATAAAAGACTTGAAAAAGAGGCTGAAAATAAAAGACTTGAAAAAGAGGCTGAAAATAAAAGACTTGAAAAAGAAGCTGAAAATGAAAGACTTCAAAAAGAGGCTCAGGCTGAGGAAAGAAGATTACAGAGAGAGTCTGATGAGAGGAAAGCAAAAATGGAACATGAAGAAAAGGTCTTAGCTTTAGAGTTGGAAAAATTGAAATTGACGAGCATGAGTAATGGTAATGATTCAAACAAGGGTTCATCTTCTGGTAAGGCTAATAATGATACTTTTAAGATTAAGTTACCAACATTTAGTCCTTCCAGTGATGACATAATGTTCTATCTGGACAGATTTGAACAAGCATGTACAGCTCATAACATAGACAAAGCAAAATATGTTTATCAGTTATCAGGGATACTGACAGGTAAAGCACTAAGTATATTAAATATGGTGGATGAACCTGACAAGAACAATTATGAGGTTGTCAGGGCCGCTTTGTTAAAGAAATATCAGCTTAACGAAGACGGCTATCGTCTACAATTTAAAAACATGTTACCTGAAAATGGAGTTGAATTCTCCGAGTTTATTGCAAGAATACGCATTACTTTCTCACGATGGGTTGAACTATCTAAGACGGAAAAAACTTATGAAGGACTTATGGACTTAATACTTAGAGACAAAGTCATGTCGTCTGTCAATGAGTCTTTCCTTGCTTTCCTTCATGAACGTAAACCTAAAACAATAAAAGAAATGGAAGATTTCTGTTGCCAATACGTAACTGCGCACCCACACATAACCATGGGTAACTCTAAGGTGAAAGAAGGTTTACCAGTTGCTTCGGCAGCTCCGTATGGCCAAAACTTTGCTCGTAGATTCCAACAAAATTTTGATAGAAAGAGTAGCGGTAATTTCTGTCAAAATCATGGAAATCAATTTCATGGTGATTCTTCTTCGAAGAATTGGAGACAACCTGATAGTACTCGTTACTATCACCCTAATAATTATAAGCATTTCAAAAGAGGATATGGTAATAGAGGTTATTCCTGCCGAAGACCTCAGAACCAAACAAATAGATGTTCGCATCAATGTGAACATGATAGTAATCGTGGAAACTGGAATTCGAACCAGGATAACAATTACAATAGAGACAATAATAACTGCAGAGATAATAATAACTCTGATAACTTCAGAGGTAATAATAGTCGGGGTAGATCTCAACACAAAAAAAAGAGATATCAGCAGGCTAATGCTGTACAACAGGAAACTGAGGGAGCCTGTAATCATGTTGTTGATAGTAAAAACTTTGACGCTGTCACTGGTTCTGCTTTTGACTTTGAGAGAGCAAACAAATGCCCCCAATGCAGTACTTTATTCGAACCGGGTACCATAACTACTTTGAGTTGTGGTCACCCACTTCCCGCTCTTCCTGCTGCTGTTGCGCATGACGGGCGGGGTTCTTTAATTCTACATAAGGGTCTTGTTAATGATACTCCGGTCTCACTACTTTTCGATTCCGGATGCACCACTATTGGTGTTAGACAATCGCTTGTAGATCCATCTTGTGCTACAGGAAGGGTTATTAAATGTGTCACATTTGGCGGCACTCTAGAAAAATATCCTACTGCTGTAATTCGCATTGCCACTCCTTTCTTTACTGGAGATGTGCATGCTTGTCTCTTACCTAATCCTATTGCGGACCTTATTATTGGTCGTATTCACGGAGTTAGGGAGTGTACCCCACAGCAGATTGCTGCTTGGGAAGATAATAACATGCAAGCTACAAATGCAGTGGTTACAAGAGCACAAGCTCTACAAACACCCGAAACTTCACTGAATAGTGATAATGAAGTTGATAGCCAAGATAGTCACTTAGTAATCACTCGTGACTCTTTCATAAAATTGCAAGAAGAAGATCCTTCTTTAAAAAAATTCTTCGTTCTTGCGAAGAAAGGTGATCCGAATCAGGATATAAATAGAAAATCTTGGATTGCAATGAGAAACGGCGTACTTGTACGTATGGTACAAGATTCGACTACGTCGGCACATTCGCAAATTCTTGTTCCCAAGAGCATGAGAGTGCAAATATTACAACATGCTCATGACTCGCAATGTGCTGGACATATGGGTTTTTCCCGTACGAAGTCGAGAGTCCTTGCGGCTTTCTTTTGGCCTTTTGTCAATAAGGACATTCGTATTTACTGCCGATCATGCAAGGTATGTCAGGAGGTAAAATCTAGAGGACCACGATATGCTGCGCCTATCCAGGCTGCTGACATTCCTATTCGGCCGTTTCAGAAAATGGCCATAGATATTATTGGCCCTTTTAAGGTCAAGTCGGCCAGAGGACATCAGTTTATCCTTACATGTGTCGATATGTGCACACGTTGGCCAGAGGCTATTCCTCTTAAGAGCATATCTACTACAGATATCGCAGATGCTCTTTGGTTGATATTTTCTCGCTTGGGGTTCCCCAGAGAAATATTGTCAGACCATGGCACTCAACTCATATCTGACACTATGTCACAGGTAATGTCTACCTTACATATTGAACGATCTCTCAGTAGTATCTACCATCCTATGTCTAATGGGTTAGTTGAGCGTCTGAATAGAACGCTCAAGACTTTGCTTGGTAAGACAACTGAAGATCATCCTCAAGATTGGGACAGGGTTTTACCCGCGGCTCTCTTTGCCTATAGAGAAGTCCCTAATGAACACACAGGATTTTCTCCCTTCGAACTTGTCTTTGGCGCGCGTCCACGCGGCCCTATGTCTTTATTACACGATCTCATCACTGCCGATGATATTAGCGATGAAACTCAATCCTCATATGAGTATGTCATTGCTCTTAGACAAAAGATCATTGAGGCATGTAAGCTAGCAACTGCTTCATCAGAAATTGCTAAAGAGAAGGCAAGACAGTTTGCTAACAAGAATAGATGTCTACGACAACTTTGTCCAGGTGACAAAGCATTCGTCCTACTCCCCAGTAGGGAAAATAGACTTCTTATTGCATGGAAAGGTCCGTATGCAATAGTCTCTCGGATTTCCGATGTTGACTATGTGGTAGATATTGATGGAAAGCATAAAACTTTCCACATAAACATGCTTTCGGAATTTCACGAACGTCCGGACTATTTGCTGCCTATTTTCCAGGCAACGGATGATGCTCCTGCACCTCACGGTCATTATTCATCCCTGTCTGTCATACAGGATGAGGAATCTACCTTCTCTGATGTTAATCTTCCCCTTCCAGTGGTTCCATTACATTCTACAGAATCTTGGAAAAACGTTTCTGTTTCTCCTAATCTTTCTGGTGACGAACATCGACAAGTCTCGTCGATGTTACAAACATTTCAGGATGTTCTCACTGACATTCCTGGACACACAGATGTCATAGAACATGACATAATTCTTACCGACAATAATCCAATTAGGGTTAGGCCTTATCCTATTCCTATACACTTTCAGTCGCAAGTGGAAAAGGAATTGGATGAAATGATTCAATTAAATATAATTGAACCATCGACTTCACCATATTCTTCTTCCATGGTTATTGTCCGGAAGAAGGATAAGAACATACGAATTTGTGTTGATTATCGCAAATTGAATCAGGTCACAAAGTTCGATGCTGAACCGATGCCTTTGTTAGAAGATCTACTGATTAGACTTTCTAATTCTAGATTCTTCACTAAACTTGACTTGTCTAAAGGTTATTGGCAAGTGCCTTTAGCAGAGCATGCCAAACCTCTTACTGCTTTTTCTACACCTAGGGGTCTATTTCAATGGAATGTTATGCCTTTTGGTCTCATGAACGCCCCTGCCACTTTCGTTCGCATGATGCGTCGAATTCTGTCACATCGTTCGGATGTCATCGCATACTTAGATGACATCTGTCTCTTCAGTGATACCTGGGAAGATCACTATTTAGGGTTATATGACTTACTGTCCACTCTACGTGAGAATAATTTGACAGCGAAACCTTCTAAAGCTTTTGTTGGTTTTGGTGAAATCTCTTTCCTGGGTCATCGTGTTGGTCATGGTCTCTTGAAGACAGAAGACCACAATACTTCCAAAATACTGAACATCTCTGTTCCTAAAACGAAGAAACAAGTTAGGAGTCTCTTAGGTTTAATTCAATTTTATGGGAGATTTATTCCAAATTTATCTTCGATCATGGCACCTCTCTCAACATTGTTGAAGAAAGGTTCACCTAATCTGGTCCGTTGGTCTGAAGAATGCCAATCTTCACTAGACCAAATCAAGAATATATTTTCTTCTCCTCCCATCTTAAGATTACCTACTCTTGATAGGACTTTTGTTCTTCGGAGTGATGCTTCATCCACTGGGATTGGAGCATCACTGATGCAAGAATATGCAAATACTCTGCATCCTGTTATGTACATTTCTAGAAAACTAAATGCGGCAGAGAGGAACTACTCGGTTTTAGACCGTGAGTTGTTAGCGATGGTTTGGTCAATTCTAAAGCTACAAAGATTCCTCCTGGGCGCACATTTCATTCTAGAGACTGATCAGAAAGCTCTTACAGCTATTCAGACTAAGAATTTGAAGAGTTCGAGATCCACTCGATATGCTATAGCTCTTCAACCTTTTCACTTCACGGTACGAGCTATCCGTGGTGCGGATAATGTGATGGCTGACATTTTGTCTAGATGCCCACGTGACTCCAACTAATACTTCTGTCCTATATTTCCATATATTACAGAGTCATAACACACCTATATTTCTACAATAGATTAGCACATCTGTACTTACTTTATATGTACACACTATCGTGCTTTGTTGTCATCTTCTTCTGTTCGTTTTTTAAGATGATAGAGGAGGACTGAGTAGTTAATATAAGGGCCGTTAGTTTACTAAACAGCCACAATTATTAATAATGTATTGTACCTTATGAAGCATATTAGTTATTAATTAGCATTATATTGCTTGTACTTTCTCAGAATGTCATTGTTGAGCTGAGGACTTACCTTACTAGTATCAAGCATGACGAGTTCTAGATTGTGTACTTACCCTCGGAATACCAGAGCATATGTCCTGGATCGTCATGTAGTTTAACTTTACTATGTACTTATGTCATTACATGTCAAAGAATGTACTATTTAAATTTTCCTATCAGATTTGTACATCCATTTTTAAAGACAATATTAGAGTATGCTGTTTAATGATGATTATGGTAACTTGCATACGTATATTGTGTTTACATGCTAACGTGATGTGTGTTGGTGACACCTCCCCGATGTGAATATTTTTTTGAGACATATTTATTTTTCTGTTGAGGTATATCCTCACCAGACACTCTATATTTAGCCTCATGTTAGGCAATTTAATTAATTATCAGCGCATAATTCGTGCGTTTTGAGCCGCTTATCGCATGCTCTTTGATATTTAAAAAAAAAAATATGTTCCACATTTTTTTTTTTTTATCGGGAGGAGGTGGTGATATGTTGCGTGATAAATTCTCGCAACATCGTTTTATTACAATATCTATTTTATAACGCAAGGGCAACAACTGCTTGAAATTTATAGTCACTTTTCTCGGTAAGCATTTGTCTTCTCGCGTTGGTATTGAATGCAGTTAAGTTTTGAGCTGTGGTCTTTTTGCGCTGGACTGCGCATGACTGGTCTTGTTTTTTGGTCGATCGGTTTCCGCCCACCACTAGTGGAGTGAGCGATTTGAATGGCGAAAGAGATGCCTCGTTGAAGAGGGGATCTCCGCTATTTTTTGTTCTGTCAGGGATGTGTAGTCCTCTTAATGGATATTTCGTTTATTCGAGATAATACCTCTAGTGTTTCCCACATGTCGGGAGGCGTGATATTTCTGTGTATTTCCTGAAAGCAAGGTAAATTGACTTTTCATTAACTCTATCGATTTTGGGTCGTGAGCGATTTCGATTCATAGCCTGTCTTCGAAAGTCGTCGTCACGAGATGTTTTTCCCAGCTCACATGTCGCTGTATTGTACTGCATCGGTTGATGCATGTCCCAAGGACCATTACTTGCTACTTTGTTAAATGAACTAGGTTTGGAAAACCTTTATTATCTAGAGGATATTTTTGAGGACATTATTTATACTTCGGCAGACGTGTCTGTCTTGCTGAAGTCAGACTAAGGAGTGTGAACTGATCTCATACATCTGGTTATCTCCTGGCTGTTATAGAAAAGGATGGAGTTTTTCACCTGACTACATTTACAGCACTATGAAATATAACATGCATCTGACTCATCATTGTAATGCTGTCTACCGTCTATTGCTGTATTGAATGTTGCTGTGATAATGACTGTTTGATGTGCCTACATATTCGCGTAACCATTTTGTCACTGTGGCGTCCACAATAAATAATGAAGAAAAACGTCAACGGCTGTTACAAGAATCATTGACTTTATACGTCGTGAGTTTACTGACGTCCTATGTGGATTGCCCTGTTATTTTTGTATGAACATTGTTTGACTGAACACATCTGCACACTACACCAAACCAGACATGCGGATACCATCCATCATCATATGGCATCACGCATCACCCCTCCTTAATGCAGATGGAAAAACACTAATTACAGACAAGGAAAAAATTCTCCAACGCTGGGTCGAACACTTTAATAATATTCTGAACCAGCCATCATCTATTAACGACGAAGCCATCATCCGCCTGCCCCAAATTCCTATAAATGAAGCACTAGATGATATACCAACTCTGGAGGAAACTAAAAAATCGATTCGTCAACTTTCTAGTGGAAAGGCCCCCGGCTCCGATTTAATTCCTGTTGAGGTTTATAAAGATGGCGGTACAGTTCTGATAGAGAAACTTCACATGATCTTCCAGCAAATGTGGCAGATTGAAACCATCCCACACGATCTCAAAGATGCGTCAATTATACATCTATATAAACGTAAAGGTAATCGCCAAGACTGTAACAATCATCGAGGCATCTCTCTTCTATCAATCGCTGGGAAGATATTCGCCAGAATCCTTCTGAATCGCCTTACGGCTCATCTTGACAAAGGTCTTTTACCTAAAAGTCAGTGTGGATTCCGGAAAGAACGTGGAACCACCGATATGGTGTTCGCTGCACGACAGCTACAAGAAAAATGCCAAGAACAGCACTGTACACAGCGTTCATCGACTTGACAAAGGCGTTCGACACGGTCAGTAGAGAGGGTCTATGGAAGATCATGGCAAAATACGGTTGCCCAAAGAAATTTATCTCAATAGTGCAGCAACTGTATGATGAAATGCAGGCTAGAGTTCAGGAAAACGGTGAGCTGTCGGAGCTTTCCCCGTCTCAAACGGAGTTAAACAAGGGTGTGTACTGGCACCGACTCTGTTCAGCATCATGTTTTCTGCTATGCTGACTGATGCTTTCAGAGACGGGGACACAGGAATCGACATCAGATATCGTATTGATGGAAAACTGTTTAACCTTAGGAGGCTTCAAGCAAAAACCAAGGTCAAATCACACACCATCAGAGATCTTCTGTTTGCTGACCATTGTGCCCTTAATGCTGGCTCAGAGGCTGATCTGCAGCACAGCGTGGATAGATTCTCCGAAGCCTGTGCCAACTTTGGGCTTACCATCAACACGGAGAAAACAGAAATCTTGTAACAACCAGCTCCTGGCACAGTTTATACTGAGCCAATCATCAAGGTAAATGGTGAGAAACAGAATGTTGTGAACAGATTCACATACCTTGGTAGCACACTTTCCCAGAACATCGTCATTGATGATGAGGTAAACACCAGGATCTCCAAAGCCAGCAGCACATTTTGCAGTCTATACACCAACGTTTGGCATCGAAGTGGCATTATTCTACAGACAAAGCTGAAGGTGTACAGAGCTGCGGTGCTTCCAGTGCTGCTTTATGCATGTGAAACATGGACTGTATACAGGCGGCACGTAAAGAAGCTAAACCACTTCCATACAGTCAGTCTCAGGAAGGTAATGAACATCAAATGGCAAGACAAGATCCCAGATACCGCCGTTCTTGACAGAGCTGGTATCCCTAGCATCGATACTATTCTGATGCAGTCACAGATTCGCTGGGCAGGTCATGTAGTCCGCATGCCAGACCATCGACTGCCAAAGATACTCTTTTATGGTGAGATGCAGAAGGGTAAACGCTCCCATGGTGGCCAAAAGAAGCGCTTCAAAGACACGTTAAAGACGTCATTGAAAACATTTGACATAAACTTAGACATATGGGAAGATTCTGCGCAAGATCGAACTGCTTGGCGCACATCTCTTCGTAAAGGTGCAGCGGCATGCGAATCATCCAGAAGAGCAGCAGCGGAACAGCGGAGACAAGCTAGGAAAGACCGTGAAATAAAACCTTCACATGAAGCAAACATTCCCTGCCCACACTGTCCAAGATCTTTCAAGGCCCGCATCGGGCTCATCAGTCACCTTCGTACCCATAGACTAACCTAACATATTCCTAAATAATTGGATGAACAGAGTGGTCTTCATCACCCGTGATGGATGAATAACAAACATGGTCTAAGGGAGGTGATGGAAGCACTCATGGAGTTATCAGTGTACAATGATTTTTTTTTTTTTTTAATAAAGTCTTGCTTCGTTTTGGCGAGGCGCGTCCCGTTCAACCTAGTCGGTTATATTAGGGCGCATGTCCAAATATAAAAGACCCTTAGGTCTGAGACTTGTAGGTGTACAATGATTATGGCTCTTAAAACAAACAAAAACCAAGCTTCGTCTACATGTTTCATTCAATACTTGTTTATCTGTTGCTAGTGTTCTTCTGCATCTAGTTGTAGACCCCAAGCCCAACCTAACTTAGTTGCCTTCTACGACATGGAGGGTAGGTTAGACTATTATATTCTTTGCTTCCATTTATTTCTTACTTACTTACTTAGTCGTTCCCCTTCTACCGTGAGGTGTAGAGGTTTGGAAGAGAGAGCGCCAGACCATTCTATCAGCTGTCTTCTTCCTGGCCTGGTTCCATTCTAGTCCTCGGTTCTTCAAAGATTGTCTAATGTTGTCCTCCCAGCGGACTCTGGGTCGTCCTGGAGGTCTGGATCCCTGGCGCTTTGTTTCCCATGCTTGTCGTGGTAGCCGATCTTCTCCCATTCTGCAGACATGGCCAAACCATCTTAGTTGGGACTGTTCTATTTGGGTCTGCAGCGGATGGGATTTTAGGCCTTAACGGATCGTCTGGTTGCGGACCACTTTCCTCAGATACCTCATTTCTGAGGTTTGGATCTGGCTTCTGTGGGTTGTAGTCATTGCCCATGACTCGCATCCATATGTCAAGACTGGGACATAGGTGGAGCGGTATATAGCCCTCTTCGTTTTCTTACCAACCTCTTTGAATGATTATTTAGAACATATTTGCACATCTCCGTCCTAAATGAAGCATGACAGAAAAGATATCGTTGTTAGATTTATCCATTCATCTTTGAATGATCGCTACACAACAATGTGCCAGCAAGTATCAGCTGAGAAGACATCAGATAAGATTTATCTGCCTACTGTACTCTTTCTACATTGTTGGGTCTGTTCATGTTACTGATATCAAGAGATAATGATATGTATAAGCAAACTTTATGCATCAGTGCGTGATTGAATCCTACATCAGTGCCCAGCAGGTAATGACTGACTTTTTTTTGTGGGAACGGAGGAAGACAAGATACCATTTCTGTACAAACATGAACAACAAGTAAACAAGTGTGACATCTCACAATCATATGACTTGACAATAAAAATAGAATAAATTATATGTCTGCGCTGTACTCTGTATTTGTATTGACAAATAGGTAAACATGTGTCATGTGGGATTTTTTTTTTAATGTTGTGAACAAAATTTCTGAAACGCGATTAATTGAAAATATATTTTAATGAGAATGATATCATCCTGTGAAATTTTAAAAAAAAATTAAAATAAAATCATGCTCTAGTGAAATAATTATAGTTGAAAAACAATGAATTTATCATAACTGATATCTTAAACATTACGTTGAACAAATAACAGGGGCGCGAAACCTGTTATAAGAAACATAAAGGAATATTAATAAGTGCTGTTACATTAATATCTGAACCTGGAGAAAACAGCTAGACTACATTCTCAATGTCAAATTACATGTGATTTACATTGACATATAGAAAAAAGCAGTTCCGGTATATTACATTTGTTATCCTTGAGTTAATAATGTTGTTAACTGTCTATTGACTAAACAACATTCACTCAACATTCTTGACTGTGAAGTTAATTATTGTAACTTAAGTGGTTGTTTGTTTTTGTTTATCGTTGTCTTTAAGAACAAAAGTTTATTAAACGAGATATCTTTATTCTTCCCGTGTAGTTTTGGAGGATCTCTGAAGAGACTAAGACAATAGCGCTACTCCACCCTCTGGCATGTCATATAAGGCGGTTGGTTGTGCTTGGGGTTAGCTACATCATCATGTAAGACAAAGTGCTGTAGGGCACATGAATTATTTAATGCAGGCCTCCTGCAAGTGGCCCACTCCAGTCGTTAATCTATACGCCATAAAGGTCAAGGTGAAGGTAACACCATATCTGATACTACAGTAGGGAAATGAAAAGTTAGAAACGTCAATATACTAGGCAGAAGTACAGTCCAGAGCTACAGCTGAAGTTAACAAATGACAAACACAGCGCACGCTACAAGCAGAAGTAAAGTCTAGAGCTACCGCTGAAGTTAACAAACCACAAACACAAGGCACGCTACAAGCAGAAGTAAAGTCCAGACCTACAGCTGAAGTTAACAAATGACAAACACAACGCACGCTACAAGCAGAAGTAAAGTCCAGACCTACAGCTGAATTTAACAAATGACAAATACAGCGCACGCTACAAGCAGAAGTAAAGTCCAGAGCTACAGCTGAAGTTAATAAATGACAAACACAGCGCACGCTACAAGCAGAAGTAAAGTCCAGAACTACAGCTGAAGTTAACAAATAAGATACACAGCGCACGCTACAAGCAGAAGTAAAGTCCAGAGCTACAGCTGAAGTTAATAAATGACAAACACAGCGCACGCTACAAGCAGAAGTAAAGTCCAGAGCTACAGCTGAAGTTAACAAATGACAAACACATCGCACGCTACAAGCAGAAGTAAAGTCCACAGCTACAGCTGAAGTTAACAAACACATCCCTACCAGCCACGATCATGGAGGTCAGTACCACAGACAGCTTTGCCATCCTAAAATTGTCTCGTCAACTTTTTGCAGATGTTGTCTTCCTGTTTTCTCCTGCATTTGAAGGGGGAAAGGGGGGGAACAGATTGAGAGATACTTACTAACACAGACTTGACATAGCCTGGTGATAAAGATTGAGAGATACTTACTATTATAACGCAGACTTGACATAGCCTGTTGATAAAAATTGAGAGATACTTACTTACACAGACTTGACATAGCCTGGTGATAAAGATGGACATTTCTTGATAGTCCCCTTCAGGCATAACTGATTATGGGAGTGAGCCCCTGAAGTGATAGCCCTCAGCTAATTTTTGTTGTTGTTGTGTGCCTTGTGTTCTTTTCAGTGTGTTCCATTGTCTTCTGCTTGTTGTGAAAAAATGGACATATATACTCGTATATTTTTATGCAACAGGAGTGAATCGTGAACGAACAAATACAGCAGCCCATAACTGAGCGTTATTTTGCAATGGCACCGATCGGATTGTTCTTGGTTGGATTCCACGGCGATCCAATGACTTCTGCAACTTTTCTGTTATCTAGTGTTTGACTTGTTTCTTTCTTACTTACCAGCTGCTCCCACACACCCATTTTTATTTATTATGTACTGTGCACAGACCCCAGGTGCCTGACCTTGGTAAACAAAATAAGAATTGTTAGGGTTCACCCTACATGATAGTTTTATACTCTACAGCAGGGATCGATAAGTGGTCGATATTGTTCTACCGGTAGAACCCAGGGAATCATTTGGTAGATCTCTAGGTAAAGAGGAAAGGGGGAGAATTTGTTACCTTAGTACTCTGTGAGCTAGCCTTTTCCTTCCATCACTGAACGTGGGACGTCCACGTGTTTAAAGATACTTCCGCAACATTGACAGTGACAACCCGACAGCTAGCTTACTAACAATAAACGTTATTCGTCAACTGTATAAAACAGGAAGCCTTCTTTTGTTTGAAGTGAAGTTAACTCTCGGTAAGTGAATTTTTCACCGCTCTGTTGATGGAACAGCAGGAAGTAGATCATCCAGCAGAGACAATAAGGCTGCACTTATTCCAATCCAATATACGTACTTTGAAGTCTTACAACGAATATGATTTAACCAAGCTAGATTTTTTAACAAGCTCAGTCTTTCCAAGGCAGATGCCAACAGCTCCTAGGTTGTTGTCCACCGCTGAACACAGTATATGCAGCCAAATGTGGTAGTCAGAATCTATTATAATATATAAATCTGAATCAGTGTGATATTTCTTATTGGTTCTCACATGTTAACAGCAGGTCAATGTTGGTGTAATAAGTCTCACAGACAGAAGTTCACTTTCATATATGTATACTATAGCATTGTACTTAGCTGGTGGTCACATAAGGTTCCTCCAGATATGCATCCATGTATGAATAGCTCAAGTAAAAGCAACTTCGGGATCAAATGAAAATCATTCTATATGTGACGGTATTGCCTACCCTGCTTTGCAGTAGTGGTCCAACAGTGGCCAAAACTCAAGAGGATCTAGTATAGGCTTCAAAGGTATCTACCTTCGCACAAAGTACTATTGGCAGAGATGTAGATAGAAGGGCGATGACACTTCTATTACAAAGGGAGTCTTCACGAGATATTCAGAATAAGCGAGAACAATACTGCTTTGGCTGAGTATGTTAAATCTGTAATTCTGCCGACGCTTTTGTGAAGGATTTAAGCACTTATTACTTTCAGCTCGTGTAAGCCCCCACCCCTGATTTACTCAGTGGAATTCTATTATTCTAGTATAACTCTGTTTAGAGTGTGTGTAGAAATTTGACTGAGACAAACATGCAGTAACTTTAAAAGGATTAAATCGAAGTTAAATTTGTAACATTACAAATAACAAAATTTAATAATCACTTCAGTTTTTAACAGTTGAACAATAATTTCAATAGTTATGGATCAAGAAAGTTATCATCATAGTCTTTAGGGAATGTGAGATGTTACAAGAAGTTCAAATGGCAGCATATATTTGAACTGAGCTGTCAATGACGCTTCTGCTCCTTCTTATGGGTTGGTTCTTTTCACTCTGCTCGCGCTCGTCTCTGATCAAGGTTGTCGGTGGTAGCTTGTTTCCCAGAAATGTCAAGGAGAGTCTACTATGTGGGCCCTTCGTCTTAAAGCTTAGGCCACGGTTCCCTTTTTGTTCCAGAGATGGTAATTTCGGTTGGTACCACCAAATACTATGATAAAAGAATAGAACGAAACGTTCTTCTGGGTATAGTGTTTCCCCCCCCCCCCCCCCCATAGTTATGGGTTCCTATCTTCCCATACCACCATCCCAATAACTCAGACTTTACCCTGGATGAACAATTAAATTTAATCCCCCGGGATAAAACTTACTTTACATTTAAAAATAGAATAGATTTAGCTTTACATGACATTTAAATGAAAAGGATAATAATACAGATAGAGTCTGTTTACATATACATCTCCACTGATTGAAAAGTGTTCACAATATAAATTGATTATGTTTTCATTTATGTTTTACACTGATTGAAAAGTTTGAAACTTCCATTACTTTAAAATGAATATTTTTACATAGCCATTTACACTGGTTTAAGCTTGAAAACGTACATTACTTTTAAAGTGACAATGTTTATAGGGACATTTACACTGCTTTCAAAATGTAAGTATTATACTTAGAGTGTACATCATTTCTTTCATCTTTCCCTCCCTGCTCCAAAGGGAATCTGGAACTACTTTATGCTTTACGAAATTTATTAGGCTCTTTACAAAACTATCAATAAAGCAATCACCAGCTGTAACATGCTGTTTACCAGATGTAACTTACAGAAAGCCAGATGTAACATACTGTTATGTATCGTGTTGAAGTGTCGTTGAGTGAGCGTGTCGTTATCACCTGGACAGTTCAGTACTGAGGTCACCAGCGTGAGGCACTGCCAGGGTGTAGTGCAGACACTCAAACATAACAGCATACATGTAGTTTCTTAAGAGTGTGGTACTTGTAGAAGGATGTTGTAGTGAGTAATTGTGTGTGTAGAAGCAGCAGATCGTGGACACGAAGTTGTATAGGCTCTTATTCAGGTACACACAAACTCACTCCACAACAAGTAGAAGTCATATACGTGGATAATACAGCTAATTTTTCCAACATTTATTACTGCAACAGTACGCTGACAGACGACACAGTCAATAGCACAAAGGGTCATAGACATTTCATGTGTGGTAATGAACATTCATATCTAGCATCATAAATTCTGGATAGCTCATGTATGAGATGCTAGAAAAACTGGCTTGGCCAATACGTTCTTTCTTACTGTAGATCAGGGCCCCCTGACTAAACATGTCAGGTAGTCCTTTAACAAAATATGCCGCACGATAAGGCGGATCCAGTTGATCAGTATCAAAGTCTATGAACTTGTATAACCAAAGTCAAGACTTCATCTTCTTCTGCTCAAAGATGGCGGCCGTAATGACGGGCCTCTATAACCACTGTGTATACTTCAAAGGCAGGTATAATCATCCATGCCATAATTATATATCGCCAACATGCGATCTTAATAACTACATCTTTCCACTGGGCTTCTGAAAAATAGTTAGACGTATAATTTAACTTGGCTCCATCGAGCACACATAATGGACTCTGTATAACAAAGAACTGTGAGCTCCACTCACAGGCTCACAAAATGTTCGGCAACATAGGCGTAATAATAAAGTTTCATTTTACCTTTGCCAGAAATCCACGAAATACACTAATAACAACTGTCGTCATTCTTGGCGAACAGAACAACTCTTGGGGAGAATCACTGACATTAAAGTCACACTGAAGACTATCTTTTCCCCAGAAAATGCAGAGAAGAACAGCGGACATACTCGTCCGTTCAGAGCCCAGCTCATCAACTCAATCACGGAAGTTCTCCGTTTTGCGCTAAAAAAGGCTTGCGCATGCGTAGACAGAACAGAACTGAGAACAGCTGACCCCCCGACTTAAGAAAGGTAAACTACAATGACTAACAAAGGGAAGATAACCCTAAATCAACCTGTCTCAGGGAGTTAACAAACAGTTCTCTAACTTAGATCATCAGAAAATTATTACATAGATTTACGTCTATTGAAACCGTCAAAAACGACAGCAACACCAGCCCGTGCAGTGGTGGTTCATGAATCATCATTCTGTACGCTGAGGTTGCCAGCCTCAAATGACGTGGGCATCTTGTAGCAATTTTCACACATTAAAATTCACATGATAATATATATATATATATATATATATATATATATATATATATATATATATATATATATATATATATATATATATATATATATATATATATCTGAGTGTGTTTGTTCACATGTTAGTAATGAAACATGGAATGAAAAATGCATTACTTACACCAGTCTTGGCTACAGACTTGTTGCTCAGATGAATAAAAGAGACAAGTCGGTCTCTTACACGCGTCTGTGGTATTTTTAATTAGACAATAGATTCCCTCTCTGACTCCGTGTGTTTCTTCAGTTTCCTGGTCCCAGTGTTCTTTAATAAAATATAGAGATTTCATGTGCTTTGTAAGTCTTATTTGGTTCTCCAATAAAAGGTCTGGTTAAAAAAAGGAATTATGAATCTAATCTTCACTCTGTATAATACTGATGTTGGCTTGGCGAGCGTGATATTCACAGTGAAATAAAACTGCGAAAATAGTCAGACTATATTCCTATCTTCCACGCATTGTTGTTATGAATCTAGTCAGCAAAATCCAATCATTTCAAATCATGCAGATAGGGTTTGATGTTTTCAAAATAGCCCCACATGAAATAAGGTGCGTGCATGCAAAGGTCGCGTATTACCATATATGGACATCTGATGTCTTGCATTCACTCTCACAGGCAGACCGGTAGACACACATGACAACATCGGTAAGCTGTAATACTTATTACTTTATTAACAAGTAATGTTGATGTATCAAGGATGACCCGGACCGTTTATGTCACACTTGTCTGCCCACATATGTCACACAGACAGTTGTCTCGTTATCTGTCGTATGTGTATGCAAAACTCCGTATCTGCCCATCTGGGTTACCAAACGAGTCATCTTATCAGCGGTTCAATTTAAACATGCCGGCGACTATCTTATCTCATCTGTTCACCGCAAGCCAGGATGACCGGGTAACAAACATGTGGCTTCACAGAGAAGAGTGTCGAATGATTTTATAAAATCAATTATCTGTTACTTAACAGAAAAAAAACGAAGAAAAAAAGAAAGTAAAAAAAGTGTGACAATTGAGAGCAAATAATAAAAATCAGTACCACAAATGTACCGATTCTTCCGGAGTAAAAAAAAAAAAAGATCGATAGGGGCCGCCCCGTTTTGTTACACTATAGAACACATCTTTGCCAATGGAAATAAAGAGTTCTCCAATGTTACATATGGCTGATCCTGTCAAATGAAGTCCGGTCACGGACAATGAGTAAACAAGCAAGAAGATCAACGGAACACACACAGAGATGTATCTTTACATATCAATCTTAAGACTACCATTGGCAGCTTTAAAAAATGATTGAGTAAGTCCTTAAACAATCCACGGTGCAAAGTTTCATCCAATACCATAATTCCCGTCGTAAGTACGTGTGACGGTATTGCCTCCCCTGCTTTGCAGTAGTGGTCCAACAGTGGCCAAAACTCAATCTAATATAGGCTTCAATGGAGTCTATTTGTACACAAGATTTCTCTTGGCAAAAATGTAGATAGAAGAGTAGTAAAGCTTCTATCACATGGGATTCTTCACAAGAAATTCAGATAAGTAAAAACAATGCTGGCTGTCGCTGAGCACGTTAATTCTGTACCCTGCCGACCACTTTTGTGAAGAATTTAAGCACTTATTTAACAGGTCGTTTAAGCCCCCACCCCTGATTTACTCAGTGGAATTATATTATTCAAGTATAGCTCTGTTTAGAATGTGAGTAGTAATTGACTGAGACAAACATGCAGTAAATTTAAAATGATCAAATCGAAGTTAAACTTGTAACATTACAAATAGTAAAATTTAATAAACACTTTAGTTGTAACAGTTTGAAAATAATTTGAATAGTTATGCATAAAGAAAAGCTATCATCCTCGTATTTGGGGATTGCGAAAAGGGTTAAGAAGTTCAAGTGGCAGCATATGTTTGAACTTAGCTGCCAATAACGGTTCTGTCTTTTCACACTGATCACTCGTCTCTGGTCAAGGCTGTCGGGTGTAGTTCGTCTCCCAGAAACTTCAAGGAAAGTCTACACAGTGCGTCCTTTGTTTTAAAGCGCAGGCCACTGATCCCGTCTTGTTCCAGAAATAGTACGTTCTGCTGGTACCACCAAAAACTGGTAATAGAAATGAAACGCTCTTCTGGGTTTTTTCCGACACATGTATGTGCCCCCTTCTTCTATTCTACCATCCCATGTCAGAATTTACCCTCGATGAGAATTAAATTTAATCCCTCTGGATAAAACTTCCTTAACATTTAAACTGAATAGCTTTAGCTTTACATTACATTTAAAGGAAAAGGTTAAACGTAAAGATATAATATGTTTTACATTTACATCTCCACTGTTTGAAAAGTTTCACAATATAAATTCATTTATGTTTCATTTATATTTACACTTGTGGGAAAGTTTGAAACTTCTATTAATTTTAAATGAATATTTTCACATAGACATTTACGCTGGTTTAAAGTTTGAAAACTTACATTAATTTTGAAGTGAATATGTTTATAGGGACATTTACACCGCTTTGAAAATGTAAGTCTTATTCTTAGAATGTACATCATTTCTTTCACCTTTCCCTCCCTGCTCCATAGGGAACCTGGAACTACTTTATGCTTTTAGTTCTCTTTACGAAACTATCAATAAAGCAATCACAAGCCCTTGCAGTGGTGATTCATGAATCATCATTCTAGATACTGAGGTTGCCAGCCCCAAATGACTTTGATATCCAATAGCAGGTTTCACACAATAACATTCACATGGTAATACAAGTATATACAAATATATGTTAGTTCGCATGTTAGTAATAAAATATGAAATGTAAACCACAACTTACGCCAATCCTGGTTACAGACTTGCCGCACAGATGAATAAAAGAGACGAATCTTTCTCTTACATGTGCCTGGGATTTCTTTTAATTTTAGAATAGATTGCCCTTTCTGACTTCGTGTTTCTTCAGTTTCCTAGTCCCGGCGTTTCTTATTAAAATGTAGAGGTTTCCTGTGCTTTTCAAAGTCTTTTCTGGTTCTCCAATAAAAGGTTCGGTTAACAAATAGGAATTATGAATTTAGTTCTTCACTCTGGTGAAGGTCTGATGTTGCCTTGGCGAGTGTGCAAATCACAGAGAAATAAAACTGTGAAATTGGTCAGGATATATTCCCTCCAATGATGTTATGAATCTAATCAGAAAGATCCAATCATTTCAAACAGGTCGGGTGTGGCACTTTCCAAATATTTCCTACACGGAAAATTTTTCAAAAGGTCACTTCTCCCATATATGGTAATATAATGTCTTGCATACATTCTCACCAACACATTTGTAGACTCGTATTGTCTAAAATGAAATAAATCCATGATTACTTTTTACCAAGTGATCGGAAGCGATTATATCACTCTTGTCTACCCACAGGTGTCACACAGACGGTAATGTTGGTGTAGCAAGGATGACCCGGAAGCGCTTATGTCATAAATTCCGCCTCGTGCATGGGTTATCATGTGTTTCGCCAGACAAAAAAAAATCTAGTTCTATTCAACACTCCTTGTCGCTTGAAAAGATGGTCAGACCGATATTGAGATAAAACACTGTCGCTGACCGTCTAATAACCTGGCGTTACTTAACCCGTCTTCGTGAAGCGTGAATGCGACACAATAAGATAAGAATTACTCCCGTAGCAAATACTACCACAGGGGACTGGCGTGTTAGAGACTTCACCAAGCTATGTCCAGCATAGAGCAAAATAGTGAAACTACAAATGAAAAGGCATGATTTATGCCAAATAAAAGCAATGAGTGAGAAAACTGAAGAAAAGGAAAGGATACTGCTGGAGGGCTGAAGGTGTGAGAGATCACACAAAAGAGCATATTCAGACGTTTTGTCACATTCGGTCGGTCGATCAGTCGCATTTTGTACACCGTCATTTACGCACTTTTTCTATTTTCGAGAGAATACATTATCTTTCAACCACAGCTAAGGGGGTGCAACTATGGTTGAAAGTTAGACAATAATTGTATTGTTTCCCCTTATATGTACTCTCGTGAAAATAGGAAAGTGTGACGGTGTGCATTAAAGCAACAGACAATCGAGATACTCTTCTGTCTAGTTTCATTCGGGAAACGGATTTAACTCATCATTTTTCTTTAAAATAATCTTAAAATGCAAGTTTTTTTTTATTGTTTCTTCATGACAAAATTTTTATTTAAAGTATTGCAGACTTATTATTATGGATCAAAATGATAAGGTGGCCAAAAGGAAGAGACGATCGCGTCATTCACAACGAGCAAACAGTTTGATTATTGAAAGAAGCCAACAACTTGAACTGGAGACAGGAAGGTGCGGAGATGCAGATTAAATCTACAATCAAGATTCTTTTCTGTCCAGTTTCATTCGGGAAACCGATTTAACTGATCATATTTCTTAAAAATGTAACTTTTTGGATTGTTTCTTCAAGACAACATTTTAATTTTTAAAGTATTGCAGACATTATTATGGATCAAAATGATAAGATGGCTTAACGGAAGAGACGATCGCGTCATTCACAGCGAGCAAGCGAGACTATAGAAGAAGCAGCAATGTTATACGTGTAACAGAAACAACACACTATAATTAAAAACCTGGATGGGTATGAAAAAAAAAATCGAAAATAGGTGATTCGTCTTACGAGGACAAAAGACAAAGAAAATAGCCAACGTTACGGCCACAAGGCCTTCATCAGGGAAAGGAACGATAGGGAAGCCTAGATACCCATCCATTGTACCCCCCGTATCACCGCAGTTCCCCTCATCTTTCTCGAATTAAAAAACCTGTCAATTTTTGCGGGTTGTTGCTTGTTAGAACTCATTTTAGAAGAAAGCAATCAAGTTTATTTGATTAAACGAGAAAAGCTGGTAAGTATTTTGACAACATGAAAGTGTTGATGAAAATAAAGATAGGACGACAAAGAAAAAAGATACTTGACTGAGAGACAAAATGTAACTAAAATAAATCAACAACAACATTAATAAACAGTGTTAGGGACAGGAAGTTATGTCGGCCGGCAAAGCGCATGACGAAGGAGAGTGGACAACACGAAGTAGAAAACGAAAGTGGGGAAAAAAAGAATTTTAAGAGGAGAAGAAGATGCTAATGATGAGGAAAAGAAGAAGACGAAAATAAGAATATAAAAAAGATGAAGAAGAAGAAGAAGATGATGATGATAAAGAAGAAGGAGAGAAAGCCAAATTCGTTCATATAAATCAGATGGAGAATGTAAACAGTTATATTAACGTAACATATTTTTATCAATCACAAAAACAAAATAGAGGTTTGCAGACTTACAGCAGCAGGGAACTTTGTTCTGCAGACTTGTGGTGGTTCCCTTGAACCTGGGTTTATATATTCTTCTTATTTCTTCATATCCCTTCTTCTTAAACTCTCGCATCACGTGATTACGATCTACCCCGACAACTGAGAATCGTAAATTATCGAAGCGCTACACACATCCGCCTCACCAAACAAAAGATATTAATAATATATTTTTTCTAGGTTGTTTGTGCAGCTCTACATTCATAAGGTCAATAGAGCTTGTGAATAACACGTTTTTGTATGTCATTTCCAACTCGCTTCACGTGTTTAGATTTACGTGAGTGTCAAGTGAACAATGGCGAAATGGCCTGAGATTGTTACCACTAAAATGGACAGTTCACTGTTCGGCTGCAAGCGAGGTAATGAAGTTTGGTACACAGACAACACCATTACGGGTGTACAGCGAAATGCTGTGACCAATGACACATGGCATGAAGGTTTGACCAATGACACAGGATAGAAAGGTTTGACCAATGACAGGAAGGTTTGACCAATGACATATGGCATGAAGCTTTTGCCAAAGACACATGGCATGAAGGTTTGACCAATGACATAGGACATGAAGGTTTGACCAAGTATATTTGTATATTGCGTGATTATAACACATTCATTTCCATCTGTGCGCTTTAGGGGATCGTAGAGTAGTTCCAGTTTTTCTTTACAGCGACCAGAGACTGGGGTTCGCGCCCCAGGAGGAAGTAAACTATTGCCCTTGTTCTTGCCATTAAGTGTCGTTAAACTTCACATGACCCTAGCCATATATCTGTCATCGACAACATTAGTATGCACGTTATTACTAATCAGTAATTCGTCATTTCTACACAAATTCATATTTTTTTGTAACAGAAAGGATGACACCAGACAACAGAAAAGAAATATGAGTGAAAGGAATCGAACCAACAACCACTCAAACGGTGCCACCGCCTTGCTTTCTGTAGCGGGAGGTTATTTAAAATATTTATGTAAGAAGAGGGTTGGCAGATGGATATCCAGGTGTATCATATGATACTCGGATAGTATGCCAGAAAAGGGTTCTGGTCTTACAAGTAATACCCCAGTCTTAGAAATAAGCACTGGTGTATTGATATCATAGAAATAGTCAGACTGTGAAAACCCTGGCCAGTTGGTAAGAAGTTGTACCAGGATTTAAGGTGTCTCCTCCCTGTGACTATCTTATGATTACTTAATGTCTAGGGGATAAATAAAATGAACATTCACTTTAAACACCAGGGTAAAAAGTGAATAAGTCCTCAGATGCAATTTAAAACTTTTAATAATTACACTGATCTTCTATTTCTGACATATGTAAATGAGCGTTAATATACAAAGGGATTGACATAAGTCTTGGGCCTGACCATGAAGGAGTCACAGGAGGAAAATAAAACTTGGTACATTTAAAGGTCATCATATTTGCACTGAATGTGTAAAGTATACGTTTGATTCTTCAATGGGTTTTCCCGCTACGGTGCACGGCGCAATGTACCCTATTGACCGGATCTGCTGCTCCAAAGATTTGACAAAACAATGGAAAAGAAGGAGGCCAGAGCTGTGATAAAATTTCTGATGTTTCAGGGAAAAACACCTACAGAAATACACAGGGAGATGGAACCAGTGTTTCGTGATTCTTGTCCTTCATATACTTCGGTAAAAAACTGGTGTCAACAGTTTAAGTGCGGCCGCTCAAATGTTGCTGATCTGCCAAGATCTGGTAGACCAGCCTCAGAGTGCAACGATGAAAATGCAACAAGAGTGAAGAAAATCATTGACCAGGATCGAAAAATGACAATTGGGGAGATAGCTAGTAGAGTAAAACTAAATGAAAGAACAGTTTATAGAATTTTACACAACAGACTGAACATGAGAAAAGTGTGTGCACGCTGGGTTCCGCGACTGTTGACACGTGAACAGAAGCAAACGAGGGTAAATTACTGTCAACAGTTGCTCAAAAAGTGTCAGTCGAAAAATTTTTTGGACACCATGGTGACAGTAGATGAGACTTGGGTACACCATTATGACCCCGAATCCAAAATTGCCAGCATGCATTGGAAAACACCGGGCTCCCCAACACCTGTCAAGCCGAGGGCGCAGAAATCTGCAGGAAAAGTGATGGTGATTGTTTTTTGGGACGGCAAAGGTGTCCTTTTGAAAGATTATCTTCCTCGTGGAAACACAGTTAATGGACAGTACTATGCAGATCTTCTCGCAAAACTAAGAAAGGTTGTGACCAGGAAACGAGGGATAACGCGCACTCAAAATCTTCCTTTGCTTCAAGACAACGCGCCCTCTCACAAAGCACGGCTTGTGCAGCTAGCAGCCAACGATTTGAATATTGAAATTCTTCCACACCCACCATATTCTCCAGATTTGGCTCCATCAGACTTTTTTCTATTCCCAAATTTTAAAAAACAGCTAAAAGGAAATCATTTTGACAGCGATGAAGAGGTTATACTGGCATGTGATGACTGGTTTAGTTTGAAAAATAGGGTGTTCTACTCCCAGGGTCTTTTCAAAGTCAAGCAGAGATGGCAAAAGTGTGTCAATTCAGATGGTGGCTATATTGAAAAGGAATAAACACTATATAAAATTTCAGCTCTCTGTGACATGTACTTCATGGTCAGGCCCAAGCCTTACGTCAATCCCCTTGTATATATATATAAAATATTCACACAATTACTATTATTTCCAAACTAATGTTTTGATAGGATTGTCTGTCTTTGTAGAAATGTATTTACTAGAAACCGTCACTCAGCGATGTTAATAATTAATCTTGTCTGTTTAGACTTCAGGATCTTGAACAATAAAGTTAATCAATTTTACTGTATCACTGTTCTTTTAGTCCTCTGACTTTACACATTACTGTCATCATTTGACTGACTTCTTTAATGGTTTGAATACTGTTTTCCTATCACAGCTCTTTGCTGTTGGTTCATATATAGGTGGTCAGTGTCTTAAATGACACTTATCTTTTCAACTTGACAATGCTGACACTGAACTGTCCTTTGTAGATATCAGACTTGGTAGACCCAGCTATAGGAATATCAATGACCAGCTGTGGTTCACTCGTTGGGGTCCTGCACTTTTGTGGGATTGCCTCTGATGAACAACACAAGCTTCTGACACTTGACAGTCTGGTTTGAGTTATTTCATGAAACCTGAAACATCATATCAGCCTTGGCTAGTATCTGGCTAGACGTGTAACTGACTAGCACAGATGTCAGACCAGTCAGTCATCAGATGTCACAGTTATACACTCATAATAAGTAAGGACATCATTTCAGTGATACAGAAATATTAACATTTCAATTAATTGTAACTGACTAGCACATATGTCAGACTAGTCAGTCATCAGATGTCAAGGTTATACAGTCACAGTAAGTAACATCCTTTCAATGATACAGGATTAGTATTAACATTCTCAGTAATAATCATCATCTGGTTTATTCCTCTTCTGTACATCCTTTAATTTTTTATAACTTGATCTTTCCAACTACATCAGGTACAAATTTAAATACTGATGCCACTCTTAGCATCTACCCAAAATTAATACATATTTAGATAACGTGAGTGACCGACTGACCAAGCGATCAGGTTGCTTTCTTAAGTAGCACAACTACATAGTTTTGGAATTGAGACCTGGTCGTGGAACACTTCAGTTTACCAGCTGTAAATGGGCACTCAGTTGTGCTCTCGAGCTAGGGAAGGAAAAGGCAGCGAGGAAGGGGACTGGTCACCTAACCTCGTAAAAGCGGTATCTTCCATGATGAAGCTTCTAACACTTCATTTGCCTATGACAATCTCTGCCATGGGACTGCCTTTATCTTCGTAAGCGATAAAGCCATTAATATGATATATGTTATCTTCATTTGGCTGTGGGGCTAGTTGTGATTCGTTTTTGTACAAGCAGCAATCATCCACATAGCACATGTTTATATCATATAAAAGTAGCAATACATTTATACCAATAATTATTCTACGTGCATATTTTGTGAAGTCTATACGAACCTGCAATAATTAAAAAAAAATATTATACATGATAGTTATCATAATTTCGCTTACCCTCAGACACCAGACACTGACTGAAAATTTCTGGCGATCCGCTCACAATTCAGATGATACATGTGTAGTGGCGAGCTCTGCCTCCCGTCTGTCTCAAACCGGCTTTCTGTGTGTACTTTCAGTTTAACGCTCCGCTATTTATAAGGATCTGGCGGACGTATCGGAGGGCACTGACGTCACAGCCTAAAACTCGGGCTGAAATTTCTTCCGGAAGCCGTGATTTCACAGGATCTGTGCGTTGCCTGAAACTTTCCCTTTCTCATCCTCGGCTTATATATGGTTCATACTGTTCCATCCTATCTTGTTTTATACAGCCGATATATCTCTATCGTCCTATCCATGTAATTTCCCCAACTGTTATTAGTTGATTTTAGTATTAGAACAGAAGTGGGTTTACAGGCTTTCAGCTTAACTGTGGACAGCCGTAATACGCATTGATCTCCGTAAATAGTAACTTCCTACTGTTTTTCCTTATATTCCTGGAATAAAGGGTGAAATCCTTTTCACAATAATTTAATTATGCTCCTTTATATCATTGCCGATTGCCGATGTCTCATCGACATTTTGTCGATACACCGCCATTTTGTAAGCGGCCGGTCCCGTGATAAGCGAGAGGTGAATGGTCTGTAAAACTATGCGAAGCCACGTTTTCAATGTATTGAAACCAATTTTGCGACACTTTCAAAGTAAATCGTAAAGGACGCACAGCCAATACAGCACCCCCATTACCGTTATTTATTTTTGTTTCTACTGACAGGGCTTTGGTTTACTTCATTATTTATTTATTTATTTTTTATGTGAACAATATGAGGAATTATTTACTAATGATCACGTGCTGTCCACTTTTATTCTATGAAATATAATAATAATAATAATAATAAATTCTTTAAGCACCAAACACGGCGCATAAGGCAGAAACCAGTGCTCTCCAGGTTGTTCGTTGTGACGCCACTCCTCTTAGCTCTTGCACATTATTTAGGCCCAACGTTCTTCCTTCTCTTATTATTGTTCTTCTGAGTGTTTCTTTTGGTCTTCCTTTTTTCCTCTTACCCTCAGGAACCCAAGTGAGCGCCTGTAGTGGTATTCTGTTGTTTTGCATTCGTAGGACATGACCGATATATGACCATCGTCTTTTCCTTATATAGTCGGAGACATATTTTCTGCCTAGAGTCTTCTCTTATTTGTCGATTAGTCTTGAATTCTTTCCAACTGATGTTCATGAGTTTTCTAAGACATTTGTTCTCGAATGTATTCAGCTTGTTCTCCAATGATTTTGTTATTTTCCAACTCTCACAGCCGTATGTTAACACTGAGATAACATTTGAATTAAACAGACGAAGCTTGGTATGTATATTCAATGATCGTAATTTCCAAATGTTAGATAATCTATTGAAGGCGCTAGCTGCCAAAGCAATTCTAGTATGGATTTCTCTTGTTGTGTCACCATCCTGAGTCATTTTACTGCCTAAATAATTGAAACTTTCAACTTTCTGTAGTTTTTCCCCGTTCAAGATGATATCAAAGGTCTCGTTAGAAAAGTTCATAGCTTTAGTTTTAGAGGCATTTATTTGGAGACCTATTTTAACCGAGAGATGACACAAATTATTTATTGCTTCTTGGGATTGTCTTGGTGTTGAACTTAAGAATGCTACATCATCTGCGAAATCCAGGTCCCCCAGGAATTTTCCATTTGTCCATTTTATACCCAAATTGTGGGTATAGTTTCTCATAACCCAATCAAAAGCTATTCCAAAAAGTAGTGGTGACATAATACAGCCTTGTTTCACCCCTGTTTCTACTGTAAACCATTCTGTATTCCCTTTATTTGTTCTAACACAACATCTTGCATTGTCATATAGCGCTTTGATTATATTCACATATTTTGTTGGAAAACCATAGATTGTAAGTATCTTCCACAATGATGGGCGGTGTAGACTATCAAAGGCTTTTTGAAAATCGACGAAGGTGATAATAAGTGGCGATTGCCTTTCCACTGATTCTTCTATAATTGTTCTTAGTGTGAATATTTGATCAATACATGATCGTTTCGGCCTGAAACCCGCTTGTTGAAATATAAGGCAAGGAAAATGTATTTTCTCTCTATTTCTTCTTCTTTTTTTTTCTTCTTCCTACACTCTCAGACGTCTACTTGAATATTTTCAAAGAAAGCAGCGGTAAGCTCGAGGCTATTTGATTCCCCATAGAGTTTGTACAGGAATGGTACTGGTGACGGCCATATCCTCCTCCAATACCATAATTACCGCCGTAAGTATGTCGACCGGTCGGTCACATCATGCACACCGTCATTTGCGCAATTTTCTATTTTCGAGAGAGTGCATTAACTTTCAACCACAGCTGAGGGGTGCAACTGTGGTTGAAAGTTAGACACTAATTGTATTGTTTCCCTTATATGCACTCTCCCGAAAATAAAAAAGTGCGCAAATGACGGTGTGTATGAACAGTTTCATTATGGAAAGAAGCCAACAACACAATTGATAAACAGTACATGAAATTGATAAACAGTACATGAACTGGAGACAGGAAGGTGCGGTGATGCAGATTAAATCAACAGACAATCAAGATACTCTTCTGTCCAGTTTCATTTCGGAAAACGGATTTAACTCATCATTTGCTTAAAAATAACCTTAAAATGTAAGTTTTTGATTGTTTCTTCAAGACATGGCATGTTGTCATAAAAGAAATGTTAGTTATTTAGTCAATTTCCGGTCCATTAGATCATTATCACTTCTGCACACGTCACTTAGGAAGGTTACTTCATGTCTTCATATTTAATACATCCATTTAATTTTCACTACAAATATCTAATGACGGTCGCCTGCAATGAAATGACCGCAGTAGTAAAAGTGCCGTCTGTAATACATGTAACAGAAACAACACACTATAATTAAAAACCTGTCAATTTTGACAGGTTTGTACTAGTTTTTTTTTTTTTAAATAAAGGGCATTGTAATGACCACTATCTATTTTTAGTGCATTCAGTAGCAGCAATAAAAAATGGTCCTTAACACTTTTTTTTCAAACTTGTTGATGATTTGAATAACTGAACATGGTTGTCACTTCAGCCCAAACATTTATCTTTGATTATTTAAAATAGCCTGATCAACTTTATCACATAATGTCACGTTAACAAGAAAGTTTGTCATTAATTGACTTTAATGCAATGTTTCTTAAACTCTTAGACGTACCGCATCCCTTTACAGCATCTTAAGAAGCCTCACGCCCCGTTAAAGCATATTAAGAAGTTTTGTACCACTTTATCTCATCTTAAAAAGCATCACACCCTTTTACATCATCTTAAGAAACCTAACACCCCTTTACTGCATCTTAAGAAGCCTCACACCCCTTTACAGCATCTTAAGAAGCCTCAAATTCCTTTAAGCATATTTAGAATCCTCACACCCCTTTACACCATCTTAAGAAGCCTCACACCCCTTTACATCATCTTAAGAAGCCTCACGCCCCTTTACAGCACCTTAAGAAGCCACACACCCCTTTACAGCATCTTAAGCAGCCTCACTCGCCTTTATCTTCTAGTTGGCAAAACATGCTAGAAATGCTCAAAAGAGATAAAAGGTTATTTAGAGAAAATCTTATTTACAGAATGTGACTAAGGTTCGGTATTTAATTCACGTTGTCAATGTTCTATTGTGTACAAATACATTTGAAATATGTGAATTATATATTTATGATGCTAGACGAATTTGGTTTTAAAGAAAAGTGTTAAAAATGAAGGTTTTTTTCAGAAAGACTATTGCTGAAATATATTAGAGATGAAGACCGGACCCAAAGTTTGTGTACTAGCCTTAGATCCCTGTAATGATAGTTAGTGTCAGGAGAAAGATTACACATTCTATCACAGTTCGTCATCATTGCCTTTGCAAGACACCTGTTAATAGCATTACAATGTAGTCCATGTTCTGACATCCCTAGGGCAAGAGAGACGGACCAAACAACACACGGAGAATACAACTGGAGACAGAAATGAAAATATGATAACTACCTGGAAAAAAACTTGAACTGAAGGCCTGCAACAGGAGGAACTTGGCATATGTTTGTTGAAGGCCTGCAACAGGAGGAACTTGGCATGTGTTTGTTGAAGGCCTGCAACAGGAGGAACTTGGCATGTGTTTGTTGAAGGCCTGCAACAGAAGGAACTTGGCATGTGTTTGTTGAAGGCCTGCCTCAAGAGAACTTGGCATGCGTTTGTTGAAGGCCTGCAACAGGAGAACTTGGTATGTGTTTGTTGAAGGCATGCAACAGAAGGAACTTGGCATGTGTTTGTTGAAGGCCTGCCTCAAGAGAACTTGGCATGCGTTTGTTGAAGGCCTGCAACAGGAGGAACTTGGCATATGTTTGTTGAAGGCCTGCAACAGGAGGAACTTGGCATGTGTTTGTTGAAGGCCTGCAACAGGAGGAACTTGGCATGTGTTTGTTGAAGGCCTGCAACAGAAGGAACTTGGCATGTGTTTGTTGAAGGCCTGCCTCAAGAGAACTTGGCATGCGTTTGTTGAAGGCCTGCTACAGGAGAACTTGGCATGTGTTTGTTGAAGGCCTGCAACAGGAGGATTTGGCATGTGTTTGTTGTAGGCCTGCAACAGGAGGACTTGGCATGTGTTTGTTGAAAGCTTGCAACAGGAGGACTTGGCATGTGTTTGATGAAGGCCTGCAACACGAGGACTTGGCATGTGTTTGTTGAAGGCTTGCAACACTAGAACTTGGCATGTATTTCTTGAAGGCCTGCAACAGAGGAAATTGGCATGTGTATGTTGAAGGCCTGCAACAGGAGGAACTTGACATGTGTTTGATGAAGGCCTGCAACAGGAGGAACTTGGCATCTGTTTGTTGAAGACCTCCAATAGGAGGATCTTGGCATGTGTTTGTTGAAGGCCTGCAACAGGAGAACGTGGCACGTGTTTGTCGAAGGCCTATGCTGCTTGGGGAGCTAAAGGTTGTATATGTATGTGTGTGTATATATATATATATATATCAGATTTGATGATTCTCGGTTTTAATTTGTTAATTATTAGATGTTAGTATTTCTCTCTTGTAGTTTAATATAGTTTTGACTATTTCTATTCTTTTTGCATCTGCCATCTTCTGTTATTATATGACCAAGATATGAAAAACTATCGACTTGTTCCACGATTTATTCTTATCTTTAACGTTGGCTTATCATCTGCTTTGTTAATTATCCTAGTTTTGAATTTCTCAATGTTTATATTTAATTCATTATTCACGACTAATACAGAATTTCAGTTATGCGAGACTGATACCGATAGTCTTTACTTGGCCCTTAGTACAAATAACCTGGCGGACGCCGTTAAGCCATCTATGCGAAAAGATTTTTATAGCGCCTACGACCAGTGGTTCCCATCCGAAGTGTGTCCCGACCATTGTTCCGAATTTATTGCTAGTGGGGGTAAAACGCGAATCGTTTGTCAGAAATGCCGCGACCAAAATTTGTTTGATAAACGAACACCATGTCTTTTTAAGTTAGAATACGAGAGCAGTGGGATGGTTTCCCTCTGCAGCAAAACTTACCACTGTTTTGGAGATTATGACAAAACTACCACTAAAGGCCTCAGAACACAACACAACACACTAAACACAAACACTCGCAGGGCGGGAAAAATGTCGGTTTCAAGACACACAACTCAGCAATCTACACATACGAACAACACAGAAACTCTCTGTCCTATTTTTACATCAAAAGACAGGTGTGGCAAAAGGTTTTTCTAGTATGATAATAGTGGTAGAGCAGAAGTAGAATCTCTCTCCAGAAAGTATGAAGTTCCAGTGCCCGAGAAGTACACTGGTATCACAAGTGAGTTACAGCTGTGAATACTCTGAGCTGGACAATAGATTTAGGCTTCAGAAGTATAAGTTGCTACTTTCGCTATAGTAACCCTATGTGATAATATAATTAAATTAGAAAAAGTAACTCAAAATTTAAGTTAAAATTTTAACAAGTCAAATGAGTACAATTTCATAATTTATTATGTACATCTATATATATCTATTCTTGTAATGAGAAATGGGTGTTGGAAGATGGTAAAATGTATGATTATTTACAGTTACAAATCAAAATAAACAATCGAAAAAGTCTTGGATTTATCTTCCACTGAAATTACAACAAAAGGATTGTCACATTATCTCTTGCCATCTAGTTGTCATCATTAGAAAGTCGTTTTAGAAACTGCTCACAGTGTTTGTTGGATTGATACACATAAAACTCATCTTATGTTAGCCACGTATGCTTGAGGTTCCTGAGACACACTTGAATCCGGAAGACTTTCCTTCAGCCCGCTCTATAACTACGGGGGACTAAGGTGTTGAAGATTGGTTGACCTCTAGGCTTCAATAGCAGGATCAACGGTCTTCAAGTCTTTTGGGTAAATTCAGTCAGGAATGATCGTAATCTTGATCAGCAATGATCATAAAACCCCTCTTAGGATTTATAAGCTCACGGTGAGACTATATTGGTTGAAGTTAATCTGCCCTGCATGCAGCGTGAAAAAAATAACTTTTCTTGCAGATACTGTCTTCCAGTTTCTCACTTTGGCTTCTGGATTTGGTATGTGTGATTTTAAACGCGCCGCTGTCCTTATATTTCAGTCTCTCGCCCGTCCGAGAAAGCACCTCTAAAAATCCCAAAGGATTTTCGTTTAATCTCTCAGTTTGAGGCGATTTGAGGCGATCTGTGCTTTTACTGTACTTGTTTTCTCTTCTGTTCACTTACACACTTAGATCCATCCTTCCTTCCTATGTATCATTTCCTTTTCCCCATATGAGGCTTTCATTCTATTCAAGTTTTATTAAAATCCGTTTAGGCTTGTAGTTATAATAAATTTTTAAAGATTATTAGCTAATTTTTAGCAGATGTGATAACGATGAAAAATATTAATTATCTTTAAAACTATTTATATTTGAATAATATCCTTTTGGATATAATTCCTAGTCTATCTCCTTTAGTGAATTATTTTTATTTAATTGATTTCCAACCAGGCGTTCTCCTGTAGTTTAAAATTTAATGTCCAGTAAATGCAAACTTTTAAAGTCCGCCATACATTCCTCTATTAGCTATTTCCTCATTCTTCAGTACCACTGGCTAAAACATATTTCACATTATTGCGCCGTCTTCAAACTTCAAAGAAAGACCGCCGCGCTGTTCTTGCGCTGTGTGTGTGGGTGTATGTCGCGCTACAACAAAGCAAATGGTACCAAATCTCGCTACAGAGCCCTCTTCTTTAAAACAGTGCCTGCACGGTTAACTTTTTGGTAACACGTGCTGCAGTTCCTCCTTACTTTTCTGTTCCTCTATATCTGCTTTGATAGGATGACGACTTAAAAAATCGGGTCCAAGATTGTCCCGTCCTGGAATATATCTCACATTGAACGAATATGGAGATAAAAGTAAACTCCACCTTAAAAGTCGTGAATTTAATTTTTTAGACACTGCTAAAAACATCAAAGGCTGGTGATCGCTTTCCACAATGAAGTGTTTCCCGTAAAGAAAAGGGGCGAATTTGTTGATCGACCAGACCAAAGCGAGGCATTCACGTTCAACGGTAGAATAATTTCTTTCAGCTGTATTTAACTTTCTACTGGCAAAAGCTACTGGTAGAAGCATATGTGGCGGTGTGTCTGCCCACTGTAGTAATGTTGCTCCGATGCCTACATTGCTAGCATCCGTTCTTAGTACGAATTCTTGTGTGAGATCGGGTAGGGCAAGTATAGGTTTATTTGTCAGCTTATTTTTCAACTCTGTATAAGCCTGTTCACACTCCGCGGTCCATTGTATTTTTTCCGGCTGACCTTTTTTGGTTAAGTCGGTTAATGGCGCGCATAATGAGTTAAAATGGGGTATATATTTCTGATAAAACCCGCACAGTGACACAAAGGATCTTACATCCTTCTTAGTTTGTGGTCTTGGTGCTTTTCTCATTTTCTCTACATTCTTTGTGTCAGGAGACATTTGCCCTGTAGAGATAGTGTGACCTAAAAATTCCAATGTCTCACATCCAATATGACACTTAGTTGGACGTGCTGTCAATCCCGTTTCTCTCAGTCTATTTAACAACATGGAGAGTGCTACTATGTGTTCCTCGAATGTAGTGGTAGCAATCAGAATATCATCCATGCAGTTGGTGATATGAGGATTTTGTAATGGTTCCAACAATTTCCTCATCATTCTGGAGAAGATACTTGGAGCATTCTTTAAACCAAATGGGAGTACATTGAACTCGTAATGTCCATCCGGTGTACTAAAGGCTAACAGTTTCCTAACTTCTGGTTTCACTGGTATTTGGTAGTATCCCTTGCTTAGATCTACTTTTGAAAAATACCGAGCCTTACTCAATGTAGCAAACAACTGATTGGTGTCAGGTAATGGGTCTACCTGAGATTCAGTGATAGCATTTAGTTTCCTATAGTCAATGCATAACCTGTGTTCACCACTAGGCTTCCTTAATAGCACCACACTTGAGCTGTAGGGAGATTCAGACTTTGAAATAATTTTCTCCTTTAAGAGATAGTCAGTCTCATCCTTGAGTGCTTATGCTTGCCATTGTTCAGTCCATGTCCGCAACAATGCTTCCAGTGGACCGTGTATGGAGACGGCGAAACAACAACGTTGCCGGACCCACACCTATTTCTATTGTAAGGGGCAGTATACCGAAGTGGGGCCCCATCTCCATCAATTGTTTGGTACAGCCCTGGTTCCTACCTCCTATGGTTCTGGTTGGTTTCTGCAGCGTTTTTAATACTCGTTGCTGACTAACCAAATTTTCCAGATGATCCAGTCCATGGTGTTCCGACAAATATCTAGTCAGGGTGGGATGTCTTTCGTCCCCTCTCTGTGCAATACGGAGAGTTGCCATGGTTACTGGTGTAACAGTAGACTTGTTGTGATTGTGTTTTTCTCCTTATCACCGCATCTACCTGTTGTTTTCTCTTGTGAGTTTTCTTAATGGGCCTACGTCCGCAACAATGCTTCCCTAGGTCCTGTAACTAGTCTACCCTTCTGAATGAGGTTACCTGTTTACATTCTGAACTGGATTTCATATACCCACTTATGTCTTCAATTATTCCTGGCCAGTAATATCGCAATGCTATCTTTTGACAAGTGGCCCCTTTTTACTCTGTGACCACTGCCTGATGTAGAATGCTCTTGCTCCATAATTTCCTCCCTGTAGAATTTTGGCACTACCAGCTGTCCATGCCCTTTAGGTCCTTTTCCAGCTTGTCTGTAGAGTAGGCCATTTTCCATGTAGAAGTCTCCTTTCTCTGGAGGGTTATGGGCCTTTGGCAATTTGCCAAAACAAGGCTTCAATGTGCTGTCTGCTGTTTGAGCCTTTTTCATCATTATACGATGAATGTTTATTGGATCTCCCTCCTCCTTTTTGGTGCTCGACCTGGTATGGTTTGCTGCCATGACAACAGGTTTTATTGGGTCACCCAAAAAGACATATTTACATCCTATTACCATCACTCACTGCTGTTCTTATCACTCCTTCCACATAGCGAGTTCTCACGTTGATCCTTGCTATAGGAAGTGTCATGGTGACAGTTCCCTGCATTGCCCCTTGTATGTCCACTGTTTCTGTGGTAAGTTGATCAGGATGCACTAGGGTTGCACTCACGACTGAGTCGAATTCCAATGCGGAATCATATAAGCACTGAATTTTAGTGCCATTACATGTTACTTCCTCACAGACAGGGGGATGATGGAGGTCATTCTGACTAACTGCCAGTTCCTTCCTTCTCTTGTTCCCTGTTGTAAGACACGCAGCGTCATAAGGAGGGTTGTTCCTTTTGCATTCCGCAGTATTGTGGTTACTCATTTGGCAACATTTGCACCACTTTCCTTCCTTTCTTGGAGGTTTCTTATCTGATCCTAGAGGGTTTTTGTCTTTATAATCAGTTCTGTGTTTGTTCTTGTTGGAATTGTCCCTGTGTTCATAGTTGGTAAAGTTTTGTGAAGGTTTGAAGTTCTCACCCTGCTTCTTCTTATTTCCTGATACTTCTGACTGAGCTGCTTGATATCTCTCAGCCATGGTTAAAATATCTTCCAATCTCTCAGCTCATTGCTCCATAAGAAATTTTCTCATTTCCTGAGGCATGGATTCTCTCAGTTGTTCCATCATGACGATTTCTTTTATATCAAGACATTTTCCTAAGCTAATCCATTTTGTCAGATAAGTTTACAATCTGGCAGAAAACTGGTGATAGTTTTCTCCGGGAAGTAGCTTAGCAGTTTGGAATCTCTTTCTATAAGATTCAGAATTCTTTTCGTACCTGACCAATAAAGCTTGTTTTAAGATTTCATAATCTTCATGGTCTTCTTTTGAGAGTTTTAAATAAACATCATATGAAACTCCCCTTAGCCCCTGAGATAGCTTACGGCTCCATTTTTCCTTTTACAATCCATAGGTAGAGGCCAGTCTCTCAAATCTATCCAGGTACGACTCAATGGCGTCCTCCTTCTCAATAAATGAATCCAGGGGAAAACTCATGGCTCCATTTGCCGTGCTATGGTTGTAGCTACTCTCAGAGTGAGGTGAGCTAGCACCATGATTGCTAGCTGCTCCCTGGAGTTCAATTTCCTTTAAACTTAACTCATGAGCTCTTTGTAACCTTCTTTCTTCACCTTCCAACATTAGTCTCTTTTCTTCTCTTTCCAGTCTTTTGGCTTCTCTTTCTGCCTCTAATTTCTTAGCTTCAGCCTCCACTTCCATTCTTTTAGTCTCTCTTTCAGCTTCAGCTTCCATTCTTTTAGTCTCTCTATCTAAATATGTATCCACTTCAGTTATGATATGTCGAATTAGAGCATCTCCTATCATACCCAAGTCGTTTCCTTCCTGCATAATCGCAGCTCTAAACTTCACCAATTCAGCCATGATGCTTACTTACCAGAGGGTATATAATTTTATCTTCACCAACCAACTAACTTAATTAAAATCAATTAATTACTTTGAACAAGACAAATCCTTAAAACCTTGTGAGCGTTTCCTATTTACTTCGTACTCAATGGTACTACTATTACGAAAAAATGTCTAAGTTTTAGAATTTTCAAAAAAAATTATTTTTACAAACTATTTGTGGCTCAAGACAGACGAATACATAGATAGTGGCTCAGGATACAAAATAATATCCAGCGAAAGAGCCCCCAATGTAGCGAAAGGTTTTTCTAGTATGATAATAGTGGTAGAGCAGAAGTAAAATCTCTCTCCAGAAAGTATGAAGTTCCAGTGCCCGAGAAGTACACTGGTATCACAAGTGAGTTACAGCTGTGAATACTCTGAGCTGGACAATAGATTTAGGCTTCAGAAGTACAAGTTGCTACTTTCGCTATAGTAACCCTATGTGATAATATAATTAAATTAGAAAAAGTAACTCAAAATTTAAGTTAAAAATTTAACAAGTCAAATGAGTACAATTTCATAATTTATTATGTACATCTTTATATATCTATTCTTGTAATGAGAAATGGGTGTTGGAAGATGGTAAAATGTATGATTATTTACAGTTACAAATCAAAATAAACAATCGAAAAAGTCTTGGATTTATCTTCCACTGAAATTACAACAAAAGGATTGTCACATTATCTCTTGCCATCTAGTTGTCATCATTAGAAAGTCGTTTTAGAAACTGCTCACAGTGTTTGTTGGATTGATACACATAAAACTCATCTTATGTTAGCCACGTATGCTTGAGGTTCCTGAGACACACTTGAATCCGGAAGACTTTCCTTCAGCCCGCCCTATAACTACGGGGGACTAAGGTGTTGAAGATTGGTTGACCTCTAGGCTTCAGTAGCAGGATCAACGGTCTTCAAGTCTTTTGGGTAAATTCAGTCAGGAATGATCGTAATCTTGATCAGCAATGATCATAAAACCCCTCTTAGGATTTATAAGCTCACGGTGAGACTATATTGGTTGAAGTTAATCTGCCCTGCATGCAGCGTGAAAAAAAATAACTTTTCTTGCAGATACTGTCTTCCAGTTTCTCACTTTGGCTTCTGGATTTGGTATGTGTGATTTTAAACGCGTCGCTCTGTCCTTATATTTCAGTCTCTCGCCCGTCCGAGAAAGCACCTCTAAAAATCCCAAAGGATTTTCGTTTAATCTCTCAGTTTGAGGTGATTTGAGGCGATCTGTGCTTTTACTGTACTTGTTTTCTCTTCTGTTCACTTACACACTTAGATCCATCCTTCCTTCCTATGTATCATTTCCTTTTCCCCATATGAGGCTTTCATTCTATTCAAGTTTTATTAAAATCCGTTTAGGCTTGTAGTTATAATAAATTTTTAAAGATTATTAGCTAATTTTTAGCAGATGTGATAACGATGAAAAATATTAATTATCTTTAAAACTATTTATATTTGAATAATATCCTTTTGGATATAATTCCTAGTCTATCTCCTTTAGTGAATTATTTTTATTTAATTGATTTCCAACCAGGCGTTCTCCTGTAGTTTAAAATTTAATGTCCAGTAAATGCAAACTTTTAAAGTCCGCCATACATTCCTCTATTAGCTATTTCCTCATTCTTCAGTACCGCTGGCTAAAACATATTTCACATTTTTGCGCCGTCTTCAAACTTCAAAGAAAGACCGCCACGCTGTTCTTGCGCTTTGTGTGTGGGTGTATGTCGCGCTACAACCAAGCAAGTGGTACCAAATCTCGCTACAGCAGGTACACGACAACAACGTGACGACATCTCCCCTCAATAACTAAAAAAATAGCTCTCTTCCACTATGTGCCCTGTACACAACACCACCCACACACACACACATACGCACGCACGCGGGCACACACCCCCAACACACACCCAACACCGCAATTCTCTGTCCTATTTTTACATAGAAATACACGATGACAACGTGGCGACATCTCCCCTCAATATCTAGTCCTTTCTGCTTATCCTACCCTGAGTCGTTTATATTTGTTTTGGGCAAGAGCTGTAACAAAACACTGAGATATTAGATATACTTATTACAATTTTTAAAAAAAAAAATATATATATATATATATATATATATATATATATATATATATATATATATATATATATATATATATATATATATATATATATATTTTTTTTTTTTTTCAATTGTAATAAGTATATCTAATATCTCAGTGTTTTGTTACAGCTCTTGCCCAAAACAAATATAAACGACTCAGGGTAGGATAAGCAGATATATATATATATATATATATATATATATATATATATATATATATATATATATATATATATATATATATATATATATATATATATATATATTTGTTCTGGACAGCAGCTGAAACAAAACACTGTGATATTAGACATATTTATTACAATTAATATATATATATATATATATATATATATATATATATATATATATATATATATATATATATATATATATATATATATATATATATATATATATATATATATATATATATATATATATATATATATATATATAAATATTTGTTCTGGACAGCAGCTATAACAAAACCACTGTGATATTAAATATATTTATTACAATTAAAAAACCTTTGTTATCTATGTTGTATAAATATTGTATGTATAAATATCGTATGTATGTATATATATTTATTGTATAAACAAACAACCGCACCCACCAGCTACACCAAAAGCAATACCACCCCACCAACCAAAGGCAGTTATAAACAAACACACCAACACACTACCAGCACAATACACAATTAAAATACCTACTTATCTCCCCTTAGTTACCTACACACCCGCCATTATCGAACTAATATTTTCCTATATAAATATCACGCGCATCCTGCACTATCGATCGGAGTATTTCCTTATATAAAATTCACGCGCATCCTGCACAAATCCTAACCGTAGTGTACCTACTATACTACTCACACAAGACCACACAAGCCAGATAGTGAGGCAGGATATGACATACACTATGGAACATGCCACGGCAACACGAACAAGACAAACAACGGAAGAGGAAGTCAGCTAGTGGTCCTTTTTAGGACCAGTCGTTTTCAGGACTAACAACCGGCCAACATCGAAGAACCTAATGCACAATATACCCCAATTATAACCTTTTTGGTTGAACAGGGTATAACAGCAATATAGTCGACGAAAGAACGAACGAACGAATTAAAGTGTCGCTCGCAAACCGCCGTGGAATATGCTTAATACACTTGATCTGACCAATCATAAACACTACAATTATACACAGAATGTTTAAACTAGTAAGTGATAACACTGGCTAACAAAAAAAAAATTTTTTTTTTCTTTCTCTAACATTTCTATGTTTTTCTGGTCAATTTTAATGCGCTGTTTTTAAATCTGCAAACCGTTTTTCTCTATCAGGTCGGGATCTCTAGAAATACGCAATTGAAGTTTTTTAACAACGCATACAGTATTACAACATCATTCGTACAAGAAGTATAACAGTTATGTAGGCTTGAATTTCTTTGCAGTCGACTTTCGTCGGTGAATGGCATGTGGTACATCGCGATGAAGCATCCAACAATAATCAGCAAGCATGGTCACACTCCACCGTCCTTGATAACGTGACACCATTACGGCGATATCTTGATGGAATCGTTCTCCATGTTCATCGCTGACTTCGCCAATGTTGTCAGGGAAAAAGTCAAGATGCGAATCGAGCAAATGGATTTTAAGGGACATGTTACAGCCCATAATTCTGTATGCATCTGTGCACTGCTTAACAATATGCACATAGTCGACAGATTTGTGATTTCCCAGAAAGTTATCGACGATCGATTTGAATGCCATCCATGCGCCAAGTTCACTACCATGTAACAAGTTCTCGAATTGTTTGTCTGCAATAACTTTCCTAATCTGAGGTCCTACAAAGATACGTTCCATTATTTTTGCATCGCTAACTTGCGGAAACTTTTCTCGAAGATAAGTGAAAGCTTTGCTCGTTTTATCTAACGCTTTTACGAAATTCTTCATGAGCCCCAACTTTATATGTAACGGTGGTAAAATGATGCTGTCTTTGTTAACTAATGGCTCGTGTATTACATTTTTATGCCCGAGCTGCATACGATCCCTGATAGGCCACCCCTTTCGTGCATAATGTTCCGTCTGTTGCGGCTGTCCCATTCACATAGGAAGCAACAAAATTTAGTATACCCAGTCTGCATGCCCGTGAGAATTGCAATGACCTTTAGGTCTCCACAAATCCGCCATTGTTAGTCATTGTACTTTATTTTTGCCAAAAGTATAGCCATATTGTCATAAGTTTCTTTCATATGAACAGGGTAGGCGACTGGAATTGATGAAAATAAATTTCCGTTATGCAATAACACGGCTTTTAGACTAGTCTTGGAAGAGTCGATGAAAAGTCGCCATTCGTTGACTATGTGCTCATGACCGAGGTGCACCATTAGACCGTTTACATCTTTGCAATAGCAAATGTCATCATCCATCTCAAAGTATTGAACAAGTTCCCTGTGTCTATGACGAAATTTAGATATCGGAGTATTGGGCGCTAAAAGATTCCATTCTTTGAGTCGCGAACCGAGTAATTCCGCTTGTCCTTTGGTAAGAGCGAGATCACGTATTACAGTAGATCTGAAAGTTCTGAATGGTTAATTAAGTGAACACCATCATTCACCGGTATATCATCCGAGTCAGAATTAGTTTCTAAAGCAGGTAAACTATCACTTTCTGATGGTTCATTCATGTCCAACGGATATTCTTCTGGTGGAACTGGGATAGGACACGTGATTGGATCATGAGGCAATGGTTTCGAAACCGATTCAATATTTTGATAAACCACAGACTTTCTAGTTTTAAAAGTGAAACTATGGATATTTGTCAAGCAGAAGTAACAATCAGTAGTGTGATTTGTCGGTTCACGCCATATTACTGGCACTCCAAAAGGCATCGACTTATGCTTCGGCAATTTTCGTAACCAACCTGCCAATGTATTTGCACAAGTCGAACAAACTGCATTTGGCTTCCAAGATTTATTTGCGTCATCAACTTTCGAATCGAAATAAAGTTCATATGCTTTCTTTAGTAATGGTGTAAAGTTTTTCTGGTGAACACGATCGGTAAAATTCCGCACACGTAACAGAACAGATCAGCCGAATTTCTACAACTTCTCGAAGCCATATTTCGCTCAGAATTATTTCAAAATACAGTAACTATTTGAAAAATAGCGTAACATATGTCATGCATCTTTTAGCAGTATAAAAAGTACAATTATTTTGCATTTTATTAATTTTTAATAAGTTATATAGTAAAAATGAAACGGAGCAAATAACGGTTTCCCAAAAATATATTTATTCACAAATATCTTAAGAACCCGATGTGATAGAGATAAACGGATTTCAGATTTGAAATCAGCGCAAGAAACTGACCTAAGAACACTTATTCTTATATAAGAAAGAAAAATGTTGTTTGTCAGTGTAATTAAAAATGACAATGGGAACTCCTTACAAGCACAAGCTTAGTTAAAGTTTAGAAAAATAGCACACAAAAAACACAAGAGCTAACTTTATTATCGGATACTCAGACTACTACAGCCCCATTTGGTTCCCTAGGGGACTTAAAGGAGACACAGAAAGGATAGGACCACTACACTCTCAGTCATGTTGTAAGAAGTGATTAATTTACAGCTGTGTATGTGGTTACAACTTCATTCAGCTATCTTGCTAAACAAATCGTTAGAGGCTTATGCAGGCTGCAGCAAGGAAGCCATCTACATTATTATGTCCCTTAAGGAGTGAAAACGTTGAAAGTAAAAGAAAACAGATTCATACAAAATTAAACAGAAGTTAGTGTAAAGTACAGTTACGTTCATTGTTTACAAAAGTTATGAGCCCTACTTTTAGAAATTCTAACTCTGTTGACAAGCCCATGTTAAAGTTAATTATGTTTACAAACTCATGATAAAGTTAATTATGTTTATAAACTTATGTTAAAGTTAATTCTGTTGATCTTGAAGTTATGCCTTTAGGAACATCCAGAAAAAACATTTTGACAGTTACCTATACAATTGCACCACGCTGTTGACCAAAGTGAGCTATCATACTAAACAAATACATAGGTGCATAACATTTAATATCAAGACACGGTGTTTTATATGAGTGGTCAATCATCACACCTGCATTTTAACCTGTGCTGATAGACATTATTTTAATGCATTGTTTTCTGTTAATGGGACTTTGTTTTGGTTAGTTTCTCACCAAGGGGAAATTAAATTAATTTTGAGCATTAACTGTACACATCATTTGAAAATTACAGTACATTAGTTCTTGATTAAAATGATGATAACAGTCCATTTTAAGTGATATAAATTTGTTATGAATTAATCATAATAGCCCCTAGATTCACTAGCAATTATATTCCTGTTTCCAGCACAGAAAAACATGAAAGAAAAACCATAACATTACGTTATATCATATGTGGGTTAATTTTTAAAAAGACAAGTCCATCACATGTTGAAGACATCATAAGGTGTGATGATTGTAACACATTAGTTATCTGTAAATGAATGTATTTTTGATTACATCGCACATATTTAGCTTAGTGTGATTTTGGCTACACACTCTCGCCAAAGAACTTTTTGAGCAGCCACGGTTGGGAAAGCTAAACATCAGGAAAGAAGACCTGGAAGAACACCTTAGAATGACCTATTCAGATGGTCGCAAAGATGAGCCTCTCAGCAGCATGGCAGGCCTTAGATGGCCGAGTAGGCCAGGAGCTGAATTCAACAGCAAACCCCCAACAATGCAAGGAATAGAAAGCATTGTCCAGAAATCACGGTGCAAGTCGTCTCCAGGTCCTAATGGTGTCCCATATGTTGTGTATAAGAGATGCCCTGAAGTGTTCAAACGACTGCTCCGTTTGCTAAAAAATGCGTGGAAAACCCAGCTTATAAGCAAAGAATGGAGAAAGGCGAATAGAGTCTACATCCCGAAGGAACAAAATTCCACAGACATCAGTTAGTTCAGGCCAATCTCACTACTTAATGAGAAAGGGAAGATATTCTTCTCCGTGATGGCTAAACTGCTCACCACATACCTAATGGAAAATGGTTACATTGACACTACCATCCAGAAAGCAGGTATCCAGATACACCAGGGTGTCAAGAGCATTCCACAATGATCTGGGAAGCAATTCAAAGGGCAAAGTCTGACAGAACAAATCTCCATGTAATCTGCTTGGATCTAGCAAATGCGTATGGATCCGTTCCACGCCAGATGTTGTGACTGGCCCTGGAAATGTACCATGTTCCACAAGAAATTGCAGCAATGCTGAGGCTGTATTTCGCAGCGTTCTTTGTCAGATTTTCAACTAGAGAGCACACAACGGAGTTATTGGCCTACAAGTTCGAATTGCGATCTGATGTACCATATACCCCATCCGCAATTCGTGTTGGCTATGCAGGTGATCCTCAAAGCGGCTGAAGAAGTTGCGATGGGTCCGAAGCTTGGTAGATTGTGTCACTTGCCACCGCTCAAAGCATTCATGGATGACACAACAATTCTGACACAGATGAACACCAGGCGCGGAGAATGTTAGCACACCTGGGTGATCTAATCAGCTGGTGCAGAATGAGCTTCAAACTTAAGAAGTCAAGAAGCCTATCAGTCAGGAAAAGGAGGATAGCTGAGGTCACATTCAGGGTTTCCAACCAAAGAGTTCCTACTGTCATTGAGGAATATGTTAAAAGCCTTGGCAGGGTGTACGATGCCTCATTAAAGGACTCGAAGGCAGGTCAACAGACAATAGAAATGGCAGACGTAGAACTACAGGTCATAGACCGAAGCAGACTCCTAGGAAAATTCAAACTGTGGTGCCTCCATTTCATGTTGATACCTAAGTTGCTGTGGCCACTGCTCATGTATGAAATAAGCACCAGTACTGTAGACGCTAAAGAGCAAAAGGTCAACAAGTTCATAAAGAAATGGATAGGGGTACCAACAGGTCTGTCAAACGTAGCACTGTACTTCAAAGATTCAAAGCTTGTGCTTCCGTCCAAGTCAGTTGTTTAAGAGTACAAAGTAAGAAAGGCAAGGCTCACTGTTGGACGTTCATTCTATTGGTCAAGAGGTAGTTGTAAGCTAGTGTATGGTGCCACTGGTCTATGCTAGCTTAAAATACGCGAATGGTTTTCTCAATGAAAATATCTCAGAAGTGTTCTTAAGTTGAACTCCAACAAGCAGTAGTCAATTTTCCAATTCAGGACTGCACGCAAGTCGTTGGTGAAAGTACATGTTATTTATTGACACGATACAGACGGGAATACACAAGACGGTCATGGTTACAGATTACAGATGCAAATGTCATACTTTAAAGTTGCTGATCATACTCTTAAATTCTTGGAGATTCTTCAACAATCAAGTCCTCTTCTATCCAAAAACTGAGGATCACTTCTGTCACCCTCTAATATACATTCTACAATGAAGTCCGTTGACCTTCTTCCAAGGACGTCTATCGTGGTAAACGGATTTCATGTTCAAGGATCAATCTTTGATATCATACCCGTAAAATTCCCAGACTTTCTTCATACAATACTTATGTAGCATATATATAATCCAGACAAAGTCATACACGACAATACAATCAGGTTAGAGTCTTCTGTTGACTAACCTCTCCCAAAATCCATGCCATGACTTTGGCATTGGCGAAACGGCATATTAAAACATGTGAAGCATACAAAATCAATTAACTTCGTTTCCTCGTAGGTATCCTCCCTCTACGGTAATTCAAACAAGGCAATCGACTCCGTTTGTCCATTCTAGGAATGACATACTACGATGGATTCCCGCTAGACCATAACTAGGAGCGGCCTGATACTTCAATTAAAAATCAATAAACATTCAGTGTGAAATGGGGCGACACTTACATGATACTTCCACTATTGGCTTCGACATGAAGACCAATATATATATCAATAGAAATAATGGCTTCCACAAACTTGCCACGAATACAAGAAATATTCCACGGACATCAACATGGTCCGTACTGCCCCATACAAAACATGACGTCAGAATCCCCAAACTAGGTTACCCGTGCGTCCAAAGCAACTCACACTGCATTGTGCACGTCAGTGCGTGAATCAATCGAACGCACAAATAATATAACTATATTAAGACTGGTGCGTACATTTGGCAGGACCGAAGACTACCCCCTTAGGTAATAAATGTACGTAACAGCTCCCTTATTACCTCCCCTTAAAAAAAATTAATTCTATTAATTTTTTTTGAACTTAGTACCCGAGAGAGGTGAGTCAAAACTACAACAAGATATATGAAATGCATAAAGTTATACCATATTAAGAAAAGAATATTAAACGAAATCAATATAACTAAATGATAGTATGCATTAAAGCACACATCCACAATCGACCTACTTTGGAACGATGTGGTAATATTCGAAGTAAAAACAAGTTGAAAATGAAAAATGAAAAAACCATTTAAAAAAAAAAAAAAAAAATGATAATAAAATTCAACTAAGTTTTCAAAAAAAATTTGAAACATATGATTTCAAAAATGAAAATGAACAGCAACACTGATGATAATCAATGACAAGAGATTCAATAAAACAGAAAAATTGAAAATACAATGTGCAAAAATGAAGCAATGCAAAATTAAAAACTTTAAGAATCAACACCCTTAATGTTTTCTAACACTAGTACAGTTGACTAGTGATCTAACAGTGAGATATCATAACTAAGACCCGTGAATGCAGGTATTACGTGACAACTAAGAAAGTTAGTATGTGTGTGATCCATAATTAATTAAATAGATTAAATTGAATTATTCTACTTAATATATTTCTTAATTACCAACAAATAACCAGTTACTAATATATTCTAAGTAATTCCAATATCACTAATTGTCAATGTTCAGTTACAACTAGTTAGTAATCGACGAGACGATGTTCTCAATGTTCCATACACGATAAAATATATTCTCGAACACGATATGTAGTGTAATATGTTCCATAGGAATAACAAATGTATATTTGTCGCTCTTAACAATGTTTCCATACTAATAAAAAAGTTACTGTAGTACCAATGTTCCCGTACTAATAAAATGTTACTCTAATACCACTGTTCCCGTTCTAATAAAACGTTACTATAGTATCAATGTTCCCGTACTAATAAAACGTTACTACACAAGAAGTAATGTTATAATCTATAAGTAAGTATATCCTGAAAGTTATACTTATACAAATACTTCAGTTATATAAACAGTATTTATAGATGTACAATCAATGATAATGTACAAAGTTATTCATGTTATCGGTGAGGATGTTTCAACATCTGGAAGTGGTTTAGTTTCGACAAGTTCGCTTGGGCATCTCGACAAACAGTCTGCGAACACATTCTTCATTCCAGGAATAGCTCGTATTTCAAAATTGAATGGTTGAAGCGCTATAGCGTAACGCGCTGACTTCGATGATTTAACGTTCTTCGTGTTCAGTGCGGTAAGAGCTTTTTGGTCAGATTCCACCACAAAGTGTGAGCCGAGGAGGTAACGTTCCAGTTTTGTGATTGCCCATACTAATGCGAGGAGCTCTTTATCCAGAACGGAGTATTTGAGTTCGCTCTCCGTAAGTTTTCTGGACACGTACATCACCGGAAATAAGGTGCCGTTATATTCCTGCATCAAAACTGCAGCAATAGCGTAAGAAGATGCATCACTGCGAAGAATGAAAGTGAGATTTTTGTTAGGCAACCTCAAAAAAGGTTCATTTGAAAAAAATCGTTTTATATAGTCTAACGCCGTTTGGTGATCCTGCGACCACTTTATTACATTAGATGTGCCTTTCTTCAGTAGAGACGAAAAAGGTGCAGTTATAGTAGACAAATGAGGGATAAATTTTGAATAGAACTGTATTAGTCCTAAAAGAGATCTCACTTGTTTTTTTGTCTTAGGTGCTGAGATGTTTAAAATTTTAGAGACGTTACTGTCTTCTGTATACATGAAACCATGACCTATGCGGTGACCCAGAAATGAGATGTCATGAAAACCGACAAAAGCCTTTGAAGGTTTCGCTGTTAAGTTATAATCCCGTAAGGTAGAAAGTAAAGCTTTTAATCCATGAATATGTTCATCCCAAGAGTCACTGAAAAGACAGATGTCATCTATATAAGTAATGACATCGGGACGATGAGACAATATGCGGCGCATCATGCGTACAAAGGTAGCTGGCGCATTCATTAGTCCGAATGGCATAAAATTCCATTGAAAAAGACCCCGTGGCGTCGAGAAAGCGGTGAATGGCTTTGCTTTAGGAGTGAGTGGCACTTGCCAATAGCCCTTTGAAAGGTCAAATTTCGAAAAGAATGTGGCATGAGATAATCTCTCCAATAAGTCGTCTAAAAGAGGTAACGGTTCCGCATCGAATTTTGTAACTTTGTTTAATTTCCTGTAATCTACGCAAAGACGTATATTGTTGTCCTTCTTCCTAATGATTACCATAGAAGAAGAATATGGTGATGAAGATGGTTCAATTATATTTAATTGAAGCATCTCATCCAATTCCTTATCAACCTTATCACGAAAGTGTAAAGGGATAGGATATGGGCGAACTCGAATAGGCTTATCGTCAGTCAGAATAATGTCATGTTGGAAGACTGACGTATGACCTGGGATGTCAGTGAGGACATCCTCATACGAATGTAGAATATTAGAGACTTGCTGACGTTGATCAGCCGAAAGAGTAGATGAGATTGTAACATCATTCCATTTCTCAGTGGAATGGAGTGGTACAACTGGTATTGGTAGTTGTACATCATCGAAAGAAGATTCTTCTTCTTGGATGACTGACAAACTAGAATAGTGTTGAATAGGAGGTGTAGGATCGTCAGTTGCCTGGAACACTGACTGTAGATAATCAGGACGTGAGTAATACTCCTTCAACATGTTAATGTGGAAGGTTTTATGTTTACCATTAACATCAACGATGTAGTCGACATCGGATATTCTTGAGATGATCCTGAAAGGACCTCTCCAGGTAATTAAAAGACGATTGTTATGCGCAGGCAGTAATACAAAAGCTTCGTCACCAGGAATAAGCTGGCGAAGACGTCTATACTTGTTTGCAAATAGACGAGCTTTTTCTTTGGCTTGTTCGGATGATGCAGTAGCTAGTCTACAAGCATCTATGATTCTCTTTCTCAGAGAGATCACATACTCATAAGAGGATTGAGTTTCCTCTTCAATATTCTCGTCAACCAATAAGTCGTGGATTAACGACATCGGACCGCGTGGTTGCATGCCAAAAAACTAGCTGGAATGGAGAAAACCCCGTGGCTTGATTTTGTACTTCGCGATACGCGAACAGAGCAGCGGGTATGACCCGATCCCAGTCTTGGGGATGGTCTTGGGTCATCTTACCCAACAACTGCTTGAGTGTCCTATTGAGACGCTCAATTAACCCCTTTGACATCGGATGATAAATAGAACTAAGAGATCTGTCTATACCTAATGTCTTCATAACTTGAGACATGGATTCAGAAATGAACTGAACCCCATGATCCGACAAGATTTTCCGTGGAAAACCAATGCGTGAGAAGATTAACATCAATGCCTCTGCTACACTGGCAGATGAAGTGTTCTTGAGAGGGATGGCCTCAGGCCAACGAGTGCACATATCAATGCACGTAAGAATATGCGTATGCCCTCTAGCAGATGGAAGCATCGGACCAATAATGTCTATAGCCATTTTATCAAATGGTCTAATCGGGATGTCCGCAGCTTGAATAGGAGCCGCATGAAATGGACCCCGTACCTTAACTTCCTGACATATCAAACAGGACCGACAATAGAGAGTGATGTCCCTATGGACGCCTGGCCAGTGTAGTGGTGTTTGATGGTATTGTATGATGGTGTTATTACTAAATGTAAATTGTATGAGGCCAGCTGTGAAGGCTCCTGAGATAAAATGTAGTGGTGAATTGTCAGAAGGCCTTTCTTGCTACCACTACGACCTCACACTTAATTTTTTTTAATGAATGTGGCTACGTAAAGTGTCTAGGGTTATGATATGTAGTGTGGTGTAATGGATTATAAATATACCCACAGATATTAACAAGACTAATAATATTAATAAATGTTAAAATACACTGAACTAACTCACGTGTGTAAAATTTTTTGATATAAGTATATTACATTTATTTTGTTCTGTGTCAATTTTTTAGGTTGACCAGAACTTAAAAGGATTTAAAGATTATGAAAAGAAATGCATAGAATATTATATCATAAATGCAATAGTGTACATATATATGTACTATACTAGTTAGTTTTATTAAAATGTTCTAGTATTCATCTACTTGGGAGGATAGTACTGTTTGTGCTGTTGGGGTGGCCTCATCACACCTGTCTATATTGACTACACAGTGTCCAGAAAATGGTGGGAATCTTTATGGGGTTCTTAGTAACTAAAGGGCGTTGGTGAAAGTCCAGCAGACCAGAGGCTCACTCATCTGGTAGTTGTCGCTCTGGTGCTGAAATCAGGTGGTCCCACCTCTCCGTGCTGGCGGGCAATAATGGTGGTCTCTGTCACAAATGCTGCACAGATACACTCGAGTAAAGTCACCAACTGAATAGACCCTGCTTTGTTGACGACAGAAACTCGCAGCTCTGCAATCAAAGTATGGGCCATGTGTCAAAATCTATTCTCTACCCACGTCTGGACACAACAGTGACACAACAACCACATCATACAGACAGGTCAGATCTCTCTGACCAAACAGCACATTTACCATGGTGGTTTTACATCAGATAGATCCTCCCAGACTATAGATCCTGAAAAATGTTTATTAGTTTTCGGCCCTAAAAGAGGATAGGTAATATGTATCATTATTCTCAACACTTGATCTGTCTTGCATAATCCTTGCTGGAGTTTATGTACATTGTTGGTCCCTAGACCCTGACTAGGGCGGGGGGTCTAGAGCAAATCCCTACTTGTTTGTAAGGCTAGATTTCGATATGGCAGTATCAAATCACTCGAACATGAAACAATATTCAAAATATATAAAGAAATAATTTCAATCTTACTAGATTATGAATAAATAACACAGAATTGCTAGCAAAACTCAGCTGAGCTGCTGGCTATAGTATGGCGTCCCTAACTTTCTTTCTCTTTCTTTCATATGGAAATCACCACACTTTAAAATCTGTGTCTATCACTGAACAACTATTGAGAAATGACCCCACTTTCGCGTCTGAGCGCTAATGATATGATTGTCTGTGGCCAATCACTGCCTAGTTTTATTTTCAATTCAAATTTCCTACCATAAAGTCATTTCAGTCATGCTTCAGTCAAGTATGGATGGTTATCTGTTAGTCTGTCCGTCTCTACTTGTGTTTCTAAAAAAAATGTGCTTGATTTTTGAACCAACCTTTCTCTCCCCTCCAAAATTTTGTCGTTAAAAGTTATTTTTAGACACAGCCACCACAATATCCCCTTTCCTCCATACTAAGTAAATTTGAACATCTGCGTCCAAGGTCGTGTTTTTGTGTGCAAATTGCGACACTTTTTTATTCAACACAGTCTGTCGATGATGTGAACTACACTGTCTTTTGTCATTATCTTCAATATTATCTATCCGTTTGTAAAATTAAGACCATCTTAGTTCACTGCTCAGAATAGGCCATCCGGCCAGCTAATTTTTATATTCCTAACATTAATATTAAGAAAAATTTACTTTTTAATTTTTGTAATATTCCTAACATCTGTGTTTTACCGCTCCATTCAAATCAAAAGCCTGGTATCGCAAAAGCGTCCAATAAATGACTGTGGCGTAACATATCTAGGGTCCCTTCAGTCGAGTTGCTTACTTTTTATGTCAACTTGGGAACGTGACTTTTCTCCGTTTCCCCCCCAATTGCGTCTCCTTAGCCTTTCCAGTCATATTTTTTTTCTTTTTGACCCGCCGTTCCCCTCCTGTCTAGCAAGTCAATTATTATGGAGGATGATGACCCGCGGTCTAGGCGATCATGTACATCAGCAGCCTACGCATTATGTTTTTATCCTTAAATGTTATCTTTGGAGGGATTTTACCGTTGTATCTCTGTCAATTTCACTACACATCTCCCCACTTGAAAACATGCCTATGGCAAGTTCCAAAACCAGCGATACACATAGGTAAAATTACTCCTCACGTCTGCCACTACTCTAATTTTGATCACAGGGGTGCCGACTGAGGAAGTCTGCACCGACATTCAATTTGCCTGGGATATATTGGATACTAAACTGATAAGGTTGAAGCAATAAAGACCACCTCAGCAATCTTGCGTTTTCATGCTTAGCCTGAGACAAGAACACGAGAGGCTGATGGTCCGTCTCCACCACAAATGTCCTACCATACAGATAGATTTGAAACTTCTTTATTGCCCAGATTAATGCTAAACATTCCTTTTCGCTTGTGGAGTATCCTTGTTCCGCCTTATTCAATTTGCGGCTTGCATAAGCGACTGGTTTAAGTTCCCCATCAGGTGAGGATGATCTTTGCAACAAAGCCCCTCCGAGTCCTACATTACTTGCATCGGTTCTTAAGACAAAGTCCTGTGTCAAATCAGGCAGTTTGAGAATAGGCTTGCTAGTGAGTTTTTCCTTTAACTCTTGGAACGCTAGTTCACATTGTGCAGTCCAAATAATTTTATCTGGAAGTCCCTTGCGAGTCAAATCAGTCAGAGGAGCACAAATAGCGTTAAAATTCTTGATGTATTTCTGATAAAATCCGCATAACGACACAAATGATCGCACGTCCTTTTTTGTTTGCGGCCTAGGTGCTCTCTGCAGTTTTTCCAAGTTCTTAGGATCAGGGGTCATATTACCCTGATATACAGTGTGTCCCAAGAATTCCAACTCTTTACATCCAATACAACATTTTGTTGGCCTAGCAGTCAAATTCGCCTCCCGAAGTCTATCAAACAACATCTCCAGAGCTTCAATGTGTTCTTCAAATGTCTCTGTGGCGACGAGAATATCATCCATGAAATTTGTGATACATGGGTTATTCAGGGGGTCCAACAATTTTCGCATCATCCTTGAAAACACACTCGGAGCATTTTTCAGTCCGAATGGTAGCATATTGAATTCATAATGTCCATCCGAAGTGCTAAAAGCCAAATAAGGTCTCACTTCAGGCTTCACTGGGATCTGGTAATATCCTTTACTAAGATCCACCTTTGAAAAGTATTTTGCCTTGTTCAGTCTGGCAAATAACTGTTTTGTGTCTGGTAATGGATCCACTTGTCCTTCTGTGACAGCATTCAGTTTCCTGTAATCTATGCACAATCTGTGTTCCCCAGACGGTTTTCTCAACAAAACGACACTAGAACTAAAAGATGATTCACTGTGCGAAATAATCCCCTCCTTCAACAAATACTCTATTTCTTCCTTCAATGCCTTCTCCTTCGCGAACGGAATAGAATAGGCTCTCATACAGATTGGGTTTGAGTCTACCAGTTTCATGTCATACTGTAGCAAATTTGTATGGCCTGGTTTATCTGTTAATACATCTGTATGTTCCTCCAGAACTTGTTGAACTCTCTCCCTCTGGTTTTTAGTCAGGTGCTTACTGACTTTTACCTGTGCTGCTGTTTCACAAGGATGTAATGGGTATTCATGTGAGGTGAGTGGTTCTTTTTGCATCTGGGTTGCAATAGCCAAGGTCAATAAGGGGGTGCTTTCCTGGAGTGGTCTGTCCAGATACTTCTTTAACAGGTTTACATGATAAACTTTTTCCTTCCCCTTTTTGTCAATTTTATAGTTTGTTCTAGACACCTTCTCTAGAACCGTATATGGACCTTGCCAACCAATTTGTAATTTATTCTGGCTTCCGGGTAGTAGAAGCAGCACCTTCTCTCCGACTGCCAGTTCCCTGTCCTTTGCCTTCCTATTAAAATATGCTGCATGTTTCTTCCTGGCTTGTTTCAAATTATCATTTGCCAGTTTCCATCCAGCTTTCAAACGAGTGGTCAGTTCGTTCACATATTGATACGATGAGGTAACAGTCTCTTCCGCCTTCTCATCTGTCCAGGTCCTTAATAAAGCTTCTAAAGGACCTTTTATTGGCCTCCCAAATAGCAGAGTTGCGGGAGCCATCCCGGTTGAACTATGTGGTACCTCCCGGTACGCAAACAATGCGGCGGGCAGGAATTGATCCCACAGATCCGGTTTTTCGTGTGCCAGCTTTCTCAGGATAGAAATGAGAGTCCCGTTGAACCTCTCTACCTGGCCGTTCCCTTGTGGATGGTACGGACTACAATGAAAGTGTCTGGCTTGAAATAGCTTAAAAACTTCTTCCGTTAGTTTCCCCTTGAACTGAGATCCATTATCCGTCAAGATTTGATGCGGGAATCCTAATCGGGTAAATATTGTAAGTAGTGCCTCTGCTACATGTTTTGAATCAATTGATGGCAGGGCTACCGCCTCTCCCCACATAGAACAAGTGTCCACCAGAGTAAGGATGTAACTGTTCCTCCTCTTGGTCCGAGTGAGAGGTCCTACAATATCCACTGCAACCCTCTCAAAAGGTGTTCCCACTATGGGCATTTCCCCTAGAGTTGCAGGAGCAGTCCAGTGCTTTGGAGCTACCCTTTGACATTCTGGGCAGGATTTGACATATCTTTTTATATCCTCCGTTATCCCTGGCCAGAAGTAATGACAAGCTATACGCTGTCCTGTGGCGCTGATCCCCATGTGACCACTGAAGGGAATCGCATGCCCGAGTTCCATCACTTTATCTCTATATGAAATGGGAAGAACCAGCTGGTTGTGACCATTTGTTCCAGTTCCGGCCTTCCTGTATAAGAGTTTGTTCTTCATGAAATATTCCCCCTTGCTCGGAGGTGTGTGGCATTTGGGCAATTTTTTAAAACAGGGCTTGAGTGTCCTATCCTCAGCCTGCGCCTTCCTCATCTCCTCTGGATGAGCATTTATAGGTTCACCTTCTTCCTCCTTCTTCTGTGACCTGGTCTGCACTGTCGCCATTATCACAGGTTTCTCGGGATTCCCCAAGAAGACGTATCTACACCCCAATATCAGAGGGTAGATTGGTTCATCTATCACTGCTGCTCTGATTTCTCCTTCCACATAGCGAGTTTTCACCGTTATCCTTGCGATGGGAAGTGTCATGAGTGGTATGTCCTTAGTCGCCCCTTGTATTTCCACTGTTTCTGTGGTATACTGACTTGGGTCCACTAGGCTAGACTTCACAACTGAATCATAATCCAAACCTGTATCATAAAGGCACCTTATGGTGACCCCATTACAAATAACATCCTCACAAACTGGGGGGTGATAAGGTTCCTGTTGTCCCTTAGGATTAACCTTTAATCTTTGCGTCCCCGACTTCATTGCAGCAATGTTTGAAGGTTTCCTTCTACAAAATTCGGTGTTATGGTTATCCTTCTTGCACCATTTACACCATCTTTTTCCTTGGTTCAACGGTTTTCTTTCATTGAACTTTTGGTCATTGAACTGTGAGTTTCTGTCGCGATAGTCATTTCTTGGCCGCTCAAAGTTTGTCCTACCTTTATTTCCCTGCTCTCTATTATCAAATTTGTTAAATTGCTGTGGAGCTTTAAAATTGTCTATGTGCTTCTTCTTAGCACCACTTACCTCTGCCTGGGCTGCCTGATACCTCTCAGCAACATTTAAAATTTCCCCCAACTTCTCTGCACCTTGTTCCATGAGAAATTTTCTCATGTCTGGAGCCATGGACTCTCTCAATTGCTCAATCATGATCATTTCTTTAAGATCTTGGGTCTTCCCCAGAGCCGTCCATTTCTCCAAATAGGTTTCTAGTCTAGCAGAGAATTGGTGGTATGTCTCCCCAGACAACAGTTTGGCATTTCTAAATTTCTTACGATAAAATTCACCATTCTTCTCGTACCTTAATAACAAAGCCTGCTTTAACATGTCATAATTGTCTTGGTCTTCCCTGTTCATTTTAGCAAATACTTCATAAGAAGTACCTCTCAATCCCTGTGATAGCTTTAAACTCCACCTCTCTCTCTCTAACCCATATGTAGTAGCTAATAACTCAAAACGTCCTAGGTACCCCTCTATGTCATCGTCTTTTTCAACAAAATGGTCTAAATGAAACCCCATAGCTGAGTTTGAGGCTCCCAGACTAGGCGTAGCATCTGAGGCAAAAGGGCTGGCACCATTTTCAGGAGCCGGGCCTTGTAATTCCAGCTCCCTTAGTCGTAATTCGTGCTCCCTCTGCAACCTTCTATCTTCTGCCTCCCTTTCGGCCTTTTTATCTTCTGCCTCCCTTTCGGCCTTTTTATCTTCTGCCTCCCTTTCGGCCTTTTTTTCTTCTGCCTCCCTTTGCTGTCGTTTTTCTTCTGCCTCAATCTGCAGCCTCTTAATGTCTCTATCAGCCTCTAACCTCTTCTCTTCAACCAACCTGTCAGACTCCAATTTTCTTTCAGCCTCTTTTTCTAATCTCCTTTCTTCCCGTTCAATATATTTATCACATTCAGCCGTTACGTATTGAATTAAAATTTGACCATCCATTCCCATCTCCTTCGCGGTGAGCACAGCAGCTGATCTAAATTTTGCCAGCTCCGCCATACTTTTTAGACAATATAATAATATACAAGCTAAATCTCTAACCAGTAAATACACTAAGTACTTCTTATGACTATAGTCTAACTAATTCTAACTAACCAGTTAACTAATTAATTATTACTGGCTGTGAAGATTCACCAACTTTTATCTGCAGGGACACTTTTAATGTTAAAGGGAATTTTACAATTTATTTCCCTACTCTTATTTCTCCCACCAGGAGATCCTAATATTACTGTTGGGCTAATTATCCCTGGACAAGACCCCAATATTGTAGTGGTGTTTGATGGTATTGTATGATGGTGTTATTACTAAATGTAAATTGTATGAGGCCAGCTGTGAAGGCTCCTGAGATAAAATGTAGTGGTGAATTGTCAGAAGGCCTTTCTTGCTACCACTACGACCTCACACTTAATTTTTTTTTTAATGAATGTGGCTACGTAAAGTGTCTAGGGTTATGATATGTAGTGTGGTGTAATGGATTATAAATATACCCACAGATATTAACAAGACTAATAATATTAATAAATGTTAAAATACACTGAACTAACTCACGTGTGTAAAATTTTTTTTGATATAAGTATATTACATTTATTTTGTTCTGTGTCAATTTTTTAGGTTGACCAGAACTTAAAAGGATTTAGAGATTATGAAAAGAAATGCATAGAATATTATATCATAAATGCAATAGTGTACATATATATGTACTATACTAGTTAGTTTTATTAAAATGTTCTAGTATTCATCTACTTGGGAGGATAGTACTGTTTGTGCTGTTGGGGTGGCCTCATCACACCTGTCTATATTGACTACACAGTGTCCAGAAAATGGTGGGAATCTTTATGGGGTTCTTAGTAACTAAAGGGCGTTGGTGAAAGTCCAGCAGACCAGAGGCTCACTCATCTGGTAGTTGTAGCTCTGGTGCTGAAATCAGGTGGTCCCACCTCTCCGTGCTGGCGGGCAATAATGGTGGTCTCTGTCACAAATACTGCACAGATACACTCGAGTAAAGTCACCAACTGAATAGACCCTGCTTTGTTGACGACAGAAACTCGCAGCTCTGCAATCAAAGTATGGGCCATGTGTCAAAATCTATTCTCTACCCACGTCTGGACACAACACTGACACAACAACCACATCATACAGACAGGTCAGATCTCTCTGACCAAACAGCACATTTACCATGGTGGTTTTACATCAGATAGATCCTCCCAGACTATAGATCCTGAAAAATGTTTATTAGTTTTCGGCCCTAAAAGAGGATAGGTAATATGTATCATTATTCTCAACACTTGATCTGTCTTGCATAACCCTTGCTGGAGTTTATGTACATTGTTGGTCCCTAGACCCTGACTAGGGCGGGGGGTCTAGAGCAAATCCCTACTTGTTTGTAAGGCTAGATTTCGATATGGCAGTATCAAATCACTCGAACATGAAACAATATTCAAAATATATAAAGAAATAATTTCAATCTTACCAGATTATGAATAAATAACACAGAATTGCTAGCAAAACTCAGCTGAGCTGCTGGCTATAGTATGGCGTCCCTAAATTTCTTTCTCTTTCTTTCATATGGAAATCACCACACTTTAAAATCTGTGTCTATCACTGAACAACTATTGAGAAATGACCCCACTTTCGCGTCTGAGCGCTAATGATATGATTGTCTGTGGCCAATCACTGCCTAGTTTTATTTTCAATTCAAATTTCCTACCATAAAGTCATTTCAGTCATGCTTCAGTCAAGTATGGATGGTTATCTGTTAGTCTGTCCGTCTCTACTTGTGTTTCTAAAAAAAATGTGCTTGATTTTTGAACCAACCTTTCTCTCCCCTCCAAAATTTTGTCGTTAAAAGTTATATTTAGACACAGCCACCACAAAAACCCTCTCCTCCATACTAAGTAAATTTGAACACCTGCGTCCAAGGACGTGTTTTTGTGTGCAAATTGCGACACTTTTTTTATTCAACACAGTCTGTCGATGATGTGAACTACACTGTCTTTTGTCATTATCTTCAATATTATCTATCCGTTTGTAAAATTAAGACCATCTTAGTTCACTGCTCAGAATAGGCCATCCGGCCAGCTAATTTTTATATTCCTAACATTAATATTAAGAAAAAATTACTTTTTAATTTTTGTAATATTCCTAACATCTGCGTTTTACCGCTCCATTCAAATCAAGGGCTTGGTATCGCGCAAAAGCGTCCAATAAATGACTGTGGCGTAACATATCTAGGGTCCCTTCTGTCGAGTTGCTTACTTTTTATGTCAACTTGGGAAACGTGACTTTTCTCCGTTTCCCCCCCAATTGCGTCGCCTTAGCCTTTCCAGTCATATTTTTTTTCTTTTTGACCCGCCGTTCCCCTCCTGTCTAGCAAGTCAATTATTATGGAGGATGATGACCCGCGGTCTAGGCGATCATGTACTATTCGCAGCCTACGCATTATGTTTTTATCCTTAAATGTTATCTTTGGAGGGATTTTACCGTTGTATCTCTGTCAATTTCACTACAGATATGCGTATGACCTCTAGCAGATGGACGCATCGGACCAATAATGTCAATGGCCATTTTATCAAATGGTCTAATCGGGATGCAGCTCCGCATGAAATGGACCCCGTTTAACTTCCTGGTATCAAACAGCCGAAAAGAGAGTGATGTCCCTATGGACGCCTGGCCAGTAGAATGCCGAAAGCACTCTGGATTTGGTACGCGAAAAACCCATATGGCCCGCACATTGCGAGTCATGCGTATGTCGTAATATACGAGATCTCATAGAGGATGGGACTAAGATCTGATAACATAAGGATGAATCTTTTTCCCGTATTACTCTAACCAAAATCCCATTTTTAAGTATAAAGTCATGTCTAGATTTTGCAAGTTTGTTGCTGGTATTCTTTTTGTTCACATACTGAAAAATTTTTTTTAATGAATCATCATTCTTTTGCAATGTTGCAAACAACACCCGTGAAATAGGGGCATCATCATCACAAGTGGTATGAACTGTAGGTTCAATAGGTGTATCATGCGACATATTAGTAGCTTGCGCTCTAGTCACTACTGCATTTGCAGTTTGCATATGTCGCTCTTCCCATTCAGCAATTTGCTGTGGTGTACACTCTTTAATACCATGTATGCGACCAAGTATTACATCACAAATTGGATTCGGAAGGAGACATGCCTGGATCTTTCCTGAAAAAAATGGTGTATTAAGGTCAATAATAGCCGTGGGAAATGTTTCAACGGTGCCACCAAAAGTCACACACTTGACAACCCTGCCCGTGGCACAACTTGGGTTGATCAGCGAAGTCCGGACGCCCACAGTACTACAACCTGAGTCAAATAGGAGAGAGCATGAAATGTTGTTGACAAATCCCTTGTTAAACTTAAGAGAGCCCTGTCCCTGGTGTACTGACGCAGCAGTGGCCGTACAGACTGCAGGTAGACTAGGCAAGGTATGTCCGCAACGCAGCGTCGTGATCGCCTTAGGCTGGAAAAGAGTCGAGCATTCTGGACAGTCTTTCACCTGGGTACAATCAAGAGAACAAGACATAGCATTGTGAGTTTCAGCTACTTTACCCTGTTCAATGTTAGCCTGTGTATCAATTAAAGCGACATTAGAATGTCTACCCGTATTACTCGACGATCTATCTCTACGACGCGATCGATTTTGATTATTTGCATTACAATTGCCATAATTATCGTTTCTGCTAGAGTTAAAATTTGGATGAGTCCGATAGTTTGTATAATTAAAGTTATGATGTTCTTTAAAATTTTTATTCCAAGAACCTTGTCTGTTTTGCGGACCCTGAGATCTTGATCTCCAGTTTTGTTTATTATAATGTCCTTGATTATTTTTAAAATTATTGTTACCAAAATCTCGCGATCTGTGAGCTTGGTTCCAAGAAACATTAAATGGAGCAGATTGTTGAAATTGCTTCCCTTGTAAAAGTTATCATTGTTAAAATTGTAATTATTTCCCTTATTGACATACCTGTCAGCACTAAAGGAACGATTTCGTGAAAAATTGTTTTGTTGTGCTGCAAAAGCAACAGGCAATTCATTCCTAATCTGTGCATTACTTAGATCCATGGTTGGGTGAGCAGTACAAAAATTTTTTGCATGTTCTTCTAAGTCCTTTCATAGATAAAGGTTTCCGTTCGTGTAAAAAATGCGAGAAGTGTAGGCTTTACAGACGATAGTACCTTATCGCGCATCAGTCAATCGAAGACACCTTCATACGACTTATCATTTTTGGATCATTCGATCCATCTTTCTAGGGCTAGCCGTATTTGTGACAGAAAATCATTGAAATTTCTGCTTGATTGCGGAAGTAAGTTACGAAAGCTTAATAGGTATTCATCTTCTGTCATTTGAAATTTCTTCAGAAGTGCGGCTGTAAGAGCAGTATAATCATTATTCTCATTAATAGTGGTATTATGATAAACTGCTAAAGCATCCCCAGTAAGTAATCTGGATAAATATGTGCAATAGGTGTTTTATCCACGTTATAAGACCTACAAGTGGCCTCAAAGCGATCTAGGAAAAATATTATGTCATCAGACGGGGGATTAAATTTAGGTAAGTTAAGGTTAATTTCCTTAAAATGATCATGTCTGGATGAAGTTTGGCTTTCAAAAGTTCTCTGAGAATTAGCTTCCTGAGTTAACCTAAGTCTCTCATATTCTGACTCTGCTAATTTTAGTTCATGCTGTCGTTTTTTATCATTCTCTTCCATCTCAAGCTGAAGTCGTTTTGTATTTTGTTCAGCTATTAATCTTCTTTCTTCCATTTCCTTTTGTTTAACTTCCATTTCCTTTTGTTTAACTTCCATTTCCTTTTGTTTATCTTCCATTTCCTTTTGTTTAACCCCCCCCACTTCCCCAACTTCCATCTCAATTTTAAGTCTTTCTTCAGCCTCCCTTTGCTTCTGTTCTGCCTCTCGCTGAAATCGTTTCTCTTCAATCTTAAGTCTTTCTTCAGCCTCCCTTTGCTTCTGTTCTGCCTGTCGCTGAAATCGTTTCTCTTCTAATTCAGCGGTTAATCTCATTTTTTTCTCATTCTCCTCCGTCTCAAATTTCAAATTTTGTAATCTTAAAGTTTCTAGCTTTCTCTGTTCAGCTTCTATTTCTTGAGCTTTCTTATATTCTGCAAGTGCAAATGCTTTTGCTTCATCAGGAGCCATCTGAAGAGCTTTTGCTTGCTTAATGAAATAATCTAATGAATACATTATGCTTTATAAGTAGTCACAATACTATAGTCACAATTTATAAAATGATAATTAATCAATGTAAATTAATTAACCTTGTTACTATAACAAGTGTTCTTCGTTCCTGTCCTAGAACGGTATCTTTTGTTATCATACAATTATGAAATATGTTAATAATCAATACAGTAATTTATGTAATGAAATGTCATGAAATCAACAACGTGAAAGACAATAGAAACATTACCGACAAGACACGATAATCAAAGACGAGTGAACACAATCGTAGAAATCAACAAAAATAGAAATTTGTAACTAAAATAGAATGTCGTAAAAATTTACGATGATAACTACGATCAGATACTCAACAGGACAATTGACAACACAGTGTAAAAACATAGGTTTTGTAAAAAACTGAACGACAGGAAAGGTGAGACGGACGCATAATACAAACAAAATTCATCATAAAACTAAATACGAGTAAAAATAACTACGAGAACAACAATTAAAACTTGACGGAACAGCTAAACAGATACTATTATAAGGAACAATTAGCGATCGGAACTTCGGCAAGGTTTCTAGCCTTGTACCGGAATTATCGCTCAATTGAAACTTACAAGTTGAGCCCTACAGAACGTCTGACGAAGAGACCGAATTGGCTTCGAGATGGATCTCGTTCGTCAGATCAACCTCCCTACCTCCCACGACGAATGTACAACATATAACATATAACATGGAAAATGTAAAGATGGACATAACTATAGAAGGCATAGCTAAAAGTAATAAAATGTACAACGAAAACACGTTATACTCATCTCGCGTGTGCCGGGAAAAAAACAATGTGCCTCGTCTCCGTGGATGTACGTCTGAGGATAAAATACTTCGCTCTGCGTATATAACAACAGCTCGCACGTAATAATGACGAATAGGTGATCCCAAGGCAGTCAGTCACTGTAAAACTTGACGTGGAGGTTGATTGATGACCTTGAGCATTTGGTAACCGTAAGTTGATTCTGATTCATCATCACACTAGGTTCCAAGTTTGAGATGTTGTCGCCTTGAAAGTTCAAATCTTCTTTTCAACCGATACTTGGATTGAGAACGTTCCTGTGAAAATTAATTTATTTCCAGACCACATGGCATACCGATTACTGTTGGAGTTCTTTATTCTATTGGTCAAGAGGTATAGTTATGTACAAGCTAGTTGTATGTGTGGTGAAACAAGGAGCTTTGATAGTCCTGAAGTACATGACCTAGTTATATGATGATAAGGATGTTAGTCGACATCCATTTATTGTACGAGACGCAGACATATTGGCTGATTCACGGTTAGTACTTAGAGCTGTTCAAATTCGTAATTATTCATGCTAGAATGCATCAACAAACGTAGTCCTTACATATCTGGGATATTGACGTGAATATTGTTTCGTCGTGTCTTTCCTCCACTTTCTCTATTAATCATGAGCTTGGAGATTCAAACATCGTTCATAGCATAAGGACCACACCCTTCAAGGACGCGTCTCGTATGACCGACCTTACTGATGGGGTAATCTCAATTTCTCTGCTCCTGGCTCTGCCATGAATTGGAGGCATATACACGCCAGTGAAGCAGTGCTTCACGCGCGATAATCAATAAAAAAAAAAAAAATGCGAGATAATAACCCTTTTCAAAAATCCTATTCTGCGGTGGACGTCTGCGTCAGACCACTAGAAAGTACGACCTGTGTTTCGTATTGAAGGACTCCAGCTCAGACTTCTCGAAACGACTTTCAGAAGGACTTGACGAGTTAAATTTTATACATTGCATGTTAACATAGTGTCGTACCATACCTTGGCACGATATCATTACACTGTGCTCACCTCTAGACGAGACTTGTTGATCACTTTTTGATTGCTAGCCAATACACTTATCTGGGCTACAGAAAGCTTTTGAACATGTAGTTCACAAATCTATGACCTGTTTACTCCCGGGTCCTGGCCCTCAGAACGTCTCTCCTATAGTCATTGCTCTCTCCTTTTCATTTTCATACACTTCGGCACCCGCGTTGCGAGCAATTTACTAAGATTCCCACTAGGACTCCAGTGTCCGTGCGCAAAAGGCGTAACCTGAACTCTTACTCGTTATATACTTCTCAAATGACTATGCGCCCCACCCCCCCCACATTTAAATTACACGCGCCAATAAAGGACGTTATTATGACAGATCATCTTACGATATCTACTTGCCTGGCTTGTTGACTGTGAGTTCTCGAAGAATGGAACGTGTGTTGGTTCATTACGTGGCATATCTGATAACATAGTATCGAGTGATATAAAGATGTTAACTTTTAATCGGGTACGGACTATTTTCTTGCGTTCTATGATTGTGTTTTGATCTTGCAGACATGGAACTCCCAGGATTTTTTCTTTCTCGATCTCGGAAAAAAAAAAAAGAGCGCTGTGTTTCTCATGCACCATTCTCATTCATAATTGTCTTCACTCTGTATCACTAAAAAAAAAAAAAAAAAGCGGTCTGCAGAGGGCTGTTGGGCCATTTCTTCTCAGATACCTTGATTGTTTTTTTTTTTAAAAGGCAAAAAAAAGGAGCGCCTTGTGTTTTCAGCCACCTTCAGGTTAGTCTTTGGCGTCCAACGATACAACTCAGCGCACTGTGTCGTTATAACACCTCAACTGTGTCTTTTTGGCGTGAAATAAAAAGCGAAGCGACGGACACAAGTGATATCAAAAACTTATAAGTGAAGGAGGACTGCTGCGTTTTTTATGTTTCTCAGGCTGCACCGATGGGTCGTTAGAAAAATTAAAAAAGAACATAAAAAAAAAAAAAAAAAAAAAAAAAAAAAAATAGAAGAAGACTGTGTATTTTTGTTGTCGGGTTGACTGTTGTGGATTGCCGTGAACGTGTCTATACAGTCAGGGAATACGTAGGACAATAGACCGTTCATGATCACAGAGTATGAATGGGTAGTCTAGACTGATCTGGGAAAGAAACGTGTATGCAGTGATGGTGTAGGGTTGGGGGGGGTGGCGATGGTAGGTCGTTTCAGGGTAAGAGTATGTTCGGGTCAGTGGTTTTGATTTTGTTTGGATGAATTACGCGGTACTTAGCAACAGCACTGTTTAGTTGTAAGAGGTAAGAATAAGTTCATGAGCCTGTGTGAAGGACTAGGTACGTAACTGGTGAGTGTAATTGTGGGATTAGTGGTTAGGTTTGGGGAGTGTAGGGTTGTGTAATGGTTAGTGTTATTATGGCAAAGGTTTTATTTAGATTGTGTAAAATTTATGTGGGGATAGCTGCATGGGTGGTTCTAGGGTTATTATCCATTTTTGCCAGGGGGTAAGACCTAGGTGGGGAGGGATTGGGGTAAGGGGTTCTGAAGGAAGGGATGTTCGTGGGAAAGTTGGGGGGGGAGGGGGCACTGATAGGGGGATATGAATGGGTTTAGGACTATACATCGTTCAATGGGCACGAGCCCTACATTAGGTCCGTTGATATTTTTTGGGGGGTAATCATGGATTACTGTGACTTCAGGTGGGGTGCAGCTTTTTGGGGCAGGGGGGGGGGCGATTTCAGTAGTGGTGGTTGGGACTCTATCTCGATAACTCTAGGATTGCTTGGTTCAGGGGGGGCAGAGGTAGTATGGTGGATCAGTGGAATTTTTTATGGGGGGGAAAAAGAAGTTGGGATGGGAGGATTTGGGGGGGGGGCGGTAGGTTAAACTACTGTAACTGGTGATATTGGGGGGGGGGGGCATATTGAGGGAGTTAGGGTTATGTCTCTTAGAAGGAAAGAGATTGATACAAAGGAGTTATAAGATAAGGGTAGGGGGGGGGGGGAATGACTTGGGGGGGTAAAGGGTGGATATTTAGGCACATGGGGAATGTCATGATTTAATAGGGGAACAGTTTTGCATTTTTGGTGAGGAGTAGATTATTATTTGGGAATGTTCGCCGGGGTATATTATATGGGTATCGGCTCTGCAGGGGGTATGGGGGGGGGGGCTCTATGGAATAATGTAGTATTATACGTCCGGACTTGGGGGGGGGGGGGTGGGGGGGTGGCGCTAATTTTGGGGTAGGAGATGGGGGTTGGGTAGTTGGTTTTAGGGTTTGGGGGATTTGAAGGGTTTTTGAGGGGGGGGGGGGAGGGGGGGGGGGGGGTGGGGGTAGGTTTTTGGGGGGGGGATGGGGGGGGGGGGGGGGGGGGGAGGGGGGGGGGGTTAAAGGTGGGGTGGATTTGGGGGTGTTTTTGGGGGGGGAGGGTTTGGGGTTCTTGTTTGAAAGGGGGGGGTAGTGATTTTGGGGGTTAACAGGGGGGGTTGGGAGGGTTGAGGGGGGGGGAAGAATTGGGGGGGTGGGGGGGGTTGGAGGGGTTGGGGGTTGTTGTTTTTGGGTGGGGGTTTTTTTTTTTTTTTGGGTGGGGGTTTGGTTACGGCAGGTTCCCATTTTCAAGGGTACGTTTTGGTTTTCAAGGTTATTTAAAATTATTGTTTGTTTGTTTTTTGAGTTAAGTTTTTTGTTTCTGTTGGGGTTATATAGTTCCTGGTGTTTGGATGTTTTGGTGTGGTTTTGGGATTTTTTAATTGGTTTAGGGGGGGTGGGGGTGGGTGAATGGGGGTTTGGGTGGTTATAGTTTGTTGGTGTTGGGGGATGGGGGTAGGATTAAGTGGGGGGGTGAAATTTGGTTTGGAAGGAGTTGGGAAGGGGGGGTGGTTGGGAAGGGGGGGGAGGTGGGGGGGAGGGGGATGTGGGGGGTTGGTGGGTTGTGGGGTTTTAAGGAATTTGGGTTGTTTTATTGATAGGGTTGTGGGTTGATTCTGTTAGTAGGTGGGGAGTGGGGGGTAGTATTTTAAGAGTTTGTTCTTTTTCCTTGGGGTTTTCTATTACTCACCTTTAAATTTTCCGGGGATTGGGGAGGGGTTGTGGGGGGGGGTTGTGGTGGGTAGGTGGGGGTTGGCTGTTGGTGAATGAGTTGGGGATATATGGTAGTTTTATTGGGTCTTTTACCTATCTAGTAGGGGGTTATGGTTTGGGGCAGGGGTTCCTGGTTTGGGGGGGTTTTGGGGGGTGTGATTAGGTTAGCCTTTTAGGGTTTTTTGGGAAATGGGTTATACTAGGTGGGGGAGTTTGTAGAGTGTTGATTGTTTTGAGAGACGATGACTGTTTTTAAATATATTGGGTAATTTTTTCGTTTTGATAGGGGGTGAGGTTAAGGATGGGGGTAAGTGACTTAGGTTATTTTGTGGGGGTGGTTTTGGGGAAAATTGTTATTTTTGGGGGGGGAGTGAGGTGGCGGGAAAGGGTTGTTAGAGATATTGAATAGAGTTTTTTTTGGGTCTTGATCATACAGGATTTTGGGGAGTTGTTGTGGTGTAGTTGGGGGGGGGAGGGATTTCCCTGGGTTGGTATTCTTTGTAATTAGGTCCTGTCATGTTGAGTCGAGGGATGGTTTTTGTTGCTTAGGTAATTGTGTATGTTGATTGTGGTTGTATGTTGTGTGAATTGTATTTTTTCTTATAGGGCTGTAGATAAATAGTGAGGGATTGGTAATGTGGTAATTTTTTGTCTTGGAGGTACCCCCCCCCCCACCTTAAATTTGTAATGGGGTGAGTATTTGGTAGGTTAGTTTTTGAGGAGTGGGGATGGTGTGTTGAGGTAATTCAGTTTTTGGGGGGGATGAGGGTGGTGAGGTGTGCGGTGTTTAGGTTGGAGGCAAAATTTGGAATTGATAGGGTATTCCTTAATAATGTGGGGTGAGAGGGTTGGGGGGAGTACCAGTTTTATTAGGGGTTGGCATGGGAATGGGGAATATTATTGGGGGTATAGGGGGGTGATGTTTTGTAATTTTGGGCTTAAGGGAGAGTATGGTGGTTGATTTGAATTGTTATGATTTAGAATTTGTATAATAATTAAGATATATAGATGACCGAAGGGTAGTAGAATTTGTATGAGTTATGGGGGGAATAGTGGGGGTTGTTGAATAGATGGTGAAATGGATGTATTTTGATAGTGGGGGGAGGCAAGATGAGGAGGGTATAGTTGGTTTGGTTGGGAATGTGGATTAGGGGTCTTTGGGTGGAGTTTAAGAGGGTGGGGTGTTATGTTAAGGTGTAGGTAGGGCTGCAGTGTTTGGGGGAATTGGGGGGGGGGGTTTTGGGGGTGACGGGGGGTGGGGGGGGGGGGGGGGGGGGTATGAGGGGGGGGGGGTGATGGGGGGGGGGGGGGGGGGTTTGTGGTTTTTTGGTTATTTGGGGTCTTTAGGGTATTGGGTGATGGATTTGGGGAAGGGTTGGTTTAGGTTTTTGGAATATTTATTTTTTAATGTACTTTTGTGTTGTTTTATTTGAAGATGCAGGGGGGGTTGGTGGATGGTAGAGGGGGGGGGGGGCGGTTGATTATGTGGGTTGGGGGGGGTTTGTTGAGGGGGGGTGGGTACTTAGGGGGGATAAGAATGGATTTAAGGGGGGGGGGTGAGGTATGGGATTTTGGGGGATACGGGGCTGTTAGAAATGGGGGTGTATTGATATTTGTTGGGCATGGAGGTGTTTGGGGTTGTGATTGGTAGGGTTTTGTTGGCGGGAGGGGGGGGGGGGGGGGGTGTTGTTTGGGAGGTTAAAGTGGATTTTCTATTTGATTGACAGGGAAGTAGGGGGGAACTAATGATTAGGGGGGGGAGGGGGATACCTATGTCTCTTTTTACTAAATGGGGGGGGGGGTAGGGAGGGTTTTTTTCTGTTTTTATATTATGGGGGACAGGACGTATATGGCTTTGTTTTTTTTTGTTGGGGGTTCATGTTTACATTGTTATTGGGGGGTTGTTGGTGTGTATTAAAATGGGGTAATTGGTTGTGGTGTTGGGGGTGTCTGTATGGGTGAATGGGTAAGGTAGTTTTGGGGGGTTGGGGGGGGGGATGGAATGGTTGGTAGTGGGGAATTGGTGGGGTGATAAAGTTTGGGGGTTTGGAGTGGTGTTGTTGTGGGGGAGAGGTTTAATGTGAGGGGATGGTGTTGTGATAGTTATTTAGTTGTGGTATTGGGTTAGGTTTGTGAGTTTGGTGTTTTGTGGAAAGGGTGGTTGAATTTAGTGATGGGGGAGGTGATTATGTGTTGAAGTGGGAAGGATAATAAGTTTAGAATAGAAGTAGGGGGTTTTTTAGGGGATGTTGGGAGTGTATATAAGTGTGTTTGTTTGGTTGGTAATGTTTTAGAGAGGGAGTTTATTTGGGGGGTTGGGGGGGTAGGTTTTTTAGGATTGTTGTGGAATTGAAGGGGAATGTTGATTTATGGTATTTGAAGATATATTGAGTATAGGGTAAATAGGGGGGAGGGGGGAATGGTGGTAGTTTGTTATTGTTATTTGGTGGGAGTTAGGGTTTTTTTTTTAAGAAGATATTAAAAGGTGATGGGGGTTTATATTTATTGATAGAAAGATTTGTTATGTAGGGTTAGTGGGAGATTGTCGTGTGAAAATGTTGATTTATAGGGTGGATGTGTATTTTATTATTAATTAGGGTTATTTTAAAGTGGTAAGATGTGGTAGTAGGGATATTATGGGATATATTTGTTTGTGGTGTTTTTTGTTTAGTGGTATTGGTATTTTGGGATTGTGTGTGTTGTATTTTTTAAATGGGGGGGTATGTTGTAGTTGTTTAGGTATGGGGTTTGTGTTTAATGGTAAAGGGGAAGTTGTGGTTGATGGTGTAATACAATTTGTGGTGATTTATTATAGGTAGTTTGTTTATTTTGTAAGGTGTGAGTGCAACGACGTGCTAAAGGAGCTGGCTGCAACGGTAACGTGGCAAGGGTGATGGCAAAAGGCAAAGTCAGGCCGAGTACCGCAAATACATACTTTCTGAGAGCAGGAAAGTCATCACACCCCGAACCGAGTAAATCAGGTAGCAGTTTACCATCTCTTCTTGATTGTGCAAGTGACTGGGAGATGGCGGTAGACCTACCTGGACGAGCGGCTTATCTAGGAGTATCAGAAAATCTCGATGACTGCCAGATATAGTGCTGCATTCTCCATCATCATTTCAGTTTATAATGATTGAACTAGTCGTGCCATTCAAATCCAGATTGGACGAACAACATTCGTTCAATGTTGCCAAGTATAATGATCTGGCCGCAGACCTAAGACACGATGGGTTCACTGCAAGGGCCATGCCGTTGAGGTGGGTTCAAGAGGACTCGTGGCTGCCTCAGTGTATGATCTTTTGAAATTGTTGCGTCTGAGCGGACAGTCAAGAACAAGTGCACTGAAGAGGCTCAGTGATACTGCGGAAAGGGCATCATGCTGGCTGTGGAACAACCACAATGGAATATGGAACTCTGGACAATAAACTGTAGTTCCACATGCGGTACAGGAAACATCCAGCAAATTGCAGGTGGGGGGGGGGGAGAGGGGGGGTTTCTAAGTCCGCACGACACTGAGTTTAGCATTGTTTTAGCGAAAGAACGGTGGCTTACAGGTAACCCACGGTGTATTATATCAGGTGTCAGGTGAAGGCAGATTTCAGTTGCCAGCTCGCAGTGGCATCACGCCTCGTCGGTTCCTTGCAGGTGTGTATCAGTCCCTGGTTGTGGTGTTCTGTGGACCAACCGCAATGGGCTATGGAACTCAGGGCAATAATTTGTTTTCAACATAGGGGTTACGTTCACAATTGCCCCCAGCTGGCGGAAGAGTGTGGATTTTAAAGCTGCAAATAAGGTGAAATGGGTTCAATTTTCTACTCAAAACAACAGGAGGCTGACACCTGGGAGTCATGAAACACTTGGGCTGAAACACTTGATGCACTACATCGGCTCTATGCTGGAATGTGCTTTTATATTATACCATACTCTTTATATTCTATAGTAGATCAATCAGTGTGTACTACCAAGTGTTCTTTAGCTGTTTGTTCTGTATGCTCCTTGGTTATGTCTGTGATACAGGCTTTTCTGTTGTTTTTTTTTTAAATTATTTATTTTTACAAGAGCAAAGTTGGTATTTAGTTTTTTATGATTCCATGATGGTATCGTTGCACTGGCGTATATTTGCTACTATAGTTTATTGCGTTAATTACAATCGGATGGTTTTTTTTTAATCTACTTCCTTCATACCCTTACAACTCATTGGATATCTGATATGGTCTAGTAGGGCATATCAGACCGTTCGGTGATTTATCACAAATGAATTGTAAGCGGCTGATTTTAATTAATTGGACACGCAGTTTATACTGAGTTTTTTTCCCTCCTCAATTTGGAGGCACTATTCATAATGCTACCTCTAGTGCAGGGGTTCCCAACCTTCTCTATTCCCCGCACCCCTAAGAAATGTTTGATTAATGTTCGCACCCCCTACAAAAGTAGTATCACATTTGAAGATGAATAAGTCAAATTGAGACTCTGGACTTTTGGCTTCTTTGTCACACGCCCTGAAATGCCATCTCGTACCCCCTGGGGGTGCTGGCACCCCAGACTGGGAACCCCTGCTCTAGTGCTTCAAGTGAAATTGATTTTGTTGCTTCCTGGTTCTGCATTTTGTCCACTGTTTTTTCTTGTTTCTGGGAGCCGCTGAGTCATCTACGATACTATCATTGTGCATTTTTCTCCTAGCAGATGACCTTTAGAGTACAAGCATTGCGTTGATGCCTACTCTCCATACATTAACTGTTAAGTATTTCATCATGTTTGGAGGATTACCTGCATAGCCAACGCGAATAGTATCGGAAAGATGGTACTTCCCATCACAATTCTAACGTAGGTTAATCCAATTCGTTATGCACTCTCTGGTTGAAAATCTGACAGAGAACCCTGAGAAAACAGCTTCAGCATTGCTGCAATTTCTTGTAGAACATGATACATTTCCAGGGCCTGCCACAACATCTGGTGTGTAACGGATCCATACGCATTAGCTAAATCAAACCAGATTACATGGAGATTTGTTCTGTCAGACTTTGCCTTTTGCCTGGGATACCTACTTTCTGGATGGTAGTGTCAGTGTAACCATTCTCCAGGTGGTGAATGGTGAACCTTTTAGCCATCACTGAGAAGAATATTTTCCATTCCATTAGTAATGAGATTGGCCTGAACTGACTGATGTCTGTGGATATTGGTTCCTTTATGATGTAGACTCCATTCGTCTTTCTCCATTCCTTGCTTACAAGCTGATTTTTCCAAGCATTTTTCAGGAAACGGAGCAGCCGTTTTAGAACTCTTATTTACAACATATGGGATACTATTAGGACCTGGATCTGACGCACCGTGCTTTCTGGAAAACGCTTTCTATTTCTTTCATCGTTGGGGGGCTTGGTATTGAATTCAGCTCCTAGCTTACTAGACCACATAAGGCCTGCCATGCTGCTGAGCGGCTCATCTTTGCGACCATCTGAATATGTCATTCTAAGGTGTCCTTCCAGATCTTCTTCCCTGATGTTTAGCATACCCGACCGTGGCTGCTCAAACAGTTCTTTGGCGAACTTGAAGGGCTCCCTGAAGAATCTGTCCTTATTCCTCCGTGTTGTCCTTCTTTTCCTGCACAACGATTCTGCTCTACAAAGGGCATTATGTTGACCTTTCAGGTGCTCCCAACCTGTTGTAATCCCTCCTTCTCTGTAGCCACTGCGTTCTTGAACTGTTTTTATGCATGCTTCTTCTTTCTCCTCCTGATCTCCTCTTTCTGACGTGTCTTCTGCTTTTTGTGGTGGGTTACTTTCCATTGCCTCCCTGACTCCAAACATTTTGCGACAGTGAAGATTTATGATTATTTCGCCAAAGATATCTATCTTTTACTTCAAGGTTATCTGCTTCAGGTTGTTATCCAACTCTTTTGACAAGGTCTCGTCCAGATGTTCCCAAAGCCCTTTTGCACTGGCAGGTGGAAACGTGATTGCATCTCTTCAAGAAGTATGTGAGACATCATAAGGCAGATCAACTCGAATATTCTCCGCGCTGTGGCTTGACTCCTGGCTGATGTCTTTTAACGTCTTACGTAACAGAGCGTTCTTGATCTACTACTGATGAGCTCCCGCGCCCCTTTTTCGTTTTGTGGATTTTCATGCCTCTCTGAGTAGAAAATTTCCAACCACAGACACATGGAAATTCCAGCTATTGTTCAGAACTCAAAGTCTGTGTACATGGTCTGGTCGATGCAAATAAGTCATCTGTAGATTTATTATTCCCTCCCCCCTTTTCGGTGAATCCTGGGAGCATCTATCCAATTGTGGGCCCTATAGCGATTGTTTACAGCTTACGGGGTGCCAACCCGGTCAGCCGGTTCCCAGTGTCGTCTGTCTTTCCAGAAGTTCATCGGTCTTTTCCCGATTGTCAATGATCTGATCATGTAATCATGATAGGAAACTCTTAATATACAGAGCGATACAACAGGAGGCAATCCAATCTCATTATCAGAAGGAATCCCCCCGTCGATTAAGTGTTTTCGGCCCCTTAATCTCCTTACGCTCTAAGGGGAGCGGGCCCCCTTGGGTCATAACTCCCAAGTGTCAGCCTCCTGTTGTCTTGTGAAGAGAATTGAACCCACTCCACTTTGGCTGCAGCTTTAAAAAAACAAAGAAGAAATTAAGAAAACCATAAAACGTCTAAGAGATATAAAAGCTGCAGGTCCAGTTGGCATTCTGGCAGAGGTCAGCAAAACATATGGAAACATCTAAAGAGATATTATCAGGGCCAGATTTAGACATAAACTACAGCTTAAGGCCTCACAGACTGAAGGGGCCTCTCTTGCCAAGTTCAGTTGTTGCACGGTCTCATTCTGTCTTACTAGTTGCCAAAAAGGGCTTCCACAGCTTCCTATTGCTTAGGGCTTCACCATATCTCAGTCTGACCCTGGATATCACGCACATTACTGGGGAAGATTTTAAAAAACATTCAAGCACACTGGAAAGAAGGACACCGCGTCAAATTGCAAAAGAAAAGAGAATCGTAAGAGCGCATAAATAATTTTGTTCTTATTGGTGTGACTTTCCGTTACCATCAGTGTCAGGAAAAATGTTGAACACGATTACCCTTAAGAGACCATGGGCAGACAGCTGAGATGATGAAGAATGCAGCACTTTATCCGGCCGTCTTCGAGATTTGCTGGTACTCTCTGGATATGCCCCTCGTCCAGGTAGGTCTACCGCCATCTCCCAGTCATTTGCACAATCAAGAAGAGATGGTAAACTGCTACCTGATTTACTCGGTTTGGGGTGTGCTGACTTTCCTGTTCTCAGAAAGTATGTATTTGCGGTGCTCAGCCTGACTTTGCAATTCGCCTTCATCCTTGCCAGGTCTATTGTCGCAGCCAGCTCATTTAGCACATTGTTGTGCCCTAATCACACCTTGTATGCTGAGAGCACGTGTTCAAGTGTCTGCCTCTTTTGGCACAGGGGCACTGCTCATCATCAGAATTTCCCTATCTCACAAGGTTTGTGGTCGATGGCAGGAGGTCATTGTCACGTAGACAGTGACTTAATTTATTTTTCCATCTCGTCTCAATGTTATTACTCTTTAATGTTCTGTTTTCCTAGACATTTGTATTTTCGTTTCTTTCATATTCTACCTACATTTTTCTCCTTCTCAAACCCCACCCGAGGTGTTTACGTTCGGGCCTGCAGCGGTCAGCGAACGTAATGTTATCTAAACGCACCGGTGGCTCGTTTGACCAGAGAAACATTTCTCGGGTCGCTTTAAGCGTTTGATCACGAGTCAGTAGGTGTCTGTGTAGAAACGGTTCGTTAGCGGCTGGTACCCTCTGCGGTCGGTAAACAGGTTCTGATCTTCGTTTCAGTGGGAGATAACAATCGCGGTCAGCCTTTGTGGGTTTTTGCCCATTAGAACGCATTAGTGATCATAATATTATGCATTTCTCTACCTGAAGGAACTTCCTTGCGGTTGTTGACTTCTGATGTCTCTAGAATAACCTTTGTCTTACTCTCTTGATTACGCATTACGCCGATACATCTGTAGAATCAGGTCACGCAGGTGTCCTGGGTGGCGTTGTATGTAAACATATAAATCTAGAAGAGTCTTAATAGACAAAGACATTCGTGAATATTTCCTGCCCGAGATGGACCATCATGAGAATTAAGGCAAACTTTAACAACAGAACTATATGTTAAGGCCTATCTCTAGTCATTTTCGGGGTGAGTTGACATATCCTATAATTATTATATTATATTCATGTCAGCTTTTATATATATCTGATAGGAAGTGACGTGAATTCATTTCTGAGGACTTCTCCTAGTAATTTTATTCAGTGATAAGGGAGCGCTGTCTACGGCCTTAGTAGGGTGCTTAAACTGTTACGGTTTATCAGGGGTTAAATGTTAAACTTACAATAACAGATACTAGGCGTAGAATCAGTCCACAGATGCCTATCATGGGTTAAGAATAGGCTAAATTAACTGTCATTTCTGTAAGATAATGTCAGGTGTGGATTGTTCACTTAAAACTGAATAGTGAGATGCAGGCAATAACTCTGGATAATAGGAGATAGTCACTTATTCCATTTTGATAGATATTTCTAGTAGCAAGGGAAAATCATTTTATGCTTACTTGTGTAGCTAGACTCTATTTTATAACTTTCACAGAAAGCAGTCACCAGGCATAGATATAATTATATCTTATGATTCAGCCACAATTGTATTATTATAGCAAGAACATTGCATTTTCTTTGTACTCATTTTGTGGAATATTAATATATTTCCCTAAAGGGACATATGACTTATTTTGTAATATCACATGCTGTAATCTGTTTATGTAAATTCACCTAATGTTGTAAGATGAATAGCATAACCATTCAGCTGTATGTTTAGTTGGAAGAAGAGGAGTAGGGTTTTTGCTGTCAGAACGATTACTGACAGGTACATGGGTGTACAAAAGATATTAAGCCTATGCGGGCACATGCTATAATTGATAGAATGGAAGGAGTGGAGCATAACTAGGTTATAAAGCATTAGATTGATTTCGTCGTTGCTTGAGGTAAAAGGTGTCTTTTTGGGTCTCAGTTTCAGGGATACCGAATTGCTAGAGTCAAGTCTCCAGTCAGGCGAAGAATGTCACATTCTCTTCGTTCTAGAGGGATTCTGAGTACATCTAGCATCACGAGTCGTCAACCCCATTCCTGAACCTAAATCTTTTTGTCAACGCCAAGTTAAGCTCACGCAATGCAACGAGCCAACGCTAAATCTGGAAACATCGAATGCAGTAGTAGTTCTCTACTCGCCTATTGGATTACCAGTCAGCCATATATTATCATTCCATGTCAAGGATCTTTGCAGGGCTCCTTCCCATGTAGTCCACTGGCCTTGTTGGACCTGCTGCACCACTTTTTGCAACCTCTTATCATTCTCAGCTCCTCGTATCTCCTGAATTACCATGTCTCTGCGCTCCCTGCTTGATGCCTTAGACCACCAGCGGATGTCTCCATGGCCAAGTCCCCGTCTATTCGTCTGTGTGTTTCCGATTACCTCCCTTAGCTTGAGCGACTCTTGGGCAGCATCAACAGCTTCTTCCACTTCCTTCCCGTGTTTAGTGTGGGCTGAATGGACTTAATCACGTCATCAGCTGATTCGCGCAGCATCATTGGGAGCCTTGCTTTTCCCACTTTGTACATTTCAACAACTGACTTGGAAGGAAGCGCAAGTTCTGACTCTTTGCAGTACAGTGCTACGTTTGACAGACCTGGTGGAACCCCTAGCCATTTCCTCATGAACTTGTTGACAGTTCTGAGTTCACTGTTTACCTGAACTTCAGGGATTTCTTTCTTTGGTACTAATAAATAAATGTCACTATCTTAGATTTAAATGCAGAAGTAGATATTGAATCGATTTAGTTCAAATGTGCAGTTAAACTGATTTGTGCAATTGTCACAGGTAGGAATAGATTGTGAAGAGAGTATGTTTGAGTTCAGACAGATTGTGAATGCGAAGATGTGAAACAGATGAGAATAGAGTCATTAATGAGATTATGAGAAGAGATATGACTTCTGAAGAGTTGTGGGGCCACATCACATCTTCAGCCTCCTGTGAATTACTTTTCTAATTCAATCTACTTCTCGCCCTCCTATGCTCATAAATAACCTAAAGGCAGTAAGGGACAACGTTACGATATACAGTGACAGTTATAACAGAAGAGATTCTGACCACGATGCAAATTTAAATATACTACTCATCAAAAGTCAAGGGCCACTTAGAAAAACCTTGGTTGAAACCATAAAACAAATCCGATATAAACGTAATTGGTATCACTCAAAACGGCATTTATTGAATACCAAATTGACATGTCACGTAAAGAAATGGAAACACACATTCAAACGCAATGAAGCTGTGAAGTATGTCACCCACCTTTTCAAAAGTCACACAATAGATATTGGACAAATAGACATTTCAAAATCGAGTATGACCACCGTTAGCAGCAAGACATTCAAGACAGCGTAGACGCATCGAGTCCACAAGGGTCCGAAGAGTATCCCGAGGAACAGCTTGCCATTCCTGAAGCAGAAATGCAGTCAGCTGTGCAACATCCATTGCAGGGGGTGATTTACTGACAACCTTCGACCAAGGACATCCCAGTGGTGCTTAACCGGAGAAAGGTCAGGTGAATGAGCTGGCCACGCCATTCTGATGATCCCATGTTGCTGAATAAACTCATTCACCACACTAGCTCGATGGGGTCGAGCGTTATCATCTTGGAGGATGGCATTACCACCTATGGCCTCCAGAGAAGGCTGAACAATTGGTCTCAAGATTTCGTTCTGGTATCTTGGGCCTGTCAAGTTGCCTTGGATGATGTAGAGTGGGGTCCTGCCGTGTCTGTAGAAGCCTCCCCAGGCAATGACAGAACACCTACCATAACGATCCACCTCTCGAATTGTGTCATTAGTAAATCGCTCTCCTGGTCGTCTCCAAACTCGAATCCTGCCATGATTGAATTACACAGTGAAGCGAGATTTATAGTGAAGAGAACTTGACTCCATTGTTGCCTTGTCCATCGGATGTGCTCGCGACACCAAGCAGCATGAGCTCTGCGATGAGCAGGACGTCGAGCAGCCAGTTCAAATTCATGTAAACGTCTGCGAATGGTTCTTTGACTGACATTAACGTTTACAGTTTGTCTCAGCTGACATCTTAGAGTGGAACAAGTCACTGTTCGATGGCGCAGGGCTGACAACAAGAGGTACCGGTCATCATGTCTATTGGTGCATCTAGGGCGACCTGGTCGGTGGCGATCCTCAACACTTCCTGTGGCCTGAAATCTCTCCAAAATTCTTTGGATAGTAGAGTGTGACACTGCAAGCCGTCTAGCAACCTCACGGACAGATAAACCACTTTCAACCCACGCTTTAGCCCTCATTCTTTGTAAGGTGTCAAGACTTCTCGGTGGCATGGTTTTTGCAAGTGATGAAACTACCCTAAGTCTGCTGATTGTAAAACAAATTAAGAGTGAACTCTGTTCCCGAAAAGTCGCCATTGCACGTGGAATGTCAATCAGCACGATTACTTCACCTGTTTGGTTCTACGGAAGTTTGAAAAAACAGATTAAAAATGTGAATTTATGGTCAGCAAACCAAATTGCACGTGATCACCATGGTTGTCGGTGAGTTGTTTTTATGCTTAATGTGCATAGAGGACTGTCAGAGGAAGATATTGCACCCATTTTTACTAAAAAACTTTCTTCATTTAATCATTCTATGCGCTTATATAAAAGTGTATTGAAAATAATAGGGTGGCCCTTGACTTTTGACGAGTAGTATATGTTTATTACACAAAAATACCACCACATGAACCAAGGGGAAAAAAATAAGAGAATGCATTCACGATCTTTGAAGGCTAGAAACAAAATCACGGTAAACACATACCCTACCACACCACTTAGATAAATCGCACACAAGCAGATTGCCTTACTCAACACCAACACTCAGTACAAATTCAGCTGTTTAACAGACAAGGGGCCCACAGTCCTCTGTGATGAAGACGGCCTTTCTTGCCTTGAGTTAAATTAATCCTGAAAATGTAAGTACTCCTACTTAGAAACTTAACACGGGTCCATGAGTGTAGTAATCCAGTTAACCAAGGAGATAAGCTCCCTGTGGAAAACAGGTGTCGTAAAAATCCAAGTGTGCACTCACTATCCAAGCACGGCTAAAGGAAACGAGTAGTAGTGCGCTTATCCAAGCACAATTAATAAATCCTCTTAGCAGGTCGCTAGTGACCTCTGATAACGAATAACGCAACGTGTATACGTGAGGGCTCGCACAGGAGGCGCCGCTGATAAGAGATAAGTTGCCTGGAACCCACAGGTGCTGAGACTGGAAAAGCGCTGGCTTCTTCTTGGCAGTATGATGGTATTATCCACTGTGGCCGGACGCTAATCGGTCCGACAGTTTAGCCCTGAAGGGTGGAAGGGCACCAGTGATGTGCCATAGGCAGTGGGTAATAATCCACAAATGACCGCCAGATAAGCTAGGCAACTGACCGGTGGGGCGATCTGGAAATATTGGTGGCTCATAATGCAGGCTAGCAGAATAAACTCCACGGGGCACGTTATTATGAATGCCCGGTCTATTTATGTAGAATCGCTTAGTGCCCGGTACAAAAGCACAGACAGCGTTAAGATGACCAGCTCTGAAAATACACAAGTCAAGAAAAATATACATATCTACGCCACATTAGGACACCAAAAACTAAACATTTACAACCACAATTGACTGCAGTCTTTTCTCTCTATCACACAAAAAAATAATTACACACAATGTCAAAGCACACTCCACGCTCTCTGGTTGCGGGAAGGCGCCTAGCGCTTAGATAACCAGTCATGCGTGTAACTCTGTTTACGCTCGTTTTCTATTTCCTACTCAAGCAATCTGACTCATGCTTACAGGCGGGGTCACTTTTAGCTCCCCCCCCCCACACACACACACACACAAAACAAGAAATATATTATTAAATTAATTGGCGTGGCCAAAGCCCTCGTACCAAATTAACAGCGAACTCTTTACAGAATAAAATTATACACATATTAAAAATGAAAAAAAAAAACTGGTCAAGAAAAATATGCATGTCTCTTCTGTCTTGCACACATATATATATATATATATATATATATATATATATATATATATATATATATATATATATATATATATATATATATATATATATATATATATATATATATATATATATATATATATATATATATATATATATATATAATTACTAGCCACCATTAAAAACGCATCGAAATCGTGACATGTTTTCACTGTTGAAATGTTTATGCAAGTGAGCGATTTTCAAACCCCGAAAGTGTGCAAGTGATGAAGTTCATGTATTCCCACTTTACTGTCGATGTGATGTTTACTTCAAATTTTGCGTGCTTCGTGCAAAACAAGGTTTTTGATAAATTCTGGCTTTATAAAAAGTCGAATCACATTGAAATTTGGCACACACATTAGTCAAGTTTCAGCGAATAAAAAGCCATTATCTGTTTTCATCGAAAGAAAGTCTGTTAAGGGGGCATATACACCCAGAAATAGACAAAAAATGTTACTTTTGATTTGCATATAATAATTGTGTTTTAAATATTTATAAGCCTTTTTACTTCGATATTCTTTTTGAATTATGTGTTTATCTGTAATAGTTTATGAGTTATCAATGTTCAAAGACAATGAGTGTGTTCCAAAAATCGCTGACTTTTAGTCCCAAAATATGCTTTTTTGCTAACCTTCATATTGGAAGGTATACCAAATAATAAACACTCCCTAGAAAAAATATACTCAATACAACGAATACAATGAATACTCCTTTTTCATCCATCATGGCGGTAAAAAAATGAAAACATAAATGTGATTGAAACTTTGAGTTAATTTGTGGAAATACGTGAATATATTTGTGATAATTATGCCTTCAGACAAAAAGTTCGGTAAAGGTATATCAAAGAAGCGTAAATTTCATGGCAATCAACATATGGCTGAACGAAATGAAAGGAAAACAATCCTACAGAATGCATCGACATTCGGTACTGAGCCATGCGTTCATAGTTCAACACCATCGATGCAGACTGAATGTTTTGATATTGGAATGAAACGAAATGCCACGCCCCTTTCACGATCAGAGCAGAAAATTCTGGACATTAGCAACCTAACACATGACTCTGATGAGGATATGTTTGGGCGAAGCTGTGACACAGATTCTGCAGAAACTGACGAGGAAGGTAATTATAATGTTAATGATATTGATTTGCTTGAGGGGCACAGAATAGTTGACATGGGTCTTCTTGGTCAGAACATTGCTGAAAAATTGTTGTGTACCTTTTGCCAAAGTTCTGTACAATTAGTTGAAGTCAAAAGGCAAGGACTTGGGAGTGAATTTGTATTTCATTGTAACAGTGCAAACTGTCATGAACAAAAACATTTCCCTTCAAGTAGTCAGCTCTCAGTAGGGAATGCAAAGATAAATCTTATCAATCGGCGTGCAGCTTTTGCCATGCGCTGTATTGGCTGCAGTCACACCGACTCAAACACTTTCTGTGGTATAATGGATTTACCACCTCCAGTTAGACACAGCAGCAATGCTATTATACAGAAAGGAATGGAGGATGCTGCTACTAGGGTGCAAATTATTAGCATGAAAAATGGTGCTGTTCAAGAGTATGGGAGTGCAGAAGAAGGTGACAACAAGTTCCGAGACATTGATGTATCTTGTGATGGTATCTGGATGACCAGAGGCCATTCATCTACTGTTGGTGCCACAACTGTGATTGGCTTGCAAACTGGAAAGGTAATAGATACTCAGACAAAGAGTAAAAAGTGCAAATCTTGTCAGTACTGGGAGAAACAAGACCACAGCACAGACAAATTTCAACAATGGAAACAAAGTCATGCTGAGGTTTGTACGATGACCCATCACGGATCCTCAAGGTCAATGGAAGCAGCAGCAGCTTGTAACATTTTTCTTGCTCAGCAGACAAGTATAATCTCAGGTATACAAAGTTCATTGGTGATGGAGACACTTGAGACGGATGGATGAAATTCAGCTGTCCCTGAACTGACCGATGATGAGAAGAATAGCCTTGAATAGCATCGGGCCCCTGAATTTGTGTATAGACAAAATAGTCAACGTGGGTTCCACGCGTGCTCATTAGTATGCACAATAGCTTACTTACTTACTTAGTCGCTCCCCTTCTACCGTGAGGTGTAGAGGTTTGGAAGAGAGAGCGCCAGACTATTCTATCAGCTGTCTTCTTCCTGGCCTGGTTCCATTCTAGTCCTCGGTCCTTCAAAGATTGTCTAATGTTGTCCTCCCAGCGGACTCTGGGTCGTCCTGGGGGTCTGGATCCCTGGCTCTTTGTTTCCCATGCTTGTCGTGGTAGCCGATCTTCTCCCATTCTGCAGACATGGCCAAACCATCTTAGTTGGGACTGTTCTATTTGGGTCTGCAGCGGGTGGGATTTTAGGCCTTGACGTATCGTCTGGTTGCGTACCATGTCTCTTCTTGTTACTTCAACCACCTTCCTCAGGTACCTCATTTCTGAGATTTGGATCTGGCTTTTGTGGGTTGTAGTCATTGCCCATGACTCGCATCCATATGTCAAGACTAGGACATAGGTGGAGCGGTATACAGCCATCTTCGTTTTCTTACCAACCTCTTTCTTGCTGAGGAATCCTCAATTTATGGCCTGAAAAAGTCTCCCAGACGCTGCTTTTCGAGTGGCCAACTCTTCTTTGATGCCTCCCTTTCGGTCTATAATAGCTCCGAGATATTTAAAGTGGTCGACCTGCTCCAGGACCTGTTCTCCCAACTTAATCTGATGTTTTCTTTCCTCTCGTGATATCACCATGGATTTTGTTTTAGAGCTGCTTATGACCATCCCTCTCTTCTCCAGCTCTTCCTTCCAGACTTGCAGGTTAGATTGGAGATGTGTCTCTGATTTAGCAATCAGGACAACATCATCAGCAAATGCTAGCTCTGAAATACAGACCTGTCTCATCTTCCAGTACCCCACTGAATACTTTCTTGTTCTCTCCTTACATGCCTTGATGACATCGTCCATGAGGAGTATGAAAAGAAAAGGTGACAAGATATCACCTTGTCTTACACCAGTGGTGGTCCTGAACTCTTCTGACTTATAGCAGCGATAGGTTAGCAAATTAACAACGGGAGGAGGTATCTCAGGTAAATTATATTTTGTGTTTTTCTCGTAAGCGGCTTAGAGTTTTTCTCTTCTTTTCTTCTTCTTATTCTCTCGGCTTAGTAGCAGTCTACTCTTTGACATGGCACAGCGAGTTCAGCTTAGGTCAATGTTGAGAGATGAGGCGAGGGAAACATGACTGCAGGGAGATGAAGCGACCGCTTTTGTCAACAAGGAACTTGACAGATATGACGCGGAGGAGAAGGAAGCAAAAGAGAGAGCAGAGAGGAAAGAAGCACAAGATAGAGCAGAGAGGAAAGAAGCGGAAGATCGTCAATTGGAACACAAGAAAATTGAGGCAGAGCTGGAATCTCGGAAGGAAAGAGAGAAGGAGAGACAACGTGAGGAGAGAGAGAAGAAGAGACAGCACGAACTGGCACTTAAGGCTTTAGAGAGTCGGGGTGCTTCTACTTCCAATAATTGAGAGGCGTCTTCGCCTCAGTCTCTGTCAACTGATCTCTCCAGTAGCCAATCGTCCCAACTAGCAGCGATGTCTTTTGTCTTAGAGTCTTTCCCGAGCCCTAACGAGAAAATTGACACCTTCCTAGAGAAATTCGAGAAAATGGCGAATCTATATGGGTTAGAGATATCCCGGTGGTGCCTAAAACGTTCTGAGGCACTAAAAGGACATGCTTATGACGTGTACACGAAGCTGGGAAGCAGCCAAGATGACTACGACATGTAATGAAGGCATTACTAGAGCGTTTTGAGATGACCGCCCTCAAATTTCTGCAAATGTTCAGAAACAGCTGAAAGGAGAGCACGGAAACATTTCCCCAGTTCTCTTCACGTTTAACAGGCTATTTGACAAAGTGCCTGGACGTATCAGAATTACCTCTTACATATGAGGGAATTCTTGAACTTGTTTTTTTTTTTGGAACAGATAAAATCCACTTTGTCGAACGAAACCCGTAGATTTCTGGCTGAGCAGGGCGCAGTCAAGCTTGAGGACATCCTCAATAAGGCGGAACGCTATGCAAATGCAATGGCCGAACTTCCCAGCACAAAACGCAAACCAACAGATGAGCCATCTCGAAAACAAAATCTAGAACAGTCATCCTATTCTTCTAATTCCTCTCAGCACACTATAACCAACGAGAAACTAATACCCAGAGACCTCCCCAAGAAAAATCGAAATTCTACTAAACCCGATATCCAACCAACAACAATCCTGACCAACCTGCAAAGCCTGCGTGGTAACGCGGCCACCAAGGACAAGGCAAAGGAAAGACCCCTACAGCAGGGACGTCTGATCAGGGCAAGCACACCGGGCCGAATCGCATCGGATGCTTGCATACAGCCTCGCAAGGCAGAGTCAATGTCAGTGATTCTCAACATGAGGGAGAGAGACCCTCAACGCGAGGAACTGTAATTTTGAACGGTACCTCAACAACTTGTCTTTTTGACACTGGATTATCTTTTTACTGTATTGTCGCCAGGCACCTAGTCAAACCCGGTCAGGAGACAGAGGACACCGTCAAACTATGTGGAGTTTTTAAGACCGACGCACCCAGGACCCTTCCTATCGCACTGGTAGAAATACACTCTGATTTTGTCAGAGGTGTTATTAAAGCGGCCATAATGGATGATCCTATCTCCCCAGTTATCCTGAAATGTAGATATGTGTTTGTTGGGAGACCAAAAGAGCCGATTGTGGCAACGGTATCCACAAGAGGGCAAACCAAGAAGGAGAGGGAGCCTGCGCCAAATTTGTTGCCGAATGAACTGAAAGAGGCGCAACAAAAGGACCCTACTCTGGAGCCCTGTTTTAGAAAACTGCCCATGGCTAAGGACCCCAGAAACCACGGAGACATCTTTTCTAAGGATGGCGTATTGTATCGTAGAACGGGCGACCCTGATACAGGGAATAACCAGCTCCTAGTACCGACGCAGTACAGAAACCAGATCTTAGAAATGGGGCACTCTCTTCCCTTTAGCGGACATGTGGGACAAAACGCCACTATTCAGCGAATAAAAACTCACTATTGGTGGCCTGGAATGAACTCTGAGATTATCAGCTACGTAAAATCCTGCGCCCAGTGCCAACGTGTGGCACCCAAGCAAATGACACCCTTTATTCCCATGGGTGATGCGCCAGTAGTGGGGACACCATTTCAACAGGTTGTAATCGACATTTTAGGACCCTTAGAAAGGACTAAAAGAAGGCGCAGTTTTATCCTGACTTTAGTCGACACTTGCACTGTGTGGGCTGAAGCTATACCACTAACATGCACGAATTCCAAGCATGTCACAGAAGCCCTCGTGCAGATATTTATACGGTTGGGTTTCCCTCAAAACGTTTTGACATACAAAAAATCCCCATACCGTAGCCTGTTGATGGAAGAGATCGTTAAGATCTTGAGGAACCAGCACATCTACACAAGCCCTTATAACCCGGCCGGAAGTGGGTTAGTAGAACGTGTCAACGGAAGATTCACCAGGATGTTACGTAAGCTGGCTCAAGAGAAACCTGAAGAGTGGGACCTTTATATATCTGCAGCTTTTTTCGCCTACAGAGAAGTTCCCCAGGCATCTACAGGATTTCCGCCCGCTACACTTTTATTCGGCAGACCTATAAAGGGGCCGCTAGAAGCCTTACTTCGGTCCCTGACAGACCAGAAGGCTGACGAGACAGTCGTCTCAGCAAGCAAATATGTATCAGAGCTCAAGGAAAGGTTACAGCTAGGATGGGATCTAGCTACAACTAACCTTAAGAAAGCACGCGCAAAACATGCTCAACGATACAACAAAGCTGCAAAAGAGAGAGAACTCCAACCAGGGGAAAAAGTTTTGTTATTACTTCCAATCGGAAACAACAAACTTCGCATCGGATGGCAAGGGCCGTTTACCGTCCTTGAAAAGATCTCCCGCACTAATTACAAGATCTCCATTAAAGGAAAGGAGAAGTTCTTTCACGTTAATCTGCTAAAGAAATATTTAGAAAGACCAGTGCCGTCCTCCGAGCATCTCCTGGCAGTCGCCATAGCAACGGAAGACGAGGAAGATGATGATAGTTGCATGGAGTATCCATTGCAACACACTGAATCCTTTAAAGATGTCAAATTCGGCGACAATCTCACAGAAGAACAATAAACAAAAACCAGGGCGCTACTGAAACAGTACGCTGCAGTCTTAACGAATGTACGTGGTCGAACAAATCTCATAAAATTTGATATGAAACTAACAAACGAGACCCCTGTTCGAACCAGAGTTTACCCCATTCCGTACGCTATGGCTGATGCACTACGCAGAAATACACAAGCTGCGTCAGACAGAAATTATCAGCGAGTCTACATCTCCTTACAGTTCGAGTGTAGTACTGTTGCAGAAGCCCAATAAGGAATTTCGGCTGTGTATAGATTATCGGTTGCTAAACGCTGTAACGGAATTCCAGCCCGAACCTCTACAGACTGTTTCTGAGTTGTTCACCAAGCTCAGCAAGGCAAGAATTTTCTCCAAGATTGACCTGAGTAAAGGTTATTACCAAATACCAGTCAAGGAGGAGGTTAAACCCTTGTTAGCTTTCAGCACTATTGAAGGACATTACACATTTAATGTGATGCCGTTCGGACAGCACAACGCACCAGGAGTGTTCACCAGGATGATGAGGAAGCTTTTAGAACCTTTGCACAGTCCCCATATCCATAATTTCATGGATGACATCTTAATTGCATCGGAAACCTACGGCGAACATATTGCTACGGTTGCTATGCTCCTCAGGAGACTACAGGAAACGGGTCTCACAGCCAGACCTAGCAAATGTCTCATCGGGTTCGAAAAGCTAGACTTCTTGGGGCATACTATTTCTCATAGCTGCATGTGGCCTGTTAGGAAGAATGTTGAGAAAATAGTTGCAGCTAAAAGGCCCCGAACGAAGAAAGACACCCGTTCTTTCCTATCACTATGTGCGTATTATCAGAAATACATCCAAAATTTCAACGGTCTAACAGCACCCCTGACTGACCTTACCAAAAGCGGATGACCTGACCGGGTTATTTGGGATTCGAAGTGTGAAGAAGCTTACAGCACTTTAAAAGGACAGTTGTCTGGATACCCCATTTTGAGGCTACCTGACCTCAAGAAACCTTTTGTATAGCGGGTTGACGCGTCGGGTCAAGGCATCGGATCAACCCTGCTTCAAGCAGATGACACCGATCCGAATCTGTTATTCACAGTTGCGTATGGCAGTCGTAAATTAAACACGGCTGAACGTAACTACTCCACAGAAGAAAGAGTATGTTTAGCACTAATTCATGGCATAAGACGTCACCATGAATTTCTTTACGGTACATCCTTTACGGTGCAAACAGACCACGCTCCCTTAGCTTTTCTTCGCGCAAATAAGGAGTTCAACGCAAGAATCATGCGCTGGGCTTTGCTTTTAATCGTGTACTACTTCAAAGTGGAATATATTCCGGGAAAACAGAATGTTGGAGCCGATTTCCTGAGTAGAAACTGGTCTACGGAAGAAGAGGAGGAAACAGAACATACCAATCATCCTAAAGCTACCGATCAGGGCAGCTTCATTGTCATAATTGAAACATGAAAATATGGTTTCATGTCTCAAAGGGGGGACGATTGTGACGGATTGATGAAATTCAGCTGTCCCTGAACTGACGGGTGATGAGAAGAATAGCCTTGAATAGCATCGGGCCCCTGAATTTGTGTGTAGACAAAATAGTCAACGTGGGTTTCACGCGTGCTCATTAGTATGCACAATAGCAACGGGGATTTTCCACCACAAGCGCTCATTAGTATGTAAACATTTGTCAGGCGTGCAGCCAGGACATCGCTTTGTCTTAAAGTCGATGTCGCTGTTACTTTGCATTCCATTAACTATATATTGGCATTGCCGAAAATGCAGTTTATCATTCGTCTGCCTGAGATTTGAAGTAGTACTAGCTTATAGTAGAAGCTAACGAAGTTTCTCTTGGATTTCTGCTATATGGAGTCTATATTCATTAATTCTTCTGTGCTATCGGTAAAATGTTAGTCTTGAGTGATTTAGACGTGTAGTTTCTTTATTTATTTCACTGGATTTTGTGTTAATTTAAACCTATTAAATAAACCCATCACAAAGTTTTCCAGATGTAAATTAAATAATATAACTATCCGTTATTTCCCGAGATAATAGATGTATAGCATCATTTTTAAACGCTAACCGAGCGAATTGGTTATTTTAACCTCATAATTCTATGTCATCTTGCGTAAATATTAAGTAATTAACTGTTCATAGCTAGAGGTAATTAAATCGATACATTGGCTAGTCACTCGTGTAATTTCTTAAAATTAAATGATTAAATACCAGAGTGATTAATTTCAGGTCTTACCTAATATAACGCGGGTGTTTGATTTTATAATATATTACCTGTTATCCATTTTCTTTTGTACAGATGGTCATTTCGAGCCAACGGTTTTTATTATACCTAGAGAGTCATGTTCAGATGGCTTATGGCATCACCAGTTATATGTTCAAACCCATACAAAAACATTGACATTAAAATCTGATGTTAAGAGATCCTTATAGGTCCATCTTCTAAACCCATGAGAGCGGTTGAATAACCTGAACGGTCAATTGTTTACGTGTGTGAATAGTTAAATTGGAACGGACAATGCCAGACGATTCTCTGTATTTAATTCTATAAAAGTTCCCTGGCCTGATGAGGCAGAACTTACGCACAAATTTATTAGATCAAGAGCATACTGACAGTAACCATTTTCCCTACCATCAATTCTAAAAGAGAACATTCGCGGCCAATTCTTTTTTCCAAGAACAGCCTGGGAGTAACATTCTCCGGTTTAGATATTTCCCAGTCACTACGACAGAATCCTTGGAAAACAAACTTAGTCCCTATTTAAATACATGCAGTCTGACAAGGAATACTTGCCCGGAAAATTATATATCAACACACCATTTCAGCGAAATCTCCGAGCAAAATTAGCAGTGGCTATACGGAGCTTTCTGGGGCTGGACTGGACCAAATAATAAGACATATATAATAATCTTCAGAACTGTGTGTGATTAATTTCTATAGACGTATGCAGCCGACAGAGGGGTAAGTGTGAATGTGTAGCCGTGGGGTAAAGGAGGTTGCTGTTTAATCAGAGAGAGTAGATTGGTTAACTAGCTTATACCCTGGAGTTAGTGATGTATCTCCTACAGACTTACAGGAGTTTACCAGGTTCGGGGTTGATCCTCTAAGGTGGTTAGGTTTGGAGCAGATATTGGATTAAAATTATTTTCTAGCAGACATACTTTTCCCTTTCTTATTTCAAGGCAAAGTAAATGAGTGACTACCTTTGATATCAATGAACATCTTTATTTTCAACATTTTTCAAAAATATGGCATAATACAATAATCTGGATGCTCTTCAAGGTTCCAACAAACTCTCATTTCCATCCAAGCTGGCATAGGAGTCTAAACTTCGTTTGAACCGTTCTGATTTGACTCCTTGTTATCTGATTTAACTCCTTGTTAAATCTTTTCCTTAAAAAAAAACAATTTCCTTGATCATCTCAATATATATGGGGTGTCTATTTTGCTCATGCATCATGATATAAAAAGCGTCATCCTATCAATATGCTAGTGCCGGGGCTCACTCGTTCAAATCTGTGCATATTTTAAGGGGAAAACCTACTGCCATTTGTTTTCTTCAAATCTGCAAAAAACAACACAGCGCCGACCTGGCAATGGCATAGATTATCGGTATCGAATTACTTACAGTATTCTTCCATTATCGAAATACACAATTTTCCAGAAAACCACTGTAGTTATACAATAGTTAGTGGTTTCAGGCTGCAGGTAATGAAAATTTATTTCATTTTGTCGAAAGAAAACCTCGACTGCAGTTCATGTAGACGTCTGGTGACTTCAGAGGTCTTTCTGCTACTGGCTAGCCCGGGCGAAAATGGCCGGTAACTAAAGCGTGCATGAGCTCACTTTCTAGCTCAGCAATTGGTCAATAGTTTCTATCAGGCTATGTTACCATCATCCTTCCTCTCCTAATGTATTTTTTCTAAAAGTTATGGGGATGGTCCGTTTCTACTATAAATTAAAGTTCATTTTACTATTTAAGTTTTGTTAACGAAGCTATCCTCTGTTTTAGTTAGAAAGTGATAATTATTAATGAGTTATCTTTCTATTATGATTTCTTGGAATGACGAAGGTGCGGTCACAAATGAAAGCGGGCTCGCTGAATGAATGCGAGAGTGGAAAACAGAACGAACGAATTTAGTTTTCCTTAAGTTTACTACTAACATAACACCTTTTCTTATTTTATCTATTCTCTCAATAAGTCTGAAGACCCACGGAAAAGTTAAATTAAGGACATATCCTATATATATACCCGTCCCGTCTACCCCACTCCCATTTGTCAATCAATTGTTTGATGGGGTGGGTAAACACACCTCGGGTGGGATCATTCTCCTAGTTTTTTCATGTTCCAGAGGGAGGGTCGATGAGAATATATATTGTTTATTTATTTTCCCTTTATGTAACCATAATTTCACCTGATGACATGATAACGATGTATTAACTGTTGTAATCTATTTGTTCTCTCTAAAGATATAATAAATTTTATAAACCTTTGCTATTAGTTCTGGTCAAAACCTTCCCCTGCCCATTATATATGTGCCCACAGTTTACGTGTTCGTGTATACGTATGTACGTATTTATGTCACAAAATTGTTTGTGTGTGCGTACGATAGTGTAGTGTAATTTCCCCTCCTTAATGCAGACGGTAAAACACTAATTACAGACAAGGAAAAAATGCTCCAACGCTGGGTTGAACATTTTAATAATATTCTGAACCAGCCATCATCTATTAACGACGAAGCCATCATCCGCCTGCCCCAAATTCCTATAAATGAAGCATTAGATGATATACCAACTCTGGAGGAAACTAAAAAAGCGATTCGTCAACTGTCTAGTGGAAAGGCCCCCGGTTCCGACTCAATTCCTGCTGAGGTTTATAAAGATGGCGGTGCAGTTCTGATAGAGAAACTTCACATGATCTTCCAGCAAATGTGGCAGAGTGAAACCATCCCACACGATCTCAAAGATGCGTCAATTATACATCTATATAAACGTAAAGGTAATCGCCAAGACTGTAACAATCATCGAGGCATCTCTCTTTTATCAATCGCTGGGAAGATATTCGCCAGAATCCTTTTGAATCGCCTTACGGCTCATCTTGACAAAGGTCTTTTACCTGAAAGTCAGTGTGGATTCCGGAAAGAACGTGGAACCACAGATATGGTGTTCGCTGCAAGACAGCTACAAGAAAAATGCCAAGAACAGCACTGTGACCTGTACACAGCTTTCATCGACTTGACAAAGGCATTCGACACGGTCAGTAGAGAGGGTCTATGGAAGATCATGGCAAAATACGGCTGCCCAAAGAAATTTATCACAATAGTGCAGCAACTGCATGATGGAATGCAGGCTAGAGTTCAGGAAAACGGTGAGCTATCAGAGCCTTTCCCCGTCTCAAATGGAGTTAAACAAGGGTGCGTACTTGCACCGACTCTGTTCAGTATCATGTTTTCTGCTATGCTGACTGATGCTTTTAGAGACGGGGACACAGGAATCGACGTTAGATATCGTATTGATGGAAAATTGTTTAACCTTAGGAGGCTTCAAGCAAAAATCAAGGTCAAATCACACACCATCAGAGATCTTCTGTTTGCTGATGATTGTGCCCTCAATGCTGGCTCAGAGGCTGATCTGCAGCATAGTGTGGATAGATTCTCCGAAGCCTGCGCCAACTTTGGGCTTACCATTAACACGAAGAAAACAGAAATCATGTACCAACCAGCTCCTGGCACAATTTATACTGAGCCAGTCATCGAGGTTAATGGTGAGAAACTGAATGTTGTGAACAGATTCACATACCTTGGTAGCACACTATCCCAGAACATTGTCATTGATGATGAGGATCTCCGAAGCCAGCAGCACATTTGGCAGACTATACACCAACGTTTGGCATCGAAGTGGCTTTAGTCTACAGACAAAGCTGAAGGTGTACAGAGCTGCGGTGCTTCCAGTGCTGCTATATGCATGTGAAACATGGACTGTATACAGGCGCCACGTAAAGAAGCTAAACCACTTCCATACAGTCTGTCTCAGGAAGATAATGAACATCAAATGGCAAGACAAGATCCCGGATACCGCCGTTCTTGACAGAGCTGGTATCCCTAGTATTGATACTATTCTGATGCAGTCACAGATTCGCTGGGCAGGTCATGTAGTCCGCATGCCAGACCATCGACTGCCAAAGATACTCTTTTATGGTGAGATGCAGAAGGGTAAACGCTCCCATGGTGGCCAAAAGAAGCGCTTCAAAGACACGTTAAAGACGTCATTGAAAACCTTTGACATAAACCCTGACACATGGGAAGCTGCTGCGCAAGACCGAACTGCTTGGCGCACATCTCTTCGTAAAGGTGCAGCGGCATGCGAATCATCCAGACGAGCAGCAGCGGAACAGCGGAGACAAGCTAGAAAGGACCGTGTAATAAATCCTTCACATGAAGCAAACATTCCCTGCCCACACTGTCCGAGATCTTTCCAGGCCCGCATCGGGCTCATCAGTCACCTTCGTACCCATAGACTAACCTAACATATTCCTTAATAATTGGATGAACAGAGTGGTCTTCATCACCCATGATAGACGAACAACAACAACAGTGTAATTGAATCAATATCTAGTGAGAAAATACGTCTCCAGTAAGTGTGTCGCACTAGATAGGTTGGATTGAAACTAGTATAAAATCCAAGACAGTATTTTTTTCTCCTACACCTGTACTCCTCGTAAGCAGAACTATTTCTCACACCTTTCTCTCACATAGCTTTTCACTATCTCACCTCGGCTCGATTGGGACCCTAAAATAAAGCCTATCTAAACGCACGACGACACTTACAGTTTCAAAAAGGTGTTTGAATCCAAGCCTTATGGAAAGGATTGTCTGATAGAAAAAATTGAATTTGTGGGTCATGTTCAGAAAAGAATGGGTACTCGGCTGAGAAATCTTAAGAAATTTTCTAAAGGGAAGTCTTTGCCTGGTGATAAATCCATAGGTGGTAAGGGTAGACTAACAGACAGTGTCATTGATAAGCTACAGGTATACTATGGAAATGCCATACGAGCTAACAAAAACAACCTTTGCAAAATGCGAGACGAGGTTTGGGAGGTGTATTTCCATAAGACATCAACAGATGATAATCCTGTTCATAACTTTTGCAACATTGACTGGTGTCCCTACAAACAGGCTGTCAGAGATGGCATAGTGAATGACTTTAAGCACAAGGGAAACCTTCCAATTGCTGTCATGGAGGCTATTAAGCCCATATTCAAAGACCTCTCCAAGACAGAATTACTGAGAAAGTGCCTGCAAGGTTACACTCAAAATTCTAATGAATCATTGAACAGTTTAATATGGAAATATTGCCCTAAAATAAAAAAATCAAGGACTATCAACTGTAAATACGGCTGTTGCAATTGCTGTGTGCATCTTTAATGATGGAGCTAACAGCCTGAAAACAATCCTTCAGGAATGGGACATTCAGCCGGGAAAATTTATGTATACATTCAATGTAGAAAAAGACAGTTTTCGCATAAAACATTCACAAAGGAAAGTTAAAGCTGCTTCTCTTGAAGCAAGAAGAGCCAAGGGACGTAGGAGGCTTGTCCTGGATGAAGAGCAGACACAAAGAGAGGATCAGCCGTATCTTCCTGGGGGATACTGAGCTCTTATCAGATAAGTGTTTTAACATTTTAAAAACGAAACTTTAACGAAAACAGGCCCTGCGATTCACAGTTACGGTGATATTTTCTACAATTTTAAAGCTATAGCCTTCAAATTTTGCACACTTATAGCCCATGTTATCCTTTATGGTATGAACCTCCACTTTTTTCTTACAGGGTATAGAAACAGAGATACTGCTATACAAAGTTCTAAATTTGTGCTATTTAAAAGGGTCATATTGCAAGAGCCATATCTACAAAGCTCATTGGGGTAGACATTTTTGGGTGGTTCACACCATAGGTAGGGATGTTATGCACATCATCTGCTGGTTTGGCATTCTTTGCACTTTTTATGTGAGTGAAATTCATTCCCAGGTGCACTGGGGGTTTTCCTTTCCTTTTCATCACTTCCTGTTAATTAATTATTTTCACATAAAACATTAAAATTTATAAAGTAAACTTTTTTCATCATACAATATAATATCTCTTGTAACATGTGGACAAATTTTATGTCAACAAGTTCGTTGGTTATTTTTCTTTAATTTTTTTAAAAAGATAACCCATTTTTGGCTAAGTGTGCCCCCTTAATGTTTTTGTCATGCCTCGACTGTCGTCACAAGAGCGATGGCAAGCTGTTGGTATGCTCAGCAGTGGAATGGCGACCAGAGAAGTTGCCAGACATTTCAATTGTGACCAGTCCCCTATAGTGAGGCTGAACCAGAAATTTCGGGCGACAGGTACCACCAATGACCGTCCCAGGCTTGGTCAACCTCGTGTAACAACACTAGCTCAAGATCGCCAAATTCTATTGTTACATCTGCGCAATCGCTTCCAAACAGCAACGACGGAGACGCCGATGCCAAGCCTGTATTGATGCTGTAGGGGGTCGTACACGGTATTAATGATGGCTGTGACTGAATGACAGTGAGTGCGACTTTTGTTTTTACACCTAGGGTTGACAACTGCTTAGGAGCCGGTTCTGAATTGTCTCATGTTTAATAATAAAGCAAATTTGGGTTAGTAAATGGATCAGAAATGTAAAATCAGTGGTTTCATGTATTTTAAATTTAGCATAACGAGTTGCGGTTCATAAACTAATGCGATGCGTTTTTAATGGCGGCTAGTATATATATATATATATATATATATATATATATATATATATATATATATATATGTATATATATATATATATATATATATATATATATATATATATATATATATATATATATATATATAGATATATATATATATATATATATATATATATATATATATATATTGTCTGATAGAATCTTTCTTCTTCTTCCATCCTTAGCCACCAACCGACAAAGCAGTCGGTGGCCAGTACGCCTATTGGCGTCTTAGGGCAACAACAAATCGATTTCTATGCCACTGTGACCCATCATGCCTAATGGCATCTTTAGGGCAGCGACAAATCAGTCGATTTGCCATTGTTTCCGTAATCAAATTGACTAGCAAACAGGTGATCAGCCTGTTGACATCTGATAGAATATCTCTGTCTTATTTCATATTCTGACTGGCCGTGCTTCTTAGGCAGAGTTAAAATTGGCAACACGCTTAACAAAAGAATAACTACCCGAGCACACAAAATTACTTGTCAATAAGAATTAAATATCCAAGATGAAATTAAAATAACCCGGGATAAGAAATATATATATATATATATATATATATATATATATATATATATATATATATATATATATATATATATATATATATATATATACATATATATAAATAAGCTAACACCCCAAAAATCGACTTTAAGAAAGTACGGTGTGCTTACCAAATCAAGGAATAATCTCCCCACAAATACAGTTACGATACCGCTCTCAGCAATAGTACACAGACTGGCAGCAAAATCCGAGATGAAGCAACTGGTGAGGAGTGTTAGAGACCCACCTTCTTATACTATGAAAAATATCAGATGTTCGGTTCGCATTCGCAGACCGTTCAAGATGAAAAGAGACAAAAGCGTAATACCACGCAAGAACTTGCAGGGAGAGAAACTAGACGCAACAGCAGTATGCTCGTTCGTCCATGAGTGGCACAAATGAAATGACAGAGTGCTCCCCGTGTTTCCCAGATCAAAAAGAGTCGGGGGAATCCGATTTCTCTAGGAATCTTTACATCAAAGATTATAGACGGAATGCCACTTTTTGCAAGTGTAAAGAGGTGGACCTAAACTGGGCTCTTTCAAGACTGACAGAATTAAAGACAGAATATGGTCGGAGTGGCTCAGAGGTATGGCGTCCGCTTCGTATTCAAGAGGTACCGGGTTCGAATCCCAGTTGAGGTATTATAATTTATTTAAATATTTTTTTTCAGAACCAATGGTCCTAATTACGTCATACTCCCCCTGGTCTCATGGGTAGTGAGGTCGGATGCCTAGTCATCTCGGAGAAGGGCGAAAAAATAGGAGGTCCCGTGTGCAGGTTGCGCACGTTAAAAATCCCACGGCAGTTGGAAATCGTAAAGAGTAGGCTTATCAGGCCGCTGCCCTGGCAATATTTAAAAATTAGGAAACCTGCCCACCATAAAAATATTTATAGAATGTGTGATTCCTATACATTAAATACACATATTGGGACTCTCGCCGGTGCTACAGGGTTTGTGCACTGCGCTGAGATCCTCTTTGTGTGATCTAAGGGAGGAGATCAGAGCACTGATGGTGTTGTCTGTGTGCAATGAAGATATTCTTTAAAAACCAAAGACAGAAATCGAGCTGTTAAGAGCAAAAATTACAGAAAAGTAGGCGTAGACAAAATTAAACTGAAACAGTGCAGACCACTCTAAGAAAAGAGGCAGACATTTCTATCAACCCGACACAACAATATATTATAACGTTGCAAAAGCAGCAGGTCTAGATGGCATTCCAGCCGAGGCAATAAAAGCAGATATTAACACCTCCACAGAGACATGATAACAATTACCTGGTAAAGTCTGGGAGAGAGAAGAAATACAAGCAGAATGAAAGAAAGGATATCAAGTCAAGTAGCCTAAGAAGGGATATTTACAACAGTGCACAAATGACAGAGGGGTAATGTTACTATCAGTGCCAAGAAAAATGTTAAACTGGATCATCCTGGACAGATTACATATTAAAATACATGGTCAGTTTTTTCTAAGGGTTTTTTTAAAAGTATGATTGTGTTATACAAAGTTGTAAAGAAAATGAATAAGGATCGATAAAATATTAGACTGGGACAAAATGAAAGAAAAACTTAGGTCAAATAAACCGACCCCCAAAAACTGGCTTCACATTACTAGCTCCTAGGTTAGTCTGCACCAATTAATGGCCTCCTGTCCTTTAAGTGTTAAAACAACTATAAACGTCCATAGCTAGACAACTGTGAGATGAACAAACAGGTTTTATGAAAAACAGATCCTGCACAGACCAGACAGCCACATTGAAAATAGTAGCTGAACTAAGCCTGGAATGGAACTCACTCTTTACATTGAATTTCTGGACTACTGATGAGGCATAATGGAATCCCCTGAAGATCATTAACTTAATAAAGAAAGTATATGAAGACATGACATGCAAAGTTCTTAATGAGGGAAAACTTACAGAACAGCTTCCAATAAGACCTGGAGTCCAACAGGGAAGCCTCTTGTCATTATTTATTTCTGTCCCTGTTGGCTATAGATTGGGTTTATGAAAACTTCAGTCAATAGATATGAAATCCAGTGTACTCTGGCTAACAGCCTGGTGATCTAGATTTTGCCGATGACCAAATCTTATCTCATTACCATAATCAGATGCAAGACTACATGAAAACACCTGATCAGAAACCACAGCAAGTGGGTCGGAAAATATGCGGGGAGAAAACAAAGATGATGACAATAAATGCAGGAACCAATTACAATATTGCATTTGAAGAAACATGACTACAATCATAGTAGAATCATATACATACTTTGACATTCCATATATAAGAGGTATTGAAATAATAGCCACACTTTCAGTCTCTCTCTCTCTCTCTCTCTCTCTCTCTCTCTCACGTCACTCTCTGCATAAATTATTTAACCAAGAAATATTTGGTCTCCAGACAATTTAATACCATGATACTTTTGTCAGATCTGAACATTCAAGGAAGAACACTTTATACTAGTTCAACCCAACATTATTCAAGGTCTGTAAATTAATTTCCTCATTCCCACGTAGTACACTGGAGAAAAACACTGCTTATCCAATCGTGTAATGAGACATTTCCTTTAAAAAAATGAACTCCCATAACTGTCACGTCTGTGCCACATAAAAAACCTCAGTTTCACTCAAGCATTCACTAACAGTGACTTTATCAAAGCAACAAAAACTCATGCTCACTACCTAGTTACAACAATCAAACAGCCAACTGGATCACACATAACATCAAATATGAATCATCCAAAACTTACTTATGTAATTTCAATGACTCGCTACGTGGAAGGAGTGATTAGTGCAGCAGTGAGTGATGATCCTATGTACCCGCTGGTAATAGGAAGTAAATATGTCTTCTTGGGTGACCCATAAAACCTGTGATCATGGCAACACTCCAGACCAGGTGTGGTGGATTTTAGATGTTATGAAATGTTGTTATTATGTATTTATATTGTACTGAATGAGGTCAGCTGTGAAGGCCCCTGAGTATAACAATTTTTAGGGCGAAGTCACAGGGAACCTTTCTGCTACCACCTTATGATCTCATTCAGACTTATTCTTGACTAGTATGTATGATAGCTACGTCTAATGTCTAGGGTTATGAACAGTTGGTGTGATGGTACTTTAATACTTAAACACACACACACACATAAACAAATATTAAATACTATGATCAACTGAACTAATGCCGTGCTTTAAATTTTGGTATTAAAATATTTTTTACAATTTTATTTTGTCCTGAACCTAGTATTCTTCTGGTCAGGACTTTCAACTCAAAGGTAATCAATTTATATACATTTATATGATTTAATTTAACAAAAGAGATAATTTGTCCAAATACATATTTTACAAATCTAATAATGGTGTTAATAAATTTCTAATACTACTGTTAAACTAGCACTGGATGGTGAGTCGGGATTCTGTAATCACTCCCATGTCTCCATTTCACAACTTTTAATTTTAACTTCTGGGGGTGGAAATAGTTTTATTTATTTCAGTTAGGAAACACTAATTTTCGTTGATGAACAGTCATGTGCCAGAGGATATACTTATCTAGCACATGTAGTAGCTGTCAGTTGTCACTCCGGCCAATGGCCACTGTTGTACTTGTCCAAAAGTAATAGGGTAGACAGCGTGTACACCTATCACTACTGGAATTCAAAGTCTTCTCAAATTCTTCACTCAGAGAAATGGCACCGGACTAGTGCCAGACAAAAACCCTGTAATATGAAATTATGTTCTCTTGTTTATATCCAGTTTAATCTACTAATTCCACAAATTATAATACATGTAAAATAAAAGACATGGGTCAGATCCATCTGACCAACCCAACTCATCCATATAACAAGGCATACAAGTTTTTTTCACATTCCTCTCCTCTAATGGCTGCACTGCATCTGCAATATTTTCATTAATCTCTTCTTTCCATACAATAAGGTGAGTGATATGTTTCCACCTGACCACCTAAGAAAACATGTGTATTCTACATCTCTGGTAGTTTGTTACAAGATGAATCAATCCCTAAGCCCTGCATAAGTCTGCTATGGACCTAGTCTAAGTACTTACAGTCGTAATATTTGTCATATGGCAGTATCTCACACTCACATTTTTAAATAAAATATTAATAATTTCTGTCTTACCACAAATTCAATGAAAACACACAGGTACGTTGATTTAGCACAACTTCAGACGTGCCGCTGGCTGGACTATGACGCATTTTATTTCTTTAGTATTTATATAGTAAGGCAAGCCACACTTCACAGACTATCAATCGTCCTGCTTCGGGGACAGTATTAATTCAAATGGCGTCGAGCCTTCAAATTTTTTTCTCAATATCCCCTAAGCTGGCCAATAGAAATCGGCGTCTATCAAATTTTGAATTCAATTTAAAAAAAGAAAAACAAAACTCCAAACAATTTGGTGTTCTGCTGTCGGTCGGTCCGTCCGATCTTGGCGTTAGTTAAAAATAGGTTTCGTTTTTGGGCTAACTAATATTCAATTTTGCCTCTCACTTACTCCTAGATTTCCCCATTTGGACTTTGTCCCTACCTCTTTTATGCCTCCTTTCGAAAACCGCGGTCAAAAAATGTTATGTATAGCAAATGCAAACATGAGGGTCTGTCCGTCAATGTGTCTGTGACTATCTAGTATTCAATTTTGCCTCTCATAAATACTCCTAGATTTCCCACAAATTGTCCCTACCTCTTTTATGCCTCCTTTCTGTGAAAACTATCGCGGTATTTTGACCATATGTTTATTATAACTGGCGAACATTTGAGGGTCTGTGAAACATATTATTAATCAGGAGAAGATACTATTAAACTATTATGACCATATTTTATTATGGCCCTAGGGCTTGTGACAAATGAAAAGCAATAGTCCAGGAATTAATAAAGATATCCATATATTTTCCATAATATTCGTAAATTTCTACTTTTCTATAAAGACTCCATCTTTTCCCCTCTCTCTCGTTGTTCATACCGAAACCACAAGTCGTTACGGCCCTAGTCAGAAAAATAAACGCTACTATCCATATATATTTTCCATAATATACTGCGCTGTCTGTTCTGTTTACTACATTTTTCCCCTCTCTTCTGTTGTTCAGTGGACAAACAGGAGTAAAGCCTAAGCGCCTGCAGGTGGCGTTGCGCCGTTTTTTTCAGAACTGCTTGGCAGAAAAAAAATACTGCGCTGTCTGTTCGCTGACAATTTGGTGTTTTTAGTAACGCAACACGTGTCAAAAGTGTCGTTCTTCTTTAGCGCTCCGTTTCCAGAGCCCAGGGAGAATCAAACTGCTAAAAAAAAATATTACCCGCGTTCCCTGACAAAATGTTTTTTAAAAAATAAACATTTCAAGGGGAATTTAATTGTCTTAATAACACGTGTCAAAAGTGTCATTCTTCTGTCGCTCCTCTCTCACTCCCTCCAGATGAAAACCGGATTGATCGTGTCCCAATGTTATAAATAGTTTTCCAAGGCCATTAGACAACGATAGTACTATTTACTCTACGTTACTTTCTGAAAAATCAACTCGCTTTCGAATAATTCTGACTTAGATATGTACACAATCGATAGCAAGTAAGGTTATCTGAACTCTTAAGATCCTACACAGCTTGATCTCAGTCAGTACACTAAGTCCCCTATAAATATTTATAACATCCCACTTCACCACACCATATCTTTTATTATTAACTGGCTTCATCAACTCCACCATTTTTGTAAATTTCTGCATTATATTGACTTTAAAAAATCCTACACATGGGACGGGTGAATGTAAGCGGCCTGCAATGTATATTCATCACACCAGATTGAAAAGCCCAAGACAACGATAGTACTATTTACTCTACGTTACTTTCTGAAAAATCAACTCGCTTTCGGCGTAGGTGAAGAAGAAGCTTCACAACTCCATCATTTTATTTTCTGCATTATATTGACTTTAAAAATCCTACACATGGGATCGGTGTATCAATGTATATCATCACACCAGGTCAAGCCCTAAGAAGGAGGAGGGAAGTCCAATTAATATTCATCCGAGAAAGATGAAAAAGGCCCAAGCTAAAGATAGCACATTAAAACCTTGCTTTGGCACATTGCCAAAAAGCCATAACCCCCCCAAAGAAAGGACAGTTTTATGTGAATGATGGATTGCTTTACAGGAAAGCTGGAGCAGGACCCAATGGGCATAGCCAGATAGTACTGCCATTTATTTACAGGGACAATGTTATGGAATTAGCACATGTTGTATCAGACGGTGGACATATGAAAATCGGTACCACTTGTCAAAGGACATCAGTGCATCATTATTGGCCAGGCATCGCTGAAGATATAACTCGGCATGTGACTGCCTGTGCACAATGTAGCAAAGAAAACCCCACACGTTGGGAAAATCAACAAGACCTAGGGAAGCATTGGGGCGGACGTAGGCCTGAAAATAAACAGGTAGACTTAGTGGATAGGATGGCACCATCTCACAAAGGGTCTTCCAGACAACCAGTTACCATGGCAACTCTCCATATTGTACAGGGAGGGGATACAACACATCCCATACCGACCAAAGTTTCCTCGGAACACCAGGTACTGGCTAAAAATAGGAGTGTGGTTGGTCAGCCACCTTTGATAACGAAACTGCGGTGAATCCCCAGAAAAATAGGTAGTGGGAGATTGGGCTGTGCTAACTATTTGACTGATGCACAGCCACCTTCACTATACAGCTATTTACATTAGCATTAGAAAGGTCTAGGGAAACAGTGGTAGTTGGCCGGCCCATCACGGTCCATTGGAAGTATTGATACGGACATGGACTGAACTAAAATATATAGCAACTTTACAGGGTGTTAAAGTTTGTTTGCTTTAACATCTTCTTCAGTAGGCCACGCAGCCCAACACTTTATGTAAAGATATAAATCCTTATGTAGATGTCAGTGGCGGGATATGCGTCAGATCAATGACAGTGGCAAGAAGACAAAATAGTCTGCTGACAATAACAATCAGCCGCGGTCATGCTTACAGATGGCTGACAAGTGTGTAAAGATGTATATCCATATACGCAAATGTCCTAGGTCCTTTCATACTACACACTGCGATCACACACCACAGGAACGTAGAGGTCAGGAAATATTGAAACCCGCTGTAACGTTATACAGTTTATTGACAGCACAGTCACGCAGACATCATAGAAAAACGGTTAACAGCATAATCATGAGGCATCAGATAAGTAAATCCGTGAAAACTCAGTTACAAGTACAAATTTCAAAGTACATAGGCTGCAGAACGTAGCAGCTCATATTTCATAATAATACAGCGAAAATATCCGTCAAAAGGAATGCATACATCGCAGTTCACAGCAGCTCGCATTTCATAGTATTATAACAGTAAATCCATCAAGAGGACTGCATACATCGCAGTTCTAGTATTATAACAGTAAATCCATCAAAAGGACTGCATACATCGCAGTTCTAGTATTATAACAGTAAATCCATCAAAAGAAAATATGAATAATAACACTGGCCGGTACAATCCATGGCCTAATAACAATAAATCTAGGAAGGAAACTCTTCCCTACAACAATATACTCTATGTTCTCATCCAAAAATATATTCCCCTCGATAACAACTTCTGGACACACTAACGATATGGAACAACCATCTCGAAGCTCTGCCAGGAAGACACTGCCCGAGATTACAGTCCCTCAGTACAGCTCAGTGAAAATCACTCGTGTGCGAACTAACCGCGTGAGACTACAGCACAGCTCAACCGCCTCTTCCCCAAAATATCACTAAGAACATACGAACACTTTCTTTAGCATATGTCTTTAAAAAACTAACACCTACTCGGTTGAGCAATGTTCAAGACAAAAATACAGAGTACAAAGCCCCCAACTAAAAAATCATCTCATCACTAAGAGCATGCTCACCAGCGTGTGAACAAAAATCCGCCCTGTACATACCAATCTTTAACACTTAACTCCTACTAACAAAATATGACTTAACAGATTACACCGACCCCCGGGCAAAAAAAAAGTTATCTTTTTTTTTTTTTAAATTACATGGAACAAAAATGCGAGGTCGATGAAATTCTAATATCTACAACAAAGAATTACACTATGTTAAGTCATATTACTAAATCAACAATAGAGGGATGGAATTGTGTGTAGAGTATGAAGGTGAAGTATGCAAGGAGAATCAAATTGAAACAAAGATGAAGTATATAAAATATAGACTAACTATGAAACAATAAGTGGAAAGTGAAAAGAAGAGATGGAATGAAATGTAGAATGACCAGCAAAGAAAGCAAGAAATAAAATGTGAGTAAGTGAAAGAAAGCAGTGATACATCATGGTAACAACTTAAATTAAACAATGCATTGTACGAGGGGCATTCAGAAAGTAATATAAATGTCGTGAGACGAGAACGAAGAGTGGCTGTCGATGACACTTGTGCAGAAGCACACTATTAGAGGACCAAGCGTCAACATAGTGTGACTGGTACCACGCTACGTCAGACTGTCACACAGCATCATGTGAGCGAGTTGACTATATGGTGGATAGTAGAAATATATGCGCGAGAGCACTGAGGCGATCTTAAGGGTATATATATCTTATGGTGAGCGTTTCTGCACTCGCGCGTCTATTATATGAGCAGATGTCGATGCTTTGGATACACATCTCACAGTAGAGTATTGGACTGTGAGTTGGACAGGATAGCTTAAGTATCTAACGTAGGTCTTAGAGAGAGAATCGACTAGGCGAGAACATGTGACACGAGGAGACTCACACACAACACACAATAGAGGATGAGAGTCACGACTGTATGAGTCAAAGATTCTGAAATGCTACTCTCTCAGTCCTCTCTACGAGGAGGGACAGAAACTATAATAGTGCGTAGTGACTGATGACTCACAGAGCACATATCTGTAGTGTTACCAACAAGGTAGTCGGTGGACTAAGCGTGTCTGGTGGGACATGACACATCATGGGTGGAGGCATACAGTCATGTACACAAATAGTCCACAGGTATTAGTGAGGTCTAGGATGTGTGTGCATATGTTTCAGCGGGAGACAGGGGCATGACTATGGAGGCGTGGTCGTTGGTATACAGTCATGTGACACGTGTGGTGTGAGTGAGTGGTAAAGAACGTGATTAGGAGCACTTTAAAGTGTGTTGTCTCTGTCACGAATTGTAGTGAGACCACACACCCTGGACATTATCACTTACACATGGGATGAGTAGCTGATCTTGTCACAGACATATCTCAGACTGACTGAGTATTCTTGACGTGAATGACAGCAACACTGAGTGAGACTTTGAGACACAGGTATGAGTCATCGTGGATCCTCAGAGCATCAGTAATAGGTAGGTCACTTTGCTCTAGATCCACAATGTACTAATATCTCAGAGAGAGTCTGAGTGTACACTCATTCACAGTGTGAGAGTGTATTCTAGTAGCACGATAGTGAGGGCGAGAGCAGATACTAGGTGTTATGATAACTATGTAGTAGTTCTATGAGTACCGCGAAAGAGAGTGGGGGTCAGATGCGCTACACACACTATATCTAGTAGATGTGGGGTACTCTTTGTATGTAGTAGAAAGTCATCACACTTTAGGGTATTATTGTGGTGCGAGGGTTATTCTATATAGTATAGTATATATACATCGGATACTCTAGCAGTTCAAGGCGGTTGCACAGTAGGGCTCATGGGTGGAGTATCATTGTTAATCTTAGATAGTTGGTGAAGGGTAGCGGTCTTACACTGTATGTCACATAAAGTGAATACTGGGCATCAGACGGTGTGAGGGAGGTATAGTCACGGCACGATTGTGGGTGAAGATTAGTGGTATATATGTTGTGCAGAGTACATGTATAGTGGTGAGAGGTTCTATCTATCTGATGATGGGGGGGTGGGGGGGGGGGGGGGGAGGGGGGGGGGGGGGGGGTGGGGGGGGGGGGGGGGAGGGGGGGGGGGGTGGGGGGGGGGGGGGGGGGGGGGGGGGGGGGGGGGGGGGGGTGGGTGGGGGGGGGGGGGGGGGGGGGGGGGGGGGGGGGGGGGGGTGGGGGGGGGGGGGGGGGGGGGGGGGGGGGGGGGGGGGGGGGGGGGTGGGGGGAGGGGGGGGGGGGGGGGGGGGGGGGGGGGGGTGGGGGGGGGGGGGGGGGCTGGGGGGGGGGGGAGGGGTGGGTTGGGGGGTGGGGGGGGGGGGGGTGGGGGGGGGTTTGGTTCTATTTAGGATGGGGGGGGGGGGGGGGGGGGGGGGAGGAAATTGAGAGTGGGGTTTATATGGGGGGTGGGGGGGGGGGGGGGGGGAGGTTAGTGTTGGGGGGGGTGGGTATGGGGGGGGGGTGGGGGTTGGGGGGGTGGGGGGGGGGTGTGGGAGGGTGGGAGGGGGGGGGGGGGGGGGGGGGGGAGGTAGGGGGGGGGGGGGGGGGTTGGGTTGGTGGGGGGGTAGGGGGGGGGTGGGATGGGGGAGGGGTAGTGGGGGGGTTAAAGTTAGTGGGGTAGGGATGGGGAGTGTGGTAAGGGAAGGGGGGGGGGGGGGGGGGGGGGTGAGAGGGGGGGGGGGGGGGTTATGAGGGGGGGGGGGGGGGTGGGGTATTGATATTGGTGTGGTAGGGAATGGGGGGATTGGGGGGGGGGGGGGTGGGGGGGGGGGGGGGGGGTGATTTTTATTGGTGAGGGGGGGGGGGGGGGGGGGGGGGGGGGGATGGGGGGGGTGTGGTGGGGTGTGGGGGGTAAAGATGGTGATGTTGGGGGGGGGGGGGAGGAATTTGGGGGGGTGGGGGGGGGGGGGGGGGTTGGGGGGAGGGGGTGGTTGGGTGAAATGGGAGGGAGTTGGGGGGGTTTATGGGGGGTGGGGGATTGGGGGGGTAATGGTGATGTTGGATGGGGGTGGTTGGGGGGGGGGGGTCTAATTGGGGGTCTGGTTGATAGGGAGGGGGGGGAGGGGGGGGGGGGTGAGGGGGGGATATGATCACGTGGGGGCAGGGGGGGTTTGACCTTAGGGGGGGTAATCGGGGAGGTTGGGGATAGGGGGTTGGGAGGGTTGAGAGTGGGGAGAAGTTACAGGGGTGGTGTGGGGGGGGGGGTTTTTTTGGGGGGTGATGGGGGTGGGGGGGGTGGGATGGGAATGAGGGTATTGGGGGGTGTGGGGGGGGGAAGGTGGGGGGGGGGGAGTGGTTGGGGGGGGGGGGGGGGGGGGGGGGGGGGGTAAGGGGGGGGGGGGGGTTCTCATGATAGTGAGTGGGGGGGGAAAATTGAGGGTGAATGGGGAGGGGTTAGAAGGTGGGGGGGGGGGGTAGGGAGTTTATTTTGGGAATTGGTTTTTTTTTTTTTTTGGTAAAGATTTTTTGGGCGAGTGGGGGGGGGTGTGGGGGGGGGGAGGGGGGGGGGGGTTTGGTATATGAGGGTTTAAAAGGAGGTTTTGTTTATTGGGGAGTGTGTGGGTTGTTTGTTATTTAGGGAGGGAGGTGGGGTTTTTGGGGGGGGGGGGGTTAGGGGGGGGTGGGGGTTTTGGGGGGGGGGGGGTTTTTAATTTTTTTTTTTTTATTTTTTGATACCTGTTTTTTTTTTTACCACCTTTTTTTTTTTGTTTTGTTTTTTTTTTCTTGTTTTTTTTTTTTAATTTTTTTTTTTTGTTTTTTTTTTTTAAAAATGTTTTTTTTATGTTTAGATGGGTTGGTTTAAATCGATGTTATAGAAAGAATATGTGCAAAAATATGGACTACTCAGGTTTTGGATCATTTTATAGGATGATTGAGCGTAGTGTTTTAACTCGGGTTATTAGACCAGGTTGTATGAAGAATTAAAATGTGGATCGTAGATGGGGGTTAGATTGGGGATTTAGTCTCCGTTCATAAGTAATAGAGTTAGAAATCTAGGACAGAATTTGAAGTGGTTGTATGTAGTTATCAAGATAAATATTAAAATAAAAGCATTTGAGGGTGGGAGTGGGTAGGGAAATTTAAAATGTGTATGATATTGTGGTGATCGAGTATTTATGAGTAGTTGAGATTTAGTTGTGCATAATGTTTGGGCCTTGTGAAGGTGTGGGATGTTTGTTTTGGGCATATCCGTTGACATTGAGTTGGATGGTGTTAATTGATAGGGAACGGATATGAAGGTGAGGGTGGATTGTGTGAGGAATTACAGCATTATGTGATATTTATGTTTTTTAACGGGGGGGGGGGGGGGGGGGGGGGGGGGGGGGGGGGGGGGGGGGGGGGGGGGGGGGGTAGGGTGGGGGGGGGGGGGGGTGGGGGTGGGGTGGGGGGGGGGGTTGTGTGGGGGGGGGGGGGGGGGAAGAAGCAGGGGGGGGGGGGGCGAGACAACATTCACTGACAATGACAAAAAACATGGAATTCAAAAATTTATCTGTGGGGGGGGGGGGGGGGGGGGGGGTTAAATAAAGATATGGGGGGTGGGGGGGGGGGGGTTGGGGGGGGGAGAAGACTGGGGGGGGGTTTTGGGGGGGGGACATAATGTATTGAAAAAAATTCCTGGGGGGGGGGGGGGGGGGGGGGGGTGATGGAATGGGGGGTTTTTTTTTGTGGGATTTGGTAGTTTGTGGTGTTGGTGGTGTGTTGGTTGTAGTGGTGGTGTTGGAGTGGGATGATTTGTGGGTTTATTTGGGTTAGTTGGTGTAGATGTTGTGTGGGGGGGTTGTTGCTTGTTGGGTTGTAATGGGGCAAAGGTGTTAGGGGGATTCTTTTGTGTTAGGTGTTTTGGTGTGGGGGGTGTTGGTTTAGGTTTTGGGCGGTTTACTTGTTGGGGGGGGGGGGGGGGTTTTAGGGGGTTGGGTGGGTGTGGAGTGGTGGGGGTATAGGTGGTTGTGGGAGGGAGATGTATGTATGTGTTTGTTGTTTGTTTTTTCGTGGTTGTTTTAATAGGGGAGTCTTATTTTGGGTTGATAATTGATAAATGTGTCTGTTTGGTTTGTTTTGTGTTTTTGTGTGTAGTGTTTGGTGTGTTGCTGTTGAATGTGTCGTCTTGTGTGTGTGGTGGGTGTTTGTGTGTGTGGTGTTGATGCTTAGGTGGTTGTGATGCTGTAGTGTTTAGTGTGTTGTGTTTAATAATTCATTGTGTTGGGGGTGATTTAACTGTGTGTGTGCAGCCCTGTTTGTTTTAATGTGATTTGACTTTAAGGGTTGGTAGTTGGCTGTAGTGTGTTTGATGGTTTATGATAGTTTCTTGTGTGATTTGTTTTTTGTTTAGGGATTGAAAATCGGTTTAAAGGTTGATAGTTTGTGATTTGTACTGGTTTGGGATTTTTGTTGTGTGGTTTTTGAGGAATATAGTTCCCCCCTTGTGAAGCTTCCCGCCTGATCGTTTTTAAGCGCCCCTCCGATCCTGACCATTTGACCCCCCCTCCGTTTCATATGTAAGATAGTCTAGGTGAAATTTACAGTGGGTAATAGTGAGACTCGCCCCGAGTTCATTATAAATGTTACTTGGTTATGTTGAGCTATTCGTGGTGTATTATGTGTTATCGCTAGTCGTGAAATATGGAGCAGTGATAGGTCTTCTTCGTGTGAGACTTGATAATTGCCCGAGTGCGGTCACCAGTGTTTGTTCTCAACTGCCGTTACAGCGCCACTAGCCCCCTCCTGATCGGCTGTAATGTCCAGTGAAAAAAAGAGTTTACTTAAGTTAATGTATTCTAGCTTCTACGCCACAACGATTAAGATGGTGTTGTTTGTGAGCTCCCTACTTTATTATTAGCGTTGGTAGTGAAATTTGTTGTGCAGCCTTCTATAAAGAATAAGGAGCTGACCTCAATGTTTGATCAGGCCCATGTAATAGACCTAACCGTGGTAATTTGGTGATATAGTTGAAAATGGGTAGTATGATGTGGCTTATGGAGTGATCCAACACCGGATTGAAGTTTTTTCCCGGTGTTGATATTTCCCATGGGGTTATGATGTGTGTTTGATTTGAATTTTGTTTGGTGTCGTTGTAAACGTTGTTTTGCGTGTGTATGTCTCTTGTTTTCTTTTGTTTTGTTAATTTGTACCGTTTGTTGTATTGTGGTGTTAGGGTTATTTATATTGATTCCTCGTTTAAATATTTGTCGGGTTCCCCATTTTAAAAAAAAACCTAGTTTAGGAAAGATTGTTGTATGTGTTGTTGTTAGAGTATCTTTGCAATAACATTGAGTAACAGCTTCCACCGGTAATAGTGGATAGTTGTATCCTCCGCCCCTTTTAGGAGTGAGTGACGTTTTTCCCATAGAAATACTTCACTTTTGGGATTGTTCCAGTGCCGAGAAGTGGTTGTGAATGACCAGTGCCTTTGTGCTTCGTGATTTCAGTGTCCGCTTTTATGTTGAAGAGTGTGTAAACATCCCATTTACGCAGTTGGGTGTGAATGTCTCTTCAAGACCCTGACAGGTAGGAGTACCTTCAGAGGTATGATTAGGGTGTAGTGTGCTGTTAAAAAATACCTGTAGAAGATTTCTTTCTCTACCCCAGCTTCAAGTATGGTTTTCCCCCCACCCTGGTCGCACCCCCGCCTGTTTCCCCTACAGCTTATGTCCTGGATGGGGGGGTAGGTCGCTGAGTGGACACCCCCCCCCAACACCCCCCCTTATTTTCGTTGTTAGTTTGTTTTTATTGTGATTTATTAAAGAAAGTTTGGTGGGTTTGTTTTGGAGTTTTTACGGGTTCCCCCCCCCCGATTTTTTTTCGGGTTTGTATATTTGTATGGTCCCCTTTTTAGTTTACAGATACTGATCCCTTTCTCTCCCCCTCACTATTATTTTCTATTTTAATGTTCTGCAGAAAACTATCATATAAAGAACATAGTCCCCCCCCCACCTAAAGGAGACACTTATTGCGGGACGATTGTTGAATCCAGTAATTGTGTATATAATGCTAATACTTTTTTTTTGGATTAAAACCCTTAGGTGATTGAAGTTGTGTTTCTGTTTTGTGCATGTAATGTTAGTAAAATAATGTAAATATGGGTGGGGGAGGTAATTGGGCTTGGGATTTATGTGGTATGATGTGGTTTGTATTTTTTTATTGTTGTTTGATAATTAGATTATAATTGGTTATCACTTGTGTTACGCGATCATTGGGTTAATTAGTGGGTTCCGAAGTTTGTGTTGGGGAATGTGTTTAGTGTTGTTGATGAGGTGGGAGGATGAAGAAATTATTAAGTGGTATTAGTTATGTTGATTTTGTGGTAATTCATGGTTGTGGTGTTGGATAGGGGGAGTTCGAGTGTTTTGGTAGACGACTACCTTGCCCAGTAGCGGGACGGAACGACCACGGATTAAGTATTGATTATAGTGGTCACAGACCCAGGTGGCTCTGTGAATATGTAGGAAAACTGTCTCCCCATCAAGTAATTAGCAGGATAAAATACACATCAGGCTTGGAATAAAATGTGGGGCCCTGAAAATGAAGGAGTATGGAGAATATGCAAAAAAAGATACGTATAAAAAAAAAAGTGGAACAGAAGGTATGAGGACATGTTGTGAATTTCCGCAAATGTGCGTTTAATTAGGGGGGTTTACGTCGCTCATTGTTGAAGGGGGGTTTGTTTGAAAAAACTCACGCTGTTGTACAGATTTTTCTTTTATTATGTTTTATTTAACTGTCCGTTATATTATTTTTTGGCTGTATCTTTGCTCGTTATATTTTATTTTTTGTTTATGTTGTAATATTAGTTTTATTTTTTAATTGGTTTTGAGGTATATCTTTACTGGTTTGAAAATGTTGTTTTTATTTATATTTTTTTTTTTGTGGTTGGGCGCTTAGGTTAGTTTTGGGGTGGGGGGGGTCGTTGAAACTGTTGGATGGATTTATTCGGGATAAATAGAAATCATAAAAAAGGAGTATAAGATTTTAGTGTTGAACCTGGGGTGGGAAAGGATATATTATCCCCCAATCTTAGATGGATTTGTTGTGGCTGACCTAATCTGAAGATTTTTTGTTCGATTCTCATTTATGTAAATTTTGGACGTATTGAGTTAAAGCGTTTAAAGAGTTATGAAAGAAATTTTGATTTTTTTTTTGTGATTGGTGGGGAGGGGGTTGTTAAGTGTGTAGGGGGTTTATATCGTGTTTGGCGTAATGCTAAGGGGCTTGTCTGATCGCTCCCAGGCGAAATTATTGTTAGTTAACTAGGTCGGATGTTATCTAGGGGCCGCTATAGATGTACAAAATAATTTATAAAGGACCCCTAGTGGTCTGAAGGATGTTGAGAGTTGATTGAAAAGAAGGAAAATTTAAAAAGAATATAATAATTATGAACAGGTTGAAACAAATTCTCAAATTATACCCATTACCAATTAAGATTAGGTGGTTCAACGAAAATTGTCAAGACGTTTTTGTCAGGACTAGCAGTTGTGTTGGGAGTGATTTTACAAGGTTCATAGAGTGGGGGTGAGATGAGGCGAGAGGGGATGAGAGAAAGAAAAAGGGAGAACCAGGTCATTGACCCTTTATTAAACAGGTTGGAAGTCCTGATGGAAGTGTTACAATTTTCATTTCTGATTACAGATAAATTCCAAGATGGTATGATGTCTTAAATGGGAGTAGGTGATGTTATGTTGCTGAGTTGTTACTGCAGGTACTGAGAGACAAAGGAAGAATGGGACTTATGTTAAAAATGAGGTGGACATTAGAATGTAACAAATTGTAGAAACACCATAGATAGAAGAATCATGAAATTGCTTGATGAAAGTTCCAAAAACTGTGTTATCTGTGTTCTTAATGTTAATCACTTAATGTGCTTTTTGTTGTGAATATTCTCATTGTGTTATTGAAATAATAGTACAGTATCGGTTCCTGTTGTTAAGTGTCGTGAAATGTGCAGTTGTTAAATAGGGCGTTGATGTTGGAGCAATCGCTTAGAGCATAATATGTTTTGGCGCCCACAGACTTACCTATTGTTATGGACTTTTACTGCCAGACGTTTAGGGGCTTGCTGTCCCATGCTCCACCCCCACGAAGGTGAAAAAGGATAAGGTTCTCAGCAAAAAGAACGTTTGTTGTTGTCGGGATTATTATGAGAATCATTGTTGAAAAAGTAGTAATGGACACACATTTTGTTGTGATCATGAAAAGATTAGATGGAAGGGGGGTGAGAGGAAGAGGGAAGAAGGGTAGGGATGAGGAAGTGAGCGGAAGGAAATAAGAAGTGTGTCAGAGGAGGAAAACACTGCTTTATCGTAAGTAACCTGAGGATATCTTGTTGAGGACAATCCTGAAGGCAGAATTTTCAGTCAGAGGAGGAGGGAGAGGAGGAGGAGGAAAGAAAATGCACCAGCGCGTTTTTTCTTTGAAGTTGTAGGGGTAGGATAATTTTTTAGATTTTATTGGCATAAATAATTTGAAAAAGTATATGAAAACTGAAAGTTATTGGATGAATAGAGAGAGGAGTAGGAGGAGGGAGGAAGAAGATTCATTGAAGAATGAGTTAGTTATTAGAGGTAAAAAATGTAGGGAAAGTATAAGGAGGAGTGAAATTAGATAGAAGTATGGGGAGGAGATTTTTAAGATTGTAGAGTGAGATGTCAGGTAGAGTAGGGGAAATGGTTCAAAAGAGTATTAACAAGTTCAATGTAAGATAAATCAAATATGAAAATAGAGATCGAGTGATTTCAGGAGGAATAAGTGGAGGAGGAGGGATGAAGATTGTAAAAGAGGACATTGGAGACTGTGTGAGGAGGATTGTATGTTGTTGGGAAGAATCTAGGAGGATGAAAGTTCAAGATGTATAGGAACTTTGAGTTGTTATGAGCGAGGACTGAGGGAAGAAGAGGAATTTACTTTGTGTAGAGGTTAAGAAGTTCAGGGAAAGAATGTTAGTATTCAAGGTATAATGGGGAAGAAGAAGAAAGAAGCAGGTGGAGGAGGAGATAAGGAAGGGAAGAGTAAATTCAGGTAGGAATTGTTTCATGAGAGATATTAAGGTGGCTGAAGTTCAAAATGTTCAGGAACATACTTGTGAACAAAGTGAATAATATTTTAATAAGAAACGTGAAGGATCGTTCATATAAAAATACAAACGTTATTTTTTGTAAAAAAGAGGAAATTTACGTTTACACTCAAAAGAGATGGGTGAACTATTTCTCACCTGGCCTGTAAATGATAATTGTAGTAACTGATCTGTGCATCAGCTCCTAAATTTATCGGCCATCCATTAGTTGTAAATAGTCAAGTAAAATGGAGGCTGAATAGAACCCGGTAAATTTACCAAAAGGGATGACTATATTTTCTCATGCAAGTCTGTCTCTTTGAAGATCTTAAGGGCTCTGGACTAATAATCAAGAAAATGGAACGACAAATAGGAAATAAAATAAGGGCCGGTCGTTTCAAATACATTAAATAGGGGTTTATAGAACATCTTTTTTAGGTCATGTGTTTCTAAGCTAAAAAAAAACACAGGCATAAAAGTTTTAGTTACGTTACGGCCAATGAAAATTTAAATGTCGGCTATGCCAAATCGACACAAAAAGGGAAAAGAGGAAAGAATGGTGCGATTTAAAAGTCTTCTATTAGGGTTTATATTTTTTTCTTATGTAATGTACAAATGCAATTTAAAAGTGATTCGTAAAAAGTTGGCGTTGGAGTGTTCCTAAATATACGGACTTTATCGTGCGGCAAATTCATTGGGCTCCAATGTGGGACAACATGGACCTTGTCGCGCGGGGTACACTAGAGTTGGTAATCAGTTATTCATTTCCTTTCGTACATGTCAGTCAATACGATTTGGGTGCACCAAACTCCCCCCACCCACCCCCCCTTTTTTTTAGCATTCTTGACAAGATCTGCAATCAATTAATAAAATTTGAAAGATTGAGTTTTAACAAAAAACAAAGGCCGTATTTTCCGAGACAAAAAAACATTAAAGATGTGGGTTTTCTGTGGCACTTCAATTTATCGGTTGTAAATCTTCTAATGTGCACACATTACTGTTTTTAGCATATTTTTGATGCAATGTGTAACTGTACTTGACTGTCTTGATCACCAGTGCGATTTCTTAAATATTTAGCCGTCCGCACCGCTCACTTTGGCTTCTGTAGACTTCCTCGCATATTTAGATCCTGTTTCATAACCGGTGCTTAAAAGGTGATTTAGTTGAAAGTTGCAGGGTAATTTTGGGCCGTTTATTTTCTAGTGAACAAACAATGTTGAAGATTTTTAAGTAAAAACCAGTTTTCTGGCCGGTATATTTGAGACTTTTTATTTAGGAGGGAAAAAGCAATTTGTTAAAATTCAGGGTTCTGTTATATTTAAACTGTATGCACGCTGATAAGCATAATCATGAGGCATCAGATAAGTAAATCCGTGAAAACTCAGTTACAAGTACAAATTTCAAAGTACATAGGCTGCAGAACGTAGCAGCTCATATTTCATAATAATACAGCGAAAATATCCGTCAAAAGGACTGCATACATCGCAGTTCACAGCAGCTCGCATTTCATAGTATTATAACAGTAAATCCATCAAGAGGACTGCATACATCGCAGTTCTAGTATTATAACAGTAAATCCATCAAAAGGACTGCATACATCGCATTTCTAGTATTATAACAGTAAATCCATCAAAAGGAAATATGAATAATAACACTGGCCAGTACAATCCATGGTCTCAGAACAATAAATCTAGGAAGGAAATTCTTCCCTACAACAATATACTCTATGTTCTCATCCAAAAATATATTCCCCTCGATAATAACTTCTGGACACACTAACGAGATGGAACAACCATCTCGAAGCTCTGCCAGGAACACACTGCCCGAGATTACAGTCCCTAGGTACAGCTCAGTGAAAATCCCCCGCGCGCGAACTAACCGCGTGTGACTACAGCTCAACTCAACCGCCTCTTCCCCAAAATATCACTAAGAACATACGAACACTTTCTTTAGCATATGTCTTTAAAAAAACTAACACCTACTCGGTTGAGCAATGTTCAAGACAAAAATACAGAGCACAAAGCCCCCAACTAAAAAATCATCTCATCACTAAGAGCGTGCTTACCAGCGTGTGTACAAAAATCCGCCCTGTACATACCAATCTTTAACACTTAACTCCTACTAACAAAATATGACAACACAGGGAGAATTGATTTCTTGGTGCAGGAAAATTCATTTCCCCATATGAATCATATTATCGCGCCAGTGGGGTTTAGCTGAGGAAAACCAGATGGTTCACGCTTTTGAATTGGGGGGTTCTTGTCGTGAAGTGGTCTGATTCCCAACCCATCATTCTTTACCCAAACAGCACGCCATACTTTATAAATACTATAGGAGAGCATAACCAATGAAACGCCGTCTTTATTCGGTTGTTTACAAATAACGATTACGCATAGAGGCTCAAATATGTGCAAACAAGTGGAGAATGGAATTAAACTACAGCAATATGAGCGAAGTACCACCTGGAAGAGGTCACCATGGCAATACTAAGAATGTTGCTCTACCCGTAGGTACTAAGACTTCCACAAATAGTGATATGGTAATGGAGAAATCGCAAGTAGAATGCATCGACACATCAGGTGAGTCCATAGTCAAACCAGTGACGATCGGGAAAAGACCGATTGACTTCTGGAAAGAGAGATGACACTGGGAAAGACTAGAAACCGGCTGACCGGGTTAGCACCCCGTAAGCTGTATTCAATTGCTACAGGACCCAAAAACGATAGATGCCCCCAGGATTCACCGAAAGGGGGGGAGGATGATGAATCCACAGGCGCCTCAATGGAATCGACCAGACCCGTTACACGGACTCCGAGCTCTGAACAACGGCTGGAATTTCCATGTGCCTGTGGTAGGGAATTCTCTACTCAGAGAGGACTGAAAATCCACAGAACGAAAAAGGGGTGTGGGAGGTCATCAGGGGGAGATCTACAGCGCTCTGTCTCGACGGATAAGACGTTAGAAGAACGCAGCCAGGAGTCAATCCACAGTGCTGAGTACATTCAAGTTGATCTGCCAGATGATGATCTCACACACTTCTTGGACGGGAAGAGAGATGCAATCAAGTTTCCACCTGCCAGTGCAAAAGGGCTTTGGGAACAGCTGGACGAAGCCTTGGCAAAAGAGTTGGATAACAGCCTGAAGCAGCTAACTTTGGAGAAGAAGCTGAAAATCTTCGGCGACATAATAGATCTGCACTGTCGCAAAGTGTTCGGAGTGAGGGAGGCAAGGGAAAGTAACCCACCGCGGAAAAGTAGAAGAAAAATTAAAATAGATGAAATCAGGAAACAGAAGAAGCATGCCCGAAAACTGTTCAAGAACGCAGTTGCCACAGAGAAGGAAGGGTTACGGCAAGTTTGGGAGCACCTGAAAGGCCAACATAATGCCCTTTGTAGAGCGGAAAGGTTGTGCAGGAAGAGAAGGAAGACTCAAAGGGATAGGGAAAGATTCTTTAGGGAGCCCTTCAAGTTTGCCAAAGAACTGTTTGAGCAGCCACGGTCGGGTGCGCTAAACATCAGGAAAGAAGACCTGGAAGAACACCTAGAATGACATATTCAGATGGTCGCAAAGATGAGCCACTCAGCAGCATGGCAGGCCTTAAATGGCCGGGTAAGCCACGAGCTGAATTTAACACCAAGCCCCCAACGGTGCAAGAGGTAGAAAGCATTGTCCAGAAAGCTCGGTGCAAGTCAGCTCCAGGTCCTAATGGTGTTCCATATGTGTTGTATAAAAGATGCCCTGAGGTTCTCAAACGACTGCTCCGTTTACTGAAGAATGCGTGGAAAACCCAACTCGTAAGCAAGGAATGGAGAAAGGCAAACGGAGTCTACATCCAGAAGGAACAAAATTCCACTGACATCAGTCAGTTCAGGCCAATCTCACTACTCAATGTGGAAGGGAAGATATTCTTCTCAGTAATGGCGAAAAGACTCACTACATACCTCCTGGCAAATGGGTACATTGACACTACCATTTAGAAAGGAGGTATCCCAGGTACACCAGGATGTCTAGAGCATGACGCAATGATCTGGGAAGCAATCCAAAAGGCAAAGTCTGACAGAACAAACCTCAACGTAATCTGGTTGGATCTAGCGAATGCTTATGGATCCGTTCCACACCAGATGTTGTGGCAGGCCCCAGAAATGTATCATGTTCCACAAGAGATTGTAGCAATGCTGACGCTGTATTTCGCATGGTTTTCTGTCAGATTTTCAACCAGAGAGTACACAACGAAGTGGATTGGCCTTGAAGTTGGAATTGCGATGGGATGTACCATCTCTCCGATACTATTCGTCATGGCTATGCAGGTAATCCTCAATGCGGCTGAAGGAATGGCTATAGCCCAAAGCTCGGTGGAATGTGTCACATGCCACCGCTCAAAGCATTCATGGATGACACAACAATTCTGACATCAGATGAACATCAGGCCCGGAGGATGTTTGCACGCCTGGATGAACTAATCAGCTGATGCAGAATGAGCTTCAAACCCAAGAAGTCGAGAAGCCTATCAGTCAGGAAAGGGAAGATAGCAGAGGTCATATTCACGGTTTCTAGTCAAAGAATCCCTACTGTCACTGAGGAACCTGTTAAAAGTCTTGGCAGGGTGTACGATGCCTCTTTAAAAGACTCGAAGGCAGTGCAACAGACAATAGAAATGGCAGACAGAGGACTACAGATCATAGAACAAAGCAGACTCCTGGGAAAGTTCAAACTGTGGTGCCTCCAGTTCATGTTGATACCGAAGTTGCTGTGGCCACTGCTTATATATGAAATAAGCACAAGTACAGTGGAAGCTATAGAGCAGAATGTCAACAAGTTCATGAGAAAATGGCTAGGGGTACCACCAGGTCTGTCAGATGTAGCACTGTACTGCAAAAAGTCAAAACTTCTGCTTCCCTTCAAGTCAGTTGTTGAAGAGTATAAAGTTGGAAAAGCAAGGCTTGCAATGATGCTACGCGAGTCAGCTGATGACGTGGTTAAGTCCATTCAGCCCACACTGAAAACGGGAAGGAATTGGAGAGTGGAAGAAGCTGTTGATGCTGCTGAAGAGTCACTCAAACTGAGAGAGGTAATCGGATACACACAAACGAATAGACGGGGATTTGGGCATGGTGACATCCGCTGATGGTCCAAGGCATCAAGCAGGGAGCGCAGAGACATGGTAGTTCAGGAGATACGAGGAGCTGAGAATGATAAGAGGTTGCAAAAAGCAGTGCAGCATGTCCAACAAGGCCAATGGACTACATGGGAAGGAGCCCTGCAGAGGTCCTTGACATGGAATGATATATGGCATATGGCACCTCTTAGGCTCAGCTTCGTGGTTAGATCAATATATGACCTGCTGCCGTCGGCCACCAACCTTGTGAAATGGGGAAAGTTGGATGATGAGCAGTGTCCCCTGTGCCAGGGGAGGCAAACACTTGAACACGTGCTCTCAGCGTGTAAGGTGGCATTAGGGCAAGGGCGATAGACTTGGCGCCATAACAACGTGCTAAATGAACTTGCTGCGACAATAGATCAGGCAAGAATGAAAGCGAATAGCAAAGTCCGGCCAGACACCGCAAACACATACTTTCTGAGGGCATGAAAGTCAGCACACCCCAAACCAAGTAAACCTGTTAGCAGTTTACCATCTCTTCTTGACTGTGCAAACGACTGGGAGATGGCGGTAGACCTACCTGGACGGGGGGGGCATATCCAGAGAGTATCAGAAAATCGCGGAGACGGCCGGATATAGTGCCTCATTCTTCAGCAACGCTTCAGGTCATACTGATTGAACTGACCGTGCCATTTGAATCCAGATTAGACGAGCAACATTCATTCAAAGCGGCCAAGTATAGCGATCTGGCCGCGGATCTGAGACACGATGGATTCAGTGCAAGGGTCATGGCGGTTGAAGTGGGCGCAAGAGGGCTTGTGGCTGCATCAGTGTATGATTTATTGAAATTGTTGGGGCTGAGGGGACAGTCTAGAACAAGGGCATTGAAGAGGCTTAGCGAAACTGCTGAAAAGGCATCAGGCTGGCTGTGGAACAACCGCAATGGGCAATGGAAATCGTGACAATAAACGCTGCGGTACAGAAAAAAACACATTTTTTCTGAGTCCACAACGCTGAGTTTGTTGGTGTACTAGTGAAAGGGCTGCGACTCTGGGGCAACAGGCGATGTATACTATAGGGAGTGTCAGGTACAGAATTTCAGTGGCTTGCGGCGCGCAGGGGCTAAGGCTCGTCGGCTGCGCGCTAGTGTCTCAGTGTGTCCTTAGTTGTGAAGGGCGACGGAACGAACGGAATAATTTGTCTTCTCTTTGTTACTTTCACAATCGCCCACACGGCTGGCGTTGTGGATTTAAAAGTTGCTACCATAAGTGAAATTGGTTCATTTTCGATACAAGACAACAGGAAGCTGAGACGCTTGGCAGTCATGACCCAAGTGGGCCCGCCCCCCTTAGAGTGTAAAGGAGTAATCGGGCCGAAACACTTGTCGGATGGGGGGACTTCTTCTGGTGATCAGATTGCTTCCTGTTGTATCGCTCTGTAAAGAGTTTCCTATCATAGTTTTGCTGTTTGGGCTACGCCTAGGAAAGGACGGTAGTATGATAATAAAAGACATCGCAATAGAGAAAGATTAATTCAAGTCAGATTTGAAAATCACAGCGAGCGGAAAAAGAAAAAAGTGTTAATGAAGAGTGCCGTTGCCTTCTGTATCTGAGAGCAGACCATTACAACCATTAACAGCTCGACTGTGTGTGCCTGAGGGTAAGAAAGAATATAAATATATGTATTTCTATTGATTAATTACAGTGTGCGTTAGGACGTGTGTAGATGTGCTTGAACTACTGTGTAAATTTCTGGAGGACTTACCAGCCTGTGTATATTTAAATAAATTAAGAATAGAAGCAGAAAAGGTGTCCATGGTTTTAGAAAAGCATTTAAAGAATTATTTCTAGATGGAATGGACCACACACCAGGAACGAAGAAAATGATGAAAGGAATTGTATTACTGTATTGTTTAAGCTATTACTTAGTATTTTTACACTAGACCTAATAAATGTATGGAGGCGCATCATGGACAGATCGCTATAACCAAGGAATTGGAGAAAGATATGTTCTCAGTGAACTAAAGTGTGTTAATGCTGTCTTGATATGATCTGTGCGTCTATCTGCACTCTGTCGTCTGAAATTATCTCTTACCTCCTACTTCTGTAGAAAGGGGATAGAGATAGGCAATATAGTGGGGAAATTGAATATATTTCAGGTTGTATCCTGTAACTGACATCAACCTCAAGGAGCTTGACTATGATATAGGAGCTTGTGGTGCGAGTGCCCTTGATGCTATAGGGACGGTCACCCAATCCTAGGCCTGGAGGAGTCACAATTTCCTGCCAGAACAGAGGTGGAACAGAATCAAAGCCCATATTTCATGCTAAGTAGCCACCCAAGGCTACTGTTCAGTTAATGCAGCATCCCCACAAAATAGTTTATGATGATCCAGCACAGCATGTTATCTAGGCAACCGTCCTAGTCAGAAATAGACTACCTTAAGTAAATGTGAACAAGTTTGAAGCAATACTAGAAAAAGACTGTCTTCATCAAAGTGATTCAGCTTAAAGAGGAGAACATTTATTTATAATTCAAAAGAACTGTAGATAATTGTGACTAATTTCAAGTGTTTTATTTATTTACTCGTGTAATTGAATTTGAGTTTTCTTGAAAGATTTTCAAGCAGAAAAGAAAAACAAACCTGTAAAATAAATTGTAAATATTTACCAGCAGACTTACTTAAATTATTTAAGTTAAGTTACAGTTCTTGTTGGTAGATAAATTAGTTAATACCCCTAGCAGAGCTAATAATAATAATAATAATAATAATATAATAAAAGGAGGATCTTGAGAGGGAGCCCATAGGAATCTAGGAAAATACAGTATCATCATACCTAGAAACTTATACAGCTTGATCTTACCTTTGATATCTATACACCCTTACTCTTTTCAGAGACCAGTCTTTTATCTGGCACTATCCTGGTATCATCTGATACAACTTTGTGTCCATGATATCTTTATTTATTTCAATAACATCAACCCTCTCGTGACAAAGGATAGAATCTGTCACTGGATTGAGAAGATACTCTAGTCCAGCTTATCTTTACGACTGCAATTTATTAGCCGACAGTACTATTCTCCGTACACAAAACATGTGCGTTTAACTATACACGCACACACACACTGTCATGTGACAACAAGACGCACAAACGTGAAAACTATTGTAAAAGGAATATGGGTTTTGGGCTGAGCTAACCAACACACGTAATTAAGTTTTGTTAAGTTTATTATCATATAAACTGTTCACAACATCCAACAACTATAAATCAATAAAATCATAGGTTACAGAATTATGAAGATAACCCCATAAGTGCCTCCCCTCTTGTTGAGAAAAGATCTCGCAGAAGTTAATAACCCCCGAAGGTCAAAAGATTAGCACTAGGGTATAGAAATAGAAGATAAAGTAAAGAACAGAGTTCCTAATTAATCTATCCTGGGGAAAAATAACAGTATTAGCGAACAAAGAAAAAAATATAAGTGGCTATTTACGGCGCCACCTCAGATTGGGCGAAGAGAGGCTCACATAAGAAGCAGAGATGAGGAGAAAACGTCGAAAGGAGCAACAGGAAAATAAGCAGCTGAGGGCTGTCACCTCAGGGGCGCATTCCCATAGTCAGTTATGACTGAAGGGGCTATTATTATTATTATTATTATTATTATTATTATTATTATATATATATCCGCAAACCAGAAAAATGAAACTATCTCCACGGAAATCTATGAATCCACTTTTCACAATGGCTAGAAACACGAGCTAGACTTCCAAAATATCCTGAGCGTACTGATAAACTGACTTTGGTCGATCAGAGTACATAAACTGAAAACTGTTATTTTCACTAACTAGTGCGAGAAATCGTGCCTTCGTCTATATCAGTGGAATCAACTCGTTCGACTCTCAATATAAGATTTTCTGCCCCTTTTGCCGACCAACAACACAGAATCAGCTAGACGAACAGACCCGCTTTGATCTCGTCTCTTCTGCTGTATATCAGATTATTATCTCCCCTTGGGACCGCGGACACCCGAATGTGGTCGGTAACTCTTGCTCGCGTTTTCCCTGATCAAAGAACCGATTAAAAATAGCCGCGCACTCCTGTCTGTTCAACAATGCTTAATTGCCAAATCGGCTCGCGTGATAATTGAGATAGCGAATCAGGGCTCTTGTTGACTGTTATTTTGCCTGTCTGAACGAAGGTAAACCTTGTCAGCACACGTCAACAGAAAAAAATAGGCGTGGCTTCAAAGCTGAGTCTATAGTCAGTGAATTTCGTGGCTTTCGCGTAGCAAAAAATATAAGCTTAGATGGGGAGGGGGGACAAAGGTGGACGGTCACTGCTGCACTATTTACATATATGTGTGTGTGTGTGTGTGTGTGTGTGTGTGTGTGTGTGTGTGTGTGTGTGTGTGTGTGTGTGTGTGTGTGTGTGTGTGTGTGTGTGTGTGTGTGTGTGTGTGTGTGTGTGTGTGTGTGTGGGTGTGTGTGTGTGTGTGTGTGTGTGTGTGTGTGTGTGTGTGTGTGTGTGTGTGTGTGTGTGTGTGTGTGTGTGTGTGTGTGTGTGTGTGTGTGTGTGTGTGTGTGTGTGTGTGTGTGTGTGTGTGTGTGTGTGTGTGTGTGTGTGTGTGTGTGTGTGTGTGTGTGTGTGTGTGACAACGCTGAAACACAGAAAATGCAAATGGAAGCTACTGAAAACGAAAATCTTAGACTTCACGAACAGAAATTATTATCTTTAGAACTTGAGAGGATCAAGTTAATTGTACTAATGCACAAAATGCTCCTGAAACTCAAGTTACTACACGCAAGAACCATTCTGGTTCTTACAAGATCAGATTGCCTCCATTTAAGTCTAATTAAGACGATATCGTATTCTATCTAAATAGATTCGAGGTCATATGTGAGTCTCAAAAGGTAGATAAATCAGAATATTGTACACGACTTATGGAACTTCTCACAGGAGAAGCTTTAACATCAGTTTGTATGGTGGAAGGACCTAACAAAAATGACTACAATACTATCAGGGGTATTTTACTAAAAAAATTATCAACTTGACGAAGACGGTTATCGGCTCCGTTTTAAAAGCATACTGCCAGAGAATGGAAAGGACTTCTCTGATTTCATTGCAAATATACTTCTTACTTTTTCTCGCTGGGCTGAACTTTCAAGAATAGAGCACACATATGAAGCCCTTATGGACTTAATGCTCCGGGATAAAGTAATGTCCGCAGTCAACCCACTATTTCTCTCCTTCCTGCATGAGCGAAGGCCTGCTAACCTGACTGTTACTGAAGAAATAGGTCGTCAGTTCCTTACCGCACATCCAAACATGGTTGTTAGCAACTCTAACGTCAGGGAAGCATTACCGGTGGCATCAGCTATGCCTTAAAATAATAACTTACGACATAGGTCACAAAGCACTGATCGTAATTTTGGTAGGGGAGATTACCGGAAATACAGATCTCACCAAGGGAATCAATTCCGTAGCAATTCTCCTGCTCCAAGGGACTGGAGACAATTCAATGGGCCACAACATTTTGGTGAAAACGATTCAAGAAATGGTAGACGTGATTACCACGCTAATAATTGGCAACCTTACAGTCATTCTTATAGAAGCCAGCACAATTCATGTAATAATCCATATTAATCAAGGGGAAAATAGGTCTCATAACCATTCCAATTGGAGTTCTAATCAAAGCAGAGGCCCCAATAGAGAAAATAGTTATGATCGATCTCGATTTAGAGGTAGATCTCCAAATCATGATAGATCTCTTCGACATGCTAATTCGGCTCAACATGAGCCTCAGGTGGTTTTAAATCAGGGTGACAATAATACTGTTACTAATGCTGCTGCTTCTTGTTATTTTGATTTTGATCGTGCATCACAGTGCCCTGAGTGCACGACTCTATTTCAGCCTGAAGCAGTTACTACCTTGAGTTGCGGTCATTCTCTCCCGACTCTTCCAGCCTTGCCTGCTCATGACAGAAGAGGTTCTCTTACTCTACACAAGGGGTCTGTCAATAACATACCGGTTAAGTTTCATCTGGACTCTGGTTGCATGACGGTTGCGGTCAGACAGTCACTGGTTCACCCGTCTTGTGCTACAGTTGTGCTACAGGTAATGTCGTAAAATGCGTGACGTTTGGTGGCACAATTGAGTCTTTTCCAACTGCCATCGTCCACATTGCCACTCCATTTTTTACGGGGTATATAAACGTATGCATGTTCCCGAATCCGATCGCCGACCTTGTCAACGGACAGATACACGGGGTAACAGTATGTTCTCCGGTACAAATTGCTGCTTGGGAACAGCAACTTCAACTTACTGCTTCGACATTTACGACTATGACGCAATCTTATCCCCAGATACATTCTGCTAATGTGGTGGGATATTGTGGTACTAATAATACTGATGTTCATAATACTAATATTGGTGCTTCTTTGTGCCCAGGACAACATACTTCAGTTCGTCGTCGATTAAACTATAGTTCTTTGAGTACAATTAAGGAGGAAGATCCCTCTGTATTGTCTGACACACACGCCAACTTTATTACCACGGCTGAATTTACATCCAGTCACTTTGGTTGCAACTACTCTTGTGCAATGACTGTTGGTTTCTTTTCCAAATGTACGGACTTAGTTCTTCGTGCATTTATATATCTTGTGGGTATATTTACCTTTCTTATTGGGCCAGTTCGCTCAGTATCTTCTTGGTCTACGACTCTTTGTTGTACTCACTCCTATACTTTTTCAAATTCGACGCGTGTCCAAATTCATTCATGTCTATTTTTGCGTCTTTATTGCATATCAAATGTTTTTTTCATTGAACAGTACACAGGCTATGACTTTAGTTCAACCTTTTAGAGATATGTCGTTGTCAACTGAGTTTCCTTTATCATACACGACGACTGATGAGTCAGTCATCATTACACTCTTATTGATTTTCCTTTTGACGTCGGTATAATTTGTATGTTCATGACTTTTCTGCACATTCAGCTGATTATTTCGTACTGTTTCTTGTGCCTGTATTTTATGCACCGCTTTGTTCTCAGCACGAGTTACTTATCACTCTCGTTACCTTACGCGGACAATTCTGTCATCCCATATCGTTAATCGTTTCATCTCTATCTTGGCTACTATCACTGCTACCCTATCTCGTTTGTTCAAGAAAGGGTCGCCTAACATGGTTCAGTGGTCACAGAATTGCCAGGCCACCTTCGGTAGGATTATGTTAACATTTTCTTGTGCTCCTCTCTTGCGGTTACCTAACAAAAATTTTCGTTTAATAATTCTCAGTGACGCCTCGTCGATAGGAATCGGAGCTTCTCTGATGCAAGACTATTCAGGAACTCTCCAACCAGTACTCTACGTCTCCCGGAAGTTAACTGCAGCTGAACAGCGGTATTCTGTGGTGGACCGCGAGCTTTTGGCCATGTTCTGGTCTGTACTCAAGTTACGTTTTTTGCTTGGCGCCCACTTTGTCGTCAAGTCAAACCAGCGTGCACTTACTGCACTTAAGAGTAAGGACTTCAAAAACTCTAAATCGGCACAGTATGCAATTGCCTTGCAGACTTTTAATTTTACTGTCCAAGCCATCCGGGGTTCCGACAACGTGGTGGCTGATCTATTGTCCCGTTGTCCACGGGACTCTTCCGAGATGCTGGATAGCTTCGCTAATTGACACTTGTACCACCATTGTGCTATGACTTAACTTTTGGTACTACTGGATGTGTTTGATGTCACCAAGTACTGCATTTCTTTTGATGACCTCGCTTATGAATATGAAATCTTCATATTCGACTTGGAGTAACTTTTATTTCCACATCCTTAACTGGCTAGATTTTTATGACAAAATTATGATATTTAATTATGGTGCTTTTTCAGCTCATTTCTGGCTTACTTCTGCATCACTATAGCTGTATAGGACTATCCGCCATGACACTTTTCCGTGAGTGACTGATTCGCGACATTTTTGTTCGGATGGAACAGTGTGACACTTTTTAATTAATTAGTTATCATAGTTTTCTATGCGATTATTTTCATTTTCAGTCATTCACATGACACGTTGACATTGTTTAGGCTATTAATTTCGCTGGACATTTGCTATATACATTGCTTATAGCCTTATATTCGTGTGGTAGCACTTCATTAGCGCCTGATATATATATTTTCTGCACATTTAATGACACCATACTTAGCACTTATTAGTTTGATTAAGCTAAATAGGGTTTCTTCTCATCGTACTCCTTTCGACTGTGTTGCTTTCTTCTCGTGTTTTATTTTGGGAATTGATTTAAATTTCATTTCGTTTTCCACACTTGCGTTTTATACACGAACGATACGCATCTCATTTTTTTACAATGTTGACATGTTTTATCTTCTTTGTTGATTTCTTATAATTTTTTCACCTTTTATAAACATTTCATGGCATTTCTTTTGTTCTTTTCACTTATCATTTCATATTTAGTACATAGTTGATCTATGTCTCTTTACCTTTCAACTTTTGTTTAAATTTGTTCTTTTATTCTCCTTCCACATTTATGTCCTTCTATTATTACTTTATGATTACACTTAAGATGTTAATGATGGTTATCTAATGCTTGCCTTGATGGTACTTGACTGACCTCACTGTTTTTATACCTTAAAAAAAAAAAAAAAATCTTTGATTTTTTTTCCACAGGGTCGATGTAAACTGTTAAGTTATTTTATATTCAAAGAGGGGGACTTAAATGTTTGAGATCTTCACATGTGCGTCTAGTATTTTGTAGATGCACATATGGGCGCATCTAGGTTAATTGTATGTTTAATTATTTGCGTACAACCGTGCACCATTCTTAAATGGGTATGGCGCGGTTTGTCGCGGTGATCTGTTGCTATCCAGCCAACGTACTGGAGGCAGATTCAGATGTCCTCCGTCCTGTATAGATGTGAATTTTTTCGTGTGCTTGTCCTTAGACTAGAAAAGACACGGTTATAAAGAAATTATAATCATCTGAAAGATGAAGACGATATTCTTGATGAGCAATACCAAGAATCGTTTTATTTCAAATATTTAGCCAGAAACGGCTCGTTTTAAGAATCTCACCTCCGATACTTAGTCTCCTGTAAACGGTTATGGCAGAGCTTCAATTTGACCAGATGTCAAGTTGCTAGTGCGTCCCTCTAACGCTAGGAGCTGATGGAAGCGTAAAGGAATATAAATAACTACGTAAAGAATATCAACGGTCACTTCGTCAGAACCATGTATACTACCAATCCGTTAACTTTGACGTAGTAACGGCTAGTGCAGTCAGTCAACGTCCATGTTGATTATTATTGACTATGTATTTTTCCTGCCATGAATATAATACTGATCGTCTATCTTACTGATGTCAACGTATATAATGTCCGAACTCCTGATGTCAAAGTATAGTCAAATAAATATGTTTGTTACTAACTCTTGCAACGAGTCCAGCATCTCTTCGTTGCTTGTTACCGAGTTTCATGATCATTAACTATCATACAACGGCCCACAACACATTCGCGTTACACAGAAATACGTCGGCCATATGTTGTAAGCCCGACAGCCCTGACATCATTGTCTGACAGAGTCCAGTAAAGAAAACACATCGGTAACACAGTGCCAGAACACAACTGACAACGCTATGTTTGAACATTTGTATCACGCAGTAGTGATTACGTCAGCATATACTGTACTGAGTCTGCGCGTCATGGTCTGGAAACTTAATAAACTGAACATAGCGTGTGGTCAGTTTCTCGTATACCTGTAAATATGTCAACACGTAGCGCTTACGTCAGTCTGGAAGGAGTGAAGATTGCGTGTTTTCGGTTCCTTGCATACCAGTTTTAAAAAAAAACAGTTATAAGAATTAATTAATTATATATATAATATAGAAAAGTGTAGAGAATTCAACGTTGACCTACATACTTGTTTCATTGATTACGACAGCTGAAAGAACAACTAACCACACTTTTGTTTAACACACTGTAAGCGCTTACGTCAGTCTTTACTGCACCTTGCGCAACAATCACGGAGGCCGGAAACTTAACAACCTGAAGATTGACAACAGTAAAGACCAAACCAGAAATTCGGTGGAAAGCGTCCGAATTGCATATTAACAGCTCTGGCGACTGTTTTTAAAAGAAAATTGCTTCACATTAGCTAATACAGATGAAAAACCTATGGCAAGGCACAAGCAAAGAAACAAAGTTACAACTGATCAGAGCATGTATATTCCCAGTAGCAACATACGGCTGCGAGACTTGGACACTCAATAAAACAGTTGCATAAATGAAATATATATTGAGAATATATATACTCATAAACGTACAGGAACATTATAAATACCATCGCAATAAGGATATATATATAAAAAGACATATATATTATATAAATGAAATGCTACAGAAGGATGTTGAGAATACCCTGGACAGAAAAAAAGACCAACAGAGAAGTACTGCACTCAAAAACAGGAACATTGTGCAATGGAAGCTGAAATTTTTCGGCATATGACATAATAGTCTGGAAAAAACAGTCCCCTGGAAAAAGGGGAAGGGGTCGACCTAGACGACGGTGGACCCAGGACATCACAGAGAGTCTGAACTTGTCTTTGGCTGATGCAGGTCGACTTGCCCATGTGATGCGATTATAGAAACGTATGAAAAATACGTCACATGATGGCCATTATATTATATATATAATCTCATCTCAAGTATGAAAATATATAGGCCATTATATTATATAATAATCTCATCTCAACCCGTAACCCGTCATGGGTCATAGGGGCGCCACGGTGGAAGCATCAGAAGACAGGGTCCTCCACTGCTCTCTATCCTCAGCAATGCGTACAAGTGTGGAAAAACCGTGCCCTGCCCATTCTTTGATGTTATCAGCCCAGGATTTTCGTTGCCTTCCTCTTCTCCGTTTACCTTCGACTGTTCCCTGGAGGATCGTTTTCGAAAGGGAGTCATGACGAGTTACATGCCCAAACCAGGCAAGCTTTCGACGTTTCACTACTGACAAAAGTGGTTCTTGGTGGCCTGCTTAGGCGTTTATTTTCTCTCTAACATAGACATTTGTTTTGTGCTCTTTATAGCAAATGCGCAAAATTCTTCTATAACATTTATACTCAAAAGCCTGAATCGTTCGCTCTGTATCTGCAGAGTGTCCAGCCCTCACACCCATACACGAGAATATATAATACAAGTGATTTGTAAAATTTGATCTTCACAGGAAAACTGATGTTACTTTTCCAAATCACATTCAGCCTTGTCATGGCAGCTGAGGCCATCTCAAGTCTTGTCTTGATTTCTTTACTTGATCTTCCATCACTACATATAGTGGACCCCAGATATTTAAAGGTGTCAACTTCTTCTAACATTTGCCCATTTAACGGTCGGAACATGTTTCTTATGGCTATTCACCAATATCTTGCTTTTTTCTATATTATTTTCCATCCCATACGTTCTTGTTACTTTCTCCAGTCTAGAGGTAAGGTCTTGAAGTTCTGATTCTGTTCCAGCTATAAGATCGATATCATCAGCAAAACGTAGATTGCAAAGAGGTCGGCCTCCAATCGATATGGTTGTTTTATAATCGTTGAGAGCCTCCTGCATAATATGTCCTTTCTTTGGAAGCGGTATTACTAATGACTGCGCCCACTCTTTTGGCCATTTTTTAGTATTACATATCTTCTGGCAAATTATTGTCATGATTTTTACTATATCTGGTCCTCCATATTTCAAGATCTCAGCTGGGATATTATCCACACCCGGTGACTTCCTTCCTTTCATCGAACATACAGCCTCTTCCACTTCTTCCCGTAATATTGCTGCATTTCCGAGTTCCCTGTTTTCACACTTAATGTTGTTTAATATGCTATAGTCAGTGTCGAGTTTACAGTTATATAATTCTTTACAATATTATGTCCACCTTCTCATTACAGCTGTTTTTTCCATTGAGCAGAGCCCCATTGCTATCTTCTATGACAGTTACCCTGGGCTGTTGGGGTTTTGATAGTCTTCTTAATGTGTCGAAAGCTGCCTTGCTGTTACCTTTTATTAGCCCCGTATTAATGGACTCACATTGATCAGCTACCCATTTTTCTTTGGCCTGTTTCATTTTCTTTCTGGGAAACAAAGACGCAGCAATAGAGACCGCAGTCAGCGACTCATAGCTTGACTGCCTGCGTCAGGACCAGCGAACCAGAGCTGGTCAAGACCGCACTCCACCTCCACGTGGTGGTCCTGGAAACAGTCTGCAGCAGTGCAGTCTGGCTGAGGGAGTGTGGATCGCAATGGGAAGGCAAACCCGGTCCTAAAAAATGCCGTGCAGAAGTCGGATGTGTCGACCGAAAGGTGCAGATATCACAGCTTAGGCGTAAACAGACACAACGCAACCACCGTCCTTTTCAGGACGAACGAAGAAGAAGAATTTTCTTTCTAATATTTTTATTCACCATACTGTATTAGGGCATTTCTGGATGACCTTGCAAGACAGGCAGAAGAAGCAGCACTGAGAAATGAACAAAGCACAGTTTATAAAATAACTAAAGCTATCAGTGGAAAACGAGGTGCAAACAACATAACGTTAGTAAGAGACAAGCAAGGAAATCTCATCACCACAGCACAGGGGCAGGAAACAAGATGGGCAGAGCACTTCAGAGAAACACTGAATAAGGAACCACCAGAGACTCAGCTGAATGTTCCTGAGGCTGAAAGTGACTTAGACGTAAATACAGACATTCCACGTAAAGAATCATCACAGCTATCAAAGGACTAAAAAATGGAAAAGCGCCTGGTCACGACAATCTAAATGCTGAGCTATTCAAGACAGACCCTGAACTAGCAGCAGAACTATTAGAACCACTGTTTGCACAAGTCTGGGAAACTGAGACAACACCAACAGAGTGGAGTAAAGGAATAATTGTCAAATTGCCCAAGAAGGGCGACCTTGCAGACTGCAACAACTGGAGAGGAATTACCCTCCTCTCAGTTCTCAGCAAACTACTAGGCAGGATAATCATCCAGAGAATTTCAAAAGCAGTTGACCATAAACCGAGGAAAGAACAAGCGGGCTTCAGAAAGAACAGAAGATGTGCAGATCATATATTTACACTCAGGAACATTATAGAGCAGTGCTCAGAATGGCAGAGACAGCTGTACATTAACTTTGTTGTTTTTGAAAAGGCTTTCGACAGCATACACATGGACAGCCTATGGAAAATTCTGAGGGCTTATGGAATTCCCAACCGCATTGTTTCCATCATAAAAAGCCTCTATTCTAACTTTACGTGCAGTGTTGGATCGAGTAGTGTAACTTTCGAAGTGAAAACAGGAGTACGACAGGGATGCCCCTTGTCAACAACATTATTTTTGACAGCCATAGATTGGGTGATGCGCCGAACAGAGGACAGTCCAAGAGGAATAAGATGGACTACATTTTCTACATTGGAAGATCTGGAATATGCAGATGACATCGCACTGCTAGCACATTCACATCAACACATCCAGGAAAAAACGGATAGACTTAATAAGTATAGTCAGCAGGTGGGCTTGAACATCAACCTAAAGAAGACAGAGGTCATGACGCTCAATGTGAGCAACCCTGAGCCCATATCAGTAAGGAATCAACAACTGGAACAGACACGGAAGGGACCCTGATACGGATCAAAGAAGAAGATACTGTATTGCCATGCTGATTCAGGAATCCCTTTCTTAACCTTTTTCACTTCCCGCCGTGTATCACATATATATACATATTTATATATATATGCCAGTATATACGAGGTAGCTTCAAAAAGTTCCCGGAAAGTGTGTATTGTATAGAAATAAGTAACAATACAATTATTTACACTACATTTCCTTCAAAATAGTTCCCTTCGGCAACTACAAACTTTTGCCAACGTCCATACAGCTGTTGGAAACATTCCTGGAACCCATTCTTTGACACCTCTCTCAGCTGCTTTGTCGCATTGGTGATAAATTCCTCAGCATCCTTGAATCTCTGCCCTTTCAGTGCCGATTTTAGGCGAGGTAACAAGAAAAAATCAGGCGGTGCCAGTTCGGGAGAATATGGAGGATGTTTCAGGGCAGTCACATTGTGCGTTGCAAGGCTTCATCAGTAGGGATTGATGTGCTGGCGCATTGTCATGCGGCAGAACCCAACTGTTGGTTCTCCATTTTTCTGTGCGTTTCCTTGATTGCATCTCTTGGACGACGGAGGATATCAACGTACATTTCCTTGTTAACCGTTCGGCCTTCAGGAATGAATTCGTGGTAGACAATACCCTGGGAATTAAAGAAAAAAAAAACTCCCAACATAACTTTTCCTTTGCTCTTGTCCAAACGAAATTTCAGTGTCTGGGGAGATGAGGGTGATTTCCATTCAGAGGACTGACGTTTTGTCTGAGGATCGTGCAAAAAACATCACGTATCGCCTCCTGTGATTATGTTGTTGAGAAAATTGCTATCTTGATCAGCCACAGTGATTAGGTCTCCTGCTAGTGTCAATCTCGTTTCTTTCTGTTCAGGAGATAACATTTTGGGAACCATGTGTTGACAAACACGGTGCATGTGCAGTTCATTATGGAGATTACTGTGGCAACTTCCAACTGATATTCCAACTTCTGAGGGTATTTTCTCTACACTAAGCCTTCTGTCAACACGGAAAACGTTCCGAACAAGCTCAATGTTTTCATTGTTTATCGAGGTAGGCGGTCGTCCGCTACGTGGATTATCACAGACACTAACACGACCTTCACGGAAACGCTTGTGAAACTCAAAAACTTGCGATTTCTTCATTGCGGTATCACCATATGTTTTATTTAAGCAAGGTTACTGTCTCTGAGGGTGACTTCTCAAGCAAAACACAAAATTTGGCATTTGTACGTTGTTCAATCAAGGACATTTTCAACTCCTACGTGCACACCACACAAACAAACTTCTGTTCGAGAGTATATGTGGAGGTTACATCAGCCATCAAGGTCACTACGAACTTATAAAACTATAATCTCCATGACATACATACTCACTCATTCAAACACGAGTCGACTATTCCGGGAACTTTTTGAAGCTACCTCATATATATATATATATATATATATATATATATATATATATATATATATATATATATATATATATATATATATATATATATATATATATATATATATATATATATATATATATATATATATATATATATATATACAGTGACACATGTGGCGATTATAGAAGTGTGAAAAAATTCGGGCCATTATATTATATACATATTGATATACTGAAGCACATTAAAAGCGCACCACCTGTATAATCCAGGAACAGAGTGTGAAATGTAAATATAAGTGTTTACATATTTGGAATCTTTATTCATTTTCCTATGAATCCATGCTGGTCATTAATTTGTACATTTGATTGTTATGAAATTCATTGCATTCTGTGCAGGCAAGGGAGAAAACCAAAAATGCAACCAATAAAAAAATTCATTCACACTATCCTCAGTATCTGGTATGTTCACCGTGTGCTAGCAAACAAGCTTGGCAGCGGCTCCGCATGGAACGCACAAGTCTCTGAAGGAAATTCCGGGGAATCAAGTCCCATTCACGTGTAAGAGCAGCTTCGAGCTGTTGCAGATTAGCTGGAGAACCTTGCCTGTAGACTCTGCGTCCAAGCTCGTCCCACAGATGTTCTATAGGGGACATGTCTGGTGATAGGGCAGGCCAATCAATCGTCACAATGTTCTGCTGCTGTAGATATTGCTGCGTAATGCATGCGGTGTGCGCACGTGCGTTATCCTGCTGGAGAAGCTGCAAGTCTGGATAATTTGTAAACGCAGGAGCAACCAATGCATCCAGAACCTCATCTCGATATGTCACAGCATTAACATTTCCACGAAAAACGTGAAGAGGCAAGCGATGTGAAAACTGAATCCTCCCCAAATGTGAATACTGCCACCTCCAAATCGGTTGTGCTGACGAACAGCAATCTGCAAAGCGCTCTCCACACCGTCGCCAAATCCGCATACGTCCATCAGCAAAGGATATGTTGAATCTGCTCGTCTGTGAACAGGACAGCATTCCACTGCAGTCTAGTCCATCTGACATGTTGCTCTGCCCATTGCAGGCGCTGCTGACGATGTCTGTGAGTCAAGTTTGGCCCAACATAAGGTCGTCTTGCAGTAAGCCCTGTATCTCTGAGTCGTCGTATGACTGTCATTCGAGAGACTTGCCCACGTCTACCCACTATTGCTTTTGCTGTGTGACTTGCCGGGAGAGAACGATTCCTTAGGTGACTCAGCACAATATGACGATCTTGCGCAGGGGTAGTAACTCGTGGTTGGCCACTCCGAAGTCTATCCCGGGCACTGCCAGTGGTTCCGTAACGTTCATTGAGACGTACAATAGTGCTGTGGTGGCAATTCATCCTTCTGGCAATGGCCCGCGAGCTCATTCCGGTCTCCAACATACCAATGGCTCGTTGGCGGTCGTTTTCAGATAGTCGTGGCATTTCAAGCACATGTACTAGGTGTTTTGTCTCAACGGCCTTTTTATACCGAGTATACTGCCACAACGCGTACACATTTTCAGGGTCATAGCTGTTGGGAATCGTGATGCACGTGTAACTTTCATTGTTTTCATGCAGTCTGTACACAAACCTGTGGGTTGAATCATGCACTTTTCATTCCAGCAACCATTCGCTCTCTAACTCATGACAAACACGGGGAAAACCCATTCCCACACTTTTTTTTTCCAGCTTCTCTGCATCAGTATATATAATAGTGGTGCGTTTTTAATGTGCTTCAGTATATACACATGCCAGTATATAACTGGACACTGTAGATTACTTGGACATCTCTATCGCCTCAAGATATCCCACACGAATGAATGCCCTTGTGGAACTGATATCCAGACTCCAGAACACATTCTCCAGAACTGTCCAACCCATGATAAATTGCGACGTGCGACCTGGCCAAAAGGTGATGAGCTCCAGCAGAAGCTATGGGGCTGCCGCGCCGACCTGGAAAAGACTGTGGACTTCGTCCTGACGACAGGCCTGCAGATTTAGCATGACTACAAACCGAACGCAGAAGAAGAATATATATTTGTGTGAGTTTTCAGGCCAACACATTTCATAAAGCCAAGGCAACAAATATTGCACTTGTAAGGCCTCTCGCCTCTTGTGTGTCTTTAGGGAAATACTGTGGCTTAAACTAAGACCACAAATATCACACATGTAAGGTTCCTGTCCTGTATGCACTGTTTTATGTTGCTTTAGGTTATTTTTGTACCCAAAGTCAAGACCATAGACATTAATATTAAAAGTTTTGCAGAGACTCCGACGCCTAGCTGAGCCACAATTGGATGAGATCCAGTGCGGATCCCGAGCAAACCGAAGTACTCAAGACCTAATCTTCACACTCAGACAGCTGAGTGAAAAGGCCCTTTAGTATAAGAGCGAGATCCATCTTTGTTTCATAGATCTGGAAAAGGCATTTAACAGGGTCCCCTGGAGTAAACTTTGGGACTGTTTGGCAAGGAAGAACATTCCAGCACCTCTTGATTCATGCTATACAGAGCTTCTACAAGTCTTGCAGAAATTATGTGAGGACAGCAAACCAAAAGTCAGAAGAGTTCAGGACCACCCCTGGTGTAAGACAAGGTGATATCCTGTCACCTTATCTTTTCATACTCCTCATGGACGATGTTATCAAGGTATGTAAGGAGAGAACAAGAAAGTATTCAGTGGGGTACTGGAAGATGAGACAGGTATGTATTTCAGAGCTGGCATTTGCTGATGATGTTGCCCTGATTGCTAAATCAAAGGCACATCTCCAATCCAACCTGCAAGTTTGGAAGGAAGAGCTGGAGAAGAGAGGGATGGTCATAAGCAGCTCTAAAACAAAATCCATGGTGATATCACGAGAAGAAAGAAGACATCAGATTAAGCTGGGAGAACAGGTCCTGGAGCAGGTGGACCACTTTAAATATCTCAGAGCTATTATATACCGAAAGGGAGGCATCAAAGAAGAGTTGGCCACTCAAAAAGCAGCAACTGGGAGACTTTTTCAGGCCATAAATCGAGGATTCCTCAGCAAGAGAGAGGTTGGTAAGAAAACGAAGATGGCTGTATACCGCTCCACCTATGTCCGAGTCTTGACATATGGATGCGAGTCATGGGCAATGACTACAATCCACAAAAGCCAGATCCAAACCTCAGAAATGAGGTATCTGAGGAAGGTGGTTGAAGTAACAAGAAGAGACATGGTCCGCAACCAGACGATACGTCAAGGCCTAAAATCCCAACCCCTGCAGACCCAAGTAGAACAGTGCCAACTAAGATGGTTTGGCCATGTCTGCAGAATGGGAGAAGACCGGCTACCACGACAAGCATGGGAAACAAAGAGCCAGGGATCCAGACCCCCAGGACGACCCAGAGTCCGCTGGAAGGACAACATTAGACAATCTTTGAAGGACCGAGGACTAGAATGGAACCAGGCCAGGAGGAAGACAGCTGATAGGATAGTCTGGCGCTCTCTCTTCCAAACCTCTTCACCTCACGGTAGAAGGGGAACGACTAAGTAAGTTTTGCTCCTTTACATATTCTTTTTTTTTTGTGCATTTAGGCCATAATTATGTGTGAACTGTGAAGTATAGACTATATACATCATATCTGTAGTGTAAAGCATATCTCATGTAGGTATTCTTTTGTGTGTTCTTAGATTACTACTTGGAAGTTCAGAATACAAACATTAGATTTTCAAAGCCTATCTCCTATATATACTTTTTTGTGTATCTTGAGGCCACCACTCTCCATTAAATTCACATTTACAAGGTTTTTTCTTCTGTGCATATTGTTTGCTTTAGCTGATATTTGAACCTAAATTAAAGATCACATATGTAAGGGTTTTTTTACTGTATGTGTCCCTCTGTGTACTTGTAAAGCACAAAGCTGCCTGAAGTTAAGACCACAGACATCACATTTGTAAGGTTTGTTTCCTGTATGTATCCTTTTATGTGTCTTTGTTACCGAGTGGAAATATGTTGGGATTTAATTAAGCGGAATAAGTTAAATTTTTGTATCGTTCAAGCTAAGGTACTGGTATGCCACCAGAGGTAGATATTCTTGACGATTTTAGTTACCAGGTTCATTCCGAAAGTCCTCTGTGAGATGATATAGGTTTTGTGACATTCACTAGCATACTTTCAATCCAATGATAACATCTAATTTTTTAACAGGATTTATGCAAGAAGTCTTTTGGTATCAATGAAAACAATTTATTGGCTTGAATACAAATTCACAGTCATCTGCATGCATTTAAAAATCTTCAAGAAAGGTAGTGTTGTAATATACATATAGTTTTCCTCCACGTACTTCTATCCAATGCGGTACAAATGTTTCATCAGATTCTCTTTCTTTAAGTTTCTCAGGTACCATATATCCACTTTGGGCGTAAATGATGGTGGAGCCTTTACTTCTCTTATAACTTGCGTTAATTCAATGTTTGAGAGCTCAGTTTCGTTCCTTGTAGTTTCAAGGGAATCTTCCAACATTTAAGCATTTCTGGCTTAACAAAATTTTGTTCTGAAAATGGAATGTCGCTCGAAATAGTACTTACTTGAATCAAAATTCACTATAATGTAAAAATCATCTGCATAACACGAAGCTGATATCTTGATAGCTTCAAGACCAGATGTTAGATGGCCAAGGACTTTTGTAGTTAGTATGAGATGCGCCTGTTTGCAACCGTACAGAGTACTAATCTACGTCCGTGCAAGTTGGCTTCTCTGGATCAACTGAACTTTAGTTTATAATGTTTTATCGAGCTAAGGTAGTGCGGGGTCTAGCTACCTTTTCATTGGTTAACTGATTATTTTATTATTTAAGTTATTGGCCACAGCTTCGCTGTTCTAACTATTTGTTGTGGCTATTCCCATTTACATCACTCTTCACTAAAAGATAGTGGTGGGCCGCCCAGTTGAACTAGTTTCAGTTTCAATCTAATACTAGTGTAACTTGAGTATTTCATAAAATGTCGTAACTGTTCTTCCTAATCTAACTGATAACTATTAGCACGAATAATGCTATGGTATCAGTAGTAGGCCTTTCGGTCAAAGCTTTAGTGCATACATTTTCCTAAAGCAATGTGCACAGACATCACACTTGTAAGATTTTTCTCCTGAATGTGTCATTTTGTGTGTCTTTAGAGCATACATTTGCCTGAAGTCAAGACCGCAGATGTCACACTTGAAAGGTTTCTCTCCTGTATGTGTTCTTCCATGTGTGTTTAGATAACTATTGTTACTAAACTTCAGATCAGACATCACACTTGTAAGGTTTCTCTCCTGTATGTATTCTTCTGTGTCTCTTAAGGCTACCACTTTCACTGAAATTCAGCCCACAAACATCACACATGTTAGACCTATTTCCTGTATGCACTCTTTTGTGTTTCTTAAGGCTACTCATGTGTCTGAAGTCAAGACCACATATATCACACTTGCAAGGTTTCTCTTTTGTATGTGTTGTTTTGTGTACTTTTAGGGCGCCACTCTGATTACAGCGATGGCCGCAAACATCACATTTGTAAGGTTTGTCTCCTGTATGTATCCTTGTATGTGTCGTTAGTGCATAAATTTTCCTAAAGCCAAGACCGCAGACATCACACTTGTAAGGTTTTTCTCCTGTATGTGTCATTTTGTGTGTCTTTAGAGCATACATTTGCCTGAAGTCAATACCACAGACATCACATTTGTAAGGTCTTTCTCCTGTATGTGTCATTTTGTGTGTTTTTAGACCAAGAAATCGCCTAAAGTCAAGACCACAGATGTCACACTTGAAAGGTTTCTCTCTTGTATGTGTTCTTCTATGTGAGATTAGGCAACTATGGTTACTAAACTTCAGACCACAGACATCACATCTGTAAGGTTTCTCTCCTGTATGTATTCTTCTATGACTCTTAAGGTTACAATTTTGACTAAAATTCAGCCCACAAAGATCACACATGTACGGCTTATTTCCTGTATGCACTCTTTTGTGTTTCTTAAGGCCACTCATGTGTCTGAAGTCAAGACCACAAATATCACACTTGCAAGGTTTCTCTTCTGTATGTGTTGTTTTGTGTGCTTTCAGGGCACTACTCTGATTAAAGCAATGGCCACAAACATCACATTTGTAAGGTTTCTCTCCCGTATGTATTCGCTTGTGTGTCTTTAGGTCACCACTTCGCCTAAAGTCAAGACCACAAACATCACATTTGTAAGGTTTCTCTCCTGTGTGTATTGTTTTGTGTCTGTTCAGGTAAGTCTTGGCTCTAAAGTCAACTCCACACACATCACACCTGTAAGGTTTCTCTGCTGTATGCGTTCTTTCATGACGTTTCAGATGATGTTACTATTGTTACCACTAACTTGTACGGTTTCTCTCCTGTTTGTATTCCTTTGTGCATCTTACCACAGCATAAAGTCACACTTTTGTAAGGGTTTATTCTTTTGTGCATGTTTTAGGCTACCAGACAACCTAAAGTGAATACCACAAAACATCACATCTGTATTCTCTTGTATGTGTTCCTTTGTGTTTCTTTAAGCCACAACTATGCCTAAAGTCAAGACCACAAACATCACATTTGTAAGGTTTTTCTCCTGTATGTATTCTTTTGTGCATGTTTAGGCTACCAGACAACCTAAAGTGAATACCACAAACATCACATCTGTAAGGTTTCTCTCCTGTATGTGTTCCTTTGTGTTTCTTTAAGCCACAACTATGCCTAAAGTCAAGACCACAAACATCACATTTGTAAGGTTTTTCTCCTGTATGTATTCTTTTGTGTACATCTAGGCCACTGGAAAACCTAAAGTGAATACCACAAACATCACATCTGTAAGGTTTCTCTCCTCTATGTGTTCCTTTGTGTGTCTTTAAGCCACTACTATGCCTAAAGTCAAGACCACAGACATCACTGTAAGGTTTCCCTCCTGTATGTACATCAGGCCAAAAAACCTAAAGTGAATACCACAAACATCACATCTGTAAGGTTTCTCTCCTGTATGTATTCTTTTGTGTGACTTTAGATAATTCCTTCGACTAAAGTTCAGACCACAAACATCACACTTGTAAAGTTTATCTTCTATATGGGTTCTTATGTGTTGCTTTAAGCCATGAATTAGCCTAAAGCTAAGGCCACAGACATCACATTTGTAAGGTTTCTCTCCATTATGTATTATTTTGTGTGACTTTAGATTCTTGCTTTCGTTAAAGTTCAGACCACAAACATCACATTTGTAAGGCAGTATGTACCTGTTTTAAACTATCAAACATAACAGGTTTCTCTAATCTATGTATTTCTGTGTTTGTCTTTAGATCTTCACTCTGCTTAAAGCCAAGACCACACACATCACAATTGTATTGTTTCTCTTTAGTATATGTTAGATTAAGTGACTTTAGCACGCCACTCTGTGTAAATCTTGAACCACAAACATCACACATGTAGGGTTCATTCACTTCAGGTGTTCTGTTTAGTAATTTCAAATCACCACACACATCTAAACCTGTATCACTCACAATTTGTTGACTAGTTTTCTTAAAAACACAAGATTTATGTTTTGACAGGTTGGTATCATCTCTATTAAATATGTCATTATGAGTGACATTCCTGTCAACAGCCACTACCTGACAGTCAATGACATTGACTGACCCGGTGGTGTCAGTCGGCGTTTGTTTAGTGATATCTCCTTTTACATTTGATATATAGCCTCCATTATTTTTTACTGCTTTTTGTGTGCATTCAGACATCCTCCCTGAGGAAACATCTTGTTCCGTGTGTTCTGAGTGTTGAGTGAGACACAGGCTTTTCATTTCTTCCTGCTTAACACCAAACTGAGAGTAGGTATGACAGTGCTGAGTGTAAGTACAGATGTCTGAAATGTGAAAACAGTGAGTATAGTCAGTATGAGTTATGCAATCTGACCCTGGTAATCTGATCCTAAGCATCAATATTTTTTATTTAATATCAACTGGGAGTAAGAAATTCTTGTTTGTTGAACAACTTTGGACAATGGTTCATTCACTAAGCTATTAGAACAAACTGAAACTAATAGGCAAAGATTGTACTGATTTTTTTCATAAGATTTTTCTATCATTGTCTCTTTTTGTTTATTTATGATTATATAATATAATTTATATAATAATATACAAATATCTAATGACAGTCGCCCGCAATGAAACGACCACAGTAGTGATAGTACCGTCTGTAATACATATAACAGAACACACTATAATTAATAACCTGTCAATGTTGACGGGTTATTGCTAGTATAATAATATTTATGTAATATTAGTCTTCATTTGATAAATTGTTAAATAACGAGAAGATACTGTAAAATTTCGAAGAAACCTCATAAGTATGCCATGTTTATTTTGTACTTTTACAATACTGTTTTTAAAACAACACACAGAAGAAATGTAAACATCATATTGAAACACCAGATGTAAGGCCCTTTCCTAAAACTTTGTTTAATTTACTAAAGCATTCCTATTTGGCTGCCAATGCTTATAACTTCTGTTAGTAGCCAGCGCAGATTCGTTATTGTACTCAGGTCTTTGATATTGATGTTTACACTTTGTAACATTTTTATAATTTTATCATGTTTCAACTTGTCAGTTGTGCCTTGGTGTGGTTTATACAGCACAAGTAAAGAATTGCTTTAACTTCTGTAGCTCTTTCTATTAATGTTCTTATAATTAAATATGAGTGCTGTCACCTGATTGGTTCAATCTCTAGAGTGAAAATAGAATGAGATGCGTATAGGACATGCCATGAATATCAGTTTGTGAACACAGCAAAAACAACTGCTGATGATGCACTCCTAAATGCAATAAGTAAAAATAGAGTTACAGGAAATAATTGATACAATAGTAAAAAAAACAGGTCTTAGACTGAACCGCAAATAGAACTAAACACACGACAACTAAGAAATGGCATACTTTCAAAAATGGGTGCTAGCATCAAATAGAAGATTTAAATGGTAAGCCATGATCATTCATATGTGGAAATGATGACAAAACCAGATTGATGCCAGTGGAACTTACTTACTTACTTACTTAGTCATTCCTCTTCTACCATGAGGTGTAGAGGTTTGGAAGAGAGAGTGCCATACTATCATATCGGCTGTCTTTCTCCTGGCCTGGTTCCATTCTTGTCCTCGGCCCTTCGGAGGTTGTCTAATTTTGTCCTCCCAGCAGACTCTGGGTTGTCCTGGAGGTCTGGATCCCTGACTCTTAGCCTCCCATATCTGCCGTGGAAGCTGATCTTCTCCCATTCTGCAGACATGGCCAAACCATCTCAATAGGGACTGTTCTACTTGGGTCTGCAGGGGTTAGGTTTTTAGGCCTTGACGTATTGTCTGGTAGCGGACCATGTCTTACTTACTTAGTCATTCCCCTCCTACCGTGAGGTGTAGAGGTTTGGAAGAGAGAGCGCCAGACTATCCTATCGGCTGTCTTCCTCCTGGCCTGGTTCCATTCTAGTCCTCGGTCCTTCAAAGATTGTCTAATGTTGTCCTCCCAGCGGACTCTGGGTCGTCCTGGGGGTCTGGATCCTTGGCTCTTTGTTTCCCATGCTTGTCGTGGTAGCCGGTCTTCTCCCATTCTGCAGACATGGCCAAACCATCTTAGTTGGTACTGTTCTACTTGGGTCTGCAGGGGGTGGGATTTAAGGCCTTGACGTATCGTCTGGTTGCGTACCATGTCTCTTCTTGTTACTTCAACCACCTTCCTCAGATATCTCATTTCTGAGGTTTGGATCTGGCTTTTGTGGGTTGTAGTCATTGCCCATGACTCGCATCCATATGTCAAGACTGGGACATAGGTGGAGCGGTATACAGCCATCTTCGTTTTCTTACCAACCTCTCTCTTGCTGAGGAATCCTCGATTTATGGCCTGAAAAAGTCTCCCAGCTGCTGCTTTTCGAGTGGCCAACTCTTCTTTGATGCCTCCTTTTCGGTCAATAATAGCTCCGAGGTATTTAAAGTGGTCTACCTGCTCCAGGACCTGTTCTCCCAGCTTAATCTGATGTCTTCTTTCTTCTCGTGATATCACCATGGATTTTGTTTTAGAGCTGCTTATGACCATCCATCTCTTCTCCAGCTCTTCCTTCCAGACTTGCAGGTTGAATTGGAGATGTGCCTCTGATTTAGCAATCAGGGCAACATCATCAGCAAATGCCAGCTCCGAAATACAGACCTGTCTCATCTTCCAGTACCCCACTGAATACTTTCTTGTTCTCTCCTTACATGCCTTAATGACATCGTTCATGAGGAGTATGAAAAGGTAAGGTGACAGGATATCACCTTGTCTTACACCAGTGGTGGTCCTGAACTCTTCTGACTTATGGTTTGCTGTCCTCACATAATTTCTGCAAGACTTGTAGAAGCTCTGTATAGCATGAATCAGAGGTGCTGGAATGTTCTTCCTTGCCAAACAATCCCAAAGTTTGCTCCAGGGGACCCTGTCAAACGCCTTTTCCAGATCTATGAAACAAAGATGGATCTCACTCTTATATTCAAGGGACCATGTCTCTTCTTGTTACTTCAACCACCTTCCTCAGATACCTCATACCTCATTTCTGAGATTTGGATATGACTTTTGTGCGTTTTAGTCACTGCACATGACTTGCATCCATAGGTCAAGACTGGGACATATGTGGAGCAGTTGACAGCCATCTTCGTTTTCTTGCCAACTTCTCTTTTGCTGAGGAATCCTCAATTAATGGCCTAAAAATGTCTCCTAGCTGCTGTTCTTTGGGTAGCCAACTCTTCTTTCATGCCTCCCTTCTAGTCTATGACAGCTCCAAGGTATTTAAAGTGGTTGACCTGCTCCAGGACCTGTTCTCCCAGCTTAATCTGATGCCTTCTTTCCTTTCATGATATTATCATGGTTTTTGTTTTGAAGCTGGTGATGACCATCCCTCTCTTCACCAGCTCTTCCTTCAAGACCTGCAGGTTGGATTGGAGATGTGCCTTCATGTTGCCATTCTCATATAATTTTCTGCAAGACATGTATAAGGTCTGTATAGCATGTATCAGAGGTGCAGGAATGTTCTTCCTTGCCAAGCAGTCGCAGAGTTTGCTAAAGGGGACCTTGTCAAATGCTTTTTCCAGATCTAAGAAGCAAAGATGGATCTCACTCTTATACTCAAGAGCCTTTTCACTCAACTGTCTGAGTGCGAATATCAGGTCTTGAGTACTTTGGTTTGCTCGGAAGCCACCCTGAATCTCATCCATTTGTGGCTCAGCTAGCCATCTCAGTCTCTGCTCCAGGATTCTAGAGAAGATTTTACCAGGGACACTGAGAAGGGATATGCCTCTATGGTTTCTACATTGTCGCTTGTGAGCCTTTTTGAAAATCAGTGTTATGATGGCAAATCTCCCAATCCTTTGGTATGGTCTTGTTTCACCAAGCTGCCCCAGCTAGGACCCTCAGGAGTAATAGGTCGCCTGATGCTCCCATGTACTTAACCATTTCTGGTGTTATACCATCATGGCCTGCTGCTTTGCCCATCTTGATTTTCTCCAGTGCTGCCTTCAGTTCTTCCATCTTTATGTCATCTTCACCACCATTGGTTTTCTCTTCGGTGCTAGTGGTTATCATTTCTGGTGTTTGACCTTGCTCACCATCAAGGAGTTCTGAGAAATATTCTTTCCATTACTTCCTTTGGGGCAGTAAGCAATTTGCCTTGCTTGTCATTTATAAATTTAAGAGGAAACTGTTTTTCCTTTGTCATGTTCTTTAGGGTCTTGTAGAATTACCAGGGGTATAACACCAGAAATGGTTAAGTACATGGGAGCATCAGGCGACCTATTACTCCTGAGGGTCCTACAGGCAGCTTGGTGAAACAAGACCATACCAAAGGATTGGGAGATTGCCATCATAACACTGATTTTCAAAAAGGCTCACAAGCGACAATGTGGAAACCATAGAGGCATATCCCTTCTCAGTGTCCCTGGTAGGATAAAGAGAGAGGGATAGTACCTCACGGTGAGAGACAGCCATGTCCTTTTTAGGATAGTCAGGATCCTATTTGGTTCTCCTCTCTTTATCTAGCTCATGTATGGCTCCTCGAATACCGCTTGTGTACGGCGGTGGCCACATCCCGGGCAACAGTCTTGGCTGACTGGCTAAACTACATGGGTGGAGTAGGAGCAATCTTACTCAAGGGAATGTCCATCCCTAGTACACAAAGACTGAGACGGTGAGTGAGGCGGAGGAATCTGAGAAGATCAACGGCTCGCAAAGCGAAACAGCAAAGTGTGTGGCGCACTGGAGGCGTGTCGGACATAGAAAAAGACAATGGCTAGCCACCGTGGAAGAGATTGGGGCCTTACCACGTACTTCCTACAGAATGTAATGGGATCACAACAACAAGATAAGAAACGATATGTAGAGAACTCTCTGTCCCCTGGGGAAGAATCTACTGTACAAATTAACAGGGAAGAGGCAACTCCTCTAATGAGTAAGGAAGTACATAATGACGAGTGTTCCTTAAATTCTGTTGAAAGGGAGCATTCTGAGAAAGACCACCTAAAAAACTAGTAGGAGAAGCCTAAAAATAGGAACATGGAATGTTAGAACTCTGAACGGAGAAGGAAAGCTTGACAATCTTATATTAGAAGCAACAGACATGAAACTCGATATACTGGGAGTTGCAGAGGCAAGACTTTTGGATACAGGCTACATAAAAAGAGACCAGTACACGCTTATACACTCAGGCGGAGAAAAACATGAAAGAGGGGTAGGAATGTTGATAAAGAAGGAGTTAGAAAAATACGTATGTGGATACTGGACACACAATGACAGAATGATGTTACTAAAAATGAGAGCAAAGCCATTCGACATATCAATCTTACAAACTTATGCACCAACTAAAGATCACAGCGAGGAAGAAATAGAAGAATACTATGAAGAGCTACAACACACACTTAAACCAGTCAAATCAACAGATGTGTTGATAGTAATGGGTGATATGAATGCAAAAGTAGGAAAAGGAAAATACAAGAAAATAGTAGGACAGTATGGATTAGGGACAAGAAATGATAGAGGAGACAGACTTATCCAGTTCTGTGAAGAAAACCAGCTGGTCATATGTAACACCTTTTTTGAACACCACCCAAGGAAATTATACACATGGAAAAGCCCAGGAGATATAACACGAAATCAAATCGACTATATCATGATAAAACATAGATTTAAGAACAGTGTCACAAGTGCAAAGACATATCCTGGCGCCGACATAAATTCAGATCACAATCCAGTCGTCATCAAAGTAAATATAAAGCTGAAAAGAGCAGGAAACAGAAGACAGGAGGAACCCCAGATAGAAATATCAGCGCTGAAACAACCAGATATAAAACAGAAATATTTAATCGACGTCAAAAATAAATATCAACAGTTATTGACAGAAAGCATGGAGCAGTATAGAAGAGAAAACCCAGAAGAAAAAGCAACCGCAAAATGGGAATGCTTAAAAACAAGCATACAATCAGCAAATGCAAATTTACCTAAAAAGGAGTCTAAGAAAAATCAAATTTGGATGACAGATGACATCTTGAATAAAATGACCGAAAGAAAGAAAGCAAAAAACACTCCAGAATATAAAACAATAGACATTGACATACGGACTATGTGTAGAGAAGCAAAAGAACGGTGGATAGAAACAAAATGCAAGGAAATAGAAGACTTGGAAGCAAAGCACAGGACAAGAGATATGCATGAAGAAATAAAGAAATTATCAAATCGGTCACGGTTTGCACAAGGAGGAAGCTGTATCAAGAACAAAAATGGTGTAATATTACTTGATGAGAAAGACATATCAAACAGATGGGCAGAATACGTAAAAGAATTATTCGAGGACAACAGAGGTAAAAAACCATCACCAGATTCTAATGAAGGCCCAAACATTCTCAGATCAGAAGTAGAGAATGCCATTCATATGATACAAAAAGGAAAATCAGCAGGCATGGATAACATAAAAATTGAAATGATAGAAGCTCTGGAGAGCTTTGGTATAGATACAATCACAGAAATATGCAACGATGTATACAATACAGGATATATACCACACGACATGAAGACATCAGTTTTTATAACATTGCCCAAAAAACCAAATGCAACAGAATGTTCAGACTTCAGAACAATCAGCCTGATGAGTCATGCAATTAAGATACTGCTCAAAATCATACAGGAAAGAATAAAAAGTAAAGTAGACAGCGAAATCCAGGAAGAACAGTTTGGTTTTAGACGGAACAGTGGAACAAGAGAGGCAATATTTTGCCTAAGAATATTAGCAGAAAAATATACAGAGGTCCAAAAAAGTATGTATATGTGCTTCATTGACTATAAGAAGGCTTTTGACAGAGTCCATCATGAGAAAATAATTGAATGCCTCGAAGACATAGGTATTGATGGAAAAGAGATAAGAATACTCAGTAACCTTTATTGGGAGCAAACTGCCACAGTAAGAACTGGAAGGAATTATTCACCATACATAGACATAAAAAGAGGTGTCAGACAAGGTTGTGTGCTGTCCCCCTGCCTATTTAATTTATACACTGAAAAAATTTTCAAACAGATACAGGAAATACCAGGACTGAACATCAGTGGAAGGTCAATAAACAACCTTAGATATGCAGATGATACCGTGTTGTTAGCTGAAAGCGAACAGGAGTTACAGGAACTAGTGAAGCAAGTGAACAGTATAAGTCATGAATATGGACTCGACATTAATATTGAGAAAACAAAAAACTATGATAATTAGCAAAACAGACGATAAACCCACATTAAAGATAAGCGTAAATGGGGAAATCCTGGAACAAGTCAAGAGCTACGTATATCTCGGTCATATAATAACAGAAGATGGCAGATGTGAAACAGAAATCAAGAAGAGAATAGGAATGGCCAAAGCTACATTCAACAACATGAAACATATACTGACATCCAAACAGTTATCTCACAAATTAAAACTGAGAATCATAAAGTGTTATATATATTCTGCATTTCTGTATGGTGCAGAAACATGGACGATGAATAAGCATTTGGAAGAAAGAATTGAGGCTCTTGAAATGTGGATATATAGAAGAATGGGGCGTATCTCATGGAAAGAGATGAAAACAAATAAGCAGGTCCTAGAAAATCTAGGTATGAAAAGAGAACTAATGAGGGAGGTCAAAGTTCGACAGCTAAAATACTTTGGCCACATAAAAAGGCATAACACCTTGCAGAAGACATAACAGAAGGGAGAGTTGAAGGCAAACGTGCAAGGGGAAGACAGCGCTATAAGTGGGAAGACAACATCAAGAGATGGACAGGAAAGAGTCTATCAGAGTGCACCATCAAGACAAGAGACAGAAGACGTTGGAGATCCATTACAGCCAACCTTCGTTGTGGAGATGGCAACTGATGATGATGAGAATTATTTCTGGTTTTCTTGAGCATCTTTTTTCTAGCTTTTCTCCAAATTTCTCAGAGGACTTTTGTTTTGCTGCTAGCACCTTGTTCTTTGCTTCTGTTCTGAGTATCACATATTCTCTATATTTCTCTGATTTTCCTACTGTGCTTTTAGCTTATAAGTATTGTTTCCGTGCCTTTTTCTTCTCTCTTATTTTCTCTTCAATGCCCTCTGTCCACCAAGGTGTCCTTTTTCTCTTCATCCCAAGTTGGACTTCGCCACATGCTTTTGCTGTCTTTATAATGTCCTTGGCCAGTGGAACATGAGATGAAAAGAAGACATTGACTTTAAATAGAACACACACAGATAATCCTATTGGTAGCATGACAAGACAGCGCTGTACACGAGGAAAGGGAGAGCACACACAAACACAAGAGGACTGGTGACAGAAATGAAAGGGATAAAGAAGACATGGAAACCATCTTGAGTGGGCGGGACAGGGGAGATAAGTTTTCTGTACTCATGGGGCAGATAACAGGCGGTGATGATGATGATGATGATGACAAACATATGTCAAATATCAGATTGTAAAGTGACATATCAAACATCAGATTGTAAAGTGACATATCAAACATCAGATTGTAAAAAGACATATCAAACATCAGATTGTAAAGTGACATATCAAATATCAGATTGTAAAGTGACATATCAAACATCAGATTGTAAAGTGACATATCAAACATCAGATTTTAAAGTGACATATCAAACATCAGATTGTAAAGTGACATATCAAATATCAGATTGTAAAGTGACATATCAAATATCAGATTGTAAAGTGACATATCAAATATCAGATTGTAAAGTGACATCATGGAAAAAGTAAAAAGAAGAGACATCACAATTTTGATGGGTGACATGAATGCAAAGATAGGTACAGTCAACACCGGATTTGAAGAAGTCATGGGAAAACATGGGCTAGGAATAATGAATGAAAATGGGGAACTATTCTCAAACTTCTGTGCTTCAAATCAACTGACTATAGGAGGAAGCATGTTTCCACATAAGAGAATACACAAGGCAACATGGATATCACCAGACAGAAAATCAGATTGATCATATATGCATAAACAAGAAGTTTAGATCATCATTGCAGGATGTAAAGGAATATAGAGGAGCAGATGTGGCATCAGATCACCACCTTCTGATAGCCAAAGTAAAAATGAAACTTAAGTGATATGCAAAAATGCAAAATTATAGACAACAATTCAATGTAGGAAATCTAAGAAATCAAGAAACAAATTTGTGGTCACAGTATCCAACAAATTCCAAGTGCTCCAACAGCGGAAGATGTAGAGAATACAGAAGACTATTGGCAGCAGGTCAAAACTGTATGGAATGAGACATGTGAAGAAATACTGGGGAAAAGGGAATGACAACAAAAAGCATGGATAACAACAGAAACCATCAATAAGATAAAAGACAGAAAAAACAAGAAAGCAGATTTAAACACAAGCAAAACCAGAAGTTCCAAAGCCAAGGCTCAAGAAGTGTACACAGAAGCAAACAAAGAAGTAAAAAGAAGTATCAAAAGAGACAAGAGGAAGTACAGTGAGGAGTTGGCAAGAAAGGCAGAAGATACTGCAGCAAAAGGAAATATGAGAGAACTGTATAGCAGCACAAAGAAGCTAACAGGGAAATACAAGCAAACAAGTTGCTTCATAAAAGACAAGAATGGAAAACTGCTCAGCAATATACAAGAGCAAATGAAGAGGTGGACAGAATATTTTGAGGACCTTCTCAATAGACCAGCTCCACAAAACCCCCCGGACATCCAGCCAGCAGAAGAAGAGTTACAAATTAACGGTGAAAGACCAACGAAGGAAGAAATAAAGAAAGCCATAAAGCTTCTAACAGGGTTCATAGCAAATTTCTTCAAGCATTTTCCAGGTCCATCACGTGATTTTCAAGGATAAGAAACTCTAATATTTTCCTCATCTAATTTTCTCAGATATAATTATCACTTTGCTGACCAGCAATCCGGAGCATTACCGTCTCTCATTATCAAGGGTGTTTGCAGATTTCTTTAAAAAGAAAATTTTTTTTATTTTTTAAAATTCATAAAAGATTGAAAAACAGACATCTTTTCCAAGTTTTTAGTGAATTTGTTCAACATCAACGCAATAAAATGTTAGTGACATGGATGGTAATGAATAAAATAAGCTTGATTGATGTATTGATTTAACGATTAACCACGTATATCAACATAAAAGGCTAATTAAATTGTGAATAAAATGCAAAAATAAACCTGTATTTTTCATGTTTGTCTTTTTTGAATGTATACTGCGTCTGTGGCATCTGACAATGAGCGTTTGTAAATGTTTGAGTAGTTAAGTACCTCTAGTTGGAGTCTGAGCTGCTTTTTTCATTAACTGGGGTTGAAGTTGTAGCTGTAGGCCTCTGCAAGAGTCTTTGTCAACGATCCACGTTGATAATCCTTGACTGTGTGGTATAACTTGAAGCAGGGTATCAGGCATAGAGGTACATTGCAATCTGGGCAGTACATGCAAGTCTGGCTTCTATTTCCTGCAGCCTTACACACTTTACAGTCTGGTTTATACCTTGCTCTTTCATATTTATCAATGAAGTGGTGCTCAGTAAGTCGTGTTGTTGTGACCTGTGGTTTTCAAGGTGTCACATTGCGTCGAAGAATAGCAGGTTCAATAAGAGTCATACTGACATCCTGATCTTCGCTTTGATCTTTTTTTGTAGAGTTGGCAGTGTTGTAGGTTATGTGCCCATTGACCAGGGCAGTTTCAACTAAGAAATAATATAAAAATAGGATCTGTGTGGGTAGGGGTAGCTTGCACCTAGTTGGCTGAAGTTTCCACACCTTCCATACTTTTGCTGTATTTTTCTGCAAGCACTAGCTTCTGAATTGTTCTGCCCTAAAGAATTTGTCTTTCTAACTGTCTTGTTTATATTATCATTGGAGTGAACAGTGGATGAAAGGTTAAATCTTTTCGTATCATGCCAGGTGACTGTCGGCATGCCTTATCTTCTGTCGCACAAAACACAGGATGATTTGTCTTTTTCAATTTGAGTTGTTTTTTCTTCAGTGCTACAGGAAAATGCTTCCTATTTTCCGCTACTGTTCCAAATGCACCAATCTGAATTTCAGGTCTTGAAATAAAGCTGAAGGCTGAATCAAAACTACCACAGAAGAGAATATGTCCCTTGTTGCGTATGAAATTTGAATTAAAACTATGGTGACTTTTCACTGAAAAAAAAAAGAGTCCAAATAATCTCAGCTCTGAGAGTTTTTTCCTTGGTCACAAATGATGTCACATCTGTAGGTCTCCTAGTAGTGTCAGTTTAAAAAAAAAAAAAAAAAAAAAAGGGAACACAAATAACTTATGAGTAGGCCTAAACTATGTATATTTACCAATTCAAAATTCTAAACGCATACATAATAGTCAAACAATATTTAACTAGAACAAAAGGTAATATATATATAGTAATTGGGAGGGTAATACTTATGATAAGTGAAAATCTATTAAATATCTAACTGGAGACCTTTACACCCCCCCCCCCCCCCCCCCCCCCCCCCCCCCCCCCCCCACAACACACATCTTTGCTATTTTTGTTGGGTTTTGTTTCGTTTGTTTTTTTAGATTTTAAAAAAAAATTTTTACAATTTAATTTAATTTTTTTTTAAATTTTAAATAACATAGGCCTAACCACAAAATTGCTGATTTTCATTTATCCTACTTACAGTTATTTGACAGATGTGATGCCACTTTCGTGTATCGGCGGTTATTCACGTTATCTGAAACTGAAAACATGTAGGCCTAGGCCTATCCTAATTAGCCTATAACCCTTCAGAGGTAGAACGGGATAAGTCTTTTCATCATAAATATAATTAAAAAAGCATTCAAAATATATTTATTTCCAAAAACTGTGGTGAAATGAACAGTGGGACATGGGTCTGATAACAGGGTAGGCTATAGGATATGGAATCGCCATCAATTTCTATTCCTGACCATCTTAAACTGTGTCAAATATATTCCCGTATGCAGAGGTAAACAAAGAAATTTCGTTCAAACGCTAGCTTATAGGCTAATTTTGGCCATGGTTAAAAATTAAACTAAATAGGGCTACATTGTAAATACAGACGCAAGTACAGTAGGGTTTATCTATAAACTGGACTTATTTAAATAGGTTTTATAAATGAGATAAATGAATTTATTACTTACGACGAGTGCTAAAAATAAATCTGCGTTTACGTCGTTAACGCAAAGCGTCGAAAACTTCTGGAAATGGATTTAATGTGCAAAGGGAAGTAAAAATTGTACGGTAACTTTGCGCAAAGGGAAGTAAAAAATGTACGGTATCTTTACAATTTTTACTTCCCTTTGCGCACTTCCATTTCCAGAAGTTTTCGGCGCTTTGCGTTAATGGCGTAAACGCAGATTTATTTTTAGACTCGTCGCGTCTGTTGTTGCGAAAAATACCATCAATAACCAAAAAATGGACACAAAGTAACGAACTTTCGATTTCGTATTATTTTTCAAGGTCCGATGCGGAAAATTCAAGGCTTTTAGCCATTTTTCCAGGCTTCTCAAGGCCTGGAATTTTTTTTTTCGTTTTCAAGGTTTTTCCAGGTCGCTACGAACCCTGCATAAAGCTTCTAAGAGATGGAAAAGCGTCTAGACCTGATGGCATTCCAGCAGAGGCCATCAAAGCAGATATCAACATGGCTACAGAGATGTTATATAAATTACTTGGTAAAGTCTGGGAAAAGGAAGAGATACCAGCAGAATGGAAGGAAGGTTATCTGGTTAAGTTGCCTAAGAAGGGAGATTTGCAAGAGTGCACAAATTATAGAGGAATAATGTTACTATCAGTGCCAGGAAAAGTATTAAACAGGATTATCCTTGAGAGATTAAAAGAGTCTATAGACAAGAAACTGAGAGATGAACAAGCAGGTTTTCGACAAAACAAATCCTGTACAGACCAGATAGCCACGTTGAGAATAATAGTTGAACAAAGTCTGGAATGGAATTCACCACTATACATCGGATTTGTGGACTACGAAAAGGCATTTCACAGTATAGACAGAGAATCATATGGAAATTGATGAGGCATTATGGAGTTCCACTGAAGATCATTAATTTCATAAAGAAAACATATGAAGACATGACATGCAGAGTTCTTCATGAAGGACAGCTTACAGAACCGTTTGGGATAAGAACAGGAGTGCAACAGGGATGCCTCTTGTCTCCATTTCTTTTCTTACTAGCAATAGACTGGGTTATGAGAACATCGACAACACACAACAGAAATGGAATCCAGTGGACTCTGACTAAGCAGTTGGATGATCTGGATTTTGCTGATGACTTGGTTCTTCTGTCCCATAACCGTAATCAGATGCAGGACAAATTGAAAACACTCAATGAGAGGTCACAGCAATTGGGTCTGAAAATACACAGGGAAAAGACAAAAATAATGAGAATAAATGCAGGTAATGATAACAGGGTTGAACTTGAAGAAATACCAACACAAGATGTAGAATCGTACACATATCTTGGCAGCAATATAGACACAGTTGGAGGGACTGACACTGATTTCAAAATAAGAACACAAAAAGCAAGAGGAGCTTTCATTGCATTGGGAAATACAAGGGGATTGACATAAGTCTTGGGCCTGACCATGAAGGACATGTCACAGAGAGCTGAAATTTTGTATAGTGTTTATTCCTTTTCAATATAGCCACCATCTGAATTGACACACTTCTGCCATCTCTGCTTGACCTTGAAAAGACCTTGGGAGTAGAACACCCTATTTTTCAAACTAAACCAGTCATCACATGGCAGTATAACCTCTTCACTGCTGTCAAAATGATTTCCTTTTAGCTGTTTTTTAAGATTTGGGAATAGAAAAAAGTCTGATGGAGCCAAATCTGGAGAATATGGTGGGTGTGGAAGAATTTCAATATTCAAATCGTTGGCTGCTAGCTGCACAAGCCGTGCTTTGTGAGAGGGCGCGCTGTCTTGAAGCAAAGGAAGATTTTGAGTGCGCGTTATCCCTCGTTTCCTGGTCACAACCTTTCTTAGTTTGGTGAGAAGATCTGCATAGTACTGTCCATTAACTGTGTTGCCACGAGGCAAATAATCTTTCAAAAGGACACCTTTGCCGTCCCAAAAAACAGTCAGCATCACTTTTCCTGCAGATTTCTGCGCTCTTGGCTTGACAGGTGTTGGGGAACCCGGGGTTTTCCATTGCATACTAGCAATTTTGGATTCGGGGTCATAATGGTGTACCCAAGTCTCATCTACTGTCACCATGGTGTCCAAAAAATTTTTTTACTGACACTTTTTGAGCAACTGTTGACAGCAATTTACCCTCGTTTCTGTTCACGTGTCAACAGTCGCGGAACCCAGCATGCACACACTTTCTCATGTTCAGTCTGTTGTGTAAAATTCTATAAACTGTTCTTTCATTTAGTTTTACTCTACTAGCTATCTCCACTGCCATCAATGGTACCTATACCTTGTAGCGGTATGGCAGCTTGTGTACCCTGACAATCCCCAGAGCTACGCCAGTGGGAGTTTTACTCCTGGTAGGTTCAACCAAGCTGGACTGGTCTGCGTGGGTAGGGGTCAGACAAAAGCTGGTACCCTGGTCCTCCAGGTTGGGGGTTTTAGCACAGGGCCGACACCCCTGTCTATGTAAAAAATCGCACATGTTACGGAAACAGCAACAAATGGAGAAACTTTGATGCAGGACGGACATCCGGAGTCACAGGCTCGTATGACTGACAGTGGTGAAAGCCGAAAGGAAGCCACTGGCATGAAAACGGATGCCCTGACCGCAAAACACGAAACCAGAATTGGTTTTTGGAATGTCAGAACCATGAATGAGGCAGGAAAGCTGAGATAGATCACAGCAGAGATGAGGAATTACAAACTACATATCCTGGGAATAAGCGAGAGCAGATGGACAGGGATGGGGAGAATAAAAACAGCTACAGGAGAAACAGTACTTTATTCTGGTAGAGAGGATGGTCAGCACAACGAAGGTGTAGCCATTATCCTGAAGAAAGGAATGGAAAGGTCTTTACTGGAATGGAAACCCATTAACAATAGACTAATAAGAGCAAGACTGAGAGGGAGATTCACCAACACCACAATTATACAATGCTACGCACCAACAAATGACAGCGATGAAGAGATCAAGGATGAGTTCTATCAACAGGTACAAAAGGAAATGGAAACTGTACCCAGGTACGATCTTATTATAGTAATGGGAGACCTAAATGCGAAAGTTGGAACACACAATAATTACAACGAAAGAGTAATGGGGAAATGCGGCAGTGGAACAGTAAATGAGAATGGGGACAAACTAATAAGCTTCTGCAGTAATAACAACCTGGTCATTGGAGGAACACTTTTTCAACACAAAGAAGTGCACAAGTTAACATGGGAATCACCAAACGGACGAGACAAAAACCAGATAGATCACATAATGATCAATGGCAGATGGAGACATGCACTACAAGACGTGAAAGTAAGAAGAGGCGCAGATGTGGGAAGTGATCATCACCTAGTAGTAGCAAGACTGAAGGTAAAACTCAGAGCTGCTGGACCAGTTGCAGTCAAACAAAAAAGATACAACATCACGAAACTGAAGGATCCCCTCACCAGAAAAGCTTTCGTGGTCGACGTAAAGAGAAGATATGAGATTACCAAAAGCCAGGAAAGAACAGAGACCGATGATGTAGACCAGAGATTCAACACCATCTCAACAATATACAAAGAAAGCAGCGAGTCATGCTTGGGATTCCAGAAAAGAAAGAGCCAAGACTGGATAACACCAGAAACGTTAAACACCATAGCGAAGAGAAAGGAAATGAAAAGAAAGAAAGCAGAAGCTAAGTCTCCCAGGTTAAAAGCAATATATAGTGAACAGTACAGTCAGCTGGACAAGGAAGTAAAACGTCAAACTCGTGCCAACAAAAGGGCATTTCTGGATGACCTTGCAAGACAGGCAGAAGAAGTAGCACTGAGAAACGAACAAAGCAGTTTATAAAATAACTAAAGCTATCAGTGGAAAACGAGGTGCAAACAACAACGTTAGTAAGAGACAAGCAAGGAAATCTCATCACCACAGCACAGGGGCAGGAAACAAGATGGGCAGAGCACTTCAGAGAAACACTGAATAAGGAACCACCAGAGACTCAGCTGAATGTTCCTGAGGCTGAAAGTGACTTAGACGTAAATACAGACATTCCACGTAAAGAAGAAATCATCACAGCTATCAAAGGACTAAAAAATGGAAAAGCGCCTGGTCACGACAATCTAAATGCTGAGCTATTCAAGACAGACCCTGAACTAGCAGCAGAACTATTAGAAGCACTATTTGCACAAGTCTGGGAAACTGAGACAACACCAACAGAGTGGAGTAAAGGAATAATTGTCAAATTGCCCAAGAAGGGCGACCTCGCAGACTGCAACAACTGGAGAGGAATTACCCTCCTCTCAGTTCCCAGCAAAATACTAGGCAGGATAATCATCCAGAGAATTTCAAAAGCAGTTGACCATAAACTGAGGAAAGAACAAGCGGGCTTCAGAAAGAACAGAAGATGTGCAGATCATATATTTACCCTCAGGAACATTATAGAGCAGTGTTCAGAATGGCAGAGACAGCTGTACATTAACTTTGTTGATTTTGAAAAGGCTTTCGACAGCATACACAGGGACAGCCTATGGAAAATTCTGAGGGCTTATGGAATTCCCAACCGCATTGTTTCCATCATAAAAAGCCTGTATTCTAACTTTACGTGCAGTGTTGGATTGAGTAATGTAACTTTCGAAGTGAAAACAGGAGTACGACAGAGCTGCCCTTTGTCAACAACATTATTTTTGACAGCCATAGATTGGGTGATGCGCGACAGTCCAAGAGGAATAAGATGGACTACATTTTCTACATTGGAAGATCTGGAATATGCAGATGACATCGCACTGCTAGCACATTCACATCAACACATCCAGGAAAAAAACGGATAGACTTAATAAGTATAGCCAGCAGGTGGGCTTGAACATCAACCTAAAGAAGACAGAGGTCATGACGCTCAATGTGAGCAACCCTGAGCCCATATCAGTAAGGAATCAACAACTGGAACAGACAGATGCCTTCACATACCTAGGATGTATAGTAACACCAGACGGTGGAGCAAGCAAAGACATCAACAACAGAATGAACAAAGCAAGAACAGCCTTTTTTAGCCTAAACAACATCTGGAAGTCCTCTCAGTACAGCACAAGCACAAAACTAGGATTATATCAGAGCTGTGTGCTTTCTGTGCTTCTCTATGGCGCAGAGAGCTGGAGAGTTACAGAGAAGGAAATGTCGAAATTGTCCTCTTTTCACACAACATGCCTAAGGAAAATTCTCAGAATCTTCTGGCCAAACACCATCAGCAACCAAGAACTACTTATTCGGAGTAACCAGGAAGATATGCACACCATCATAGCTGGCAGACGCTGGAGTTGGGTTGGCGACGTCCTCAGAAGGGACCCTGATACCATCACAAGAACAGCTATGCTATGGACCCCAGAGGGAAAGCGAAAGAGAGGTCGACCAAAAACAACTTGGCGGAGAACTGTGGAAGCTGAGATGCAAAGAATGAACCACAGTTGGGGCACTGTACGAAGGATGGCCGCCGACCGAGCAAAGTAGAATCAATTTGTTGCTGCCCTACAAGACGCCACCAGGCGTGATGGCCGCTGACTGCTTTGACGGTTGGCGGTTATGGATCAAAGAAGAAGAAGCTATCTCCACAATTGTCATTTTTCGATCCTGGTCAATGATTTTCTTCACTCTTGTTGCATTTTCATCGTTGCACTCTGAGGCTGGTCTAGCAGATCTTGGCAGATCAGCAACATTTGAGCGGCCGCACTTAAACTGTTGACACCAGTTTTTTTACCGAAGTATATGAAGGACAAGAATCACGAAACACTGGTTCCATCTCCCTGTGTATTTCTGTAGGTGTTTTTCCCTGAAACATCAGAAATTTTATCACAGCTCTGGCCTCCTTCTTTTCCATTGTTTTGTCAAATCTTTGGAGCAGCAGATCCGGTCAATAGGGTATATTGTGCCGTGCACCGTAGCGGGGAAAACCCACTGAAGAAACAAACACGTACTTCACACATTCAGTGCAAATATGATGAACTTTAACACATTAACTACCGAATTAAAAAACACACTGTGGCCGAATTAAATTTTTTTCCCATTTTCATCCTGTAGGTGTTTGCACAAAGTAAGCTGTAGTTTTCGTAATTGTTTACAGATTTGTATGAATTACACGTCATTTTAAAGATAAATGAATGTACTATTACATTGGTTGTAACTCTAATAGAGGTTGTTGCTATTTAACGGCCCTCCGATAGCCGAGGACTTGCAATATTTTCACAATTATAACTGCTCGCGCCCCATCTCTATCAAAATCACAATTTCAATCAATGTGCACACCGTTTTCACTCTTGCCCTCGTCGCTAGATCTTTCAGTCAATTGTTGAAACATGTTTCTATCCTATTCAGCCGTTAGACGAGATGTACACGCATTTTTTGTAGTCCTAGCACTAGTTGCCACGGTAAACAGTTTTACACGATTTGGTAACTAACCCAAAAAGCTGAAAAATATGAACATAATATCAATTTTCCAGTGTTCTACAACAACCATGCTTTGGGAATTTGTTTTCCAGTGGCAACTTAAAATCTCGAACCAGATCAGAGAGTGTTTCAGTACATTTTTCATTCGTTTTATTACTAAAATTAGATTGGCGCTTTGAGCGGCTTGCGGTCCAAATGTGATTATGTTGTGAGCCACTGACAGCAGCTTGCGGTAGTTAATGTGTTAAATGTGCCAAGTTTCATCTTCCTCCTGTGAATCCTTCATGGTCAGGCCCAAGACTTATGTCTATCCCCTTGTATATGGAGATCAAGAGAAATCGGATCCAACACAAAAATAAGAATCTTCAACTCCAATGTGAAGTCAGTCCTATTGTATGGCTCTGAGACATGGAGAACAACAAAGACAACAACCAAAAAGCTACAGACTTTCATAAATGGGTGCTTGCGTAGAATAGAAGGATTAAAATGGCATGACATGGTTACCAACGTGGAACTGATGACAAGAACTAGACAAGTGCCAGTGGAACAAGAGATGAGAAGAAGACGATGGCGATGGATTGGACACACACTGAGGAAACCTGTTGATAGCATTACAAGCCAGTCCTTGTTCTGGAACCCCCAGGGTAAGAGAAGCAGAGGTAGACCAAGAAGCACATGGAGAAGAGAGCTGGAAACAGAGGTGAAAATGATGAGAACGTGGAAAGAACTTGAGATGATGGCATGTGACAGGAGGACTTGGCTTGTGTTTGTTGAAGGCCTATGCTGCTTTGGGAGTGGAGGTAAAGGTAAAGGAACCCGTTACACGCCCATTGAGGCATATTGGGAATATGGTGTTAGGCCCATATTATCTTGACCGTCGGCACACTAGGGGTGATGTGGTCGGCATCACGCCGGCCGCCTTAACCTTCCCAGAGTTGCTCTGGTACCCATTTGGGGCTGGGTCGACCCGGAGCCGTTTGTGGCCTAAAAAATTCCCACCTCATCTGGGGATCGAACCATAGACCACTGCGTTAGGAAGCCAGTGCACTAACCACTATGCTACCGCGGCTCCTTGGGAGTGGAGGGTTATGAATGAATTAACTTTATTTCACATTACAACTTCATTAAAGGAATTTCAGAACATGACCTCATTCCACAAACTGCACTGAAGGAGCTGTAAACTAGGACAAGTTTCTGAAGTGAAGATTTTTGTCTCTTATAATTACATTTGTTTACATTCATACTGACTAAAAATGATGGCAACTCAGAAAATGTATTAGAATACAATGCTCACACTAGAATAACCACTCAATCTGTACAGTGAAAATATAATTAGATCTTCAGCGGCTATACCAGGAACATCAGCTGGTGGACATAATGCAAAAAAACTTGTAATAAGCTTATGATTCAGCCTTCATAGCAACAAGTGAAAAAGAGTGCAAGAAATGAGTGATGATATAGTAACAGAAAGTGCACATAAAGGCCTAGACCTAAACAGCAAAATGAAAAATATAATAGTTATCTTGAAGAAAAGGAGTTTTCTATATTGATTCACCCAAGTAAATGGAACAGTTTTGAAAAAAGTCAATAAATTCAAATACGTGGGATGGAAGATGCATTCAGACATGAAGAACAGAATAGCCCAGCCACAAGAAACACTCCATTAAATAAAAAGTATTGTATGCAACAAATCTTTGTCAATTAAAGTAGAAAAGTCATATCCCTAGAGACCACACAGATCTGGTTTTAAAGAAGAATACAACGGACACTGGTAATGAAGATGTCCTATAAGAAGTAAATGTGTAAAGAAAGTTTATTACTCACATTAGGAAGCAATCTAGTTTTTTTGGGCACAATAAAAGAAGAACAAAGCTGGGGAATATTGTGATAACAGGGACGATTGACGGAAAGAGACAAGAGGATGACAAAGAGAAAAGATATTCTTCTTCTTTGGTCCTTGGATGATGACTGACAGAGCAATCAGTGGCCATCATGCCTTGTGGCACCTTGTAGGGCAGCAACAAACTGTCTCCTCATTCAACAGCCATCTTTCATGTGATGCCCCAGCTCTGGTTCATGCTTAGCATCTCTACTTCCACAGTTCTCCACCAGGTGGAGCTTTTCAGCTATCCTTGCTTTCACTTTCATTCTGGAGTCCATAGCATGGCACTTCTAGTGATGGTGTTAGGGTCTCTTCTGAGGATGCGGCCAACCCAATTCCAGCGTCTACCCACTATGATGGTGAAAAGATACTGACAAGAAGTTATAAAAAGCACTGGAAGTTTTGTGGAGAGACATAATCACCTATGCCTGCTGGTATCATACTCTCTGAAGAAGATGGCCACAGCCAGAGAAGTGTGACCAAAACAAAAAGGTGTGATAAATTTGGAACATCACAGTGTAGGACAGATTTGTGCTAGACCACATATAAATCACAGACATTCTTCACAAATGGTAAAGTAATAAAATAACAACACTTGGGCTGGACTATTGAAAAAAAGTCTGGTAATTTCTTGTGTGATCCTTGATCCAATATAAGGCACAAACAAACTTCACATACAGATCTGCATTTCCCTAATATGCATGCAAGTTTTACAACCCATAAATCAATTAACTGACAACTTTCAGAAACTTACCTTCAGACTCATCACATAAACCACACTGTGTTACTTTCTCTCTTGCTATTAGTTTTATGTCCAACAATTCTCTGTCACCAGCCACCTGAATAAATTGAAAGTATGCATGACAAGTTATAAGGCAGAATCCCTGTTCTAAGTACTGAAACGTGGTTAAATATAACTCTTCATATTATAAGTGACTTTTGTAAAAGCTTCTGTGCAGATAATACAATTTACTTAACTAATATAAATATTAACACAGGCACTTGTTCCGACTTGGATGGTTGAGTTGAATTATTTATTTTGATTTCTCCATGCTGCTGTTGAAGTCTTTTGGCTGGAAAGTTCTATAGGACTTGGTAGCAGGTCCATACCCCCCTTCCGTAGTTGCCTCCTGTAAATAGCATGATTGGGTAAAGTGTTACTATTCTTTGCTCCCCCCTTTAAGTCTTGGTAATTTATTTCTTCTTCTTCTGCATTTGTCCTGAAATAGGACATTTGTTACGTTGTGTCGCTGTTTACAGCAAAGCTGCGATTTTTGTGCCTTTCGGCCCGACACATCCATTTTCAGCATGGCATTTTTGTACTGGGTTTGCCTTCGCTCCCTACTCTCTCTGCCAGAATGCAGTGATGCAGCCTGTTTCCAGGACCACCACTTGGAGGTGGAGTAGGGTCTTGGTCAGCTCTGGTTGCTGGCCCTGATGCAAGCAGTCAAGCTATGAGTCGCTGAGTGCTTTCATCACGTTTGCTGCGTCTTCGGTCTTTGTAATTTATTTAACATAGATTGAACCATACAAGTGAGATGATGACACTGGCCTTGAATAGAATTCACATTGACAAACCCTAATCTTCTCCGTATATTCTTTGGTCTCCCTCAACCTATTATACATGGGAGATTCCAGAACAAACACTGAACTGTAATGCTAACAACAAGTGTCCTCAATGAGTGTTCTATCTTCCTCCAGCATCTTCTTCTGATCTCGTTCCACTGACACTTGTCTGGTTCTGGTCATGCATTCCACATTTGTAATCAGGTCATACCATTTCAAGTCTTCATAAGCACCCGTTTATGAAAAAATCTGTGCTGTTTTTTTTTGGGGTCTTTTTAATAAATTTAAGATGGTAATATTTTCATCATATTCTAATTTTTGTATCCCTGTCTAAGATATGGTCGTAGCTGATGCGTGACATTTATTTCTTTTTCAATGCAACAGGATGGGGCTCACTGGCTTTGTGTTGTAAATAATAATCTTGTAACTATGGCTTTAATGTTCCTTCTTTTCCACGGGCAGCATCAATGGTGTATAAGCACATTAATCTTGAATTTGATTGCAAGGCTTGCTTTCCAAATTCAAAATTCTTGTGTGAACTCAGCTTTTAAGAAGCCTCAGTTATGTCAATTTCTCTCTGGTGATGTGTTGAACTGAAAAGAACAACAGAGTTGGATGGACTCGGTCAACTATCGTAAAATTATGAACTCACATATTTAAGGACAACTCCAGAAAAGGCTGTGAAAATATAATTAATGCAAAATGGACATCAAACAGAATGTGGAAACAAATAATGCCTACTGAACAGTGCCACTAATAACTAAAAGATTCATACATCTGACTTTCACTTGGTTTTTTTTTTTTTTCAAGCCTCATTTCCCATTTTTCAAGGCCTCACTATAGGTGCTCCTGAGGCTAGTCTATCACCTCTCTTATCTGTATCCTACCCTCACTATAGGTGCTCCCAAGGCTAGTCTATCACCTCTCATATCTGTATCCTATCCTCACTATGGGTGCTCCAGAGGCTAGTCTATCACCTCTCTTATCTGTATCCTATCCTCACTATAGGTGCTCCCAAGGCTAGTCTATCACCTCTCATATCTGTATTCTATCCTCACTATGGGTGCTCCAGAGGCTAGTCTATCACGCCTCTTATCTGTATCCTATCCTCACTATGGGTGCTCCAGAGGCTAGTCTATCACGTCTCTTATCTGTATCCTATCCTCACTATAGGTGCTCCCGAGGCTAGTTTATCACCTCTCTTATCTGTATCCTATCCTCACTATAGGTGCTCCCGAGGCTAGTCTATCACCTCATATCTGTATCCTATCCTCACTATGGGTGCTCCCGGGGCTAGTCTATCACCTCTCTTATCTGTATCCTATCCTCACTATAGGTGCTCCCTAGGCTAGTCTTTCACCTATCTTATCTGTATCCTATCCTCACTATGGGTGCTCCCGAGGCTAGTCTATCACCTCTCTTATCTGTATCCTATCCTCACTATAGGTGCTCCAGAGGCTAGTCTATCAGCTCTCATATCTGTATCCTATCCTCACTATAGGTGCTCCCAAGGCTAGTCTATCACCTCTCTTATCTGTATCATATCCTCACTATAGGTGCTCCAGAGGCTAGTCTATCACCTCTCATATCTGTATCCTATCCTCACTATAGGTGCTCCCGAGGCTAGTCTATCACCTCTCTTATCTGTATCCTATCCTCACTATAGGTGCTCCCTAGGCTAGTCTTTCACCTCTCTTATCTGTATCCTATCCTCACTATGGGTGCTCCCAAGGCTAGTCTATCACCTCTCATATCTAAATCCTATCCTCACTATGGGTGCTCCAGAGGCTAGTCTATCACCTCTCTTATCTGTATCCTATCCTCACTATAGGTGCTCCCGAGGCTAGTCTATCACCTCTTATCTGTATCCTATCCTCACTATAGGTGCTCCCTAGGCTAGTCTTTCACCTCTCTTATCTGTATCCTTTCCTCACTATGGGTGCTCCCGAGGCTAGTCTACCACCTCTCTTATCTGTATCCTATCCTTATTTATAGGTTCTCTTGAGGCTAGTCTATCAGCTCTCTCATTGCCACAAACTCTTTCTGTTAACTATCTAGGTCAGAGTGCTACAGAAATACAAGTCTAGTATACAAGAATTCCTTCCCAATTTACAAGGACAGCAAGGTTACCAGTTTTACAAGTGACTGCAGTGACAGTATTGGCAGCAGAGTTTTAACTCATTATTACTATTTCTCAGTCTTGTAAACTCGAGTCAATCGACTCAGATGAGTTGTGATTTAGGCATTAGGGACTTGACTTGAGGCATGACACTTCTGGTGAAATTACTCAACATCCTCATTCACAGTGCACTCTTTATTAAGGAGAAACAAAAAATGCTTCTGCGTTAAACGATATCAGCAAACCATTATGGCGTGTACAAGAATTTCATTGTACAAACCACATTTTACTTCAGATTATCAGATATAAATGGACACTATTGCTAGACAAATGTCTCAAGACCGTCAGAACAATATTCTCTGCGACCACATCACCCCTAGAGTGCCGACGGTCAAGATAATATGGGCCTAACACCATATTCCCAATATGCCTCAATGGGCGTGTAACGGGTTCCTTTACCTTATGTAAACATTACCGTCCTGACTGCAGGGGAAATATACCGTGAGCAGAGATGGAAAAATGTTTCTCAGCAGGAAAAAAACTAGAGAAGATAATATTCCTAAAATGTAACGCTGAAAAATAACTTTAGTTGAATAAAAAGTCAATAAATAAAATTGTAAAAGTACTAAAAATATACATCGAAAAAAGGTGATTCGTCTTACGAGGACAAAGGACAAAGAAAATAGTCTACGTTACGGCCACAAGGCCTTCGTCAGGAAAGGAAAGAAAGTGAAGGCTAGATAGGACACATAAAAACTAAATAAAATAAAAACTGGGTACTTCCCTGAAGGCAAGAACCGAAATTCTATCAAAATCGCTGTCCTGTTGATAAGCGCGTGGCTGAACAGAAAGCGACTTCCGCCGCCGGATGTACACAATGCATACTAAGAAACTAAAAAACGAAACCGGAAAATAAACTACCCAACGTGATAAAAGTGGGGACTGGAAATAATAAGGGACAGAATGAGTGGAAGATAAATAAATATGAAATAAAAAAAATAAAAAATAAAAATAAAATTTAAAAAAAAAAAAAAAAAAAAAAAATGTATATGGCATACAAATAGAAGAATAGGATAAGAGTGGAAAGAGTAAAATAGAGCAAGAGAGGAAAGGGTGACCTCAGACAAAGGTGTGAAAAGTGTTGAGACCGGCTGGTTTTAGACACCCCATGCGGTGGATAAGACGGTTCTCAAGCTGTTCTCGGCTGGCAGTGTCAGAGGAGCAGGATCGGATCGCTGTGATCTGGATGTCGATGGGACCATGGTGGTCAGGACCATTGAAGTGTATAGCAACTGGTGTTGACTTTTGCTGAGCGATGTCATTTAAGTGCTGGCTGAATCTGTCCCCAAGTCGTTTGCCTGTTTGGCCAATATAGGTTTTGCAGCAACGTTTACATATGATCGTATAAATGACATTGCGCGATTCACACGTGAAGCTACTAGTGATGGTGTACGTAGCCTTAGGAAAGGACACCTTCTGGGTTGAGATGACATACTTGCACGTGTTGCATCGTGTCCGACCACAGGGTAGTGTGCCAAAGTGAGTGGCATTCTCCTTTGGGAGACGGCTGTGAACAAGAAGATCCTTCAAGTTCTTGTCACGTCTATATGCCACCAAAGGTGCTTCACTGAATACTTTTTGGGTCAGAGGCTCTGCTTGGAGGATAGGGAGGTGGCGGAAAAGGATCTGTTTGACAGTAGTACTGTGAGGGTGATGGGTCAAGATTAATTTGACTCTATCCGAAGTGGATTTATGGTGAGGTTTGAGGGCCTCGTAAGACGAATCACCTTTTTTCGATTTTTTTTCAAACCCATCCATTGTATTCCACGTCTTACCGCAGTTCCCCTCCACTTCCTCGATTATATATATTTTTTTTGACTGCACCGTGTCTCTGTTATCTCGTATCTCTATCTACATATCCTGCTTATCTCCCTGATCCTATCCTATCGCCTTTTCTCAGTATTTTATATCCTATTCACCTATTTATTTTCGTATTTCCCTATTCTTCCTTCATACCTTATATTACCGCAATCTACCCTATTTATTTATTGTTTCAGCGTCTTATATTTTATTTATTTCATATTTTACGTTTTTTATTTTCTGGACGTTTTACTTTTCCCCACTATGCCCTCGCTGAAATATTTTATCAACTCTCTCCGTGTGTCGGTTACCACCAGCTTTAGCTCCCTACCTCCTGATATATCCCGTGTCGCTATTGACTTTGCGTTCGTTACTTTCAAGAAAACTAGATCTACCTCCCATCTCCACTTTATTCACACCTGCCTCCACCACAAAATTCTTCCTAATGGATTTTCTTCCAATTTTCATCCATCTGCTGGTACACTCAATCCTAGGGAACAACGTCTCCTACAACGAATTGAGACCAGATGTGGCTTTCAACGTATGCGCGTAGTGGCCGCCAGTCACTCCCGCCTTTTATCAGACCTTAGTGCCCAACAGACCCAGCTTCTGCTTCGCTTACGTTGTCTCCCCTCCAACAACTTCCCTTTCTATTCTATGATACGCACCACTATCCACACACTGAACCGGCAGCTGCATGAGTTCCTTTCCACGTCTAAACACCATAAACTATCCCGTCTCATCCCTACCCCCATAGCTACCCCTCCATCCTCCACTCCATCATGCACTCAGGTAGTCTGCATCCCCCCAGATCTACCCCTCTCTGAGGGAGAGCGCTCTGTTCTTAGTAAGGGCCTAAAATTTGTTCCTCTTCGTCCGACCCTAGACCAATACAATCTCCTCCAGGATGTTCATCGGTTTCACCGTCGCATGAGACTGAAGCTCCATTTTAGAGAGAAAGACAGCACTCCGCAGTCTCAGGCTGAATCCGACATCTTCGCACGCTTTTCTGACTCTACTAAACCTCCCTTTACACCTAAACCTGGAGCCTCTCATGCCCTGGACCTGTATATCAAGAACACCATCCATGACATTCAGCAGCTCCGCCCTCGTAGATTGCATTATTCCAATCTCACTTCGGCGGAGTCTGGTGCTCTCTCCCTTCTTCGCCGTAGAGACGACATTGTCATCAAACCGGCTGACAAGGGAGGAGCCATTGTCGTCTGGCAGAAGGACTTGTACCTAAGTGAAGGTAAAAACCAGTTGACCAATGGCTCTTTTTACAGGTCCAGGACCAGCGATGCGACTGTCTCTAACAATCGCATTGTACACAACACGATTAAACAGCTTATCACTAGTAATGATCTTCCTCCCGAAGCATCTCATCTCAGGATTCATGACAGCTCTTTGGGCAAGCCTGTATTCTACATGCTCCCCAAAATTCACAAGATCGAAAACCCTGGAAGACCTATTGTCTCAGCCTGTTCTTGTCCTACTGAACACATTTCTGACTTTCTCGATAGCATTTTCCAGCCTATCGTTGTGAATCTTCCCTCCTTCATCAAAGACACCAATCACGCTCTTACAACTTTCTCCTCTATCCGACTCCCAGCAGACCGCTCCTACCGTCTTTTCTTGCTGGACGTCTGCTCTCTGTATACCTCTATTCCCCACTCTGATGGTCTCCGAGCTCTTCAGTTTTTTCTGGACCAACGCACTTGCCCTTCTATATCCACTGTCACTCTTCTCCGTCTTGCTGAACTGGTCCTTCAACTGAATTCCTTTGAATTCAATGGTCAGTTTTTTGACCAAATTAGCGGTGTTGCCATGGGAACGAAGATGGGTCCCAGCTATGCCTGTCTATTCATGGGCCACTTGGAGCATCAGATATGGCAACAATACTCCGGTCTTTTCCCTGGGTTTTACCGCAGATATATCGATGATGGCATAGGTCTCACAGATATGTCTGAGACTGATTTACACCGCTTCATCGACTTTGTGAACCACTTTCACCCCACCATCAAGTTCACCTCCCTCGTCTCCACAGTATCTGTCAACTTCCTTGACATTACTATTTCTATCACGCCCTCCGGCCTTAATACCTCAGTATACTACAAGCCGACAGATGCCCACAGCTACCTCCTGTATACCTCTTCTCATCCTCGGGCCTGTCGTGACTCCCTTCCTTTTTCACAACTTCTCCGCCTCCGCCGTTTATGCCAAGACGACGATGACTTCCACTTACGAGCCAATGAGATGTTGGATTTTTTCCGTAACAGACTTTATCCAGAACATGTTCTCACCTCTGCTCTCCAACGTGTGCTCCCCATCTCTCGTCTGGAGGCCCTCAAACCTCACCATAAATCCACTTCGGATAGAGTCAAATTAATCTTGACCCATCACCCTCACAGTACTACTGTCAAACAGATCCTTTTCCGCCACCTCCCTATCCTCCAAGCAGAGCCTCTGACCCAAAAAGTATTCAGTGAAGCACCTTTGGTGGCATATAGACGTGACAAGAACTTGAAGGATCTTCTTGTTCACAGCCGTCTCCCAAAGGAGAATGCCACTCACTTTGGCACACTACCCTGTGGTCGGACACGATGCAACACGTGCAAGTATGTCATCTCAACCCAGAAGGTGTCCTTTCCTAAGGCTACGTACACCATCACTAGTAGCTTCACGTGTGAATCGCGCAATGTCATTTATACGATCATATGTAAACGTTGCTGCAAAACCTATATTGGCCAAACAGGCAAACGACTTGGGGACAGATTCAGCCAGCACTTAAATGACATCGCTCAGCAAAAGTCAACACCAGTTGCTATACACTTCAATGGTCCTGACCACCATGGTCCCATCGACATCCAGGTCACAGCGATCCGATCCTGCTCCTCTGACACTGCCAGCCGAGAACAGCTTGAGAACCGTCTTATCCACCGCATGGGGTGTCTAAAACCAGCCGGTCTCAACACTTTTCACACCTTTGTCTGAGGTCACCCTTTCCTCTCTTGCTCTATTTTACTCTTTCCACTCTTATCCTATTCTTCTATTTGTATGCCATATACATTTTTTTTTTTTTTTTTTTTTAAATTTTATTTTTATTTTTTATTTTTTTTATTTCATATTTATTTATCTTCCACTCATTCTGTCCCTTATTATTTCCAGTCCCCACTTTTATCACGTTGGGTAGTTTATTTTCCGGTTTCGTTTTTTTAGTTTCTTAGTATGCATTGTGTACATCCGGCGGCGGAAGTCGCTTTCTGTTCAGCCACGCGCTTATCAACAGGACAGCGATTTTGATAGAATTTCGGTTCTTGCCTTCAGGGAAGTACCCAGTTTTTATTTTATTTAGTTTTTATGTGTCCTATCTAGCCTTCACTTTCTTTCCTTTCCTGACGAAGGCCTTGTGGCTGTAACGTAGACTATTTTCTTTGTCCTTTGTCCTCGTAAGACGAATCACCTTTTTTCGATTTTTTTTTCAAACCCATCCATTGTATTCCACGTCTTACCGCAGTTCCCCTCCACTTCCTCGATTAAAAATATACATCATTCTTTTTTTATTATTATTTGTAGTGATCGATGTGATTGTTCGATAAAGCTCACCCTTTATATCACTTAATTATATACAGTCAACTTGAGGACCTACATGATTATCTCTATTTCATCTTTTACTCACATTGTTATTTTTTGTTTATATTGTATTCTGATTGTCTCCCTTGTCCTCTTATTGCATCCAATTTCTCATCTCTCTCTATGAGGTTCGGAATAATACGGCTGCCTTTGGCAACCTAATTTTTCAGGTCAAAGTTCATCACTCTACTTTTCTCCTTACTTGTGGATTCTAATCAAGACCATGCCTGATTATACTGATTAGTATTTCTTAACGGTATGTCTTGTGTATCTCTGCTTTTTCTTGTTAGTCCTCATCATCATCATCCCCTTTCACTCCATGGGAAACTAAGACTGCCCTTTCTCAAGAGTTTAAAAATATTCTATGCAAAACAGAATACCAAGAAAGTTATTACCTTTGACAGTACATTAAAACCAAATACTGTCTCTTCTACAAGGAGATATGAAACATAAGTTCACAATTATGTAACAAAATATTTGCTTCCTTTCTCATTAAATACAACATTACAGATAACATTACTGTCAATTATTAATAATTTAATACTACTTATTGTTTCTTTAGTCATTATGATGATAAGCAACTGAACTGGTTGAGAAATTAATATTGAAAGAAGATTATGTACCCACTGTCAATTCGTCTTTTTATATATGGATCCAGATTGTAAATATCTCCAAAAGTTAAAACATAAAAAACCTTACTTCATATTTGTGTTCCTGTTTTATTTTTTCTGCCAGAAATGGAAGCATTGTTTCTTTGTTTTCTGTAGTCTGGAAATAAACAGTAGAATATCATGGTAGTATACAGAAGACAATTCCTGTGATAGTTATTTGATAACAAGATCCACATAACTTTATTTAGTTTACTGACAGCAGAATTCTTTGCAGATTTTTTAAAAATAAACTCAGTTTTGCCTATAATCAATTTCTGCTCTGTTACTATAGTTAAACCTAAGCATTAGTTAAATATAAATAGAAATATATCACATGTCAACTCCATAGTCAAAATTCAGAAATTAAAAAGTTTCAGAAAACCAAGTTGTTTGGGTGCAGTGTCACTCCTGTACACACCATGACCCAAACAGGGGTGAGGCATCGGTTGTATGGACAAGATACTAACACTCGATTATAGATATAATAACACAAATACACTGCATACATTTAATTAACACATTAACTACCGAATTGAAAAACACACTGTGGCCGAATTAAATTTTTTTCCCATTTTCATCCTGTAGGGATTTGCACAAAGTAAGCTGTAGTTTTCGTAATTGTTTACAGATTTTTATGAATTACACGTCATTTTAAAGATAAATGAATGTACTATTACAATAAACACCGGTTGTAACTCTAATAGAGGTTGTTGCTATTTAACGGCACTCCGATGGCCGAGGACTTGCAATATTTTCACAATTATAACTGCTTGCGCCCCATCTCTATCAAAATCACAATTTCAATCAATGTGCACACCGTTTTCACTCTTGTCCTCGTCGCTAGATCTATCAGTCTATTGTTGAAACACGTTTCTATTCTATTCAGCCGTTAGACGAGATGTACACGCATTTTTTGTAGTCGTATCACTAGTTGCCACGGTAAACAGTTTTACACGATTTGGTAACTAACCCAAAACGCTGAAAAATATGAACATAATATCAATTTTCCAGTGTTCTACAACAACCATGCTTTGGGAATTTGTTTTCTGGTGGCAACTTAAAATCTCGAACCAGATCAGAAAGTTTTTCAGTACATTTTTCATGCGTTTTATTACTAAAATTAGATTGGCGCTCTGAGCGGCTTGCGGTCCAAATGTGATTATCTTGTGAGCCGCTGACAGCGGCTTGCGGTAGTTAATGTGTTAAGAAATATACATGTTTAACTTGTATCACAAATGAATAAAATCTGACAACATTAATGCTTCCTGTCCATGTGTTTTTTTATTGCCACATTTATTTCATACACAGTACACAAAACAAGTTGATACAAGTGACAATGTCATAAAACTAATTACAAATACATTTACTGTTTGAAGAACTAAATGAGCAAAGCAAAATCATGCATCCATTATATACTCATTATTGGTGCACCAAGATTGTAAATATCCTCCATATTTAAAACATAATAAACCTTACTTCATATTTATGTTCCCGTTTTATTTTTTCTGCTAGGAATGGAAGCACTGTTCCTTTATTTTCTGCAGTCTGGAAATAAACAGCAAAGTGTCATGGCAGTATACAGAAGACAATCCCTGTAATTGTTATTTGATACCAAGATCCACATAACTTTATTTTGTTTATTGTCTGTAGAAATAAGGTCTTGGCAGAATCTTTTTTGCCCTTTTACAACAATTAAACCTGAATCTTTCATTTTAAGTATATTAAAAGGTGAACTCCTTTATTTAAATGTCAAAAAAAATTTTTTTAATTGTAAGCTTTTTGTGGGGTGTCATTTTTGTGCACAGCATGACCCAAACAGGCGTGCGACATTAGTTTTATATACAAAATGCTTATACTCTATTACAGATCAAATATAATTATTGCTCGAAGAACTAAATCAGCATAGCATGGTTAGTTGTGTCTCAATACTGCTATCAGCCACATGTGTGTCTGCTGCTCTCAGATATTCTTTCTACTTTGTTGTCATTTTAATTTCATTTTGAAAATATCAAACAGAGCTGCAGATAGCACTATGGATAACTGTGAGAAGAAAAGGAAGTATCTCTCATTATCAACAGATCATGACATCATCAGGGAGGAAGACAATGCTATGTGAACTGTGGACCCATGTGGTCTAAGTGACTTTATTTCATCGAGATGACAGTTAATGCCTACCTACTGACAAGACGTTGCTATAGTTCTAAAGGAATGGTCAAAAGTGACACTAGCTTACTGACTGCCAACGCACTGCTCACTGCGAGAATGAAGCTTTATTCAAGATCTCTGTTGGGCCATGTTAAGAAGTTACTGTAATATGCGGCACATGAACCAGGTTGCAATTAGGTAAATGCAAGAAATAATAAATCCCAAAAAATATTTGGCCTCAATGGTTTATAAACTTTTCAGCACACTGATATGTTTGAGATAAAATTAACAGGCACTTACTGCCTAACATCAATCTTTCATTGGTTATATTTACTTAAGTAACAGTACAACTACTGCTGGTTACACCATATTACTGATTAAATAAATTTACCTGAAAATCTAGTTCACGCTTTATTTCCATCTTTAGAGCTGTGGCAGTAGTATCAATATTTCCTGTGGCCTGGTATTATCAAAGATTGACATGAGATTATACCAAGATAAGTATAGCAATATACAACATGTAGTTCATAACAATCATAGTCACAACTGTAAATTAGTCAGTCATTAAATATTGGTGCACCACTTCACATACCTAGGGTCTACCATCAATGACAAACTCTCACTGGATACAGAAATCGACAGCCGCATTGGCAAAGCTGCAGCTACCTTTGCCCGCCTCACATCGCGTGTTTGGGGAAACTCTAAACTCACAATGAAGACCAAAGCTGCAGTATATAATGCCTGCATCACCAGCACACTCCTATATGGCAGCGAGACCTGGACGGCCTATGCTAAGCAAGAAAGAAGGCTCAATACCTTCCATTTGCGGTGTCTACGCCGCATCCTCGGCATCTCGTGGAAAGATAAAGTGACAAATGTCGAGGTGTTGTCACGTGCTGGCCTTCAAAGTATGTATACGCTTCTTAGACAGCGCAGACTTCGCTGGCTTGGCCATGTTCGCCGCATGGAAGATGGTCGCATCCCAAAAGATATCTTCTACGGACAATTAGCAGATGGCAAGAGAACAGTTGGGCGACCACAGCTGAGGTTCAAAGATGTGTGCAAGAGAGATATGAGGGTACTGGACATGGATCCAGCAACATGGGAGGATGAAGCTGCCGATCGCACTAAGTGGCGATGCTATTTACGGCGCCACCTCAGATTGGGTGAAGAGAGGCTCACACAAGAAGCAGAGGTGAGGAGAAAACGTCGAAAGGAGCACCAGGAAAATAAGCAGCTGAGGGCTGTCACCTCAGGGGCGCATTCCCATAGTCAGTTATGACTGAAGGGGCTATTATTATGTAAATATTGGCAGATGTAACACTAATAACCACATTAATAAAATGGTCTGATCTCTTAACAAAATACCTGAATTATATATCTCTGTTGTTTCTCCTTTAACTCCACTTTCTCAGTCTGCTAGAATGTCATTAGTTGTGGGAGTCTAAAATAATATATCCATTGACCTGTCGAAGAAATAAAAGGAGATCACGTGTATCACTGAAAGTCTTTCATTCATTTCCTTAATTGTGGGAGTTTTAAATAACATATCCAATGACGTTCACAATTGGTGGAAATGCGATCCCAGAACTCAGGTACGCAGATGACACAGTTATTCTTTCAAACAGTGCCAAGGGACTAGAACAGTTAATCCTGTCTGTCAAAAGACACAGTGAGGATCAGAACCTTTATCTGAACACCAAAAAAAACAAAGATAATGTCCACAGACAAAACAAGATGCCAACCAAAAATTACCATCAATAATGAGGAAATTGAAAATGTCACAAATTTTGAATATCTTGGCTCCATAATTAACAACAATGGAGACTGCTCAAAAGAGGTCAGAAGGAGACTGGCCATGGCAATGCAGAGGTTAAATAAAATGAAGAACCTATGGCATAACACCAGCCAATTAATAAAAGTAAAACTCCTGAGAACGTGCATTTTTCCGGTAGCAACATATGGATGTGAATCATGGACCATTACTCAAACATTAAAGAAAAGAATCGAATCTTTTGAAGCAAAGTGTTACAGAAAAATTCTCAGAATATCTTGGACCAAGAAGAAGAAAAATATAGACATCCTACACGACCTGAACATCGAGGAAAACTGGCTCATAAACAATATCATGTCCCGGAAACTGAAATATTTTGGCCACATTAAACGCCATAGTGGCTTAGAGAGAGCAGTGATGGAGGGTATGGTACCTGGAAGGCGAGGCAGGGGCCGACCAAGACGACGGTGGACACAAGACATTGAAGACACCTTGAACATGACAATGAAGGAGGCAGGAGGGCTGGCTAGAGATCGAGACACTTTCAGGCGGGCTGTAATGAGAGCGACGTTCTGCAAAGGACATGCTACATGATGATGATCCAATGACTGGTTTAAAGAAAGAGCTATGGGATGTGTGTCAGATTTCACCCAAATATTTATCAATCTGGTGGCCAATTAACTTGACCATGTAGCTAGGGTTAGGATTAGAATTCCTAAACCTAACCCATATCAATGTGTCTCTGAAATCTTATTTAACATTGTATCGATATAGGTGATTTTACTGGCCGCATGAAAAGATCACATGCATAGCTGAAAGTGTACATGTCTACATTATAAGCACAAAATAGTTATGATTAATTTTAAAGTCAGTTATATAATTTTTGTTAGCTTATAGGCCCTATCTGAAACATGTATAAAAGCAATTGAAATGTGTGGATAGTTTATAAAAGGTAAAGGATCCCGTTACATGCCCATTGAGGCATATTGGGAATATGGTGTTGGGCCCATATTTTCTTGACCAATGACACACTAGGGGTGATGTGGTCAGCATCACGCCGGCCGCCTTAACCTTCCCAGAGTTGCTCTGGTACCCAATTGGGGCTGGGTCGACCCAGGAGCCGTTTGCGACCTAAAAAAATCCCACCTCATCTGGGGATCAAACCACAGAGCTAGGAAGCCAGTGCACTAACCACTATGCTACCACGGCTCCCATTTCTATAATTTTATATCTAATAAGTTTTTAATTTCTTCATGTTTTAAGTTAACAATTCTGGTAAAGTTCACATCATGAATATGGTAACAATCTGTGAGGAAGAATATGCAGATGTGATAGAGCTGGGTAGCTGTCATGGAATATTCTAATCCACATATATAAATTATCAATTAAATATAAAGCCTAATAAATACATATAATAAAGAAAAGAGCAATGGTAAAATGACAGTGCTATCACAAAGAATGTACTCGAAATCCCCCTTGTTTTCTGCTTCGTCTGCAAATTGTAACGCTTTCACGTTGATATAAAGCTTACTGTATTATTACCCGCCTTCTTCAATGAAACGTGTGCTGCATTTCTAAGAAAAACATTGAGACGTACTGCGTAATGACCTAAATTTTAAATTCCATTCATGTCTTTTTCTACATTACGTTACCAAAACGAACGAACAGTTGGACTAAAGGATAGCGAGAAGGGAGAGGAAGCCGAACACTAAACACGCTTCGCGCGATACGCAAATGCTGCCATCACGCGTGTAAGTCTACATGCACTAATTTTTTTTCAGACGGACAGTGATAAAATACACTACCCTTTCCCAGAGTTAGGTTTATAAATCATAACAGACTCTTATTAGAAAAGACAACATTATATGGGTTTACGTTTGAACACATAACAGTACCCAGACAGCACATCTTCTAAACAGGAGATAGAAGAAATTGCATATTTTGAACGCAGCCACGTAGCTCCTTTAAATTAGTAATTTTTGGGTTCCTTAGGGCTTGCTGACAAATAATATGTAAAACGTTACGCAAATAGTCCAGGAATTAATAAATTATACCCAAAATAAAATATTGGGGGTGCCTGACAGCATAAAATCATTTCTGCTCATAAGATTTTTTTTTTAACGTGTTTGAAAAAAATTTACGTTACAGAAATAGCCTACAATGTAAACTTCAAATTGATTGGAGCGCAACAAATGAAAGCCTAACCACGATTGGTCGGGCTATAAATACTATCTTGGTTGTTAGGGGAGACGGGAAAAGATAACATTTTTTTCAAACACTTGTCGAAACGTGGCTCATTGGCCAGTCTCGCTGATATACACACTTGGGAGCGTTAGTTCGAGACCACTAATTCAAATAAGCTTGATAAAGCGACAGTACGTTGAAGCCAGCTCACATTTTTGCTAAAATAAAAGCCTGGAACATAGGCAGAACGGAATTTGTGCCAGTTTGTGCCAGAATTCATTGCTAATCAACGTATCTGTGTTTATTTCCATGAAATTGTGGGACAGTGGTCTTGATGGTACTGAGCAGCATCTGGTCAGAGATTTGCTGAATCCAGAGTCGGACAGCATACTCCTTGGTCTTTTTAGCTATCAGTGAGGTGTCTCCAGAGCCCAGAAGAGAATTCGAGCAGAGGAGTCCTCTCCTGCCGCCATCACTCAAGATAAGCAGAGTTGGCCAGCTGAGCTCAACATTATGTCCCCTCATCTTGAAATAACTTTATAAAAATACCATTCAGAGGGGAATTTACTTGTCTTAAAATCAGGAACTGTGAACATCTCCAATAATAGTCCCTAAAGACAAACTATTGAAGTCATGATGACCAATACCAACAGAGCTTGAACAAAACAAAACCAGTATTACCTCATTTTACTACTACACAACTGACACACATAGAACATTTGTACTAATATATGTCACTACAATATTCATATTAAATACATTCTGTACATAACTTGTAATTTAAATTGATTGTGATTCCTGGTTCCCTTGTAGTTGAATCAGGACACATATTCATTCATGCCAGTAATGAATACATATTGTTATTTGAAAGTTCATCAGTGACTCTTTTAAGATATCTTTGTAGAGTGTTATATGTATGTGAGTGTCACAGTGTTGTCAAGAGTAGTGGATTAAATTAAATTGTTTATCTGTCTGTTGTTGTGACTTACACTTCACCATACTCATACCCTAGACACATAACGTAGCATCACACTATTCCAGAATAATTCTGACTGAGATATATAGATATGTGGTAGCAAGTAAGGTTATCTATAATACACTACTCTTAATAGATATAGATACCTTCACAGCTGATCTCAGTCAGTACACTAAGTTCCCTATAAGTATTTATAACTTCCCACTTCACCACATATATTGGGGTCTCGCTCTTGGGATTTTGAATCTTTCACTATTAAAAATATTGGGGGGTAATTCACTTCAGGGAATATAAGAATTAAAAGGTATCCTTGGGTGGAGTTAAATAAGGTTGAGCTCACGGTGCCTGTGTTGTCCATTAGAGATTGAATTGTTGGTTAGACATTGTATAAATTTACATAATAGACAATGGCGGACCTGGCCAAATTTCGATCTGCTGCGGTTCAGACTGCAAAAGAGTTAGGATTAGATGGGCAAGTTATGGTTGCCTATGTCACAACGGAATGTGACAAATTTATTGAACGCGAAGAAAGAAGATTAGAAAAAGAAGCCGAAAGAAGGTTAGAGGCTGAAAGGGAAATTAAGAAGTTACAATTTGAAGCTGAGGCTGAGACTAAGAGGTTGCAAGCTGAGGCTGAGACTAAGAGGTTGCAGATTGAGGCTGACAAAGAGGCTAAAGCATTGGAAGCCGAGGAAAGAAGACAAGCTGCAGAAAGAGAAGAGAAGAAATTAGCTGCAGAAAGAGAAGAGAAGAGATTAGCTGCAGAGAGGGAAGCAGAAAAGGAGGAGAAGAGATTACAAAGGGAACATGAGTTACGACTAAGGGAGTTTGAGTTTCAAGGCCATGCTCCTGAAAATGGTGCCAGTCCTTTTGCCTCTGATGCTACGGTTACTCAAGGAGCCTCAATCTCAGCTATGAATTTTCATTTAGATCATTTTGTTGAGAAAGACGATGATATTGAGAGCTATATAAATAGGTACGAACTATTAGCTACCACGTATGGGTTGGAGAGAGAAAGGTGGAGCTTAAAGTTATCTCAGGGACTTCGTGGGGCAGCTTATGAAGTTTTTGCAAAAATGAGCAGAGGTGATCAGGAAAATTATGACATGCTAAAGCAGGCTCTTTTGTTAAGGTATGAAAAGAATGCAGAGTTTTACAGGAAAAAATTTAGGAATGCTAAACTACTGTCAGGTGAAACCTATCACCAGTTCTCTGCACGAATAGAGACATACTTGGAGAAATGGACTTCTCTGGGGAAAACCCAAGATCTTAAGGAAATGGTCCTTATAGAGCAACTAAGAGAGTCCATGGCTCCAGACCTGAGAAAGTTTCTCATGGAACAAGGTGCAGAGAGGCTGGGTGAGTTGCTAAATGTTGCTGAAAGGTATCAAGCAGCTCAAGCAGAGGTAACAGGTAATAAAAAGAAACAGGTGGATAACTTTAGGGCACCACAGAACTTTAATAAATTTGATCCTAGGGATCAAAATAAAGGTAAGCACCAATTTGATAGGCCACGGTATGAAAATAAAAATAAATTCCCACAATTCGATGAAAGGAAATATGATGAAAGAAAATCTTTCAACCAAGGAAAAAGGTGGTGTAAGAATTGTCAGATGGACAATCATGACACTGACCGTTGCAGAAGGAAACCTGTGTATATGGCAACCCTTCAGGTCAGGTCGACCTCAAGACAGGAGGAGGATATTATGTTAGATACCACTCCAGAAGAGATGAGGAAGGCACAGGCTGGGGATAAAACACTCAAGCCTTGTTTCAGAAAATTGTCAACTTGTCATACAACTCCAAGCAAGGGAGATTTTTACATGAAAAACAAGTTGATGTATAGGAAGACTGGAGCTAGATCCAATGGTCACGGACAGCTGGTTCTTCCTAAAAGATACAGGACAGAATTAATAAGGAGCCTACATGTGAAACCAGATGGGGACCATGAGAAAATAGGTACCATCATTCAAAAGGTGGCTCACAATTATTATTGGCCCAAAGCAAGATGGGACATTGAAAATTTTGTAGAAAGGTGTAGCATAGCACATGAGGGAACACCCACAAGTGGGAACATGGATCAGGACCTGGACACGCCACGGGGCAAAATTAGGCCTGATAATAAAAAGAGAAATAGATTTGATAAAGTGGACCAAATGGAATGGGAAGCCCCTTTTCACGGACAAGCTTCACTTAACTGTTTTACAATGGCCACTATGCGGAGAGTGCAAAAAGATGTCTTACCCCAGGATAAGCCGACAATCCCTCAATCGGACTTAAACAAACTGGAGGAAGAGGATGTAGGGAGGAAATCTCTCATCAAGAATTTTAAGTGGGGAGAAAGCCCCAAAAGAAAAATTGGTAGCGGTCGTTTTGTGAATGAAAATTCTGGGAGGAAAAATCATCACTATAAAGCTTCGAGTGGAAGAGACCATACCGGTGCATGGACAAATAGGTCCACACAATAAAAGGTCCACTTGAAGCTTTGTTAAGAACGTGGACTGATGAAAAGGCAGAGGAAAACATTACATCTTCATACCAGTATGTGAATGAGCTGACCACTCGGTTAAAAAACTGGCTGGAAACTTGCCAATGAAAATTTGAAACAAGCCAGGAAGAAACATGCTGCCTATTATAACAGGAAGGCGAAAGACAGAAATTTGGCTGTGGGAGAGAAGGTACTGCTTCTTTTGCCCGGGAGTCAGAATAAGTTACAAATTGGATGGCAGGGTCCATATACAGTTCTAGAGAAGGTGTCTAGAACAAATTATAAGATAGATAAGAAGGGGAAAGAAAAAATCTATCATGTGAATCTCCTGAAGAAATATTTGGAAAGAGAACATCAGGAAGAGACACACTTGTTGACCTTGTCCATCGCCATGGAGATGAAAAAGGAACCACTTTCATCATTTGAATATCCATTACACCCCTGTGAGACAGCAGCACAGGTGAAAATCAGTACACATTTAACGAAAACTCAGAAAGAGAGAGTGCAACAGGTTCTAAATAATCATGCAGAGGTGTTAACAGACCGACCAGGGCATACAAACCTATTGGAATATGATATGAAATTAATAGACTCCACACCTGTCTGTATGAAACCATATTCGATTCCGTTTGCTAAGGAAAAAGCTTTGAAGGAAGAGATAGACTATCTGTTGAAGGAAGGAATTATTTCGCACAGTGAGTCTTCGTATAGTTCCGGTGTTGTACTTTTAAGGAAGCCCTCTGGAGAACATAGACTCTGTATAGATTACAGGAGACTGAATGCTATTACAGAAGGACAGGTGGATCCATTGCCGGATACAAATCAGCTGTTTGCCAGACTAAATAAAGCTAAATATTTCTCAAAAGTGGATCTGAGTAAAGGATACTATCAGATTCCAGTAAAGCCTGAGGTTAGACCATACCTAGCTTTTAGTACCTCAGAAGGACACTATGAGTTTAATAGATTGCCATTTGGATTGAAGAATGCGCCTAGTGTCTTCTCTAGAATGATGAGAAAATTATTGGATCCTCTGAATAATCCCTGTATAACAAATTTTATGGATGATATCCTTATAGCAACAGAAACATTTGAGGAACACATTGACTCTCTGAACATGCTGTTTGATCGACTTAGGGAGGCAAATTTAACAGCCCGACCAACCAAATGTTGCGTTGGATGTAAAGAATTGGAATTTTTGGGACACACAGTTTATCAGGGAAACATGACCCCTGACCCAAAGAATTTAGAGAAACTACAGAAAGCCCCGAGACCACAAACCAAGAAGGACGTGAGATCCTTTGTCTCATTATGTGGTTTCTACCAGAAGTATATCAAGAACTTTAATTCCATATGTGCACCGTTAACTGAATTGACACGTAAAGGACTTCCAGATCGCATTACATGGACACCACAATGTGAAATGACTTACCAAGAATTGAAGGAAAAGCTCACAAGTAAACCCATTTTGAAATTACCTGACTTAAGTCAAGAATTCATAGTAAGGACGGATGCAAGTAATATTGGGCTAGGTGCAACTTTACTACAGAAATCAGAGGCATTGGATGGGGAATTAAGCCCAGTGGCATATGCTAGCAGAAAGTTGAATAAAGCTGAAATCAACTACTCAACTAGCGAAAAAGAATGTCTTGCAGTAATATGGGCAATAAAGAAATTCAATATTTATCTATATGGGAAGGCATTTAAGTTGCAAACTGACCACAAACCTTTATCGTTTTTAGCACAGGCTAAGCATGAGAACTCTAGGTTACTCCGATGGTCTTTGCTTCTGGCTCCATATAATTTTAGCATTGAATATATATCTGGAAAAACCAATCTGGGAGCGGATTTTTTAAGCCGCCATCCGTGTGATGAGAATCACCGTAAACCCCAGAAATAATAATAAATTTCTCTATGTGTATATAGAATAAAGGACTGACATATAATGTCTGTTTTAAGAGGGGAGGTGTCATGGAATATTCTAATCCACATATATAAATTATCAATTAAATATAAAGCCTAATAAATACATATAATAAAGAAAAGAGCAATGGTAAAATGACAGTGCTATCACAAAGAATGTACTCGAAATCCCCCTTGTTTTCTGCTTCGTCTGCAAATTGTAACGCTTTCACGTTGATAGTAAAGCTTACTGTATTATTACCCGCCTTCTTCAATGAAACGTGTGCTGTATTTCTTGGAAAAGCATTGAGACGTACTGCGTAATGACCTAAATTAACCCTAACATTAATTATATTACGTTACCAAAACGAACGAACAGTTGGACTAAAGGATAGCGAGAAGGGAGAGGAAGCCGAACACTAAACACGCTTCGCGCGATACGCAAATGCTGCCATCACGCGTGTAAGTCTACATGCACTAATTTTTTTTCAGACGGACAGTGATAAAATACACTACCCTTTCCCAGAGTTAGGTTTATAAATCATAACAGACTCTTATTAGAAAAGACAACATTATATGGGTTTACGTTTGAACACATAACAGTACCCAGACAGCACATCTTCTAAACAGGAGATAGAAGAAATTGCATATTTTGAACGCAGCCACGTAGCTCCTTTAAATTAGTAATTTTTGGGTTCCTTAGGGCTTGCTGACAAATAATATGTAAAACGTTACGCAAATAGTCCAGGAATTAATAAATTATACCCAAAATAAAATATTGGGGGTGCCTGACAGCATAAAATCATTTCTGCTCATAAGATTTTTTTTTTAACGTGTTTGAAAAAATTTACGTTACAGAAATAGCCTACAATGTAAACTTCAAATTGATTGGAGCGCAACAAATGAAAGCCTAACCACGATTGGTCGGGCTATAAATACTATCTTGGTTGTTAGGGGAGACGGGAAAAGATAACATTTTTTCAAACACTTGTCGAAACGTGGCTCATTGGCCAGTCTCGCTGATATACACACTTGGGAGCGTTAGTTCGAGACCACTAATTCAAATAAGCTTGATAAAGCGACAGTACGTTGAAGCCAGCTCACATTTTTGCTAAAATAAAAGCCTGGAACATAGGCAGAACGGAATTTGTGCCAGTTTGTGCCAGAATTCATTGCTAATCAACGTATCTGTGTTTATTTCCATGAAATTGTGGGACAGTGGTCTTGATGGTAGTGAGCAGCATCTGGTCAGAGATTTGCTGAATCCAGAGTCGGACAGCATACTCCTTGGTCTTTTTAGCTATCAGTGAGGTGTCTCCAGAGCCCAGAAGAGAATTCGAGCAGAGGAGTCCTCTCCTGCCGCCATCACTCAAGATAAGCAGAGTTGGCCAGCTGAGCTCAACATTATGTCCCCTCATCTTGAAATAACTTTATAAAAATACCATTCAGAGGGGAATTTACTTGTCTTAAAATCAGGAACTGTGAACATCTCCAATAATAGTCCCTAAAGACAAACTATTGAAGTCAGGATGACCAATACCAAGAGAGCTTGAACAAAACAAAACCAGTATTACCTCATTTTACTACTACACAACTGACACACATAGAACATTTGTAATAATATATGTCACTACAATATTCATATTAAATACATTCTGTACATAACTTGTAATTTAAATTGATTGTGATTCCTGGTTCCCTTGTAGTTGAATCAGGACACATATTCGTTCATGCCAGTAATGAATACATATTGTTATTTGAAAGTTCATCAGTGACTCTTTTAAGATATCTTTGTAGAGTGTTATATGTATGTGAGTGTCACAGTGTTGTCAAGAGTAGTGGATTAAATTAAATTGTTTATCTGTCTGTTGTTGTGACTTACACTTCACCATACTCATACCCTAGACACATAACGTAGCATCACACTATTCCAGAATAATTCTGACTGAGATATATAGATATGTGGTAGCAAGTAAGGTTATCTATAATACACTACTCTTAATAGATATAGATACCTTCACAGCTGATCTCAGTCAGTACACTAAGTTCCCTATAAGTATTTATAACTTCCCACTTCACCACAGTAGCATTATGTGGCAAGTGAGTGAATGTAAAGTGTATTTCAAGCAAAGCTATGTGGTGGACACACAGATTATGGGGACACATGTGATTTCGTCAAAAATAGCTAATGTTACGTCAGCCAATACGCCCAAATAGTTAAGTCCTAAAATACAGACACGAGCCCAAAAGAAAATGACGAACAATTTTTTTGCCTTCTGAGATGTGTTCTCTCGTCACAAAGCATAAGTTTTAGATAGGCGAAGAAGAAAGCAACTTAAAGGGTCATAATATCTTCATGAATTTCGCTACATTTTTTTTTTTTTAATTAGGCTAATGAAGAAAAATATCCCGTTCAACCTCTGATGGGTTATAATTAGGATATATATTGTTTTCAATTCCAAATAATATGAACAACTGCTGATGTGAGAAAGTGGCATCACATTTGTCAAATCATTGTAAATAGTCTAAGGACAATCACAATTGTGCTTTTCCCTATTTACAATGATTTCGCCACATAAATTCCTCTAGGTATGAGGCAAACAATACCCTGCTCGTTCTAAACTGTCGTTTAAGTTTCCTTTTTGCACGCACTCATTGCTTTCGCAAACAAAACATATTATCAGTAGTGTGCATCAATGCTTTTCGTTCGACTTAACGTTATGAAATGTGACCGAATTATTAATAGTCACTGTATTAACAAGTAGAAGTAGAAATGGTCTTCCATAGCTTGACTGCTTGCGTCAGCGAAACAGAGCTGACAAAGACCCTACTCCACTTCCAAGTGGTGGTCCTGGAAAAAGGCTGCATCACTAAAGTCTGGCTGAGAGAGTAGGGATCGAAGTGAAAAGGCTAACCCTGTAGCCTACCAAAAAAATGCCGTGTTGAAGTCGGATGTGTCGGCCGAATGGCGCAATTATCGCAGCTTCGCTATAAACGGACACAACGCAATCAACGTCCTTTTCATGACGAATGAAGAAGTAGGCCTAATAAAAAAAATAAACACCATATTAAAATGGGGTAGGCCCTAATTTCCTATCTTTCGTACCTTTTTGCTCCGCAGTGAATATGTATAGTTAGGTGTTGTTTCGTAGCGCTTAGGGTTATTAAAGGCTTCGGTGGAATAAATTGGATAGACCTACCTTATGTTCATTTTCATTTTGAAGCCTGATCACCCAAAGGGAGGTCACTCACTCTGCAACGCAGGACGACCGCAGGAGGCGCTAAAGTTAACATTCCCGTCACCATGGTTGCCACTCAAGTTCTAGAGATAAACCCAGATTTTCTTCTTGAAAAAAAACCCAGAAATACCCAGATTATTTTATGCCTCAAATACACGGGATAGACAGATACACAGACTTAGTGTATGTGAGTGGTGCAGTTTGAGGGAATCTTTAGTAATGTTATGACCCACACACACACAATGCATGGAGGCATATCTGGAGTCATCCTTATATGACCACCAGCTATGTACAATACTATAGTATACAAATGTGGACGTGAACCTGTCTGTGAGGTTAATTACACCCTCATTGACTCTTGAAATCATCCACACAATCTTTCAGTGTAACTTTAGCACAAATAAGGTGTGTGCTACCAATTTTTATTTATTTCTTCGTTTTTATTTTATTTTTTATTACCAAAAATTCACAATTATATAAAAATGATTTTATTAACACCCCAATATATGAACTCTTGAAAATGAGATATTTTAACAGTAACATACTTAACAGTAGTTACATTAACAAAATGTTCCTCAAATCAAATATAAAATACAGTCATTACAAGTTGGATCTAATACCTACTAAAACTGCAACTGAGAAAACATACGGTAACAGGACCTCTAAATTAGCGAGTAATTACTAGTAAATTTACTTTACGGATGGAAAATTTAGCTATAAGTTATTTAATTAGCACAGAAAATCTCAGTGAAATATAATGAAACTTTAAACACACTAAATCACTTAAGGCTAGAAATATAAATTACCGCAATCAGAAAAATGAAACACTCCACGAAAATCTAATAATTTTCACTCTGTACGAGAAATACTAGAATATTCGAGCTAGTGGTTTCAGATAGATATCTGAGCAACTGATAAATGGCTATTAGAGAGACATGGTATATATTGATAGATTCCCATCTATCTCTCTTTAATGCAAAAGTCACACTTCCTGCCAGACCCCGGCCAATTTGCCGTTCGATTTTTGTACGAAAGGAAATATTACCACCTCTGCCGCGTCTCAAACTCGTAAGTTTAATTACACTGAAAATGTAACACTCCAATATACGTCTCAGACTGATCGCCCCCTTGAATCTTCAAAGAAACTATTAAACGCCTGGACTCATTACGTGTGTTCCCTTGATCAAAGAATCAATTACGCCATGCTTCGCGCTCTGCTCTCTGTTTCACCGTGCTAATTGCTCAAACAGGTCACGTGTTTATTGCACTAGTGAAACCGGCGTTCCTGTAGCAAAAAATATACTTGGGGAAAGGGGGGGGGTGTGGAGTGAATGAAAACTTGCTGCACTTTTTCATATGTGACACTATTCTTTCTTTGTCTCTCCAGAGACCCCCGGGATTACACGAGACTTGGAATCAATATAGGTTGTATAATATGTAAGAAGCTATGAGGACAATCTCTGGGCCCGATTACTTGGTATGAATGATTGTATTAAACAACATAGCGCAATAGGTGAGTACATCTTTCACTACAATCATCCGTCATCTTCTATGGTCATTCTAACAAATGACGACGCTGTATCAAGTCTTCTATTTAGAAGGACATTTGGTCTTCGCGGTGACTGGCCGATAAGGAATAATGAACAGCGGGTACATATTGTAAGTAGAAACATTGGTAACAATCATAAACATTATTTTTTTAAAGCATATATTCACAAAACAGAAGGCGTGAATATCAGACGGCAATGGAAGTTTTAGTGTTATTCATTGATTGATCATTCTTCTTCTTCTTCGTACACTCTCAGACGTCCACTTGAATGTTCTCAAAGAAAGCAGTAGTCAGTTTGAGGCTATTTGAATCCCCGTAAAGCTTTTCCACGAAAGGAGCTGGCGTCGGCCATATGCACTTTCTCTGTACCACATATAAGGGGCAACTTTGAAGCAAATGTTCAGCAGTCATTTTATCAGTGCCACAGTTACACTGATCGGTAGTTCCTATCTTTAGCTTGTTGAATAGATGGTATCTCAATCTGTTGTGGCCAGTGCGAAGTCTGAAGATTTCCACTTGTTCTCTTCTGTGGAGCTGGTAGTAAGCATCATTCTGTGTGTGCCCTGGATGTTCTACATTCCATTTGTTTTTGTAACTGATTCTGATAAAACTCTTTGCCTCCTCAAAAGTTATGCTTGCATCAGGCTGAGGTAGATGTGAACCTTCTTTTGCCATTCTGTCAGCCTCTTCATTGCCGGCGATGTTACAATGAGATGGGATCCATTGGATCACAATACTTTTGAATCGTTGACAAAGTTTGTGGAGCACTACTCTGAGATCATCCAGGTCTGTATTATTTTGGCTTTTCGACGATGCAATTACTGACTGTGCATCAGTAAAGAAAGCAACTTGTCTCTCTGACCTTTCTTCTGTCAATATAACTTCTGCTGCAGTTTTCAAGGCCTCTGCCTCTGCTCTGAAGTTGCTGGAGAATCGTCCTCCACCTCCATTTTCTGTTGCATTTGTTGCTGATCCATCTGTGTATGCATGGGTCCAGGTGTTGCGTGGATAATGTGTCTCTATGTATTTTGTCGCTATGGATTTTCTATCTGTTGTAGTTTGGCTCTTTTTACTTTCAATTCCAGGAATGTTTTCTATCATTTTAGGGAAACGATTTTGTTTCCAAACTGGAAGCTTGTGTGCAGTGTAGATGGGTTTAACAGTGGATATTTCATCCATGGATACTGCTCTCATTTGTGATTTGGTTGATTCTACAAAATTACTTCGTTTGAGTCTTTGTTTTCTAAGAGCATTTATTCTATGGCACATTGGGTGGTCTGTTAGTCTTTTGAATTTTTCGGCCTGTTTCTGAGCCCTGCAGTCTCTTCTATCTGTCATTGGCTGGAGGCAAGTAATCTTTTCGAGTTCTTTTATAGGTGTTGACTTCATGCCTCCCGTTATAATTCTCATTGCTTGATTTTGGAGTCTGCTAATTTTATCGAAGTTTGTCTTAGCTGCTGTTGCCCATGCTGCCATGCCATATTCAAGAACTGGCCTCACTCGCCCTGTGTACAACGTCTTAAGCACTTTCTCATCTGCACCCCAAGTTGTTCCAGCAAGTTTTTTCATAATTGCCATTCTTTGTCTTGCTCTCATTCGATTTCTGTCAACCTGTTTTTTCCAAGTCAGACGGCGATCAAAAATAATGCCTAGGTAGTTCGGATTTTCATTTAATTGAAGATTTACTCCGTTCAGTACTAGTTTGAAGCTCTGAGGTCTAGTTGAGAGGAAAAATACAGTGTACGTTGTTTTCTCTTCATTAATCTTCATGAGCCATGTTTTGGCCCACTCTTCCAGTGATGTTAGTGCTTGCTGCATCAGAATGTTTGATCATTCAATAGTATTTACATCTCCCCGGAGCATAGCACGTCAACAAACTCAAGCCACGCCCACCTGTTGCGTGCTCAAGGTCGTTTCATGTCTTCCTCATTGTTTTCAGCTCTGTCTCTGAAGTTCTTTTCCCCGTGCATTTTTTTTTTCAACCTCTGATTCTCTTTCCCTGGCTATTCTAGATCAAGGACTGCCTGATAATGCTGCCAACAGGTTTCCTCAATGTGCGTCCTATCCATATCCAGCTCCTACCTCTCATCTATTGTTCCACTGACGCTTGTCTGCTTCTTTTATTAGAACAAGGCCCATGAGAAATTAGACAACAATTTTTGGAGAGACGCAAACATAACACAGTAGAAAGAAAACGTTAGGTTATTGGAACTACGAAACACACTTTACTATACAATACACTTTACTACACACCACTCTTTAAAAACACCAAATTTTACTACACACCACACTTTACTACAAACTCAAATTAACTACATAATACACTTTACTACACACCACACTTTACTACACACCACACTTTACTACACACCACACTTTACACAAGCGAAGAAGGGCGAAGATAAAAAAAGGCGTCATCAACTATTGTGAGAAGCTATTCCGAGAACTAGGGAATACATTATAAAACAAGCTCGTAATCATTATAGAAACTATACTACTCGTCAAAAATCAAGGGCCACTTAGAAAAACCTTGGTTGAAACCATAAAACAAATCTGATATAAATGTAATTGGTATCAGTCAAAACGGAATTTATTGAATACCAAATTGACATGTCACGTAAAGAAATGGAAACACACATTCAAACGCAATGAAGCTGTGCAGTGCGTCACCCACCTTTTCAAAAGTCACACAATAGATATTGGACAAATAGACATTTCAAAATCGGGTATGACCACCGTTTGCAGCAAGGCATTCAAGACAGCGTAGACGCATCGAGTCCACAAGGGTCCGAAGAGTATCCTGAGGAACAGCTTGCCATTCCTGAAGCAGAAATGCAGTCAGCTGTGCAACATCCATTGGCAGGGGGTGATTTGTTGACAATCTTCGACCAAGGACACCCCAGAGGTGCTCAATCGGAGAAAGGTCAGGTGAATGGGCTGGCCACGCCATCCTGATGATCCCATGTTGCTGAATAAACTCATTCACTACACGAGCTCGATGGGGTCGAGCGCTATCATCTTGGAGGATGGCATTACCACCTATGGCCTCCAGAGCAGGCTGAACAATTGGTCTCAAGATTTCGTTCTGGTATCTTGGGCCGGTCAAGTTGCCTTGGATGATGTAGAGTGGGGTCCTGCCGTGTCTGTAGAAGCCTCCCCAGACAATGACAGAACCCCTACCATAACGATCCACCTCTCGATATGTGTCATCAGTAAATCGTTCTCCTGGTCATCTCCAAACTCGAATCCTGCCATCATTGAATGACACAGTGAAGCGAGATTCATCAGTGAAGAGAACTTGACTCCATTGTTGCCTTGTCCATCGGATGTGCTCGCGACACCAAGCAACACGGGCTCTGCGATGAGCAGGAGTAAAACGAATTCTGACTGCAGGACGTCGAGCAGCTAGTCCAAATTCATGTAAACGTCTGCGAATAGTGCTTTGACTGACATTAACGTTTACAGTTTGTCTCAGCTGACATCTTAGAGTGGAACAAGTCACTGTTCGATGGCGCAGGGCTGACAACAAGAGGTACCGATCATCATGTCTATTGGTGCATCTAGGGCGACCTGGCCGGTGGCGATCCTCCACACTTCCCGTGGCCTGAAATCTCTCCAAAATTCTTTGGATAGTAGAGTGTGACACTGCAAGCCGTCTAGCAACCTCATGGACAGATAAACCACTTTCAACTCACGCTATAGCCCTCATTCTTTGTAAGGTGTAAAGACTTCTTCTCGGTGGCATGGTTTTTGCAAGTGATGAAACTACCCTAAGTCTGCTGATTGTAAAACAAATTAAGAGTGAACTCTGTTCACGAAAAGTCGCCATTGCACGTGGAATGTCAATCAGCACGATTACTTCACCTGTTTGGTTCTACGGAAGTTTGAAAAAACAGATTAAAAATGTGAATTTATGGTCAGCAAACCAAATTGCACGTGATCACCATGGTTGTCGGTGAGTTGTTTTTATGCTTAACGTGCATAGAGGACTGTCAGAGGAAGATATTGCACCCATTTTTACTAAAAACTTCCTTCATTTAATCATTCTATGCGCTTATATAAAAGTGTATTGAAAATAATAGGGTGGCCCTTGACTTTTGACGAGTAGTATATAACGTGTTTTCCTGTCCCGCGTTCCATAATTCATCATTAAGGCGGTTGCTGAAATATCATTTTCCTTTAAATGCTTTATTTTTCGTTTCCTGATAGATTTACCTTGTTCCGGTATATGTGTCTCTAAATTGACCTTTCATGTCCCGTACTGAGTATTACCTGTCTCACACAATGTTGATCTGCCTCTTTTTCTTGACCCGGAGAATGCCCTTCGTGAGTCTCGTCTTGGAGAGGCCAATAAAATGAACAGGTCAAAAACATGATAAATATTATTCAGGACAAATCCAGTCTAGCCTAGAACCGACGAGAAGGATTTAAAACTTACCTGCACTGATCTTCTATTGTTGTGCTACCTGCTAGTAAATTCTGACATGCTTCTACGTTACATACCCCGTGTACTGTTGTTAACATAACTGGAAGTCAAGAAGAATAAGATCGGTAGCTACATCAAAACTCTACAACAATTGTCAGTTTAACAATTGAAACATAGCAAACAGTTTTAAAACGACACATAAAGACATTGCGAAAATTGTCCCTGTTACGTTGTGATATGAATCATTGTGTTAACAGTTTCTTAACACTTCGTTAATAATTAATGTCACTTTACTGTTTTCCTCACTTTTGTAATGTTTCTTCGCTGGCACGTATAACCACTTAGCAAGTACAGACATGTCAAATACACATTGTTGTAATGTTATGATGTATGTATATAAGCGTTACTACGTCATCTTCACAAGCACACATAAGTTTCACAATGCACACACTAAAGCGTGATCAGTTTTCTGCCATCTTTATTTACAGGTATTAGTACATGTGTAGTTTCGTATTTTAATGTATTATATTACAATGTGTAGTTTCGCATTTTAATGTATTATATTACATCTCCCCTTTTTGGGAAAAAATAATGGGAAGAACTATTACACGAAATGTTTCATGTGAGAAAGGATAAGTATGTTTAATGTTCAGTGTGAGCATATATGTCACTGTCTGTATCGGCTGGGAGGTGTCACTGTACGGTCAGAACGAGTGGTGTAAAGGGCTGGTGGTTCTATGGAAGTCCCTGGTTTAGCTTGAGTTGGTTGTGATTTCGTCCTTGGTGGTTGTTGGTTTTGTGGGGTACCAAGGTCTGGAGTTACTGCATTGCCTGTTGAAAGCATGGGAATTCTCTTCTCTGTTGCATTCTGTGGGATTTCTCTGATGTCCACTCTGTTTCGCCTCAGGAGGTTGTTGCTGCTGTCTGGTCTTAAGGTATATCTCCTGGGTTCAAGGTTTCTTGAAATGATTGTTGCTTTTGACCATGTGTCATTGTTGTGGTTGTAGGTAGTCACATGCTGACCAGGATATAATGGTGGTAAGTCTTTAGCACATTTGTCATAGTTGGACTTCTGAACCTGCTGACGATGCTGAAGTTGATCATATGTGCTGTCTCTATGTTGTGGACGGAAGTGGACCTTAGATGGTAAAAGGTCTTTAATTCTTCTATCAAACATAAGTTCTGCTGGACTATCGATCTTTCTGTCTACTGGTGTTGTTCTCCATCTCAAGAGTGCTAGGTGTACATCCTCTGTTCTTGTTTTCTTCATGATTGACTTGATAGTTTGTATCTGTCTCTCAATGAAGCCATTAGATTTAGGGTATCTAGATGATGATGTTGTGTGTTTGATCTTCCAGTCATTAGTGAAATTTATGTATGCTTGACCTGAGAAATGTGGACCTTGTCCGATCTAATTTCATCTGGGATGCCAAATATGCTGCAATACTTCTTTGTAATGTCTGCAATAACAGCTGATGGTGAGGGTTGTGGAAGTTTCTCAATGATGGGAAATTTGCTGTAGTAATCAGCAATAATAAGATAGTCATTATTGTCGATGGAGAAAATATCAGTTCCTATAATGCTCCAAGGGCTCAATGGTATGTCTGATGGTATGAGAGGTTCTCTGCACTGCCTATTGGCATGTTCTTGGCAAATTGAACAGTTTTTACATAGTGTTTCTATGTCCTTGTTTATCTGTGGCCAGTAAACATCTTTCTTTGCTCTCAGTTGTGTCTTCACAATACCAAGGTGACTATTATGGAGCTGTTTAAGGATGATATCGCGTTGTGTTTCTGGTATAATAATGCGATCTCCTTTAAGGATCAGACCATCTTCGATGCTTAACTCGTCCCTCATAGAGTAGTATGGACGGATGTGTGTTGGAACTTCCCTGATAGAGCTTGGCCATCCATGGTATATCAGTTCTTTGAGAGAGTTAAGAATAGGATCTCTCATTGTGTCTTCTCTGATGTGTTCAAGCCGATTATCGCTAAACTTGACAAAATCAACTTTAATGTTTGGGGTAAGATCTGCTATCTTGTTGGGGTTTGGTAGTTTGCTGAGAGCATCTGCAAGACCTATATCCTCTCCTAGGATATACTGAATATTAAAATCATAACCTTGTGTTTCCAATAACAGAGCTTGTAGTCGTGGTGGTGCTGAAGCTATTGGTTTTTTTATGAATCATCTCAAGCGGCTTGTGATCTGAGTGAATTGTAAATGGGTTGTTGAAAAGAAATGTGTGGAAGCGTTTGACTCCAAAACGTACAGCTAGCATTTCTCTTTCAATGTTTGCAAGTTTCTTTTCGCCAGAACTTAATGATTTGCTTTCGTAAGCTACAGGACGAAGTTCTTTGGCATAGTGTCCTTCAGGATTTTTGTCTGGTTGCAAAAGTGCTGCTCCTAGGCCTTTCAGACTGGAATCAACCATGAGAAAAGTGGGTGCTTGCATATCATAGTATTTCAAGCATGCATCAGATGATATGAGGGTCTTCAAATGGTTGAATATGTGTTGATAGTCTTCTGACCATTCATACGGAGTTTCATTCTGTAGTAGGGATCGCAAAGGTTCTGCAGCAGCTGACAAATTTGGTATGAATTGTGCTAGGAAGTTGACAGCACCTAAGAATTGTTGCAGTTCCTTCTTTGTAGCTGGTGTTGGCATGTCATGAATATCTTCAACTTTTTTAGGGTCTCGTTTTACACCATTCTGGGTGTACAGCAATCCAAAAAATTGTATCTCAGTTGCCTTAATTGTACACTTTTTGCTGTTGAATGTTAGCCCATGGGCCTGTGCTACATGCATCAAGTTAATCAAGTTACGGTCATGTTCTTGTTCTGACCTGCCGCATACTACAATGTCGTCCGCAATAGCCACTGTGCCAGAACATTGCTCAACAATGTTGTCAATCTTCTGTTGAAAGATGTCTTGTGATACATTAAAACCAAATGGGAGTCTCTTGAAACAATATCTGCCGAATGGTATTCGACAAGTTGTAAGGGGTTGACTTTCCTCTGCTATCTCAACACTCCAGTATCCGTGTACAGCATCTAGTTTAGAAAAATATCTGGCATTGTGGAATCTGTGAGTTATCTCTTCCACTGTATGCATCTTGTGTGGACAGCGCTTTAGACTGTTGTTTAAATGTTTTGGGTCAAGGCAAACCCGAAGGGAACCATCCTGTTTCAAAACAGTTGTGATACTACTACTACACCAATCAGAATGCTCTTCAACCTTTCTAATAATGTCATTCTGCGCCATCTTTTCTAGTTCTGTGGCAAGTTTCTGTTTAACATGTATAGGATACTTTCTAGGTGGGTCTACCTTTGGTTCAGCGTTGTCTTTTTAAAAAAATCTTGCCTTTCCCGGAAGTTTACCTATTCTGTCAAACTGTTCTGGGAATCGCTGTTTAAGGTCGTCTACTCCAGTGATGTGTAGAGTAAGATGCTCTTTTTCGTCAGCTTTAATGTTGTTAATAGTTACCACACTCAGCTTTTCGCACATTGGTAGACCCAAAATTGCAGGTCCTTCAACATCTACCAAGTAAAATGTTGACGATATCCATTCAGAGTCTCTGTATGAACATTCAAGTGTTACTGCTCCGAAACAGTCTATATTTGTTCCATTGTAAGCTCTTAGCTTTGTCTTGCCACTCCTACTTTTTACATCCCTTGTGGGAAATCCTTGCTCATCCACCTTGTCAGGCATGATCTGTCTGAATATTCTTAAGGGTAGAGTGTTTCCTTGGGCACCTGTGTCTATCTTGAAACGAATATATCTTTCTTTGTACATTTTAATCCCTGGTATTCTGAATTGTACCTTGCAGAAAGCCTGCGTTCTCTTTGATTCGTTACTGAAAGTTAGTACCTTCACAATATCAAAAGTGGAAGGATCACTTTCTTCACTGGAGTCAAAGTCCTCAGTCATCATAGAATGTGTTTGTTTTGATGACTCTCTGCTGTGAATTTTGTGTTGAGCACTGTCTTGTTTCCTCTTGAAACAAAATTTTGTCAAGTGACCCCTCTTTCTGCAGTAAAGACATGTAGAGTCTTTAGCTGGACAGTGGTTTTGTATGTGGTTTAGGCCACAACATTTACACATAGCACCTCTGCTTGTGTTGTGTTTTCCTTGTTGCTTAATACCAGTTGCTTTGTTGTGTTTAGGTTTATAGCTTTTTACTGCATCCACCTGGGCTGCTACTGTACCTTGCTGAATTTGTTTAATGTTTAGTGTTTGTGCCTCGTGTTTCCTGCCTTCATCCAGAAGTTGTTGTAAAGTTAGTGTATCACTCTGGCTCAGTAGCCATTTCTGGAACTCTGGCATTGGTGTGCTAAGAAGGATCTGTTCAATAATTCGCTCTTTTTCCTCTTCTTTGCTAAATTTACATACACTTGTTTTCTCCTTAATGCGAGTGAAGAAATCGTCTAGACTTTCATCAGGTTTCTGTCGCAGGTGGTGAAGTTCTAATCTTTCTACTAATATGGATCGTTAAGCTTTTTTGCGTCGGTCCGGTATCGGCCGCTGCCACCATGTAATGTTATGATGTATGTATATAAGCGTTACTACGTCATCTTCACAAGCACACATACGTTTCACAATGCACACACTAAAGCGTGATCAGTTTGCTGCCATCTTTATTTACAGGTATTCGTACATGTGTAGTTTCGTATTTTAATGTATTATATTACAATGTGTAGTTTCGCATTTTAATGTATTATATTACAATTGTAAAAGGTTTACGGGTACCTGAACGTGAAACATTTTCTTGTACTTTAGTAAATCAAATGTAAATAAAATGTTGTCTTTACCTTCAACACAGAAAGGTGTATATATCAGTTTCATGGAAGCGCAAAAATAACTTACAATTAACGTGACAATACAACTACTACAAGATAAGTGAAGATGAAGTTAAAACTACAAAAACACCTTTACCTGCCAGAACAAATACGTCAAGTAAGACGACAAGATGTCACATCCTCATGCCTGTCGATGGTCAATCAGTTTTAACAAATCTACGTTGTTATTGTATGTCCTGTCAAATTTCAAAAGCACAATCATTCTACAATGTAACAGAACATTTATTAATCATATCCAATATTTAGTTAAATGATAATAGATAAAGAGAGAAAAGGAAAAAAAAAACAGCTCACTGTCGACCAAACGATCTTCATCACAGATAAGAATTACGAAAATATGGCATCCGTCTACGCACATTCAAATAATTTTATTTAACCGAAATACACTGATGTAATGGTAATTTCCTATCTTTCGTACCTTTTTGGTCTGCAGTGAATATATGTAGTTAGGTGTTGTTTCGTAATAAATTTAAGAAAATCCTGGTTCGAGATCAAAACCAGGTGCAAAAATCTTTAAGCGTTTATTCTAGTTACGACCACGTTAGTTTAAATATGACAAACTATACATACCACGAACTGGTGACAGAGATGGACAATTGTAAGAGTGCAGCGAATTCAGTTATATAAGCAGTTTCAGTGGAACGTGCAAGATCTGGATCTAACTGCAACATATCCGGCATCGGTTAATGTCACGTGAATCTGTGACGTAATTTTCAAGGAGTGACTGACTTTGTTTTGAAAATAATCCAAGGTCTTTGCATCTGCAAATGATTGTAGAATACACCTTGTTGCCTTTAAAATTTCAGATCAAAATAACATTGTAATAAAGTTGTTAAATATCACTGTGGCGTGAGCCATAAACAACACACTGATATTGAATTTTCCGCAAATATTCGTTGTCCCAAAAATCTAAACCCGATTACTCTAAACGTGCCAACAAGATAGATCCTGTCTATGTCGATAAACTAAATTTGAAATGCAAATGAGAAACACTTGAGTAAATTTTTTTTATTTTTTTGCACTTGATTGTCGCTAAGAGTTGTTGAACTTTTTAGTCCCTTCTGTGCGATTTCCTAGACTCTACTATTTGTCTATCCTCTCTTCGTGACAGCCAAAGGCGAGTCCTCCTTTTCTATCCTTTTTCATATCCTTGCGATCCCTACTTTCTTTTGTAATCGAATACAGCACACTGAATGAATGAATGACAGAACACTGAAGAAATGAATGAATTACAGCACACTGAAGGAATGAATGAATTAATGACAGTACACTGAATGAATAGAAAAACACTGCTTATCCAATCGTGTAATGAGACATTTCCTTTAAAAAAAATGAACTCTCATAACTGTCACGTGTGTGACACATAAATCACCTCAGTTTCACTCAAGCATTCACTGACCGTGACTTTATCAAAGCAACAAAAACTCATGCTCACAACCTAGTTACAACAATCAAACAGCCAACTGGATCACACATAACATCAAATATGAATCATCCAAAACTTACTTATGTAACATCAATGAACTTCCTTGTGGAGCACAGGTGACTGGCACCTATAAATTGTCTACAAACAATCAAACGACTATTTGACACCGATCAAATGTCAACTACAAAATCAAAAAAAAAAAAAAAATGCCTAAATCATTTAGTAAATGTTTTATTTAAAAAAAAATAATTAAAACTCCATTTTTAAAAATGTATTGTGACATGTTATGTTTCAGCTGATTATAGAAGTGTGAAAAAAAAGGCTTAAAGAATATTACAATTGTAATCACAAAGTTAAGCAGTTTAGTTTAATACAAGTGAAAATACTAGTACCTTAAAATAACTGTTCCCTTAAAACTTCAGCAGCTTGTCTTTCTGTTTCTTAAATTCATATGCTTTAATAGTTCCTAAACCATATTCTTCTGTAAGACGACGCACAGAGACACCACGATCAAGCTTCTGCAATAACTCTACTTTCGGCGCTATCGTCGATAACAACCCACGCTTCCTTTTCTTATTCCTACTGTTATCAATAGGAGAATATCCAGCTCTTTTCGACATTTTCACAATGAAATTAAACTCAAAACCACAATAAGCTCAGAAATATCCACACATGTGAGCTGGTAGCAGTGTGTTAAGTTATTTTATATTCATAGAGGGGGAGTTAAATGTTTGAGATCCTCACATGTGCGTCTAGTATTTTGTAGACGCACATTTGAGCGTATCTAGATTAATTATATGTTTAATTATTTGCGTACTTCTTCTTCTTCTTCTTCGTACACTCTCAGACGTCCACTTGAATGTTCTCAAAGAAAGCAGTAGTCAGTTTGAGGCTATTTGAATCCCCGTAAAGCTTTTCCACGAAAGGAGCTGGCGTCGGCCATATGCACTTTCTCTGTACACATATAAGGGGCAACTTTGAAGCAGATGTTCAGCAGTCATTTTATCAGTGCCACAGTTACACTGATCGGTAGTTCCTATCTTTAGCTTGTTGAATAGATGGTATCTCAATCTGTTGTGGCCAGTGCGGAGTCTGAAGATTACCACTTGTTCTCTTCTGTGGAGCTGGTAGTAAGCATCATTCTGTGTGTGACCTGGATGTTCTACATTCCATTTGTTTCTGTAACTGATTCTGAATAAAACTCGTTGCCTCCTCAAAAGTTATGCTTGCATCAGGCTGAGGTAGATGTGAACCTTCTTTTGCCATTCTGTCAGCCTCTTCATTGCCTGCGATGTTACAATGAGATGGGATCCATTGGATCACAATACTTTTGAATCGTTGACAAAGTTTGTGGAGCACTACTCTGAGATCATCCAGGTCTGTATTATTTTGGCTTTTCAACGATGCAATTACTGACTGTGCATCAGTAAAGAAAGCAACTTGTCTCTCTGACCTTTCTTCTGTCAATATAACCTCTGCTGCAGTTTTCAAGGCCTCTGCCTCTGCTCTGAAGTTGCTGGAGAATCGTCCTGTCGCCACTAACAGCCTTTTTTCTGCACCAGTGCTTAAGGTCAGAAAGACACCCCCACCTCCATTTTCTGTTGCATTTGTTGCTGATCCATCTGTGTATGCATGGGTCCAGGTGTTGCGTGGATAATGTGTCTCTATGTATTTTGTCGCTATGGATTTTCTATCTGTTGCAGGTTGGCTCTTTTTACTTTCAATTCCAGGAATGTTTTCTATCATTTTAGGGAAACGATTTTGTTTCCAAATTGGAAGCTTGTGTGCAGTGTAGATGGGTTTAACAGTGGATATTTCATCTAATTATTTGCGTACGACCGAGCACCATTTTTAAACGGGTATGGCGCGGTTTTTCGCGGTGATCTGTTGCTATCCAGCCAATGTACTGGATGCGGATTCAGATGTTCCCCCGTCCTGTATAGACGCGACATTTTTCATGTGCTTGTCCTTAGACTAGGAAAGACACGGTTATAAAGAAATTATAATCATCTGAAAGATGAAGACGATATTCTTGATGAGCAATACCAAGAATCGTTTTATTTCAAATATTTATCCAGAAACGGCTCGATTTAAGTATCTCGCCTCCGATACTTAGTCTCCTGTAAACGTTATGGCAGAGCTTCAACTTGACCAGATGTCAAGTTGCTAGTGCGTCCCTCTAACGCTACGAGCTGATTGAAGCGTAAAGGAATATAAATAACTACGTAAAGAATATTAACGGTCACTTCGTCAGAACCATGTATACTACCAATCCGTTAACTTTGACGTAGTAACGGCTAGTGCAGTCAGTCAACGTCCATGTTGATTATTTTTGACTACATATTTTTCCTGCCATGAATAAAATATTGATCGTCTACCTTACTGATGTCAACGTATATAATGTCCGAACTCCTGATGTCAAAGTATCGTCAAATAAATATGCTTCGTACTAACTCTTGCAACGAGTCCAGCATCTCTTCGTTGCTTGTTACCAAGTTTCATGATCATTAACTAGATCACAATCATGGGATCATACAACGGCCCACAACACATTCGCGTTACACAGAAATACGTCGGCCATATGTTGTAAGCCCGACAGCCCTGACAACATCATTGTCTGACAGAGTCCAGTAAAAAAAGCACATCGGTAACAGTTTGGCGGCCATTATGTGGGGAAAATTTCTCCTTTCAAGTTTGCTGGTTAACGGCCGACCTAACTGACCTCTGCGTGGTCAACCTGTACATCGTGTCAAGCCATATTGTGAGGGTCAACGATGGATCGTGGTAACTGATAGTCTTTTGCTCACCATGCAGCGCCCGATACCTATCGACATTACGTTCGCGAGGACCGGGATTTTTATCAGATAAGTGGCTGACTATTTTTGTGCATTTTGTCACTGCTGCATGTTTTGGTCGAGCCTTTCTTTTATTATGTCCACCTTTAATCTCAATGTTCTATGTTTTATGTGCCATGCGGGAAGGTTGGGTGGAGACCTACGTGAGATTCATCCCAGCTTCACACCAGGGCCCACGTTAGGCGTTCTTTAGGACATTTGCAGATTTCCCGCAGTGGAAATTCCCGCTTATATTTGCCTAAGCATTTCGGTCCACTGTGCTTGGTTGTCTGTGACACCTTAGTGTTTAGACGTGATGTGCTGTTTTTATTGTTGTTATTGTGATACTTTTTTCTCTGTGCCTTAGTTTATTGATTGCTTTTGTTTCTAACTGTTGTTCTCCACCTTACTATCCTTGATTTATATACAAATTTTCTATTTATACACTGTACTGTTGCTTGTCTCGTATCTTTTTTCGCAGTGTCATTGAATTTTTTGCAATACTTTTACTTTATTTCCACTTTATTCCTTCTTTGATTCTGCGAACGTTTTCATTCGTACTTTGGTATCACGTCTTCTTATCAGTTGTTCTCAGTTTCTTCATCATATACTGCCTGTCTTATATGCTCTATTAATTTTTTTTCTTTCTAATGCATGATTTATTGATTGATTATTAATTATATTGTAATATTAGCATTCCTGAGATTAAGAGGAATTTAAACATAGGTTCGGGGGACAAGAACCTGTCACACATTAATTAGATGATACTTTTATTTTATTCAACAAATAGTTGACTACGTGAGTTAGCAACTCATGACAAGATGTCTATATTAGACTATTTTATCAAGCAAGGTAAAGCGCTTAGAATGGAACTCACAGGAGTTAAAGCGATTCGCAACCTCTGAATATGCGAAAGCCCAGGAACATGAATTACAGAAATTTCAGATGGAGGAAAGAAAACGTCAGATGGACGCAGATGACAAGAAACTTCAGATGGAATCTGACAAACAGTAACGTCAGATGGACGCTTGTCGTAAATTTGATAGGTAGTAGAGATAGATTTAGTCCTTCTGGATAAAAATGAAAACAGGTGGTAACTAAGTGAGAATTAAGGTATAAAAAATAGAGTTCACCAGTGAATTGTTCAAGGGTGTCGTGAAGTGGTCTGATTCACAATCCCGTCATTCTTTACACAAACAACACGCCATACTTTATAAATACTACAGGAGAGCAGAACCAATGAAACGCCGTCTTTATTCGGTTGTTTACAAATAACGATTACGCATGGTGGCTCAAATATGTGCAAACAAGTGGAGAATGGAATTAAGCTACAGCAATAAGAGCGAAGTACCACATGGAAGAGGTCACCAAGGCAATACTAGGAATGTTGCTCTACCCGTAAGTACTAAGACTTCCGCGAATAGTGATATGGTAATGGAGAAGTCGCAAGTAGAATGCATCGGCACATCAGGTTAGTCCATAGTTTTGCTGTTTGGGCTACGCCTAGGAAAAGACGGTAGTATGACAATTATCGCAATAGAGAAAGATTAATTCAGGGTATATTTTAAGCCTAATATGAAGGAAATCGCTCCAGAAATAAGGAAGATAATTGAATTCATAGTTTTTCATAATTGAATAGCGAGACAAATTAGGCATACATTTTGAGATACGCAAACACTCCTTTAGCCGCTGCTCTCTCTGGCGCCGGATGTGACGTATAAATAAACCTTGCCTTCTGCGAATTCAGGGCAGTCAGATTTGAAAATCACAGCAAGCGGAAAAAGAAAAAAGTGTTAATGAAGAGTGCCTTTGCCTTCTGTATCTGAGAGCAGACCATTACAACCATTAACAGCTCGACTGTGTGTGCCTAAGGGTAAGAAAGAATATAAATATATGTATTTCTATTGATTAATTACAGTGTGCGTTAGGACGTTTGTAGATGTGCTTGAACTACTGTGTAAATTTCTGGAGGACTTACCAGCCTGAGTATATTTAAATAAATTAAGAATGGAAGCAGAAAAGGTGTTCATGGTTTTAAAAAAGCATTTAAAGAATTATTTCTTGATGGAATGGCTTACACACCAGGAACGAAGGAAAGGATGAAAGGAATTGTACTACTGTATTGCTTAAGCTATTACTTAGTATTTTTACACTAGACCTAATAAATGTATGGAGGCGCATCATGGACAGATCGCTATAACCAAGGAATTGGAGAAAGATATGTTCACAGTGAACTAAAGTGTGTTAATGCTGTCTTGATATGACCTGTGCGTCTATCTGCACTCTGTCGTTTGAAACTATCTCTTACCTCCTACTTCTGTAGAAAGGGGATAGAGATAAGCAATATAGTGGTGAAATTGAATATATTTCAGGTTGTCTCCTGTAACTGACATCCACCTCAAGGAGCTTCAATCTAATATAGGAGCTTGTGGTGCGAGTGCCCTTGATGCTATAGGGACGGTCACCCAATCCTAAGCCTGGAGGAGACACAATTTCCTGCCAGAACAGAAGTGGAACAGAATCAAAGCCCATATTTCAAGCTAGGTAGCCACCCAAGACTACTGTTCGGTTAATGCAGTATCACCACAAAATAGTTTATGATGATCCAGCAAAGCATTTTATCTAGGCAACCGTCTTAGTCAGAAATAGACTACCTTAAGTAACTGTGAAAAAGTTTGAAGCAATACTAGAAAAAGACTGTCTTCAACAAAGTGATGTCAGCTTAAAGAGGAGAACATTTATTTATAATTCAAAAGAACTGTAGATAACTGTGACTAATTTCAAGTGTTTTATTTATTTACTTGTGTAATTGAATTTGAGTTTTCTTGAAAGATTTTCAAGCAGAAACGAAAAACAAACCTGTAAAATAAATTGTACACATTTACCAGCAGACTTACTTAAATTATTTAAGTTAAGTTACAGTTCTTGTTGGTAGATAAATTAGTTAATACCCCTAGCAGAGTTAATAATAATAATAATAATATAATAAAAGGAGGATCTTGAGAGGGAGCCCATAAGAATCTAGGAAAATACAGTATCATCATACCTAGAAACATATACAACTTGGTCTTACCTTTGATATCTATACACCCTTACTCTTTTCAGAGAAGGGGGTATTTCTTATAAGACCAGTCTCTTATCTGGCACTATCCTGGTATCATATGATCCCTTTTTGTGTCCAGGATATCTTTATTTATTTCAATAACATCAACCCTCTCGTGACACTGGTGTCTCAGTCCGGAGATTCATGTACCACCCTGGGGTCTTTTCTTTGAGACATTCAGGTTTATAGTATCACTTGTATTCTCTGAGTTAGCAGTAGGAGAATAATTTTATAATAAAAATAAAATTTTAGTAAAAACTAAAACTAAATGAAGCACTTTGTAGTACCATTGAGTACAAACCAAAATTGTGGTGACTGGATACACTGACAGTAGTCTTTAATTAATTAGCCTTGTGTTTGTATTAATTTTAGAGAGGTTGAGTGTCTGCAAAATATTGAATGAGTATGGCAGACTTGGCAAAGTTTCGGTCTGCTACAGTGCAGTCGGCAAAGAAGTTTTGGTTAAGTGGTGTCGCAAAATTGGCTCAAATACATTGCAAACGTGGCTTCGCATAGTTTTACAGACCATTCACCGATCGCTTATCATAGGGCCGGCCGCTTACAAAATGGCGGTGTATCGACAAACTGTCAATGAGACATCGGCAATCGGCAAGGATAAATATGAGCAAAATGGAATTATTGTGAAAAGGATTTCACCTTTTATTCCAGGAGAGGATTGTGTATAACTGTATATAAGGAAAAACAGTAGGAAGTTATAATTTATGGAGATCAATGCGTATTACGGCTGTCTACAGTTAAGCTGAAAGCCTGTAAACCCACATCTGTTCTAAATATCAAAATTACCAAGTAGCAGTTGGTGAAATTACATGGATAGGACGATAGAGATATATCGGCTGTACAAAACAAGATAGGACGGAACAGTATGGATAATATATAAGCCGAGGATGAGAAGGGGAAAGTTTCGGGCAACGCACAGATTCTGTGAAATAGCTGCTTCAGGAAGAAATTTCAGATCGAGTTTTAGGCTGTGACGTCAGTGCCCCTCGACCGTCTGCCAGATCCTTATAAAGAGCGGAGCATTAAACTGAAAGGACACACTGAAAGCCGGTTTGAGACAGACTGGAGGCAGAGCTCGCCACTACACATGTACCATCTGAATTGTGAGCGGATCGCCAGAAATTTTCAGTCCAGTGTCTGAAGTCTGAGGGTAAGCGAAATTATGATAACTATCATGTATAATATTTTTTTAACTGCAGGTTCGTATAAACTTCTCAAAATATGCACGTAGAATATTCATTGGTATAAATGTATTGTGATTTTTAATATGATTTAAACATGTACTATGTGGATGATTGTTGCTTGTACAAAAACGAATCACAACTAGCCCCACAGCCAAATGAAGATAATATCTATCATATTAATTGCTTTATCGCTTACGAAGATAAAGGCAGTCCCATGGCAAGAGATTGTCATAGGGAAATGAAGTGTTAGAAGCTTCATCATGGAAGATCCCGCTTTTACGAGGTTAGGTGACCAGTTCCCTCCCTCGCTGCCTTTTCCTTCCCTAGCTCAAGAGCACAACTGAGTGCACATTTACAGCTGGTAAACTTTAGTGTTCCACAGCCAGGTTTCAGTTCCAAAACTATGTAATTGTGCTACCGAAGAAAGCAACCTGATCGCTTGGTCAGTCGGTCACTCACTTTAGCTAATAGTGTATTAAGTTCGTGTAGATGCTATGAATGGCATCAGTATTTAAGTTTGTACCTGATGTAGTTGGAAAGATCAAGTTATAAAAAATTAAAGGATGTACAGGAGAGGAATAAACCAGATGATGATTATTACTGAGAATGTTAATACTAATCCTGTATCATTGAAAGGATGTTACTTACTGTGACTGTATAACTTTGACATCTGATGACTGACTAGTCTGACATATGTGCTAGTCAGTTACAATTAATTGAAATGTTAATATTTCTGTATCACTGAAATGATGTCCTTACTTACTATGATTGTATAACTGTGACATCTGATGACTGACTGGTCTGACATATGTGCTAGTCAGTTACACGTCTAGCCAGATACTAGCCAAGGCTGATATGATATTTCAGGTTCCATGAAATAACTCAAACCAGACTGTCAAGTATCAGAAGCCTGTGTTGTTCATCAGAGGCAATCCCACAAAAGTGCAGGACCCCAAAGAGTGAACTACAGCTGGTAATTGGTATCCCTAGTGCTGGGTCTACCAATGCTGATATCTACAAAGGACAGTTCAGTGTCAGCAGCCTCAAGATGCTCAGGTAAGTGTTATTTAAGACACTGACCACCTATATATATATATATATATATATATATATATATATATATATATATATATATATATATATATATATATATATATATATATATATATATATATATGAACCAACAGCCAATAGTTGTGATAGGAAACAAATCTACAACAGTATTCAAATCATAATAGATTTCAGTCAAATGATGACAGTAATGTGTAAAGTCAGAGGACTAAGAGAACAATGATACAGTAAAAGTGATTCCAGTTTTCATTAACTTTATTGTTCAAGATCCTGAAGTCTAAAAGGACAAGACTACTTTTTAACATTGCTGAGTGACGGTTTCTAGTAAAATCATTTTCTTCAAGGACAGAAAATCCTACAAAAACATTAGTTTAGAAATAATAGTAATTGTGTGAATATTTTTCATATATTTTAATGCTCATTTCCATATAGCAGAAATAGAAGATCAGGGTATATATTAAAAGATTTTAATTGTACCTGAGGACTTATGTACTTTTTACACTTGTGTTTAAAGTGAATGTTCATTTTATTTATCCCCTAGACATTAAGTAATCATAAGATAGTCACAGGGAGGAGACACCTTAAATCCTGGTACTACTTCTTACCAACTGTGCCAGGATTTTCATAGTCTGACTATTTCTATGATATCTATACACCAGTGCTTATTTCTAAGACTGGGGTATTACTGGTAAGACCAGAACTCTTTACTGGCACCTGGATATCCATCTGCCAACCCTACTCTTACATAAATATATAATTTTAAATAACCTCCCGCTACAAGTGGGGAGGCCCTTATTCAATATGTGACAAGTCAGTGTGACAAGTTTATTGAAAGGGAAGATAAGAAGTTGGAAACAGAAAAGAATTTCAACTTGAAGCTGATAGGGAGGCTAAGAAACTAGAAGCTGAAAGAGAGGAAAAGAGATTGCAACTAGAAGCTGATAGGGAGGCTAAGAAACTAGAAGCTGATAGGGAGGCTAAGAAACTGAAAGCTGAGGAGAGAAGAAAGGCTGCTGAAAGGGAGGAAAAGATGTTGCAAATGGAACATGAATTGAGAATGAAAGAGCTTGAACTTCAAGGAAATGTTACAAGTAATGGAAGTAGTCCAACTACCTCTGACACTAGAGCAAGTCAAGGTCCCTCAAATGGAGCCATGAATTTTCACTTGGATCCATTTGTGGAGAAAGAGGATAAAATTGAGTCATATCTAAGTAGATATGAGAGGTTGGCCACTAACTATGGCCTAGAGAAGGAGAAATGGAGCCTTAAGCTATCACAAGGGCTGAGAGGAGTTTCTTAAGAAGTGTATGCAAAACTCGGAAAAGAAGACCAGGAAAATTATGAAATCTTGAAGCAGGCATTGCTGGTTCGATATGAAAAGAACTCCGAATTTTATAGGAAGAAATTCAGAACTGCTAAGCTACTTTCTGGAGAAACCTACCACCAATTCTCTGCCAGATTAGAAACCTACTTGGAGAAGTGGACTGCGCTGGGAAAGTATCAAGACCTAAAAGAAATGGTCATGATGGAACAGGGGGAGATTTTAACAGTTGCTGGGAGATATCAGACAGCTCAGAAAGAGATAGCAGGAATTAAGAAGAGGCCAGGAGAAAATAGTAGGCCACCCCCAAACCAGGATGAGTATGATAATAGGAACCAACAACACAAATACAAGCAGGGTTATGACAAACCTAAATTTGACCATAGAGATAGAAACCCTCAGGTACAAGATAAGAAACCCTACAGACAGGGTGATAAGTGGTGCAAAATTTGCAAAATGAACAACCACAATACTTTGGACTGTGGAAAGATAATACCTCCATATTACGCTGCATGTATGATAACAGGGGACAAGGGAAGGAAGGAACTGACAGGCAGTCAGATAGATCTCTATTATCCCCCCCCCCACCTGTGAAGAAGTAACATGTAACGGCACTAAAATATTGTGCCTTTGTGATTCAGGATTGGAATTTAACTCAGTCGTGAGTGCATCCTTAGTGCACCCTGATTAATATACCACAGAAAAAGTGAAGTTGCAAGGGGCATTAAAGGGAACAGCCACCATGACACTTCCCATAGCAAGGATCAATGCCAGGACTCGCTACGTGGAAGGAGTGATTAGTGCAGCAGTGAGTGATGATCCTATGTACTCGCTGGTAATAGGAACTAAATATGTCTTCTTGAGTGACCCAATAAAACCTGTGATCATGGCAACACTCCAGACCATGTCAACCCTAAGAAGGAGGAGGGAAGTCCAATTAATATTCATCCGAGAAAGATGAAAAAGGCCCAAGCTAAAGATAGCACATTAAAACCTTGCTTTGGCAAACTGCCAAAAAGCCATAACCCCCCAAAGAAAGGATAGTTTTATGTGAATGATGGATTGCTTTACAGGAAAGCTGGAGCAGGACCCAATGGGCAAAGCCAGTTAGTACTGCCATTTATTTACAGGGACAAGGTTATGGAATTAGCACATGTTGTATCAGACGGTGGACATATGAAAATCGGTACCACTTGTCAAAGGACATCAGTGCATCATTATTGGCCAGGCATCGCTGAAGACATAGCTCGGCATGTGACTGCCTGTGCACAATGTAGCAAAGAAAACACCACACGTTGGGAAAATCAACAATACCCAGGGAAGCATTGGGGCGGACGTAGGCCTGAAAATAAACAGGTAGACCTAGTGGATAGGATGGCGCCATCTCACAAAGGGTCTTCCAGACAACAAGTTACCATGGCAACTCTCCGTATTGTACAGGGAGGGGATACAACACATCCCATACCGACCAAAGTTTGCTCGGAACACCAGGTACTGGCTAAAAATAGGAGTGTGGTTGGTCAGCCACCTTTGATAACGAAACTGCGATGAATCCCCAGGAAAATAGGTAGTGGGAGATTGGGCTGTGCTAACAATTTGACTGATGCACAGCCAACTTCCTTATACAGCTATTTACATTAGCATTAGAAAGGGCTCCGGCAACAGTGGTAGTTGGCCGGCCCATTGGAAGTATTGATACGGACATGGACTGAACTAACATACATAGCAACTTTACAGGGAGAATTGATTTCTTGGTGCAGGAAAATTCATTTCCCCATATGAATCATATTATCGCGCCAGTGGGGTTTAGCTGAGGAAATCCTCTGGTGAACATAGACTCTGCATAGATTACATGAAATTGAAGGCTTTCACAGAGTCACAAATGGATCTAAGTAAAGGGTATTACCAGATTCCCGTCAAGCCTGGCATCAGACCATTGCTGGCCTTCAGCACTTCGGAGGGGCACTATGAGTTCAATATGTTGCCTTTTGGTTTGAAGAATACTCCGAGTTTTTTCTCCAGGATGATGAGGAAATTACTGGATCCCTTACAAAACCAAGCTATCACTATTTCATGGATGATATCCTCATAATCTACGGAAACATTTGAGGAACATCTAACATCCCTGGATCTCAGAATGTTGGGGCAGATTTCTTGAGTAGTCCCCGACCTGAAGGAAACCAGGAGAGTAGGAAGGAAGAGTAAACCTCCTATTGGGTGAATGCCTTGGTTGTGAGTCCAGACAGGAAGCTCCACCAGATGGTTCACGCTTTTGAATTGGGGGGCTGTTGTCGTGAAGTGGTCTGATTCACAACCTGTCATTCTTTACCCAAACAGCACGCCATACTTTATAAATAATATAGGAGAGCAGAACCAATGAAACGCCGTCTTTATTCGGTTGTTTACAAAAAAACGATTACGTACGGAGGCTCAAATATGTGCAAACAAGTGGAGAATAGAATTAAACTACAGCAATATGAGCGAAGTACCACGTGGAAGAGCTCACCAAGGCAATACTAGGAGTGTTGCTCTACCCGTAAGTACTAAGACTTCCACGAATAGTGATATGGTAATGGAGAAATCGCAAGTAGAATGCATCGACACATCTGGTTAGTCCATAGTTTTGCTGTTTGGGCTACGCCTAGGAAAAGACGGTAGTATGATAATAAAAGATAATTATCGCAATAGAGAAAGATTAATTCAGGGTATATTTTAAGCCTAAGATGAAGGAAATCGCTCCACAAATAAGAAAGATAATTGAATTCATAGTTTTTCATAATTGAACAGTAAGACAAATTAGGCATACATTTTGAGATACGCAAAAACCCCTTTAGCCACTGCTCTCTCTGGTGCCGGATGTGACGTATTATTAGACCTTGCCTTCTGCGAATCCAGGCCAGTCAGATTTGAAAATCACAGCAAGCGGACAAAGAAAAAAGTGTTAATGAAGAGTGCCTTTGCCTTCTGTATCTGAGAGCAGACCATTACAACCATTAACAGCTCGACTGTGTGTGCCTGAGTGTAAGAAAGAATATAAATATATGTATTTCTATTGATTAATTACAGTGTGCGTTAGGACATGTGTAGATGTGCTTGAACTACTGTGTAAATTTCTGGTGAACTTACCAGCCTGTGTATATTTAAATAAATTAAGAATGGAAGCAGAAAAGGTGTCCATACTTTTAGAAAAGCATTTAAAGAATTATTTCTTGATGGAATGGACCACACACCAGGAACGAAGAAAAGGATGAAAGGAATTTTATTACTGTATTGTTTAAGCTATTACTTAGTATTTTTACACTAGACCTAATAAATGTATGGAGGCGCATCATGGACAGATCGCTATAACCAAGGAATTGGAGAAAGATATGTTCACAGTGAACTAAAGTGTGTTAATGCTGTCTTGATTTGACCTGTGTGTCTATCTGCACTCTGTCGTTTGAAACTATCTCTTACCCCCTACTTCTGTAGAAAGGGGATAGAGATAAGCAATATAGTGGTGAAATTGAATATATTTCAGGTTGTATCCTGTAACTGACATTCACCTCAAGGAGCTTGACTCTAAGAGGTGGAACAGAATCAAAGCCCATATTTCAAGCTAAGTAGCCACCCAAGGCTACTGTTCGGTTAATGCAGTATCACCACAAAATAGTTTATGATGATCCAGCAAAGCATTTTATCTAGGCCACCGTCTTGGTCAAAAATAGACTACCTTAAGTAACTGTGAACAAGTTACAGAATTATGAAGATGCCTAACCCCCTAAAAAGTGCAGAAGTCCCCCGAAGGTCAAACGATTAGCACTAGGGTTGATAAAGTAAAGAAAGAGTTCCCAATTAATCTATCCTGCAGAAGTTAACAGTATTAGCCCCGAAGGGGTAAAAATTATAAAAAGTTAGCACTAGGACGTGGCAATAAAGGAATAGAAGATTGTGAAAGTAAAGAACAGTAGTTTGCCATTGCTTTCTGAACGGTACGGCACTTATACCATTGTTAAAAATCTACAAAGCCTCTGCTAAAAAGCAGGTTTCGAACATATTGGATTATGAACAAAGAAAAAGTGGGACAAAATGATTATACACAGAGTTATTCACTCCTCTTATTCACACCCTGTCAATCTGTGGCCACATTCAATCTCGCTTACCTAATAGTTGTTTACCAACATCTTGAACATAATCACCAGGGTACATGTAACAAAATCCAGTGTTGTGCTTCGCCAAAGTAAGCCCCAGCTCCTCCACGAATGATTAATCCTCCTAATGGGGAACGCTTACTTTGGTGGTGATTATTGGATATGATAATGTTATGTCCAAGAGTTCAGGTAGCAAAGTAATTACCAAGATCTAGTGTTCACAGAGTACAGTAGTATTACTTCCAATAATTAAAGGAAATGTCTGGTGGGTAAATCTTTCTGGATAAATCCACTTGACAACACAATGGTCAGTAGTCGGGAACAATGTTTTATATATATATATATATATATATATATATATATATATATATATATATATATATATATATATATATATATATATATATATATATATATATATATATATATATATATATATATATATATATAGCCACAGCGGGCTGATATAATGGATGTAAAAAATATGGTTATTTTATATGTCCAGTTATACTTATTCTTATTGTTCATAAACTTGGGCTCTCTCTCTGGATAAAGCAATAGGACCGCACAGGTCAACCTCTGAGACCCGATAAATAATAAATAAGAATGTTACTGGAGCTATTTCAGACTTAGACCTAGACATAGGCGTAAGCTTAAGCTTAGCCGCTGGCAGGCTGGTTTCGTGATCAGTACTAGATATAGGAGAAACAAAACCTTTTTTAATCACAATATCGATATCCTATTCTATCACGCGCAAAGTTAAGATCTCTTATCCACTCCATCATTTAATTAAATTAAAAGCACACAGGTCTTAGCCTATCTTATCATGCTGCGCTCACGGGTTTGGATTTTAAGGTATGTGACCTTTTCCCTTCCCGCCTCGGTAAACTCTCAGCGCACCATATCAGTGATAATTTAATTATGACTACTTTACAAATATCGCTTGTCATTACTAGCTACATGGTATTTGTTTCGCCACATGATCTTTCATTAGTCACTTACACAATTACACGTAATGAATTAGAAGTAAATTTATATTCCGTCAATAGTCAGTCGCCTAGTGTATTTAACAGTCAATTAAAACATCTCTTTCTGTGTGATAGCGAGTGATTAACTTTACATTACAGCTGGAAAATGTTAGCTATATGTTATTTAATTCGCCAGTCTTGGCACTAAGAAAAATCCCAGTGAATTATAATGAGGAACTTAACACATTAAATCACTTAAATGCTAATATATATATATATATATATATATATATATATATATATATATATATATATATATATATATATATATTACCGCAAACCAGAAAAATGAAACTATCTCCACGGAAATCTAAGAATCCACTTTTCACAATGGCTAGAAACACGAGCTAGACTTCCAAAATATCCTGAGCGTACTGATAAACTGACTTTGGTCGATCAGAGTATATAAACTGAAAACTGTTATTTTCACTAACTAGTGCGAGAAATCGCGCCTTCCTCTATATCAGTGGAATCAACTCGTTCGACTCTTGATATAAGATTTTCTGTCCCTTTTTTGCCGACCAACAACACAGAATCAGCTAGACGAACAGACCCGCTTTGATCTCGTCTCTTCTGCTTATTATCTCCCCTTGGGACCGCAGACACCCGAATGTGGTCGGTAACTCTTGCTCGCGTTTTCCCTGATCGAAGAACCGATTAAATATAGCCGCGCGCTCCTGTCTGTTCAACAATGCTTAATTGCCAAGCCGGCTCGCGTGATAATTGAGATAGCGAATCAGGGCTCTTGTTGACTGTTATTTTGCCTGTCTGAACGAAGGTAAACGTTGTCAGCACACGTCAACAGAAAAAAATAGGCTGGCTTCAAAGGTGAGTCTACAGTCAGTGAATTTCGTGGCTTTCGCATAGCAAAAACTTATAACCTTAGATGGGGGGGGGGGGAACAAAGGTGGACGGTCACTGCTGCACTATTTATGTGTGTGTATCTGTGTGTGTGTGTGTGCGTGCGTGCGTGCGTGCGTGTGTGCGTGCGTGCGTGCGTGCGTGCGTGCGTGCGTGCGTGTGTGTGTGTGTGTGTGTGTGTGTGTGTGTGTGTGTGTGTGTGTGTGTGTGTGTGTGTGTGAGACAACGCTGAAACACAGAAAATGCAAATGGAAGCTACTGAAAACGAAAATCGTAGACATCACGAACAGAAATTATTATCTTTAGAACTTGAGAGGATCAAGTTAATGGTACTAATGCACAAAATGCTCCTGAAACTCAAGCTACTACACGCAAGAACCATTCTGGTTCTTACAAGATCAGATTGCCTCCATTTAAGTCTAATTAAGACGATATAGTATTCTATCTAAATAGATTCGAGGTCATATGTGAGTCTCAAAAGATAGATAAATCAGAATATTGTACACGACTTATGAAACTTCTCACAGGAGAAGCTTTAACAGCAGTTTGTATGGTGGAAGGACCTAACAAAAATGACTACAATACTATCAGGTGTATTTTACTAAAAAAAATATTAACTTGACGAAGACGGTTATCGGCTCCGTTTTAAAAGCATACTGCCAGAGAATGGAAAGGACTTCTCTGATTTCATTGCAACTATACGTCTTACTTTTTCTCGCTGGGTTGAACTTTCAAGAATAGAGCACACATATGAAGCCCTTATGGACTTAATGCTCCGGGATAAAGTGATGTCCGCAGTCAACCCACTATTTCTCTCCTTCCTGCATGAGCGAAGGCCTACTAACCTGACTGTTACTGAAGAAATAGGTCGTCAGTTCCTTACCGCACATCCAAACATGGTTGTTAGCAACTCTAACGTCAGGGAAGCATTACCGGTGGCATCAGCTATGCCTTAAAATAATAACTTACGACATAGGTCACAAAGCACTGATCGTAATTTTGGTAGGGGAGATTACCGGAAATACAGATCTCACCAAGGAAATCAATTCCGTAGCAATTCTCCTGCTCCAAGAGACTGGAGACAATTCAATGGGCCACAACATTTTAGTGAAAACGATTCAAGAAATAGTAGACGTGATTACCACGCTAATTGGCAACCTTACGGTCATTCTTATTGAAGCTAACACAAATCATGTAATGGTCATATTAATCAAGGCGAAAATAGGTCTCATAACCATTCCAATTGGAGTTCTAATCAAAACAGAGGCCCCAATAGAGAAAATAGTTATGATCGATCTTGATTTAGAGGTAGATCTCCAATTCATGATTGATCTCTTTGACATGCTAACTCGGCTCAACATGAGCTTCAGGTGGTTTTAAATCAGGGTGACAATAATACTGTTACTAATGCTGCTGCTTCTTGTTATTTTGATTTTGATCGTGCATCACAGTGCCCTGAGTGCACGACCCTATTTCAGCCTGAAGCAGTTACTACCTTGAGTTGCGGTCATTTTCTCCCGACTCTTCTAGCGTTGTCTGCTCATGATAGAAAAGGTTCTCTTACTCTACACAAGGGGTTTGTCAATATCATACCAGTTAAGTTTCTTCTGGACTCTGGTTGCATGACGGTTGCGGTCAGGCAGTCAATGGTTCACCCGTCTTGTGCTACAGGTAATGTCGTAAAATGCGTGACGTTTGGTGGCACAATTGAGTCTTTTTCAACTGCCATCGTCCACATTGCCACTCCATTTTACGGGGTATATAAATGTTTGCATGTTCCCGAATCCGATCGCCGACCTTGTCGTCGGAGAGATACACGGGGTAACAATATGTTCTCTGGTACAAATAGCTGCTTGGGAACAGCAACTTCAACTTAATGCTTCGACATTTACGACTATGACGCAATCTTATCCCCAGATACATTCTGCTAATGTGGTGGGATATTGTGGTACTAATAATACTGATGTTCATAATACCAATATTGGTGCTTTTTGTGCCTAGGACAACATACTTCAGTTCGTCGTGGCTTAAACTATAGTTCTTTGAGTACAATTAAGGAGGAAGATCCCTCTGTATTGTCTGACACACACGCCAACTTTATTACCATGGCGGAATTTACATCCAGTCACTTTGGTTGCAACTGCTCTTGTGCAGTGACTGTTGGTATCTTTTCCAAATGTACGGACTTAGTTCTTCGTGCATTTATATATCTTGTGGGTATATTTACCTTTCTTATTGGGCCAGTTCGCTCGGTATCTTCTTGGTCTACGACTCTTTGTCGTACTCACTGCTATACTTTTCAAATTCGACGCGTGTCCAAATTCACTCATGTCTGTTTTTGCGTCTTTATTGCATATCAAATGTTTTTCTCATTGAACAGTACACAGGCTATGACTTTAGTTCAACCTTTTAGAGATATGTCGTTGTCAACTGAGTTTCCTTTATCATACACGACGACTGAGGAGTCAGTCATCATTACACTCTTATTGATTTTCCTTTTGACGTCGGTATAATTTGTATGTTCATGACTTTTCTGCACATTCAGCTGATTATTTCGTACTGTTTCTTGTGCCTGTATTTTATGCACCACTTTGTTCTCAGCACGAGTTACTTATCACTCTCGTTACCTTACGCGGACAATTCTGTCATCCCATATCGTTAATCGTTTCATCTCTATTTGGCTACTATCACTGCTACCCTATCTCTTTTGATGGCCTCGCTTATGAATATGAAATCTTCATATTCGACTTGGAGTAACTTTTATTTCCTCATCATTAACTGACTAAATTTTTATGACAATATTATGATATTTAATTATGGTGCTTTTTCAGATCATTTCTGGCTTATTTCTGCATCACTATAGCTGTATAGGACTATCCGCCATGACACTTTTCCGTGAGTGAATGATTCATGACATTTTTGTTCGGATGGAACAGTGTGACACTTTTTAATTAATTAGTTATCATAGTTTTCTGTGCGATTATTTTCATTTTCAGTCATTCACATGACACGTTGACATTGTTTAGGCTATTAATTTCGCTGGACATTTGCTATATACATTGCTTATAGCCTTATGTTCGTGTGGTAGCACTTCATTAGCGCCTGATATATATATATTTCTGCACATTTAATGACACCATACTTAGCTCTTATTAGTTTGATTAAGCTACCTAGGGTTTCTTCTCATCGTACTCCTTTCGACTGTGTTGCTTTCTTCTCGTGTTTTATTTTGGGAATTGATTTAAATTTCATTTCGTTTTCCACACTTGCGTTTTATCCATGAACGATACGTGTCTCATTTTTTTTTACAATGTTGATTTGTTTTATCTTCTTTGTTGATTTCTTATAATTTTTTCACCTTTTATAATCATTTCATGGCATTTCTTTTGTTCTTTTCACTTATCATTTCATATTTAGTACATAGTTGATCTATGTCTCTTTACTTTTCAACTTTTGTTTGAATTTGTTCTTTTATTCTCCTTCCACATTTATGTCCTTCTATTATTACTTTATGATTACACTTAAGATGTTAATGATGGTTACCTATTGCTTGCCTTGATGGTACTTGACTGACCTCACTGTTTTTATACCTTAAAAAAAAATCTTTGATTTTTTTCCACAGGGTCGATGTAAACTGTTAAGTTATTTTATATTCATAGAGGGGGAGTTAAATATTTGAGATCTTCACATGTGCGTCTAGTATTTTGTAGATGCACATTTGAGCGCATCTAGGTTAATTGTATGTTTAATTATTTGCGTACAACCGTGCACCATTCTTAAATGGGTATGGCGCGGTTTGTCGTGGCGATCTGTTGCTATCCAGCCAACGTACTGGAGGCAGATTCAGATGTCCTCCGTCCTGTATAGATGTGAATTTTTTCGTGTGCTTGTCCTTAGACTAGGAAAGACACGGTTATAAAGAAATTATAATCATCTGAAAGATGCGGATGATATTCTTAATGAGCAATACCAAGAATCGTTTTATTTCAAATGTTTAGCCAGAAACGGCTCGTTTTAAGTATCTCGCCTCCGATACTTAGTTCTCCTGTAAACGTTATGGCAGAGCTTCAACTTGACCAGATGTCAAGTTGCTAGTGCGTCCCTCTAACGCTAGGAGCTGATGGAAGCGTAAAGGAATATAAATAACTACGTAAAGAATATTAACGGTCACTTCGTCAGAACCATGTATACTACCAATCCGTTAACTTTGACGTAGTAACGGCCAGTGCAGTCAGTCAACGTCCATGTTGATTAATATTGACTATGTATTTTTCCTGCCAAGAATAAAATATTGATCGTCTACCTTACTGATGTCAACCTATATAATGTCCGAACTCCTGATGTCAAAATATCGTCAAATAAATATGTTTGTTACTAACTCTTGCAACAAGTCCAGCATCTCTTCGTTGCTTGTTACCGAGTTTCATGATCAATAACTATCATACAACGGCCCACAACACATTCGCGTTACACAGAAATACGTCGGCCATATGTTGTAAGCCCGACAGCCCTGACATCATTGTCTGACAGAGTCCAGTAAAGAAAACACATCGGTAACACAGTGCCAGAACACAACTTACAACGCTATGTTTGAACATTTGTATCACGCAGTAGTGATTACGTCAGCATATACTGTACTGAGCCTGCGCGTCATGGTCTGGAAACTTAATAAACTGAACATAGCGTGTGGTCAGTTTCTCGTATACCTGTAAATATGTCAACACGTAGTTGGAAGGAGTGACGACAGAGAACTAACCACACTTTTGTTCACGCAGTAGCGCTTACGTCAGCCTATACTGCCCCTTGCGCATCACGGCCGGAAACTTAACAACCTGAAGATTGCGTGTTTTCGGTTCCTTGCATACCAGTTTTTAAAAAAAATTAGTTATAAGAATTAATTAATTATTTATATATATATTTATATATATATTGACACATGTGGCGATTATAGAAGTATGAAAATATATAGGCCATTATATTATATCATAATCTCATCTCAACCCGTAACCCGTCATGGGTCATAGGGGCGCCACTGTGGAAGCATCAGAAGACAGGGTCCTCCACTGCTCTCTATCCTCAGCAATGCGTACAAGTGTGGAAAAACCGTGCCCTGCCTATTCTTTGATGTTATCAGCCCAGGATTTTCGTTGCCTTCCTCTTCTCCGTTTACCTTCGACTGTTCCCTGGAGGATCGTTTTCGAAAGGGAGTCATGACGAGTTACATGCCCAAACCAGGCGAGCTTTCGACGTTTCACTACTGACAAAAGTGGTTCTTGGTGGCCTGCATAGGTGTTTATTTTCTCTCTAACATAGACATTTGTTTTGTGCTCTTTATAACAAATGCGCAAAATTCTTCTATAACATTTATACTCGAAAGCCTGAATCGTTCGCTCCGTATCTGCAGTGAGAGTCCGGCCCTCACACCCATACAAGAGAATATATAATACGTGATTTGTAAAATTTGATCTTCACAGGAAAACTGATGTTACTTTTCCAAATCACATTCAGCCTTGTCATGGCAGCTGAGGCCATCTCAAGTCTTGTCTTGATTTCTTTACTTGATCTTCCATCACTACATATAGTGGACCCCAGATATTTAAAGGTGTCAACTTCTTCTAACATTTGCCCACTTAACGGTCGGAACATGTTTCTTATGGCTATTCACCAATATCTTGCTTTTTTCTATATTAATATCCATCCCATACGTTCTTTTTACTCTATCCAGTCTAGAGGTAAGGTCTTGAAGTTCTGATTCTGTTCCAGCTATAAGATCGATATCATCAGCAAAACGTAGATTGCAAAGAGGTCGGCCTCCAATCGATATGGTTGTTTTATAATCGTTGAGAGCCTCCTGCATAATATGTCCTTTCTTTGGAAGCAGTATTACTAATGACTGCGCCCACTCTTTTGGCCATTTTTTAGTATTCCATATCTTCTGGCAAATTATTGTCATGATTTTTACTATATCTGGTCCTCCATATTTCAAGATCTCAGCTGGGATATTATCCACACCCGGTGACTTCCCTCCTTTCATCGAACATATAGCCTCTTCCACTTCTTCCCGTAATATTGCTGCATTTCCGAGTTCCCTGTTTCCACACTTAATGTTGTTTAATATGCTATAGTCAGTGTCGAGTTTCTTCTTCTTTCTTTGATCCATAACCGCCAACCGTCAAAGCAGTCAGCGGCCATCACGCCTGGTGGCGCCTTGTAGGGCAGCAACAAATTGATTCCACTTTGCTCGGTCGGCGGCCATCCTTCGTACAGTGCCCCAACTGTGGTTCATTCTTTACATCTCAGCTTCCACTGTTCTCCGCCAAGTTGTTTTTGGTCGGCCTCTCTTTCGCTTTCCCTCGGGGGTCCATAGCATAGCTGGTCTTGTGATGGTATCAGGATCCCTTCTGAGGACGTGGCCAACCCAACTCCAGCGTCTGCCAGCTATGATGGTGTGCATATCTTCCTGGTTACTCCGAATAAGTAGTTTTTGGTTGCTGATGGTGTTTGGCCAGAAGATTCGGAGAATTTTCCTTAGGCATGTTGTGTGAAAAGAGGACAATTTCGAAATTTCCTTCTCTGTAACTCTCCAGCTCTCTGCGCCATAGAGAAGCACAGAAAGCACACAGCTCTGATATAATCCTAATTTTGTGCTTGTGCTGTACTGAGAGGACTTGCAGATGTTGTTTAGACTAAAAAAGGCTGTTCTTGCTTTGTTCATTCTGTTGTTGATGTCTTTGCTTGCTCCACCGTCTGGTGTTACTATGCATCCTAGGTATATGAAGGCATCTGTCTGTTCCAGTTGTTGATTCCTTACTGATATGGGCTCAGGGTTGCTCACATTGAGCGTCATGACCTCTGTCTTCTTTAGGTTGATGTTCAAGCCCACCTGCTGGCTATACTTATTAAGTCTATCCATTTTTTCCTGGATGTGTTGCTGTGAATGTGCTAGCAGTGCGATGTCATCTGCATATTCCAGATCTTCCAATGTAGAAAATGTAGTCCATCTTATTCCTCTTGGGCTGTCCTCTGTTGTCCGGCGCATCACCCAATCTATGACTGTCAAAAATAATGTTGTTGACAAGGGGCATCCCTGTCGTACTCATGTTTTCACTTCGAAAGTTACATTACTCAATCCAACACTGCATGTAAAGTTAGAATAGAGGCTTTTTATGATGGAAACAATGCGGTTGGGAATTCCATAAGCCCTCAGAATTTTCCATAGGCTGTCCCTGTGTATGCTGTCGAAAGCCTTTTCAAAATCAACAAAGTTAATGTACAGCTGTCTCTGCCATTCTGAGCACTGCTCTATAATGTTCCTGAGGGTAAATATATGATCTGCACATCTTCTGTTCTTTCTGAAGCCCGCTTGTTCTTTCCTCAATTTAAGGTCAACTGCTTTTGAAAAAATTCTCTGGATGATTATCCTGCCTAGTATTTTGCTGGGAACTGAGAGGATGGTAATTCCTCTCCAGTTGTTGCAGTCTGCAAGGTCGCCCTTCTTGGGCAATTTGACAATTATTCCTTTACTCCACTCTGTTGGTGTTGTCTCAGTTTCCCAGACTTGTGCAAATAGTGGTTCTAATAGTTCTGCTGCTAGTTCAGGGTCTGTCTTGAATAGCTCAGCATTTAGATTGTCGTGACCAGGCGCTTTTCCATTTTTTAGCCCTTTGATAGCTGTGATGATTTCTTCTTTACGTGGAATGTCTGTATTTACGTCTAAGTCACTTTCAGCCTCAGGAACATTCAGCTGAGTCTCTGGTGGTTCCTTATTCAGTGTTTCTCTGAAGTGCTCTGCCCATCTTGTTTCCTGCCCTGTGCTGTGGTGATGAGATTTCCTTGCTTGTCTCTTACTAACGTTATGTTGTTTGCACCTCGTTTTCCACTGATAGCTTTAGTTATCTGTGCTTTGTTCATTTCTCAGTGCTGCCTCTTCTGCCTGTCTTGCAAGGTCATCCAGAAATGCCCTTTTGTTGGCACGAGTTTGATGTTTTTAATTCCTTGTCCAGCTGACTGTACTGTTCACTATATATTGCCTTTAACCTGGGAGACTTAGCTTCTGCTTTCTTTCTTTTCATTTCCTTTCTCTTCGCTATGGTGTTTAACGTTTCTGGTGTTATCCAGTCTTGGCTCTTTCTTTCCTGGAATCCCAAGCATGACCTGCTGCTTTCTTTATATATTGTTGAGATGGTGTTGAATTTCTGGTCGACATCTTCGGTCTCTGTTCTTTCCTGGCTTTTGGTAATCTGATACAGTCTCTTTACGTCGACCACAAACGCTTTTCTGGTGAGGGGGTCCTTAAGTTTCGTGATGTTATATCTTTTCTGTTTGACTGCAACTGGTCCAGCAGCTCTGAGTTTCACCTTCAGTCTTGCTACTACTAGATGATGATCACTTCCCACATCTGCGCCTCTTCTTACTTTCACGTCTTGTAGTGCATGTCTCCATCTGCCATTGATCAAGTGTCGAGTTTACAGTTATATAATACTTTACAATATTCTGTCCACCTTCTCATTACAGCTGGGTTTTTTTCCATTGAGCAGAGCCCCATTGCTATCTTCTATGACAGTTACCCTTGGCTGTTGGAGTTTTGATAGTCTTCTTAATGTGTCGAAAGCTGCCTTGCTGTTACCTTTTATTAGCCCCGTATTAATGGACTCACATTGATCAGCTACCCATTTTTCTTTGGCCTGTTTCATTTTCTTTCTAATATTTTTATTCACCATACTGTATTGCCATGCTGCTTCAGGAACCCTTTCTTAACCTTTTTCACTTCCCGCCGTGTATCACATATATATACATATTATATATATATATATATATATATATATATATATATATATATATATATATATATATATATATATATATATATATATATATATATATATATATATATACATACATGCCAGTATATACGAGGTAGCTTCAAAAAGTTCCCGGTTAGTGTGTATTGTATAGAAATAAGTAACAATACAATTATTTACACTACATTTCCTTCAAAATAGTTCCCTTCGGCAACTACAAACTTTTGCCAACGTCCATACAGCTGTTGGAAACATTCCTGGATTCCATTCTTTGACACCTCTCTCAGCTGCTTTGTCGCATTGGTGAAAAGGTCCTCAGCATCCTTGAATCTCTGCCCTTTTATTGCCGATTTTAGGCGAGGTAACAAGAAAAAATCAGGCCGTGCCAGTTCGGGAGAATATGAAGGATGTTCCAGGGCAGTCACATTGTGCGTTGCAAGGCTTCACCAGTAGGGATTGATGTGCTGGTGCATTGTCATGCGGCAGAACCCAACTGTTTGTTCTCCATTTTTCTGTGCGTTTCCTTGATTGCATCTCTTGGACGACGGAGGATAACAACGTACATTTCCTTGTTAACCGTTCGGCCTTCAGGAATGAATTCATGGTAGACAATACCCTGGGAATTAAAGAAAAAAAAACTCCCAACATAACTTTTCCTTTGCTCTTGTCCAAACGAAATTTCAGTGTCCAGGGAGATGAGGGTGATTTCCATTCAGAGGACTGACGTTTTGTCTGAGGATCGTGCAAAAAACATCACGTATTGCCTCCTCTGATTATGTTGTTGAGAAAATTGCTATCTTGATGAGCTACAGTGATTAGGTCTCCTGCCAGTGTCAATCTCGTTTCTTTCTGTTCAGGAGATAACATTTTGGGAACCATGTGTTGACAAACACGGTGCATGTGCAGTTCATTGTAGGGAATATTGTGGCAACTTCCAACTGATATTCCAACTTCTGAGGCTATTTTCTCTACACTAAGCCTTCTGTCAACACGGAAAACGTTCCGAACAAGCTTAATGTTTTTATTGTTTATCGAGGTAGGCGGTCGTCCGCTACGTGGATTATCACAGACACTAACACGGCCTTCACGGAAACGCTTGTGAAACTCAAAACTTGTGATTTCTTCATTGCGGTATCACCATATGTTTTATTAAGCAAGGTTACTGTCTCTGAGGGTGACTTCTCAAGCAAAACACAAAATTTGGCATTTGTACGTTGTTCAATTGTGACCGAGCCGTGGACTGGTTACGGCATTAATTAGCCTACCTATGTCACCGTGCTGGTGGTGGTGTACCGATCACTAGTCCTATGTAAAACTAGGTGACAGATGGCAGGCCTAGTTTTATTATCCTCAAGACCTTGTTCTCTTTTCTATTGTATCTTCCAAGTGGGTTGATACCCTAGGTACTGGCCATCACCGCCAGAGTTGATAATTCCTGGATGATAATTGGTTCGTCTTCCCAACCCTGGCTCGTTCTTCTCCTCCTATGTTGTTATTATGTGACTACCTCGTTTAGTGGTTTCTTTGTTATTATCTTGTTTACTCTATCAATCAACAACTTTTTTAGAGACTCAACCCAACATGAGAGGTGTTCCATCAAAACAAGTGGTTTATTTACAATATCAAAATTCCATCATAACAGGAGGCATGTGGTACAAATTCTAAGGTACAAACATTCCATAACTGCCTCTTGTATGGCCCGCTCCTCCTGGGCACATTTATATATATATCTATATAGCTTTCTGCCTGAGTACACTCTCAGGTTTGATTTATACATATTTTCTCCCTTTAAAGCTATCTTAATTATTCTGGCTTCTCCCATGCCCTTCATCAACTCTTTCCTGAGTTTGTTTCTCTCCTCCACTAATCCTGTCAGGTTTATCTCATATTAATCATAATACAATCATTTTATAATTCATATATGCCAATCAACTAATTGAGTACACCTGTTGCAGTATCCCCACATACTTATACCTGCTAGAGAGCACATGATTCATCTTGTAAATGAAATCATCCTGCAATTCCTTACTCGTCTTACTTATAGCCGACGATATCTCAAAGTTCATTATGCAATAGCCCAGCTCGGCTATCAGATCAATGTTCTTCTGTAAATCTTCTCAAGTGCTTACTTAGTCTTGGGTTATCCAACTCATAGTCAGTTTTGTAGCTTCAGCTTCAATTCTTGTTATCATGCGTTTACTTAGTTGTAAGCGTCGTTAACCTTGTAATGTTTTATCTCAGCTTCTGAAATCATTCTTATACTGTTTCAATGTCTATCAAGTATGTGAGTAAAGGACCTACTTACTTTGGTTTCACAGAATCCTCACAACACTCACATTGCTTACTATCACATCTTAACGCTAAGCTTATACTTTAATCACAGCTTTGTCTTTCATATTTTGAATGGTTCCTACTACTCTAACTAGATCTAAAAGAATCTTCAGAAGAAAACATTCTGTCTCCCACAGAGTTTGAAACTGAGAGCCCGGCAGAAACACATTCTTGCCGCTCTGGTTCCTTATCTAGGACAGCCCCTCAAACATGCGACCGCTCACTCCCGTGTCCAAATGCGTTCTCCTTTAAAATATCATTCTCAGCTGATCTGTCCTTGTTTACTGTTAAAAATGATTGGTCCGCCTTATTTTCACTCAGCTGTAATATGTTCACGCTTATTTGCTGTGTAAACAACTCAGTGTCGCCCGTTATCCTTCTAAACTTCACTCAGTCTTTTCTCGTGCATATTTTTTCTCTCAGCTCACTAAATCATATAAGGGAGTTAATTCCCCGTTGTCTCCCTTTGCATGATTTGACTTAACCTTATTTTGTCTTCTCTAAAGCTTGCTATAAAATTCTTATATGCACATTTTCTCAACCATAATTACTGACTCACTAAACCTACTTAAGTGCAATTAAGCACTTTCCTCCCCTGACCTTAACATTCTGAGTTTCCTCCCTTCGATCAAAGCATCCCTTTACTCATTTTATCTCCCTTCCAGCAAGACAAACAGTCTTTATTCAAATCCATTCATATTTCTCAAACCATTTTTTATACTTTCCCACTTCACCAAAACCAAATCACCGTTTATATAATCCTTGCTTGAGCACTATAATACTCCTAGCAAACCCAACGGCCTAATATCCGGCCTTTGGCTAGGATCATGTGTCTACACACAGGGACCAATGGTGACATTTATGTCATTAGGTTCTTTGTGTGAAAACACAGAAGATCACTACAATGACACATGGCGTCATTGGGTCTTCTTTTTTTTTTTTTTTTTTTTGCGTACGCCCGCTAATACTCGAGGCGAAATCTCAGGTTATTACTATGTCTAACCTGAAATTGATTTTACGTGAGTATCCCTTTTTACTTGTACAGAGACAGGTGTCCCTCGCCATTCAGGCAAATACTCTCCGATTTCGGAGGTACCCATTGCAGCTGGGTCGGCTCAGGAGCCGCCAATCCCTGGTCGACAACACTCCTTCAAATGTCCTCGCCAGGTCTCGAGTTAATCCAGTCCAATTCCCGGTCGACGAAAAATCCTCAAATGCCGTCGCCCGGGTTTGATCCTGAATCACCCGGTCGCCAAAGCGGTGTTGTAACCACTACGCTAGCGCGGCTCCTATTGGGTCTTCTTGTGTTGCGACATGTGGTCTTGACCAGAGCCGGGTTTGGGGCGGGTGCCAATGCGACCTCATGCGAGGAAAAAATATGCGACCTCATGCTAGGAAAAAATATGCGACCTCAGGCGAGGAAAAAACAAAAAACACCAAAAAAAACTGGATTTTCGAGTGCTTTCTACTCGGATTACTTGTGCAGTTTTTTGTGCGAGTGTGTGTGTTTCCTTTCCTAAGTGGATATTTCCTTTTAGACAAATAACAATCCAACATGGAAATTCCAGAAATTACTCTAAATATGGAGGAGGCTTTTGAAGGTGGTTTACTCCACTGACCTGGTACGCTGGTGTTAACAACCTCCGGCCCACAGGCAGCAAGGGCGTCGTACTCTTTAATTTCAAGTATTTTGACTGGACCAGCAGGAGTTGGCCCAAGTGGCATCGCAGCCCTTTATCGCTTTGCTGGCCCCTTAAAGTGGTACGCGACTTTAACCACTTCGGCGCATATTACCCACTATCAGAATTTACATGGCAAAAAGTTCGAGTGGAACAACCCAAAAATGTCCATCATCATTGAACACCAAGAAAAGGAGAAAGCAAAAGGATTTGTTGCACTGGCTACCCCCAACGATCAAAAAAGAAGCAGTTCTTTCAATCGTCGCCTCTATCACGGGGGATAAGGAGGCTGCGGCCTTTCAACTTCAAAATGCGTCAGATAAGTGGGCTTTTTTGTATAACACAACAAGAGACATACCCCATTACATAAACATGAAATTACAATCACAAGGCCAGGAGAAAAACCTGAAAGTCTACGTCACTATCCCAGACCGACGCACACCATGCGCGATGTATGGACAAGACAATCACTGGGTTAACCAATGCCCCCGAAAAAAAAAACCCAGGCAGCGACTCTCAATACAGCTCCTGTCAAGAAACAAACTACAGAACAGTTACAACCTGTACCACCGACACAGGAGACCCAAGCAACTATCCTGCCAGTTGTCAACAACTCTTCAGAAAACATAAATAACGTTATGTTGTCAGAATCGGATTCTGAAAGCAATACCAATGACAGGTTCACATTATTTGTCAACAAGAGAAAACAAAACAAAAAGAAAACCACACAGACGAAAATCAGGAGAACAACACAACCATCTTCTCAACCCATTCCAGGGACCAGCATTAGTCACCCCAGCATACTGATAACGCCCTATCGGCCACCATGTTGATATGTGTATGTTGTAAATGGTGGTTGGTTATCACATTAATAAGAGTAGAATGGTCAACTCGAACCGACACAGTGTTGGGCATACAGGTCACCTTGTTCATCAAGTATTGAGGCCCTGACAAGGGACAATGTTTATGTTGAATGAGAGTGCAAATGTACGTTATGCGAATGGGTGGTACTGTTCTGCAAAGTTGACAAATAATAAGGCACTCATTCACGCATGTATGAAAGTCAATGATGTCTGGAACTACTGTTGATAATTTCACATATTTAATAAGACGCAAACTCTGACGACACATATATAGTCACTGGAACAGGTTGGCAAAAAACATCACATGCTTGACAAAATGGTCTACGACATCAAATATGCATTCGTATAGAATGAGGATACAACAGAACGTTCGTAGGTATTCACTCAGGGTTCTGGCTGTATAACTTTCAAGCCTAACTGACTGATCGCGTCAGTTAATGTTTACAAATGTTTATAATCAATGGCTCCCTGACAGAACCTGTTCTGTCGAAGAATTACAAGCCGTAAATCAGTAGGCGTATGTGACGACAATCTTAAACCACAGTAGTGGGTTACCATAATAGACAGATCTCTGTACCATCATCAGATAATAAGGCATTCCTGTTCTCCGAACGATGATCCGCTTAGGCAAAGGCGGGACCCAAAATGGCTTCTATCTCCAGTCAGCGTCGCTCACTGTGAAGATGCATAATGAAGCATAAGTAAAGGGCTCTGTTCATAAACATCGATACTACTGTGTAGATTATATATATATAATAATGCAATGTACATAATAGATACTGGTGCTACTAGCACAATGTCGTCAACAACGAATTCAGCCCACTCATATGCAGACCATATCCCTGGCTGCAGATCTAGGCATAACGAAAAGTTCAGTAAATGTCTTTCGTTACCTTAACATCCTAGAAAATACTAGAAAAATAGCACACGCCGTCCTTTGGCGTAAAGAATAGATTCTGGGGAGGAACATAGATATAATAGTCACACAGCAGACGTCGCCTTCCCCCCTAGAATTACACAGAGCACAAAATCAACGGACATCTGTCCGGGCAGCAAACACAAGACGTCAACATGACGGAAGTCTCTCTTGACAACGTCTATTTGACGCATGCGCAGAAAAACGCGTGACCCCCAGAGTTCAACTCAAGATGGGCCGACGTCAAAAAACAATAAGATACAAGACCAAATCGCTTTAAAAGACAGGAATAAACCTCAACTTAGGTTATAAACATTCCCAGAAAGACTGATCTGGTCTGCCCATACAAGAACAATAATTCGACGTAAATCTTAGTATTCATATGCCAGGTTACGACCCAAGAAAAGGTAACAAGTATAATAAAATGTACCATCAACTAAATCAAGGGTTATGTACCTTTGACTAACCACAAAAAAGTGTTAACAGACAAATAAATATCTTTCTCTATATATATCTCTATATTCATTGCCTACAAAAGAATCTCTGCGTAACAGACTACCGCACCCCCCGGGAAAAAAATGAAAATCATTTTTTTTTTCATCTGAGAGCAACATACAATAGGCTCCCAACGCACAAATAATGCGCAGATGAGAAATATCAGTAATTTATATAATTCCAAATAGGCCAAGTCGACGAATAGATCGACAAGTGAGAATATATCTCAACATCTCAGAGAAAGTATTTCTCTAAGTATAAATATTTCCAGAGAGGTGTCATCAACGTTACAATACAGGCAATATCAAAATGCATACAACAAATTCATACAATAATTCCATATTAGGTACTATGAGTTCATGATTAACAAGGAAGAAAAAATCATCAAAAGACCAGCTGTAAATATACATTAATGAACCGTTAAGTGGTGATACAATCAATATATCATATATTACAAATGTGTACATATTTTGATATAGAAAAGAACTATTGTAGAGTTAGACGTATTAGGTAGTCTAAGACATAACAGTTAGGTGGAATCATGTGGGCATCTAGACAAAATGTCTGCCATCACATTTTCTGAGCCACGGATAGCTCGCACCGAAAAATGAAAAGGTTGAAGAGCTATCGCGTATCGAGTTGATCTCGAGCTCTTCAAATTTTTACTTTGAATAGCTGTAAGAGCTTTCTGGTCAGTTTCCACAATGAAATGCGCGCCAAGAAGGAATCTTTGAAGTTTGAGTATTGACCAAACCATAGCCAATAATTCACGGTCTAAAACCGAGTAATTCCTTTCTGCCGCATTAAGTTTTCGAGAAATATACATTACAGGATGCAGAGTTTCTGAGTACTCTTGCATTAGTGCCGCTCCGATCCCAGGGGATGAAGCGTCACTACGAAGAACAAATGTCTTATCTGTAGTAGGTAACATTAAGATAGGTGGAGTTGAAAACAAAGTCTTAATCTTATCCAAAGAGGATTGGCATTCCTGAGACCAGTGGACCATATTAGGAGACCCTTTCTTTAGTAACGAAGAAAGAGGTGCCATGATAGAGGATAGATTCCGAATGAATCGTCCATAAAATTGTATAAGACCTAAGAGACTTCTCACTTGCTTTTTAGTCTTAGGAATAGAGATGTTAAGTATTTTACTGGTATTATGGTCCTCTGTCTTTAGGAAACCATGACCGACACGGTGACCTAGGAAAGAAATTTCGCTAAAACCAATATAGGCTTTAGAGGGTTTCGCTGTCAACGTATGCTTGCGTAAAGTAGACAGTAACTCATATAACCTGTTGCGTAGTTTTTACATAGTGAGCAGTCTATGGTCCTGCCAGAATACGCACCAGTCGTGATATAGTTATATTATTTGTGCGTTCGATTTATTCACGCACGGGCGTGCACAATGCAGAGCGTGAGTTGCTCTTGGCGCACGGGTTACCTAGTTTAGAGGAGTATGACGTCAGAACTTGGAAAGGGCAAGTCGGACTCACTGTCCGTATGTTGTGATTTTATTCTGTACAATTCTATGGAAGAATTGTTTATGAAGGATTGTTTGGTCTTCAGGTTGAAGCCAACATCCAGTTCAATACGTAAGTTTCGTTTGAGCCCTCATTTGTATTAATATGTTAATGAAGTAAGTGGAACGGCTACTCATCACTGGAGTCTAGCGGGAATCCATATTTGCTGGATTTCTAGAATGGAACAGTAGAGATCTTAGCCCCACTTAAATCGATCGTAGAAGAAATACCTACGAGTGAAGAAGGTATTTTAATCGTATTTTGAACATTATATTTCCGTAATGCCAACGTCAAGGTCTTGGCATATTGCAGAGAGGTTAGCCAAAGGAAGTCTCTAACCTATTTGTATTCTTTATGTATAATTGCATGGATCTTACCAACTGTATAAAATATTATATTGAGGAAGTCTTGGATTAAGACGAGTTTAAAATGGAAACATGAATTATCAATATGAAGCTGTTTACCACGTCAGATGTCATTGAGGAAGGTCAACGGACATTGCCTTAATATTCTACTGAAAGTAATATTGAATGAAATCTAATCACTTGTGTAGAAAAGTACTCCGTTTGAAAAATGGATCTGCAAGAAGTTATTATTATTATCAGAAACTGTACATTGTAATGCTCTCATCTTTATTCATGATCGTCCTGTTGATTGTCGTCCGTAACACGTCAATAAATCATATAAACTTTGTTACCAACGAGTTGAGTACAGTCAAGTACAGTAGAACTCCATTTATCCGAACCCCAATTATCCGAACATCCAATTATCCGAACACTTTTCCCAGAAAAAAAAATCAGGCGCCACCATTCACGTTAGACTACATTTCTGAATCTTTTGATGAGGGAAGCTTCAAATGTGTGCGAACAATTTGTAGAGGATGGGATGAGCTAATGGTCGGTCACTTACGTACAGGAAGTCAGCTGGATCATAAAGTCAGTTAATATCTGGTTTACCAATCCAGTGTACGTGTGCGTTCTAGGCAGAACACTAGCTAAACAGACAGTTCAACTTAAAATAATTATGTCTGCTACTACAGCAGAATAATTTTGGTGTACAAGTATTTCTCTGTGCGATAAACGTAAAACCATGAGAAATGCGAAAGATTTGAAATTGGAAGAGGCTTTGTATATATGGTTTGTGCAAAGAAGAAGCAAAGGGGAACCTATCACTGGTTCTCTATTGTGTGAAAAGGCACTTCAGTTCAACAATCGACTTAACGGTCCTCCTGACTTTAAGGCTAGCTAGGGATGGTTAAGAAACTTTAAATCTCGTCATGGCATACGAGAATTGAAGATTGAAGGGGAATCTTTATCTAGCGATGCAACTGCCGCTGAAAATTTTAAAGAAACATTCTTGGCTTTTTTGGAAGAAGAAGGTTATTTACTCGATGATGTGTATAATGCCGATGAGACTGGCTTATACTGGAAATCATTGCCTCAAAAATCACTTGCATCTCAGCGCGAAGCAGCTGCCCCTGGGTTTAAAAAGTGCAAAGAGAGAGCAACAATTTTGGTAGCCGCGAATGCCAGTGGAAGTCATCGTTTACCGGTGCTAATGATCGGCAAAGCCGAAACACACCACGTTGTTTAAAGAATGTGACATGTCTCCCATTGTGCTACAAAGCACAGAAGAGTGCTTGGATGAATAGTGAAATATTTCTTGATTGGTGAAGAGGTCGAGAGAACAAGAAAAGAAAACTGGAAAAGTAATTCTTCTACTGGACAATGCACCATCTCATCCAGAGACGGATACATTGAATGCAGTTGATGCAAATTTTAAAGTAATTTTTCTGCCTCCCAATGTAACAGCACTGATTTAACCAATGGATCAGGGTGTTATAGCAAAGCTTAAAAAGATGTACAAGAAGGAAGTCCTGCGTCGTTTATTGTTGGCTGAAGATGAAGAAAGTGTGGTGGCGTTTTCCAAAAAGCTTAATCTCAAAGACTGCTGCTATATGTTAGCTGATGCTTGGACCACCCTGTCACAAGATAATCTCAACAAGGCTTGGAATAGATTGCTTGGGAAAAAAGGAGGCAATGAAACTACTGCAGTGGATACAAATGATGATTGTATAAATGAAGTTGTGGAACTGTTCCAAGCAATGCCCGGATTTTCGGACTGTGACAAAGATGATGCACACATGTGGCTAGAAGATGATAATGATTCTGGTTTTCAGTTTTTGAATGACGAAGAAATTTGGTCTTTTGTGCAAGAAGAAAACCAAATACATGTAGTGACCGATGATGAAGACTCCTCAGAAGTACATGATGTACTTGTAGATTATGAAGAAAACCCAAAACGTCGACCAAGTCCTGAAGAAGCCTTTATAGCACTAGAAACAACGATGGCTTGGTACGAGCAAGAAGATGACAGCTGTCCTACACAGCTTCTGCTGTTGAAGAGAATGCGGGACTTAGCAGCCAAAAGGAGACTATCCAGTTTGGTGCAAAAGAGGATTCCTCATTATTTTAAATAGTGGGCTACATCTGTGCAAGTACATGTATACGTAAGTTGTGCCTGGTTGTGAATCGATTGTAATGTTATTTTGAAAATATTTCTCTTTTAAAAAAAAAAATAATAATACTGTACAAGTAGTACATGCACTGCAGTGTAATGAAAGATTTTGGTGATACGGTGATCTAATACAGTGTGGGTATTATTATTACAGTACAAGTAAATATGTTTTATAGTGTATTTTCCTTGTGATGGTTAATTATTTTTAGAAATATGTGTACATGTACTCGATACATTATGTAATCCAATTATCCGAACTTTTGATTATCCGAACGATGCTCGGTCCCATGGGGTTCGGATAAATGGAGTTCTACTGTATTGGCCAATTTGCCTACCACTCGTTGGAGTTTGTTGAACTGCTCTTAATTACCATCTTGTTATGAAAACATTCGCGTTCACGATGCTAGTACCTTGGTACCTCTACCACTAGCCAACTAGTCACCATAAAAGAGCTCAACAGTATTTGGCGGCTGCAGTGTGGTTTGAAATCACTTTGTTTCAAGTAAGAGAAAGATCACTACGTTATTTCAAGATAATCGATTGAAGAACACCATATCCTTCAAAACGACCATGATATCGAATAACGGTTACCGGAATGTCAAGGTCAACGGTGAACCTCAACATCAAGTTCTACATTGAATGACTACGTTGGACCTCATCTTTTAGTCCTCATTATCGTACGAGCATTATTCAAGTACTCAAGGAGAAGTATTTCGAATTCTCAAACGTACATCTACGGAGACGAGGCATTTTTTTTTTGTCAGCCGAGATAAGTATAAACGTGGTATCGTTAATCTCTGTATTGTGTTTGGCTGTGCCTATTCTCTATATATGTCCACTTCGTTATTATTTATGATGCTTGTTCTATGTTTTATGTTTATCGCGGGAGGATGGGTAGGAGACTTATGACGGAAACATACCAGTTTCACCACAGGTCCGTCTTAAGCGTTCTATAGGAATTATTTTGCAGACTTCCCTCAGTGGAATGTTCCTACGCGTGAGCGTAGAAGGATTTTAAGTCCACTGTGTTTGGTTGTCTGTGACACCTGACTGTTTAGTTGTTCCGTCAAGTTTTTAATTGTTGTTTTCGTAGTTATTTTTATCCATACTTAGTTTAATTATGTATTTTGTTTGTATATTACGTCCTCCTCACCTTGCTTTCGTTCAGTTTTTTACAAAACCTATGTTTATACACTGTCTTGTCAATTGTCTGGTTTAATTATCTTATCGCAGTTATCATCGTAATTCTTTACGACATCCTATTTTAGTTTCACATTTTTATTTTATTTGATTTCTGCGACTGTTTTCACTTGTCTTTGATTATTTCGTCTTGTCAGTATTGCTTCTATTGTCTATCACGTTGTTGCTTTCATAACATTTCATTAAATAAATTACTTTATTGATTATTAATATATTTGACATGTATATAACAATAATTTCCCGTTCTAGGACAGGAACGAAGACCACTTGGTGAATTAACAAGGATAATTAATCTACATTAATTAATTATCATTTAAGAAATTAAGAGTATTGTGACTACTTATAAAGCATAATGTATTCACTAGATTATTTCATTAAACAAGCGAAAGCTCTTCAGATACCTCCTGAAGAGGTAAGACAATTCGCTATGTCGGAATATAAAGAATCTCAAAGGTTGGAAGCTCAAAGATTGGAAGCTGATAAATTAAGATTAGAAAATTTGAAATTTGAGGCTGAGGAAAATGAGAAAAAAATGAGATTAGCCGCTGAATTAGAAGAGAAACGATTTCAGCGTGAGGCAGAACAGAAAAGATTGGAGGCTGAAGAAAGACTTAAAATTGAAATGGAACATAAGCAAATTGAAATTGAAAATAAGCAAACAGAAATGGAGGAGAGAAAATTTATAGCTCAGGAAAATACAAAGAAATTTCAACTTGAAGCAGAGGAAAATGAAAGGAAACGACAACATGATCTGAAATTAGCAGAAGTAGAATATGATAGAATTAGGTTAACTCAAGAAGCTAATTCTCAGAGAACTTTCGAAGGCCAATCTTCATCCAGACATGATAATTTTAAGGAAGTTCACCTTAAATTACCTAAATTTAATCCCCCGTCTGACGACGTAATATTCTTTTTAGATAGATTTGAGGCCACTTGTAGGTCTTATAATGTAGATAAAGCACTATATTGTACATATTTATCTAGATTACTCACAGGGGATGCGTTGGCAGTTTATCATACTACCAGTATTATTGAAAAGAATAATTATGACGCGCTTAGAGCTGCTCTTCTTAGGAAATTCCAAATGACGGAAAATGAATGCAGATTGCGTTTTCGAACGTTGCTACCGCAATCAGGAAAGCAATTTAGTGATTTTCTTTTCCAAATACGGCTTACCTTGGAAAGATGGATTGAATTGTCCAAGATAGAAAAGTCGTATGAAGGTCTTTTTGATTTACTGCTGCGCGATAAGGTGCTATCGTCAGTAAATCCAGCATTTCTTGCATTTTTGCACGAACGAAAACCGTTGTCTATGAAAGATCTAGAAGAACATTCTAAAAATTTCTGCACTGCTCACCCATCCATGGATCTAAGTAATGCACATATTAAAAGTGAATTGCCAGTTGCTTTTGCCATACAACAAAATAATTTTCCACGCAATCGTTCATTGAGTAACGACAGATACTTCAATAAGGGAAATAATAACAATTTCAATAATGGTAATTTTTACAAGGGGAAGCAATTTCAACAATCTGCTCCATTTAATGTTTCTTGGAACCTATCTCATAGATCGAGAGATTTTGGCAACAATAATTTTAAATATAATCAAGAAAATTATAATAAACAAAACTGGCGATCAAAATCTCAGGTTCCACAAAGTAGACAAGGTTCTTGGAATAACTCATTTAGCCAACATCACAACTTTAATTCCAATAATTGGCGTACTCATCCAGATTTTAACTCAAGCAGAAATGGTAATAGTGGCAATTTTAATGCCAATAATCAGAATCGATCGCGACGAAGAGATAGATCTTCGAGCAATACACGTAGACATTCTAATGTCGCTTTAAGTGATACACAGACTAACACTGAACAGGGTAAAGGTACTGATACTCATAATGCCTTATCTTGTTCTCTTGATTGTAATCAGGTAAAGGATTGTCCAGAATGCTCGACTCTTTTCCAGCCCAAGGCGATCACGACGCTACGCTGCGGACATATTTTGCCTAGTCTACCTGCGGTCTGCACGGCCACTTCTGCGTCAGTACACCAGAGACAGGGTTCTCTTAAGTTTAACAGAGGATATGTCAATGCCATTCCATGCTCTCTATTATTTGATTCAGGTTGTAGCACTGTCGGTGTACGGAATTCGCTGATCGACCCTCGTTGTGCCACTGGCCAGACAGTCAAGTGCGTCACCTTCGGCGGCACTGTGGAAACCTTTCCTACAGCTATTATTGATCTTAACATACCCTTTTTTCAGGAAAGATCCACGCATGCCTCCTTCCAAATCCAATTTGTGATGTCATCCTAGGTCGCGTACATGGTATAACAGAGTGTACCCCTCAGCAAATTGCTGCATGGGAAGAGCGACATATTCAGGCTGCTAATGCAGTAGTGACCAGAGCGCAAGCTACTGTTATGTCGCATGATACACCGTCTGAACCTACAGTTCATACCACTTGTGATGAAGATGCTCCTATTTCACGGGAGTTGTTTGCAACGTTACAAAAGAATGATGAATCTTTAAAAAAATTCTTTCAGTATGTGAACAAAAAGAATACCAGCAACAAACTTGCAAAATCTGGACATGACTTTATTCTTAAAAATGGGATTTTAATTAGATTGATACGGGAAAGGGATTCATCCTTATGTTCTCAGATTCTAGTCCCGTCTGCTATGAGATCTCGGATATTACGACATGCTCACGATTCGCAATGCGCAGGCCATATGGGTTTTCGCGTACCAAATCCAGAGTGCTTTCTGCATTCTACTGGCCGGGCGTTCATAGAGATATTACTCTCTATTGTCGTTCATGTTTGATATGTCAGGAGGTTAAAGTACGGGGTCCATTTCATGCGGCTCCTATTCAAGCTGCGGACATCCCGATTAGACCATTTGACAAAATGGCTATTGACATTATTGGTCCGATGCTACCATCTGCCAGAGGACATACGCATATCCTTACCTGCATTGATGTGTACTCGGTGGCCTGAGGCCATCCCTCTGAAGAACACTTCATCTGCCAGTGTAGCAGAGGCTTTGATGTTGATCTTCTCACGCATTGCGTTTCCACGGAAGATCTTATCGGATCATGGTGTCCAGTTCATTTCTGAATCCACGTCACAAGTTATGAAGACATTAGGTATAGACAGATCTCTTAGTTCAATTTACCATGCCATGTCCAATGGGTTAATTGAGCGTCAAAATAGGACACTCAAGCAGTTGTTGGGTAAGATGACTCAAGATCACCCTCAGGATTGGGACCGGGTCCTACCCGCTGCCCTCTTTGCGTATCGCGAAGTGCAAAATCAAGCCACGGGATTTTCCCCATTCCAGCTTGTTTTTGGCATGCAACCACGTGGCCCGATGTCGTTAATCCACGACTTATTAGTTGAAGAGAATATTGAAGAGGAAACTCAATCCTCTTATGAGTATGTGATCTCTTTGAGAAAGAGAATCATAGATGCTTGTAGACTAGCTACTGCATCATCTGAACAAGCTAAAGAAAAAGCTCGTCTATTTGCAAACAAGTATAGACGTCTTCGCCAGCTTCTCCCTGGTGACGAAGCTTTTGTCTTACTACCTGCTCATAACAATCGTCTATTAATTACTTGGAGGGGTCCTTTCAGGATTATCTCAAGAATATCCGATGTCGAATACATCGTTGATATTAATGGTAAACATAAAACCTTCCACATTAACATGTTGAAGGAGTATTACTCACGTCCTGATTATCTACAGTTAGTGTTCCAAGCAACTGACGATCCTACACCTCCTATTCAACACTACTCTAGTTTGTCAGTCATCCAAGAAGAAGAATCTTCTTTCGATGATGTACAACTGCCAATACCAGTTGTACCACTTCATTCCACTGAGAATTGGAATGATGTTACTATCTCATCTACTCTTTCGGCTGATCAACGTCAGCAAGTCTCTAATATTTTACACTCGTATGAGGATGTCCTCACTGACATCCCAGGTCATACGTCAGTCATCCAACATGACATTATTCTGACTGACGATACGCCTATTCGAGTTCGCCCATATCCTATCCCTTTACACTTTCGTGATAAGGTTGATAAGGAATTGGATGAGATGCTTCAATTAAATATAATTGAACCATCTTCATCACCATACTCTTCTTCTATGGTGATCATTAGGAAGAAAGACAACAATATTCGTCTTTGCGTTGATTACAGGAAATTAAACAAAGTTACAAAATTCGATGCTGAACCTTTACCTCTTTTAGATGACTTATTGGTGAAATTAGCTCATTCGACATTCTTTTCGAAATTTGACCTCTCTAAGGGCTACTGGCAAGTGCCACTCACACCTAAAGCAAAGCCATTTACCGCTTTCTCGACACCACGGGGTCTATTCCAATGGAATTTTATGCCATTTGGATTAGTAAATGCGCCAGCTACCTTTGTACGCATGATGCGCCGCGTACTGTCTCATCGTCCCGATGTCATTACTTACATAGATGACATGTCTTTTCAGTAACTCTTGGGATGAACATATTCAGGGATTAAAAGCTTTACTTTCTACTTTACGGGATTATAACTTAACAGCAAAACCTTCAAAGGCATTTGTCGGTTTTCATGACATCTCCTTTCTAGGCCATCGTATAGGTCATGGTTTGATGTATACTGAGGACAGTAATGTCTCTAAGATTCTAAACATCTCAGCACCTAAGACAAAAAAACAAGTCAGATCTCTTTTAGGACTAATACAGTTCTATTCTAAGTTCATTCCTCATTTGTCGACTATAACTCCTCCTTTTTCTTCCTTGCTGAGAAAAGGGACAGCTAACATGATACAGTGGTCTAACGAACATCAAATCGCGTTAGATTCTATAAAAAAAAAATTTTCAAATGCTCCTGTTTTGAGGTTGCCTAACAAAGATCTCACCTTTATTCTTCGTAGTGACGCATCTTCTTACGCCATTGCTGCAGTTTTGATGCAAGAATATACAGGCACCTTGTTTCCAGTCATGTATGTTTCGAGAAAATTGACGACGAGCGAAATGAAATACTCCGTCCTTGACAAGGAGTTGCTTGCTTTAGTTTGGTCAATAACAAAACTGGAACAATACTTACTGGGCTCACACTTTGTCGTGGAAACTGACCAAAAGGCTCTCACAGCACTGAACACTAAGGACGTTAAATCTTCAAAGTCCACCAGATATGCGATAGCTCTCCAGCCATATAGCTTTGAAATTCGTTCAATTCCTGGAGTGAAAAATGTGTTTGCTGACTGTTTGTCAAGATGCCCAAGCGAACTTGTCGAACCTAAACCACTTCCAGATGTTGAAACGTCCTCACAGATAATCGGTCAGATATAACATGAAGAACTTTGTACGGCATCATTTATTGAACCTCTATACATACTTCGTATGGAACTGAATTATTCGTACCAGCATAAGTTCCTGGATATACTTAATTTTTTTAATTATAACATAACTTCTTGTGTAGTAACGTTTTATTAGTGCGGAAACATTGTTAATAGTGACGAAAAGATAGTCAATATTCTTATGGAACATATTACACTAAATATCGTGTTAGAGAATATCTTTTCATCGTGTATGGAACATTAAGAACATATTCTCGTCGATTATTAACTAGTCTTACTGGAACAGTAACACTGAGTAAAATTGATATTCCTTAAATAAATTAGTAATTAGTGATTTATTGGTAATTAAGTACTTTGTTAATTAGAAGGAATCATTACCCTAGTAATATCAACAAATTGAAGTAGATGTGGCTATTGTAGTTAACAGTAACGTGAACAAAAATTGATGGTGTAAGTCTTTACAGAGGCACTGTATTGGACACATTCTGAGAAAACCTGATAATGGCATTACAAGGCAGTCCTAATTCTGAATTAAAAGGGTAAGAGAGGTAAATGGTGTCCAAAAATGAGAACTGGAGACAGAAATTAAAGAGATTAACTTTAATAGTTGTAAGTGTCTCTGTGTACTTATATTTACTTCTCATGGTACATGATCTTTCATCTTTTAGATAACTAGTCCACCTTACTAATGTTAGAAACATTAAGGGTGTTGCTTCTTAGCGTGTTTAATTATGCTTTGTTGCATTTTGCATGTTTTATTTTCATTTTGTTTTTGATTCCCTTGTCATTAATTACCATCATCGTTGTTTTTCATTTTCATTTGAAATCATATGTTTCTGGTTTTTTTTTTTTAAATTGAGTTGAATGTTTTTATCATCTTTTTGGTTTTCATTTCCAACTTTCTTTTACTTTGAATTTCACCACATCGTTCCAAAGTAGGTCGATTGTGGATGTGTGCTTTAATGCATACTTTCATTTAGTTATATTGATTTCCATTTAATATTCTTTTTCTTAATATTGTATAACTTTATGACTTTGATTTATGTTCTTAGACGTCGATGTAGTTTTGACTCACCTCTCTCGGTTACTTAGTTAAAAAAATTAATAGAATTAATTTTTTTTTAAGGGCCGGTCATAAGGAAGCTGTTGCGTAGTTTTTACATAGTGAGCAGTCTATGGTCCTGCCAGAATACGCACCAGTCGTGATATAGTTATATTATTTGTGCGTTCGATTTATTCACGCACGGGCGTGCACAATGCAGAGCGTGAGTTGCTCTTGGCGCACGGGTTACCTAGTTTAGAGGAGTATGACGTCAGAACTTGGAAAGGGCAAGTCGGACTCACTGTCCGTATGTTGTGATTTTATTCTGTACAATTCTATGGAAGAATTGTTTATGAAGGATTGTTTGGTCTTCAGGTTGAAGCCAACATCCAGTTCAATACGTAAGTTTCGTTTGAGCCCTCATTTGTATTAATATGTTAATGAAGTAAGTGGAACGGCTACTCATCACTGGAGTCTAGCGGGAATCCATATTTGCTGGATTTCTAGAATGGAACAGTAGAGATCTTAGCCCCACTTAAATCGATCGTAGAAGAAATACCTACGAGTGAAGAAGGTATTTTAATCGTATTTTGAACATTATATTTCCGTAATGCCAACGTCAAGGTCTTGGCATATTGCAGAGAGGTTAGCCAAAGGAAGTCTCTAACCTATTTGTATTCTTTATGTATAATTGCATGGATCTTACCAACTGTATAAAATATTATATTGAGGGAGTCTTGGATTAAGACGAGTTTAAAATGGAAACATGAATTATCAATATGAAGCTGTTTACCACGTCAGATGTCATTGAGGAAGGTCAACGGACATTGCCTTAATATTCTACTGAAAGTAATATTGAATGAAATCTAATCACTTGTGTAGAAAAGTACTCCGTTTGAAAATGGATCTGCAAGAAGTTATTATTATTATCAGAAACTGTACATTGTAATGCTCTTCGTCCTGTTGATTGTCGTCCGTAACACGTCAATAAATCATATAAACTTTGTTACCAACGAGTTGAGTACAGTCAAGTATTGGCCAATTTGCCTACCACTCGTTGGAGTTTGTTGAACTGCTCTTAATTACCATCTTGTTATGAAAACATTCGCGTTCACGATGCTAGTACCTTGGTACCTCTACCACTAGCCAACTAGACACCATAAAAGAGCTCAACAAACCCCAAATAGTGATCTTCCCAAGTATCACTGAAAAGACAGATGTCGTCTAGATATGCAATGACATCTGAACGATAAGATAGGATTCGACGCATCATGCGTACGAATGTAGCTGGGGCGTTCATAAGGCCGAAAGGCATGAAATTCCATTGAAACAAACCGATAGGTGTAGAAAAAGCAGTAAGAGGTTTGGTGTGTTCAGATAAAGGAACTTGCCAATATCCTTTAGACAAATCAAGTCTAGTGAAGAAATGAGATTTAGAAAGCCTAGTAAGTAGCTCTTCTAGTAAAGGCATAGGTTCAGCATCGAACTTCGTAACTTGATTCAATTTGCGATAATCAACGCAAAGACGTATGTTATTGTCTTTCTTCCGAACAATGACCATTGGCGAAGAATATGCTGAAGTGGATGGTTCCATTATTTTCAAATCTATCATCTCATCCAACTCTTTCTCAACCTGTGCTTGAAAATGTATAGGGATAGGATAAGGTCTGACCCTAATAGGATTATGGTCAGTTAGAATAATGTCATGTTCAATGGCATGGGTAAGTCCAGGAATGTCAGTAAGGACATCCTGAAATGTTTGTAACATTGAAGAGACTTGTCGCTGTTCCGCCATAGATAAATTAGGAGAAACAGTGACATTTTTCCATGATTCACTAGAATGAAGTGGAATCATCGGAAGAGGAAGATTTACATCCGAGAAACTTGTTTCATCATCCTGTATTACAGACAGTGATGAGTAATGACCATGCGGGACTGGAGAATCGTCCGTTGCCTGGAAAATAGGCTGCAAATAATCTGGACGTTCATGGAATTCCGTAAGCATGTTGATGTGGAAGGTTTTATGCTTCCCATCAATGTCGACAATATAGTCAACATCGGAAATTTTTAGTATTATTTCGTACAGACCTTTCCAAGAGATAAGAAGTCTGTTTTCCCTACAAGGTAGCAAAACAAATGTTTTGTCACCCGGACAAAGTTGTCGTAGGCATCTCTTCTTATTGGCAAATTGCCTTGCCTTCTGTTTAGCAAATTCAGAAGAAGTTGCTAATTTGCATGCTTCGATAATCTTGTGTCTAAGCGCGATGACATATTCGTAAGAAGATTTTGTGTCATCATTAATATTATCAGCGGTTATAAGATCATGAAGCAAAGACATTGGGCCGCGCGGTCACGCGCCAAAGACAAGTTCAAAGGGAGAAAATCCTGTATGTTCATTGGGGACCTCTCTGTAAGCAAAGAGGGCCGCGGGCAAAACCCTGTCCCAATCTTGAGGATGATCGTCAGTTATCTTCTCAAGTAAGTTTTTGAGCGTTCTATTTAGGCGTTCGACCATCCCATTAGACATTGGGTGATAGATACTACTCGAAGATCTCTCTATCTGCAGAGTAGACATTACTTGAGACATGGTATCCGATATTAGTTGGGTGCCATGGTCTGATAATATTTCTCCAGGGAATCCCAGACGAGAAAATATGAGCCAAAGAGCATCTGCAATATCAGCAGTAGAAATGCTCTTCAGAGGAATAGCCTCTGGCCAACGTGTGCACATGTCAACACACGTTAAGATAAACTGATGTCCTCTGGCAGACTTGATCTTAAACGGACCAATAATGTATATTGCCATTTTCTGAAACGGCCGAATAGGAATGTCTGCAGCCTGAATAGGTGCAGCATGGCGTGGACCTTTAGATTTGACTTCTTGACATACTTTGCAAGATCGATAATAAATCCGTATGTCTTTGTTTACGAAAGGCCAAAAGAAAGCCACAAGAACTCTTGACTTAGTACGGGAAAAACCCATATGTCCAGCACACTGAGAGTCATGAGCGTGCTGCAAAATTTTAACTCTCATATTCTTGGGGACAAGAATCTGAGAATGCATGGACTTAGTGGAGTCTTGAACCATACGTACAAGTACGCCATTCTTCATCGTAATCCAAGATTTACGATTTGTATCTTTATTTGGATCACCTTTTGTTGCAAGAGTGAAGAATTTCTTTAAAGAGGGATCATCTTCTTGTTGTTTTATAAACGAGTCACGAGAAATTACCAAGGGATCATCTTGGTTATGTGCTTCATTATCTTCAGTAGATGAAGTTTGAGGCATATTAAGAGCTTGAGCTCCTGTGACTACTGCATTAACAGTTTGCAAATTTTGATTTTCCCAAGCAGCAATTTGTTGCGGAGTGCATTCTTTGACTCCGTGAATACGACCGATGATAAGATCAGCGATCGGATTCGGCAGAAGACATGCGTGTACATCTCCCGTAAAGAAAGGAGTAGCAATCTTAATGATAGCAGTAGAGTATTTCTCCAAAGTGCCGCCGAATGTTACACATTTGACTACTTTGCCTGTGGCACGGGAAGGATCTACGAGTGACTGCCTAACACCAATGGTGGTGCATCCAGAATCGAAAAGAACTGAGACTGGACTATCATTTACTAGACCTTTATGCAAGACAAGAGATCCTCTTCCATCATGCGCGACTGACGCAGGAAGAGCGGGAAGAGGGTGACCACAACTTAAAGTAGACACCGTAGTTGGTTCGAATAATGTTTTGCATTGGGGGCACTGAGATGCTCTCCCAAAATCAAAAGCAGAACATGCCATATTATTAGGGTCTTTATTATCATTTGTCTGATTACAGGCTTCATGGGACTCTTGCTGTGCAGAGTTTGCCTTATAATGTGATTTATGTCTTTTATATTGTGATCTACCTCGATTATTATTGCCTCTGCAATTATTATTGTTACCCCTATTTGGGTTTGAATCATATTTTTCATGGTTACAATTATCATGCTCATTATAATGAGAATCTCTGTAAGTTTGGTTTTGTTGTCTCCATGTTGGATAACTTGGGTAGTTCCTATTATGACTTCCCCTGCGGAAATGTCTATAGTTGTTACAACCACTGTATCGAGGGCTGTCAGCTCGTCTCCAGTTCTTCGAAGAAGAACCCTGATATGATTGGTTACCTTGGTTTTGATAATTATTCCAGTTACCCTTTTTATCAAACCTATTTTGATCTCCTTGAAATTTATGTGAGTAGTTAGGATTGTATGGTGTTGCTGAAGCAACTGGCATACTCTCCTTAATCTTAGTGTTACCACTAGTTACGTCAGGGTGTGCAGTGACATATTGGCAACAATATTCTTCCATTTGTTTTAGTGTTTTGGGTTTACACTCATGTAGGAATTCAAGGAATGGTTTATTTACACATGACATAATTTTGTCTCTGAGCAACAAGTCCATAAGTGCTTCATATGTTTTTTTCTGTTTTGGATAGCTCAATCCATCGTGTAAATGTAAGACGTGCTTTTGCAATGAATTCTGAGAATTCTACCCCGGTTTCAGGTACCATTGTCTTAAACAAAATACGGTAACCTTCCTCTGTCAATTGATATTTTTTTATCAAGGCTGCTCTGATAACATCATAATTATCCCTGTCAGCCTCTTCTACCAAGCTTAAACTAGTAAGAGAATCACCCTTCAATATCTCCGATAACTGATTAGCATATTGTGATCTATCCACATTATGAGTTCGACAAGAACGTTCAAACCTATCCAGCCAAAATGTTATATCGTCACTGGAAGGATTGAACGCTGGCAGCTTGACCTTATAAGTAAAAGGTTTACCACTACTACCAGATGACTGATTAACATTACTCACGTTTGTCAATTTCAATTTTTCTAACTCCAAAGCCAAGAGTTTTTCCTCATGTTCCATCTTTGCTTTTTCTTTTCTTTCATCAGCTTGTAGCTGAGCTTTCCTCTCTTCAAATTCTCTGTCCAGCTGTTGCTGAATTCTGTTATCTTCAGTTTCTTTATCCAATCTCTTTTGTTCAGCTTCTCTGTCTAATCTCTTTTGTTCAGCTTCTCTGTCTAATCTCTTTTGTTCAGCTTCTGCATCTCTGTCTAGCTGTTGCTGAATCTTCCTTTCTTTAGCCTCCCTTTCCTGCTGTAACTTTTTCTCTTCAGCCTTTTGTGCTTTGGCATACTGAGTGAGCGCAAACTCTTCCAGTTTCTCTTCAGTTTTACCCAAGGCTATCCCTTGCTTAATAAAGTAGTCTAAAGTCGACATAATGTTTAATAATATGTGACTAGTTACCTGAAATAATAATGCAATCTATTTCGAAGTAAATGGAAACAAGTTCTTAATAAACCTGATTAATCAGCTCAATTTATCCCAATCTCTGTGGGAGACAAGCCTTTATTAAGGTCTTGTATAATCAACTGTATAATAATAATAATAATAATCCACCACCAGTTGATTTTATACCACAAGTGCACTACAGAGCTAATAGTGCATCACCATATATATTCATCAATAGCATATGTCAACCAACAACATAATAGCATATGTCAACCAACAACATAAACAAAGGACAATCATAAAAGACAATATGAAAACATTCGCAGGAATCAAATAAATCAAATAGGAAAACTAAAGAAAATTATCACAGAACCTGTGATGATAACTGCGAAGGAAATAAACAAAACAAATGACGTCACAGTGTATAAATATAAATGTTGTATACAACTAAATGAAAGGAAAGATGAGATCTACAAATACAAACAAATCAAAACAAAACTGAAAAACAGAAAAATATTACAAAAAACAACGATAGGTACAGCTCGTCACAACTAACAAAAATAGCAACAAATGTTGCCAGCAAATTTTCAAATAAGAAAATTGCACCATCAGAACACTAATATAGGACCTCTATGACGTGGTATTCCCTATATTAGTCACCTGCCCAACCTTCCCGCAGAAATATACACACTAATATCACATGTAAACATAAATATATATATATATATATATATATATATATATATATATATATATATATATATATATATATATATATATATATATATATATATATCATATAATGGAATGTGTTGTAAAGAAGGCTCAGTTATATAATATAATGGTACAGTTTCCAATCAACATGAACTGTAACTTAAATAAATAATTAATTCTGGCCTTTATTATTACAAAGTTCAACACAACATAGCAGTGCAAGAAGATCCACCGTTGATGGTTCCTATAGCTATCACACGTAGGACTTCTGATTTCACTTGCACTGTATTTCTTGCAAAAAAGTTAAAAGTATGCTTGAAAACTGATGTGTAGACTGTCTGTATGAAGTAAACAAAGTCTGACCTAATTACAGCATTATGCTTGCCAGGACAAGTCACGTGAGAAAAATGCTGACATCGACTGTAAACTTGTACTGTTGGTGTTCGTATGTCGTATCAGGCGTCAGGAAATAATCAGTAGTTGACTTCTAAATGGTGTACACTGTGAAGGTTAGACCCAGCAATCTGGCAACCACATTGATAACGCCCTATCGGCCACCATGTTGATATGTGTATGTTGTAAATGGTGGTTGGTTATCACATTAATAAGAGTAGAATGGTCAACTCGGACCGACACAGTGTTGGGCATACAGGTCACCTTGTCCATCAAGTATTGAGGCCCTGACAAGGGACAATGTTTATGTTGAATGAGAGTGCAAATGTACGTTATGCGAATGGGTGGTACTGTTCTGCAAAGTTGACAAATAATAAGGCACTCATTCACACATGTATGAAAGTCAATGATGTCTGGAACTACTGTTGATAATTTCACACATTTAATAAGACGCAAACTCTGACGACACATATATAGTCACTGGAACAGGTTGGCAAAAAACATCACATGCTTGACAAAATGGTCTATGACATCAAATATGCATTCATATAGAATGAGGATACAACAGAACGTTCATAGGTATTAACTCAGGGTTCTGGCTGTATAACTTTCAAGCCTAACTGACTGATCGCGTCAGTTAATGTTTACAAATGTTTATAATCAATGGCTCCCTGACAGAACCTGTTCTGTCGAAGAATTACAAGCTGTAAATCAGTAGGCGTATGTGACGATAATCTTAAACCACAGTAGTGGGTTACCATAATAGACAGATCTCTGTACCATCATCAGATAATAAGGCATTCCTGTTCTCCGAACGATGATCCGTTTAGGCAAAGGCGGGACCCAAAATGGCTTCTATCTCCAGTGAGCGTCGCTCACTGTGAAGATGCATAATGAAGCATAAGTAAAGGGCTCTGTTCATAAACATCGATACTACTGTGTAGATTATATATATAATAATGCAATGTACATAATAGATACTGGTGCTACTAGCACAATGTCGTCAACAACGAATTCAGCCCACTCATATGCAGACCATATCCCTGGCTGCAGATCTAGGCATAACGAAAAGTTCAGTAAATGTCTTTCGTTACCTTAACATCCTAGAAAATACTAGAAAAATAGCACACGCCGTCCTTTGGCGTAAAGAATAGATTCTGGGGAGGAACATAGACATAATAGTCACACAGCAGACATCGCCTTCCCCCCTAGAATTACACAGAGCACAAAATCAACGGACATCTGTCCGGGCAGCAAACACAAGACGTCAACATGACGGAAGTCTCTCTTGACAACGTCTATTTGACGCATGCGCAGAAAAACGCGTGACCCCCAGAGTTCAACTCAAGATGGGCCGACGTCAAAAAACAATAAGATACAAGACCAAATCGCCTTAAAAGACAGGAATAAACCTCAACTTAGGTTATAAACATTCCCAGAAAGACCGATCTGTTCTGCCCATACAAGAACAATAATTCGACGTAAATTTTAGTATTCATATGCCAGGTTACGACCCAAGAAAAGGTAACAAGTATAATAAAATGTACCATCAACTAAATCAAGGGTTATGTACCTTTGACTAACCACAAAAAAGTGTTAACAGACAAATAAATATCTTTCTCTATATATATCTCTATATTCATTGCCTACAAAAGAATCTGTGCGTAACACATACAAAAAAAAAAAGAAGAGTTCAAGTGATTCGGCTCCAGACACACCTTTCAAGCACGACACCTCCCCTCCCTGGGCTACTCTCACAGCTGAAGAAGGTTACTATGACCCAAGTTTAGATGAAACTGCCTTAAGGATGGACGACGATGGAAACGCACTTACACAAACTCAGACTTTTTGAAATATACAAAATGAACTCCCACTTAAGAACACTGTTTGGTAAATGAACGATGCGAACGGACAGAAAGGGAACTCGTGAATATTTAAAAACATTACTGATCTACCCTTATACATTCACAATTCCCTCTTGGACACACTCAAGTTGTGTAGATATAAGTATGAATAGATACATAGTTAAATATATAAGCACAGGTGTATATGCAAGTGTCTGTATGGATTTCATGAAGGTAATGTTTGTTTTTCATACCCTTAGAACTTCGAACCTTTGTATTATACTATGTACTAGAGAATTCGGTTTAAAGAAGCACAACAAAATTAATTCTTCCCAACAATGACAAGCATTCTAACCGTTATGACCCTCAATGTGAGAGGTCTTGCAAATAAGACAGATAAAATTGTAGCCCTAATACAAACATACAAACCAGACTTTGTTTTCCTACAAGAAACCCTTGTAAATGATGAATCACGTGCAAACCGCATCACAACAATCCTAGGTCTACGAAATACGCATTTTAGCCTAGGAACATCACACACAGGAGTAGCTATCTTACAGACTTCAGATCAATGGGAAATAACACAAAAATAAAGATAGAGAAGGTAGATTTGCAATAATACAAATAAGAAATTCAAACGATCACACAGATACACACACCTTAATAAACATTTATGCCCCAGCAGTCAGGACACGACAATTTCACTTCTACCAAACACTGTCTGATACGGTAACTCAACATTATAAAGGAAATCGAGTCATAATAGGAGGAGATTTTAACTTAGTATTACATGAAATGGATAGAGTAGGAGCGAAAATACAGTCAAGAAACAAAGAAAGACAGAACATAAACAAATAGACATACTACAAGATATCTTAGAGGAACTTGACTTATCAGACGCATACAGGAAAAAATACCCAAAAGGAACAGAAACAACATAAACAGATAGAACACGCCCCTTTGGAAGTTCTTCGAGGCTGGACAAATTTTATATACATAGTAGTTACACCATTAATAAAATAAGAAATATAAATCATACTACTAACTTCTCGGATAACAAAGCAGTCCTTCTAACGGTCAACGGAAAAGAACATATAAACCTTACGAAAAGATCTCCCCACTGGAAGTTTAACAATTCTCTATTACAAAATGAATTTTATGTTAAAACTGTGGCAAAACTCATTCACGACTACGCCAGTAATGTACCAACAGAAAACATAACACAATACTGGGATTTGCTAAAAGGAACAATCAAAGAAGTAACACAGTCTATTGCAACGTTCATACAAAAAAGTATTAAAAAACAAAAACAGATGCTAGAAAAAAGCACTATTTCTAACTGAAAAGTTGGACAGAAACGTCCCACAAATTTTTTCACTACAAGAAGAAATATCAAAGTATGACCAATACACATTTAACGGGGCTCAAGTAAGAACCAGACCATACGTCCCAATACAAGAGACACCGAGTAAACAATTTCTAGCAATAGAACAAAACATACAAAAGAGCAGACAAATACACAAAATTGCTGATAAAGAAAATAAAGAACTAACAACCACCCCGGAAATAATCCAAGCCTTTCACGAGTTTTATTCGCAATTATACACTCAGGACTCTACACAGTTACCAACAGAACAATTCTCCCCAGCCTACAGCTCACAGTTGAATGACTTCGAGAAAAACATTATGGATGAGCCTCTCACATTAAACAACCTACAGTCCACCTTAAACACACTACAAAAACAAAAAAAACCTGGTCCTGACGGCCTATCAGTGGAATTCTACTTGAAATTTTTTCACCTACTCGGACCTCTCCTTTTAAGAACACTTCACGAAGCTTTTAAGAAAGAAGAACTCCCCGCTAGTTTAAACCAGTCCTACATAACATTAATACACAAAGTAAGTACAGACAAGAAATACATGCAAAATTACAGACCAATCTCTCTCCTTAATACAGATTACAAAGTTCTTGCCAAGGCCCTAACATTAAAACTACAACCTTTTATGCATAAACTCTTACATCAGGATCAACAATGTGGAGTTAAAAATAGAAACGTAAGCAAACATACACATTTCATTCGGGATATCATTCAATACACGCATGACAAAAACACACCTGCAGCAATAATGTCCATAGATCAAGAAAAAGCCTTTGATAGGGTTTCACATGTATTCTTGCACACAATTTTACAAGAAAATAATTTCGGCCAGTATTTCAGATCTTGGATAAAAATCATATACAAAGCACCGGAAAGGAGATTGCTGATAAATCACAATATATCTGAAACAATTCCTCTCACTCGATCAGTCAGACAAGGTTGCCCAATGTCTCCTTTACTATATGTACTTGTATTGGAACCTTTATTAGAGAGCATCAGGAAAAATACAAGTATTAAAGGCATCCATGTGCCAGGTATAGGTGAAAAGAAACTAATAGCATACGCGGACGACACAATCTTCTTCCCCTCAAGCAGATTATCAATAAAAAACATTTTAGATACTTTCGATAAATTTAGCATAACTAGCGGTTCAAAAATCAACATTAAAAAATCACAAATAATGGGCATAGGACATTGGGCTAACAAAACAGACTTTCCCCTGCAGCTAACACAAACTAACAATATGAAAGTATATGGAGTAAATTTCATGTCTATACCATATAAAACAAACAAAGAAATGTGGAAAAACGCAATCTTAAAAACTGAAAAGAAATTACAATGTTACAAATATAAAAACGCTACAATATTTGGTAGGGGCATCATAGTAAACACATACGTTATTCCTAAGCTACTATATATATCCAAGATTTTTAGCCCTCCAAAAAGAACTCTAATAAAAATAAATTCTTTAATCAGACATTTCATCTTCCGTCACACAATACATAACATAAAACATTAATACAGGATAAAGCAAGAGGAGGAATATCCCTACAAGATATATCTACCAAAATTCAAGCTATGAGAATCAAATTTATAAGTAGTATAATAAACGAACCACAGGGATATCCCTTAGCACATTACTATGTTGGACTATCATTAGCAAAATTATGTAAATTTAACAATACAGCACCGCACCATTCCGGAGTCTTACCTAATTTCTTAAACAATGCGTCGCATGCATACAAGGAAAAGAAACAATAATACACCGAACAACCAAAGAGATATATCAAGATTTAGTGTTAGCACAGGAACCTCCGCTTTACCAAAGAATAAAAAGAGGATATAAATATGGCATATCAGACTACTCGCAGGTTTTCATTCAGTTACAAAAAACAAACACATCACCAAGGGTAAAAGAAATAACTTATAGATTGTTATTTAATTTAACACCAATCATGTATAGAGAAAGGAAAAAAATCACAAAACGAATAAAATGTAAACTCTGTAGATTAAACGTCATGGAGACAGAGGAACACATTTTCTTTTATTGCGATACAGTGACACAAACTTTGAACACTTTGAAACAGATATTACAAAAACATGCAACAACAAAAGAAGATATGTATAAAGCTGTTATGCTCTGCATCCTTCCAAAGATGACTCCACACATTGAATTACATTTACAAACGCTTTTAGCAGAATATAGACATCTGGCATGGATTTGTAGAAATAAAGCCCTCTACGAGCAAAGGGTCTTTAATGCAAAACTTTTTCTACATATTTTCACCCAGAAAACAAAGCATTTAACCCAGCTGACGTAATCTTCAAAAAGATAAACACCATACATTTTTTGCATATACTGCAATTTTATTTTAAGGGAAATGTAAAAGTAGTGTACGTGTTTAAAAAAAAAAGAAAAAAAAAAGGAAACTAATTTCAACCCAGAATTGACTGTACATATGTTAAAAAATGATAGCCATATTTGGCTTTATGGGTGAAATTTCCAATGTGTGTGTGAACGAGTTTATATGGAAACTTTTTTTTAAGTGGGCCAGTAAGTGCGAGTACGAGTGAGTGGTTATAGGTACTATAAAATTTTACTGGTTTTAGTTAATTGAAAAAGAAATACAAAACAAGAATAAAACAGAACGAATGTATGTATATGTGTGTGTATGTATATATCAGTATATTGGTGCAGATTCCAGGCTCTTTCTCTTCTTCATGTTTCCTTCTTAAATGCTTTGGCTCATTTCGGAGTGTCTAAGGAGTATGTCAAGTCTCGTGCCACCGAAAGTTATTTCGGGAGGTACGCTCCTTTGGTCAGAAATGACTGGTAGGGAAGATAGAGAAGGAGTATGTCAAGTGTACATGTAAAATACTATGAACTAAATAGGAATTTACTTAGCTCTAAACCAATTCTAATTTTCTTTCTTTTTTAAATTTAAATTAATTTTTTTTTATTCCACTTTACTTAAGCCTATATAAAATCTACATTACTTATTATCTAAATTGTTTTCTAAGTATTTGTTTTTTTAATTATTCCTTTTATTTATTTATTTTTTTTTTCTTTACTTTTAACTTGTTTAAGTACAAAATGGAAGTGAGAGTGCGCATGAGGTTTCATATGTAACAAGCAATGTATTTTTCTTGCATTTCTTTTGTATTTTATGCAAAATGTACTTTTTTGTAAAGTGGAAAGAAAGACAAATTTAAAAAAAAAAAAAAAAAAAAAAGGTGACATGAGAATATAGACTGTAAAGAAAATGTTAACCGCATGTTAAAAAATTGGACTGAATCATATGTCACAAATGTTATGTTTTAAAAAAATGTAGGTGTATTGTGTTAAAAATTAAGAAATTAAGTTTTTATATGCTGGTTTAAAAAAAAAAAAGTGACACAATCAAGGACATTTTCAACTCCTACGTGCACATCACACAAACAAACTTCTGTTCGAGAGTACATGTGGAGGTTACATCAGCCATCAAGGTCACTATGAACTTATAAAACTATAATCTCCATGACATACTCACTCATTCAAACACGAGTCGACTATTCCGGGAACTTTTTGAAGCTACCTCTCATATATATATATATATATATATATATATATATATATATATATATATATATATATAGATAGATATATATATATATATATATATATATATATATATATATATATATATATATATATATACAGTGACACATGTGGCGATTATAGAAGTGTGAAAAAATTCGGGCCATTATATTATATACATATTTATATACTGAAGCACATTAAAAACGCACCACCTGTATAATCCAGGAACAGAGTGTGAAATGTAAATATAAGTGTTTACATATCTATGAATCCATGCTGGTCATTAATTTGTACATTTGGTTGTTATGAAATTCATTGCATTCTGTGCAGGCAAGGGAGAAAACCAAAAATGCAACCAATAATAAAATTCATTCACACTATCCTCAGTATCTGGTATGTCCACCGTGTGCTTGCAAACAAGCTTGGCAGCGGCTCTGCATGGAACGCACAAGTCTCTGAAGGAAATTCCGGGGAATCAAGTCCCATTCACGTGTAAGAGCAGCTTTGAGCTGTTGCAGATTAGCTGGAGAACCTTGCCTGTAGACTCTCTGTCCAAGCTCGTCCCAAAGATGTTCTATAGGGGACATGTCTGGTGATAGGGCAGGCCAATCAATCGTCACATTGTTCTGCTGCTGTAGATATTGTTGCGTAATGCATGCGGTGTGCGCACGTGCGTTATCCTGCTGGAGAAGCTGTGTTGAGAGAGAGAACGGACGAGTTGTTGCAGTTGTTGCGAGAGAGAACGGACGGGATGTTGCAGGGCCGTAGTGTTGAGTTGGTGTAGTTGTTGGAGGCTAGCTCTTCTGTTTACACTTGCTAAGATCTGGCCATTTTTATATTGCTTCAATTTATCCCTTGTTTTCTTAGTCAATTATGGTATCGTGCTGTTGATAGTAAGTTACGCGAAGGTGGGATAGAAGATCTGTCAACATTATAATATTTCAATTCCCAAAGTTCACAGACTTGATAAGTCGTTCCTTGAGTCCGTACAATTTAATACATTAATTCCATACATAAATAGTTCACACATGGTCATCATGAAGAACATACATATTCAGTTCTGTTCATACTTCGTATATGATTTATCTGCAAATCAGTCCTTGTCAAATAGCTTGAATTACTATAGGCAGAACGTCATAACTATATGTACGCGTGGTTGGTGATCCCAACGACCGACAGTGAGATTATGCGTCTGGCAAAATATAATCAATAAGGACTGTTAATTCCTCCCGACTTAAATTTAGTCAATTACTAACCTGAAAACATTCATCTCTTTCATAGTAACAGTGGACTGACCCATGTCCATACTTAAATACAATATAACTGTGTGGCACTCCATGCCCGACACTATAAGAATACAAGGACACGTCTTCTCAGTTCGACGGTCATACAAGAAAGGGTCCCGTCTCTAGGTCGCCGTGCGTGACCTACCAACGCTAACACGTCATACTCCGATCGCGTGTATAGCGTTCAATAGCCTAATAATACCTTACATTATATTAAATGCTGCAATCCCCAAAACTGCACGCTCTAGCAGACGGCGTCTATAAAAATACCGTAACAATTCCCTGTCCACCGGGGGGGAGGGGGGGGGAAATCTATTCGATATATTTTTTTTTGGAAAACTTATCTGAATGAATAATCTCAAAAATTTAACAATGCGACATATGGCCTACGATGTTCTGTCTAGAACAGTTTTAAGAATATAGTTTTTGAAAATCTAATGCAAGAAAGTTAAAGACGATGTTATGAGAAAAGAAAAGATAGAAAAAACCAAATGAGAAATAAAGTAGAGAAAGAAAATAATGTATAAATTTAACTTAGTTATGTGTGTGACATTAATTATCTGTGTTAAGTGGGTAATATCTATCTAACTTAACTAACTAAATAATAAACTAGTATGTAATGTGTCAACATAGTTATTAAATATGCAATATGATTATGCAATTCTAAGAATATTATCTAAGAATTGTGTGAGCTTTCTTTCATTTTTTTCATATTTCATTTTTTTATATTATCTCACATTTCATTTTAATTTCTATTACTTCAACGACTAAATTAAAATTAATTAACAATGGATACGACGATCCATCCGTAGTCTTGATCCTTGTGAATTTCCATTAGAAGAAATGTTCAAATGTTCTGAATTAGAGTAAATATAGAACTTCTTAACGTCCAATAGTTCAAGTCATATACCGAATTGGTTCGACTGGATTTTCATTGATTATTTCCGAAATTGTTTCAACTAGTGTCATCCTGAATGGACACTAACCAAAGTCCTGGCGTAAATACGAACACATTGTTACTTGATTTCGTACATTTCGTATAACTTATGTCTCTAGTAAGCAGATACTGGTTATTGTAGTCATTGGTTCATTTCCATGTTGAAATGTACCGTTAGTACTATGTCTCTTGGGTAAGTTTCTGCGAAGAGTATCATTGTTTATGAATCGACATCAGAAGGGTTTCTAGAGAGAGTATCTGCCAAGATGTTCTCTGATCCTTTAATGTGTTCGATAGAAAAATCAAAAGGCTGAAGGAGAATGGCATATCTTGTCAGCTTCGGGCTCTTGTGATTAGCACGACGTAGTGATGCCACCGCCTTCTGATCCGTCTGGACCACAAAGGGTGATCCTAATAGGAATTTCTCGAGCTTTGTGATCGCCCAGATGACGGATAATAACTCCCTGTCAACTGTTGAGTACTTGACTTCTGGTGGCTTAAGTTTCCGTGAGACGTACAGTGTGGGATGGAGGACGTCGTCATGATATTGGAGCAAACATGCGCCAATTCCGTAATTACTCGCATCTGTATGGAGTATAAACTTTTTGGAAGCATCAGGTAGTCTCAAAATAGGTGGGTGTGAAAAAATATCAATTACACTGAATAGTTTACCTGCTTTAGAAACTAATTCTGACTCGGATTATATACCGGTGAATGGTGGTGTTCACTTAATTAACCATTCAGAACTTTCAGATCTAATACGTGATCTCGCTCTTACCAAAGGACATGCGGAATTACTCGGTTCGCGACTCAAAGAATGGAATCTTTTAGCGCCCAATACTCCGATATCTAAATTTCGTCATAGACACAGAGAACTTGTTCAATACTTTGAGATGGATGATGGCATTTGCTATTGCAAAGATGTAAACGGTCTAATGGTGCACCTCGGTCGTGAGCACATAGTCAACGAATGGCGACTTTTCATCGACTCTTCCAAGACTAGTCTAAAAGCCGTGTTATTGCATAACGGAAATTTATTTTCATCAATTCCAGTCGCCTACTCTGTTCATATGAAAGAAACTTATGACAATATGGCTATACTTTTGGCAAAAATAAAGTACAATGACTACCAATGGCGGATTTGTGGAGACCTAAAGGTCATTGCAATTCTCACGGGCATGCAGACTGGGTATACTAAATTTTGTTGCTTCCTATGTGAATGGGACAGCCGCAACAGACAGGAACATTATGCAAGAAAGGTGTGGCCTATCAGGGATCGTATGCAGCTCTGGCATAAAAATGTAATACATGAGCCATTAGTTAACAAAGACGGCATCATTTTACCACCGTTACATATAAAGTTGGGGCTCATGAAGAATTTCGTAAAAGCGTTAGATAAAACGAGCAAAGCTTTCACTTATCTTCGAGAAAAGTTTCCGCAAGTTAGCGATGCAAAGATAAAGGAAGGTATCTTTGTAGGACCTCAGATTAGGAAAGTTATTGCAGACAAACAATTCGAGAACTTGTTACATGGTAGTGAACTTCGCGCATGGATGGCATTCAAATCGATCGTCGATAACTTTCTGTGAAATCACAAATCTGTCGACTATGTGCATATTGTTAAGCAGTGCATAGATGCATACAGAATTATGGGCTGTAACATGTCCCTCAAAATCCATTTGCTTGATTCGCATCTTGACTTTTTCCCTGACAAACTTGGCGAAGTCAGCGATGAACATGGAGAACGATTCCATCAAGATATCGCCGTAATGGAATCACGCTATCAAGGACGGTGGAGTGTGACCATGCTTGCCGATTATTGTTGGATGCTTCATCGCGATGTACCACATGCCATTCACCGACGAAAGTCGACTGCAAAGAAATTCAAGCCTACATAACTGTTACACTTCTTGTATGAATGATGTTATAATACTTTATGCCTTGTTAAAAAACTTCAATTGCGTATTTCTAGAGATCCCGACCTGATAGAGAAAAACGGTTTGCAGATTTAAAAACAGCGCATTAAAATTGACCAGAAAAACATAGAAATGTTAGAGAAAGAAAAAAAAAGTTTTTTTTTGTTAGTCAGTGTTATTTGACGGAATATTTTATCACATTCACCAGTCCATGTCATCTTCACCGGCATGTCTTTTTTTAATAGAGATGATAAAACAGCCGTGATGGATGACAAGTTTGGTACGAATCTGCTGTAATATTGGACTAGCCCTAACAAGCTTCTAACCTGTTTCTTCGTTTGAGGAACGGATACGTTTAAAATTTTAGAAACCATACTAGGTAGTGTTTGGATATATCCCGCTCCAATGATATGTCCCAAAAAAGTTATTTCATGAAACGCTACTTGTAATTTTGTAGGTTTAGCAGTTAAAATTATTCTTTCTTAATGTTTCCAAAACACATTTAAGATCCGAAATATGTTCCTCAAATGACGAACTAAATAAGCATATGTCGTCAATTTATGTGATGATGTCTGATCTACCTGACAAAATTCGTCACATCATGCGGATAAAGGTAGCTGGAGCGTTAACAAGCCCAAAAGGCATCACATTCCACTGGTATAGACCTTGCGGAGTGGAAAACGCTGTGTAGTATTTAGCTTTTTCGGTTAGTGGTATCTGCCAATAACCTTTAGTTAAGTCTATCTTAGTGAATATAGTTGCGGTAGATAGACGTGGCAGTAAGTCGTCGAGAAGTGGATGTGGTTCGCTATCAACTACAATTTGTGCATTTAATTTTCTATAGTCGACGCATAGTCTAATGTTATTGTCTTCTGACAATAACTAATGGAGAAGAAAATGGAGAATTACTAGTCTCAATAATTCCTAAAGATAACATCTGTTCAAGTTCCTTAGTAGTTTTAGTAAGAAAGTGTAGAGGAACGGAATAGGGATGTACCCGAATTGGAGTATCATCGTTAAGAGTGATGTCATGACTAATGACTGATGTGCGACCTGGAACGTCGGTCAACACATCTGGATAAGATTGTAAAAGTTCAGCAATCTGTTGATGCTGTTGCGGTGTAACCGACGAAGAGATGGTTACGTCCCGCCAAGATTCAGTAGGTTGGACTACCGGTACAGGTAACGCCAACTGTACCTCAGGAAAAGAAGATTCTTCTTCCTGGATAACAGAAAGATTAGAATAGTGACATGTAGGTACGAAAGTGTCATCTAGCTCATGAAAAATAGCTTGTAGATGTTCAGGACGGGTATGAAACTGTTTGAGCATATTTATGTAAAATATTTTGTTATGTCCCTTAATGTCCAGGACATAATCGACATCAGAAATTTTATCAATTACCTGGTATGGACCACTCCATGAGATGAGAAGTTTATTATCGTTATGTGGCAATAACACATAAGCTTGATCCCCTGGAAATAATTGACGTAATCATCTAGTACTGTTTTGGAAAGTTCTAGCTTTCGCAGCCTCAGATGAAGCTGTTGCCGTTTTGCAGGCATCAATAATATTATTCCGGAGATTAATTACATACTCATAGGATGACTGGGTATCACGAGTCATCTCTGAGTCAATCAATAAGTCTTTTATTAGTCCCATAGGACCTCTTGGTGGAGCACCAAAGACTAATTGAAATGGAGAGAAGCCAGTTTATTCATGTGGCACCTCTCGATAAGCGAACAACACAGCTGGGAGTACTCTGTCCCAGTCCTGTGGATGGTTAGGTGTCACTTTATGTAACATTTGTTTGAGTGTGCGGTTAAGTCTTTCTACTGCACCATTACTCATTAGGTGATAAATGCTACTGAGATTTCTATCTATATTCCAGGTCTTCATTACTTCTGTCATAGTCTCAGATATAAATTGAGATCCATGATCTGATAACAGCTTCCTAGGAAAACCTACTCTAGAAAAGATCAGATGTAGTGCATCAGCTACATCTGTGGTAGTGGTGGTCTTCAATGGAATGGCTTCTGGCCATCGTGTGCATAAATCGATGCACGTGAGAACAAATCTATGTCCTCTGGCTGATGGTAAAAGTGGACCAATAATATCTACGGCCATCTTGTCAAAGGGTCTCACAGATATGTCACAAGCCTGAATAGGCGCCGTGTGAAAGGCTCCCCGTGCTTTCACTTCCTGGCATATAGTACAGGAGCGTACGTATTGTGAAATATCTCGTGATACTCCCGGCCAAAAAAATGAAGATAATACTCGAGAACGTGTCCGAGTATATCCCATGTGACCTGCGCACTTAGAATCATGTGCGTGTTGAAGTATGTACCGTCTAAAAGCAAAAGGTACCATGACCTGTTGTTTTACCTTAGTCTTATCCATAAAACATCTTAATAATATATCATTCTTAATAAAAAAACCAATGAGTATTCTTATTGTCTAAAAAAAGATTGTCAACTTTGTTGACCAGAGCAAAAATTTTTTTCAATGATCTATCTTCCTTCTGTTTTGCCGCAAAGGACGCTCGGTCAATTGAAGATTGAACATCAATATTTTCATGTTTGTCTGTTTCTTTTTCATCAGTGTTCATAGTCTCTAATAGTTTCGTCTGTGCTCTGGTTCTCTCAACAACTGGTAGGCCATTGCTTGGGGATCGAAAGAAAAGAAAAATTGTTTCGCAAATTTTCACGGACTGTTTACGATTGTAAGAGAATCACGTGATTTCATAAATATGACGTGGCACGCGTAACTACGAAGGTTCAATCTGACGTCACAACATCTTGCGTACATGCTAACGCTCAAAGGACAAAGTCAGCGCATTCCAGTTTTAAAGAAGACAAGACCTCAATAGACCAAAAGATGGAAAAGTCGTTATCTGCCAACGAGGAGCAAGCAGTTCTAGACACTGGTGGCCAGTGTGGGGAGAGAGAACGGACGAGTTGTTGCAGGGACGTGGCGTGTTGTTGAGTTGGTGCAGGCTAGCTCTTCTGCTTACACTTGCTAAGATCTATCACTTGTTTTCTTAGTCAATTATGGTATCGTGCTGTTGGTAGTAAGTTACGCGAAGGTGGGATAGAAGATCTGTCAACATTATAATATTTCAATTCCCAACGTTCATAGACTTGATAAGTCGTTCCTTGAGTCCGTACAATTTAATACATTAATTCCATACATAAATAGTTCACACATGGTCATCATGAAGAACATACATATTAAGTTCTGTTCATACTTCGTATATAATTTATCTGCAAATCAGTCCTTGTCAAAATAGCTTGAATTACTATAGGCAGAACGTCATAACTATATGTACGCGTGGTTGGTGATCCCAACGACCGACAGTGAGATTATGCGTCTGGCAAAATATAATCAATAAGGACTGTTAATTCTTCCCGACTTAGGTTTAGTCAATTACTAACCTGAAACATTCATCTCTTTCATAGTAACAGTGGACTGACCCATGTCCATACTTAAATACAATATAACTGTGTGGCACTCCATGCCCGACACTATAAGAATACAAGGACACGTCTTCTCAGTTCGACGGTCATACAAGAAAGGGTCCTGTCTCTAGGTCGCCGTGCGTGACCTACCAACGCTAACACGTCATACTCCGATCGCGTGTATAGCGTTCAATAGCCTAATAATACCTTACATTATATTAAATGCTGCAATCCCCAAAACTGCACGCTCTAGCAGAAGGCGTCTATAAAAATACCGTAACAAGCTGCAAGTCTGGATAATTTGTGAACGCAGGAGCAACCAATGCATCCAGAACCTCATCTCGATATGTCACAGCATTAACATTTCCACGGAAGACGTGAAGAGGCAAGCGATGTGAAAACTGAATCCTCCCCAAATGTGAATACTGCCACCTCCAAATCGGTTGTGCTGACGAACACAGCAATCTGCAAAGCGCTCTCCACACCGTCGCCAAATCTGCATACGTCTATCAGCAAAGGATATGTTGAATCTGCTCTCGTCTGTGAATAGGACAGCATTCCACTGCAGTCTAGTCCATCTGACATGTTGCTCTGCCCATTGCAGGCGCTGCTGACGATGTCTGTGAGTCAAGTTTGGCCCAACATAAGGTCATCTTGCAGTAAGGCCTGTATCTCTGAGTCGTCGCATGACTGTCATTCGAGAGACTTGCCCACGTCTACCCACTATTGCTCTTGCTGTTTGACTTGCCGGGAGAGAACGATTCCTTAGGTGACTCAGCACAATATGACGATCTTGCACAGGGGTAGTAACTCGTGGTTGGCCACTCCGAAGTCTATCCCGGGCACTGTTAGTGGTTCTGTAACGTTCATTGAGATGTACAATAGTGCTGTGATGGCAATTTATCCTTCTGGCAATGGCCCGCGAGCTCATTCCGGTCTCCAACATACCAATGGCTCATTGGCGGTCGTTTTCAGATAGTCGTGGCATTTCAAGCACATGTACTGGGTGTTTTGTCTCAACGGCCTATTTATACCAAGTATACTGCCACAACGCGTACACATTTTCAGGGTCATAGCTGTTGGGAGTCATGTTTCACATGTAACTTTCATTGTTTTCATGTAGTCTGTACACAAACCCGTGGGTTGAATCATGCACTTTCCATTCCAGCAGCCATATGCTCTCTACCTCATGACAAACACGGGGAAAATCCATTCCCACACTTTTTTTTTCTCCAGTTTCTCTGCATCAGTATATGTAATAGGGGTGCGTTTTTAATGTGCTTCAGTATATATACATGCCAGTATTTGTGTGAGTTTTCAGGCCAATACATTTCATAAAGCCAAGGCAACAAATATTGCATTTGTAAGGCTTCTCTCCTCTTGTGTGTGTCTTTAGGGAAATACTGTGGCTTAAACCAAGACCACAAATATCACACATGTAAGGTTCCTGTCCTGTTTTATGTTGCTTTAGGTTATTTTTGTACCCAAAGTCAAGAGCATTGACATTAATATTAAAAGTTTTGCAGAGACTCCGACGCCTAGCTGAGCCACGATTGGATGAGATCCAGTGCGGATTCCGAGCAAACTGAAGTACTCAAGACCTAATCTTCACAATTAAACAGCTGAGTGAAAAGGCCCTTGAGTATAAGAGTGAGATCCATCTTTGTTTCATAGATTTGGAAAAGGCATTTAACAGGGTCCCCTGGAGTAAACTTTGGGACTGTTTGGCAAGGAAGAACATTCCAGCACCTCTGATTCATGCTATACAGAGCTTCTACAAGTCTTGCAGAAATTATGTGAGGACAGCAAACCATAAGTCAGAAGAGTTCAGGACCACCACTGGTGTAAGACAAGGTGATATCCTGTCACCTTATCTTTTCATACTCCTCATGGACGATGTTATCAAGGCATGTAAGGAGAGAACAAGAAAGTATTCAGTGGTGTACTGGAAGATGAGAGGTATGTATTTCAGAGCTGGCATTTGCTGATGATGTTGCCCTGATTGCTAAGTCAAAGGCACATCTCCAATCCAACCTGCAAGTTTGGAAGGAAGAGCTGGAGAAGAGAGGGATGGTCATAAGCAGCTCTAAAACAAAATCCATGGTGATATCACGAGAAGAAAGAAGACATCAGATTAAGCTGGGAGAACAGGTCCTGGAGCAGGTGGACCACTTTAAATATCTCGGAGCTATTATATACCGAAAGGGAGGCATCAAAGAAGAGTTGGCCACTCAAAAAGCAGCAGCTGGGAGATTTTTTCAGGCCATAAATCGAGGATTCCTCAGCAAGAGAGAGGTTGGTAAGAAACGAAGATGGCTGTATACCGCTCCACCTATGTCCGAGTCTTGACATATGGATGCGAGTCATGAGCAATGACTACAACCCACAAAAGCCAGATCCAAACCTCAGAAATGAGGTATCTGAGGAAGGTGGTTGAAGTAACAAGAAGAGACATGGTCCGCAACCAGACGATACGTCAAGGCCTAAAATCCCAACCCCTGCAGACCCAAGTAGAACAGTGCCAACTAAGATGGTTTGGCCATGTCTGCAGAATGGGAGAAGACCGGCTACCACGACAAGCATGGGAAACAAAGAGCAAGGGATCCAGACCCCTGTGGTGAGAATACAGTGATACAACGCTAAAATCCTCTATTTATAAAGATAAACGCTAAAATAAAATGTAGGGATAAAATATAGATAAGATACGATGCTACATAGTCGCCCACGCCATCGTTTTCTAGTGTCATTGAAAACCAACTAGTTATAACATGGAGACACCCAAGGCCTATTCGTTTAGACGGGGCAAGAACGGAGAGAGAGAGAGAAAAAAAAATGATGCAGTCTGCACGCGTGCTTGAATCTAAAACCTAGGAGACGCAAATTTGTAGTTTATTAAAAAAAAATTACGCCACTAGTTGACACAATGTAAGAAATTGGACTCGAAAACGACCTTAGCTCTTGTCAGAAACAGACGTATCTTTGACGTTTTACGGTAAATAGTCGTTTTAGTTTGAATATAGCGGCAAACGCCGTGAACGACTTGTAAAAACATTTTCAAGACTAACATTGAAAAAAAAAATATGTACTTTCTTAATAATAAGTTTATAAGTATAAAAGTTAGCTAGTTTGATAGTCCATCTGTTCCTGAGAAATAATATACTTTTAATTACAAGGACGGACAGATAACACGGAAGATATTGACGAAAGACTGTATTGTTCAATACAGACGAGCAGACAGTTATTTGTGCATACATTCACTAAAGTCACATTTTGACACGTCCTTGAGACTAACGAAGAAAAACATTACATGTGGAAAAGGGGCAGGCTAGGCGGATAGAAGCTAAAAATAACTTAGAATAGAAATTTTGTAAGTAGGGGAGACAAAATTTGTGTAGTTTTTTTTTTTTTGTAGTTAGTCCAAAAACAAGTGTAATTTTGGGAAAACCCAAGTTCGGACTGACAGAAAAATACTACACACTAGACTGAGACTGGACCTAAATTGGACTTTTGGTATTTGAATATTTGAACGGTAGAGGGGAAGTACTCCGATTGGACTAAATAGTAATATTATTGAAAAATTTAGCCGGCAAGTTGCCATTTTTTGTAGACTGTCCACTAAAGCAGATCGTTAATGCTAAGAAGTGTGTCGCCCATTCACTATATATTAATACAAAGTGGGACGTCATAGTCTAGCCAGCAGCTCAGCTGAGTTTGTGCTATTACAACGTGTCTGTGAGTTTTCATTTTGAATTGTGGTAAGGGAAAAATTATTAACCTTTTTATTTAATAATTCTGAGTGATTGATACTGCCATATGAAAAATGATTACGACAAGTGAGTACTAATTCTAGGTCCCCCGCCGACAGTCCAGGGCCTAGAGGCAAACAAATAATATAAAAAAACATATCCAAGAATGTAGAATAAAGATCTTTATTTCAGGAAATCAGTGGGAACATATCACCCACCTTATTATATGGAAAAAAGAGATGAATGAAAATATTTCAGATGCAGTGCAGTTCATAGAGGGATGGGGAAACTGGTGCTACTTGATACAGCCTGGATGAGATGTGCTGGGTCGGTCAGAGAGATCTGACCCTGTCTTGTTATTATTTTTGTATTACGGTTAGAAAAAATGGTGGAGTAGGTATTATGCTAAGACATAGCCTAATTTTGTGGTTTCAGAGTTTCGTGATCTGGCACTGGGCTAGTGCCAGATGTTCTGGAGAAATCCAAGTGTGTACGAATAAGAAGCCTATCATTTACCTCAACACCTGTGAGGAGTGGGCCAAGAGAACAACTTTTAAACAGCGTCAGGCCAGTTAAGTATTGCAAACCTGGCCTGCTGAGATTCATCAATTCCAAATTAAATTTTTAAAACCACCTTGTTTAAAGAACTGTGCCACCATTTACACTGTAAAAAAGCCAATGAACAATAGTAACAAAGACTGGGTATGATGTAAACACCCCGATCCAACATCCAGCACTAGTTTCATAAAGACTTTTAGTTAGTACTATTAATATTAGTAAATTTAACTCAGATATCTATGTACAAGCTTTTCATGTGATTTTGCCATTAAATGTAATTCTATTGACATAAATTCATATTGTTTTCACACGTCCTGACCAGAAGAAAATTTGGTACAGGACAAAAATAAATTTGAAAAAAATTGTAAATTTTAACTTTCAAAACAGCGTTCATTGACTTGATCATAAAGCTTATTATTAGACCTAGTGTTTATATGTGTGTGTCTGTATACTTAATTACCTGCACACCACATTACATTACCCTAGACATTAGACGTAGCTAACAGACATAATAGTCCAGAATAAGCCTGTTTGAGGTCATAGGTGGTAGCAGAAAGGTAACCTGTAAATTCACATAAACTGTTATCTTCAGGGACCTTCACAGCTGACCTCATTCAGTACACTAGGTAACATAGCAACCACACTTAATAACATCAAAACCACCACATATATTGGGTAGCTCGTGTCCGGGATTTAAACTTATCATTTATATTAGGATTAAGTTGTATAAATTCAACAGTGCCCCAAAAAGTAAAAGTTATTCTTAAGTAATATTTAAGGTGGAAAGTAAAAGTTGATGAATCTTCACAGCCAGTGATAATTAATTAATTAGTATATTACTTTGGTAATTAGATTTGGTAATCTATCTTAGACAAGTATTAAAGTGTGTGATACAGTATGGCAGATCTAGCCAAATTCAGATCGGCTGCTGTGCTGACGGCTAAGGAAATGAATATGGACGGTCAGGTTTTGATCCAATATGTAACTTCAGAATGTGACAAGTATATTGAAAGGGAAGATAGGAAGTTAGCTGAAGAGAAGAGGTTACAAATTGAGGCTGACAAAGAACTTAAGAGGCTGCAGATTGAGGCTGACAAAGAGGCTAGGGCATTGGAGGCAGATAGGGAGGCAGAGATTAAAAGGCTGCAATTAGAAGAGAAAAAGGCTGAAAGAGAAGCCGAAGAAAAGAGATTAGCTGCAGAAAGAGAAGAAAAGAGATTGACTGCCGAAAGGGAAGCAGCAAAGGAGGAGAAAAGATTACAGAGGGAACACGAGTTACGACTAAGGGAGTTGGAATTACAAGGCCATGCTCCTGAAAATGGTGCCAGCCCCTTTCCCTCCGATGCCACTCCTAGTCAGGGAGCCTCAACCTCAGCTATGGGGTTTATTTAGACCATTTTGTTGAGAAAAACGATGACATAGAGGGGTATCTAAGTAGATTTGAACTTTTGGCTACCACGTATGGGTTAGAGAGAGAGAGAGGTGGAGCCTCAAGTTATCCCAGGGGCTTAGGGGTACATCTTATGAAGTTTTTGCCAAAATGAATAGAGACGACCAAGACAATTATGACATGCTAAAGCAGGCTCTGTTATTAAGATATGAAAAGAATGGTGAATTTTATCGTAAGAAGTTTAGAAATGCCAAGCTTTTGTCTGGGGAGACATACCACCAATTCTCTGCCAGACTGGAAACCTATTTGGAGAAATGGACTGCTCTGGGGAAGACCCAAGATCTCAAAGAAATGATCATGATAGAGCAATTAAGAGAGTCCATGGCTCCAGACCTGAGAAAATTTCTCATGGAACAAGGTGCAGAGAGGTTGGGGGAGGTATTGAATGTCGCTGAGAGGTATCAAGCAGCCCAGGCAGAGGTAGCTGGCTCTAAAAAGAAACATATAGAGAACTTTAAGGCCACACAGCACTTTAATAAATTTGATACCAAAGAAAAAGGTAGCAGAGGTAGGACAAACTTTGATAGGCCACGAAATGATTATCGCGATAGAAACTCACAGTTCAATGACCAAAAATATAATGAAAGAAAACCTTTTAGCCAAGGAAAGAGGTGGTGTAAATGGTGTAAGAAGGACAACCATAACACCGAAGTTTGTAAAAGGAAACCTTCTAACATTGCTGCAATGAAATCGGGGAACCAGAGATTAAAGGTTAAACCTACTGGACAGCAGGAACCTTATCACCCCCCAGTTTGTGAGGATGTTATTTGTGACGGGGTCACCATAAGGTGCCTATATGATACAGGTTTGGATTTTGATTCAGTTGTGAAGGCTAGCCTAGTGGACCCAAGTCAGTATACCACCGAAACAGTGGAAATACAAGGGGCGACTAAGGACATACCACTCATGACACTTCCCATCGCAAGGATACGGGTGAAAACTCGCTATGTGGAAGGAGAAATCAGAGCAGCAGTGATAGATGAACCAATCTACCCTCTGATATTGGGGTGTAGATACGTCTTCTTGGGGAATCCCGAGAGACCTGTGATCATGGCGACAGTGCAGACCAGGTCATAGTCAAAGGAAGAAGAAGGTGAACCTATAAATGCTCATCCAGAAGAGATGAGGAAGGCGCAGGCTGAGGATAGGACACTCAAGCCATGTTTTAAAAAATTGCCCAAATGTCACACCTATCCAAGCAAGGGAGAGTATCATATGAAGAACAAATTGCTATACAGGAAGGCCAGAACTGGAACAAATGGTCATAACCAGCTGGTTCTTCCCACTTCATATAGGGAGAAAGTGATGGAACTAGGGCATGCAATTCCCTTCAGTGGTCACATGGGGATCAGCGCCACAGGACAGCGTATAGCTTATCATTACTTCTGGCCAGGGATAACGGAAGATATAAAAAGATACGTAAAATCCTGTCCAGAATGTCAAAGGGTAGCTCCAAAGCATTGGACTGCTCCTGCAACTCTAGGGGAAATGCCCATAGTGGGAACACCTTTTGAGAGGGTTGCAGTGGATATTGTGGGACCTCTCACTCGGACCAAGAGGAGGAACAGTTACATCCTTACTCTGGTGGACACTGGTTCTATGTGGGGAGAGGCGGTAGCCCTGTCATCAATTGATTCGAAGCATGTGGCAGAGGCCTTACTTACAATATTCACAAGATTAGGATTCCCGCATCAAATCTTGACTGATAATGGCTCACAGTTCAAGGGGAAACTAACGGAAGAAGTTTTTAAGCTATTTCAAGCCAGACACTTTCATTGTAGTCCGTACCATCCACAAGGGAACGGCCAGGTAGAGAGGTTCAATGGGACCCTCATTTCTATCCTGAGGAAGCTAGCACATGAGAAACCGGATATGTGGGATCAATTTTTGCCCGCTGCGTTGTTCGCGTACCAGGAAGTACCACATAGTTCAACTGGGATGGCACCCGCAACCCTGTTATTTGGGAGGCCAATAAAAGGTCCATTAGAAGCCTTGTTGAGGACCTGGACAGATGAGAAGGCAGAAGAGACTGTTACCTCATCATATCAATATGTGAATGAGCTGACCACTCGTCTGAAAGCTGGATGGAAACTGGCAAATGATAATTTGAAACAAGCCAGGAAGAAACATGCAGCTTATTTTAATAGGAAGGCAAAGGACAGAGAATTAGCTGTGGGAGAGAAAGTGCTTCTTCTACTACCCGGCAGCAATAATAAGTTGCAAATTGGATGGCAAGGTCCATATACGGTTCTAGAGATCGTGTCTAGAACAAACTATAAAATTGACAAAAAGGGGAAGGAGAAAATATATCATGTGAACCTTTTAAAGAAGTATCTGGACAGACAAATCCAGGAAGGCACCCCTTTACTGACCTTGGCTATCGCAACTGAAATGAAAAAGGAACCACTCACCTCACATGAATACCTATTACACCCCTGTGAGACAGCCGCACAGGTAAAAGTCAGTAAGCACCTGACTAAAAATCAGAGGGAGAGAGTTCAACAGGTTCTGGAAGAACATACGGATGTGTTAACAGACAAACCGGGGCATACTAATTTGCTACAGTATGACATGAAGCTGGTAGACTCAACACCAATCTGTATGAGAGCCTATTCTGTTCCGTTCGCTAAGGAGAAAGAATTGAAAGAGGAGATAGATTATTTGTTGAAAGAAGGGATTATTTCTCACAGTGAATCTTCTTTTAGCTCCAGTGTAGTTTTGTTGAGGAAGCCGTCTGGGGAACATAGACTGTGCATATATTACAGGAAACTGAATGCTGTCACAGAAGGTCAGGTGGATCCATTACCTGACACAAAACAGTTATTTGCCAGACTGAACAAGGCAAAATATTTTTCGAAGGTGGATCTTAGCAAAGGCTATTACCAGATTCCAGTGAAGCCTGAAGTTAGACCTTATTTAGCTTTTAGCACTTCGGAAGGGCATTATGAATTCAACATGTTACCATTCGGATTGAAAAATGCTCAGAGTGTATTTTCTAGGATGATGCGCAAATTGTTGGATCCTTTGAATAATCCATGTATCACGAATTTCATGGATGATATCCTCATCGCCACAGAAACATTTGAAGAACACATTAACTCTCTGAATATGCTATTTGATAGGCTCAGAGAAGTGAACTTGACTGCTAGACCAACAAAATGTTGTATTGGATGCAAAGAGTTGGAATTCTTGGGACATACTGTATATCAGGGTAACATGACCCCTGACCCCAAGAACTTGGAAAAACTGCAGAGAGCACCTAGACCGCAAACAAAAAAAGACGTGCGATCATTCATGTCGTTGTGTGGGTTTTACCAAAAATATATCAAAAATTTTAACTCTATATGTGCTCCTCTGACTGATTTGACTCGCAAGGGCAATCCAGATAAAATTGTTTGGTCAGCGCAATGTGAATTGGCATTCCAAGAGTTAAAGGAAAAACTCACTAGCAAGCCTATTCTCAAATTGCCTGACTTGACTCAGGACTTTGTGGTGAGAACGGATGCAAGCAATGTAGGCCTGGGGGCTACTTTGTTGCAAAGGTCCTCTTCACCAAATGGGGAACTGAACCCAGTCGCTTATGCTAGCCGCAAGTTGAACAAAGCGGAACAAGGCTATTCCACAAGCGAAAAGGAGTGTTTAGCGTTAATCTGGGCGATAAAAAAGTTCCAAATCTATCTATATGGTAGAACATTCGTGGTCCAGACGGATCATCAGCCTCTCGTATTCTTATCTCAGGCCAAGCATGAAAATGCTAGATTGTTACGTTGGTCTTTATTGTTACAACCATATCAATTTCACATTGAATATATCCCGGGCTCACAGAATGTCGGTGCAGATTTTCTCAGTAGGCACCCCTGTGATCAAATTTAGAGTATTTAGCAGGCGTAAGAGGTTAATTTTATCTATGTGTATCACTGGTTTGGAACTTGCATTAGTGCATGTTCTCAGGTGGGGAGATGTGTGGTGAGAATACAGTGATACAACGCTAAAATCCTCTATTTATAAAGATAAACGCTAAAATAAAATGTAGGGATAAAATATAGATAAGATACGATGCTACATAGTCGCCCACGCCATCGTTTTCTAGTGTCATTGAAAACCAACTAGTTATAACATGGAGACACCCAAGGCCTATTCGTTTAGATGGGGCAAGAACGGAGAGAGAGAGAAAAAAAAATGATGCGGTCTGCACGCGTGCTTGAATCTAAAACCTAGGAGACGCAAATTTGTAGTTTATAAAAAAAAAATTACGCCACTAGTTGACACAATGTAAGAAATTGGACTCGAAAACGACCTTAGCTCTTGTCAGAAACAGACGTATCTTTGACGTTTTACGGTAAATAGTCGTTTTAGTTTGAATATAGCGGCAAACGCCGTGAACGACTTGTAAAAACATTTTCAAGACTAACATTGAAAAAAAAAAATATGTACTTTCTTAATAATAAGTTTATAAGTATAAAAGTTAGCTAGTTTGATAGTCCATCTGTTCCTGAGAAATAATATACTTTTAATTACAAGGACGGACAGATAACACGGAAGATAATGACGAAAGACTGTATTGTTCAATACAGACGAGCAGACAGTTATTTGTGCATACATTCACTAAAGTCACATTTTGACACGTCCTTGAGACTAACGAAGAAAAACATTACATGTGGAAAAGGGGCAGGCTAGGCGGATAGAAGCTAAAAATAACTTAGAATAGAAATTTTGTAAGTAGGGGAGACAAAATTTGTGTAGTTTTTTTTTTGTAGTTAGTCCAAAAACAAGTGTAATTTTGGGAAAACCCAAGTTCGGACTGACAGACCGACAGAAAAATACTACACACTAGACTGAGACTGGACCTAAATTGGACTTTTGGGATTTGAATATTTGAACGGTAGAGGGGAAGTACTCCGATTGGACTAAACAGTAATATTATTGAAAAATTTAGCCGGCAAGTTGCCATTTTTTGTAGACTGTCCACTAAAGCAGATCGTTAATGCTAAGAAGTGTTTCGCCCATTCACTATATATTAATACAAAGTGGGACGTCATAGTCTAGCCAGCAGCTCAGCTGAGTTTGTGCTATTACAACGTATCTGTGTGTTTTCATTTTGAATTGTGGTAAGGGAAAAATTATTAACCTTTTTATTTAATAATTCTGAGTGATTGATACTGCCATATGAAAAATGATTACGACAAGTGAGTACTAATTCTAGGTCCCCCGCCGACAGTCCAGGGCCTAGAGGCAAACGAATAATATGAAAAAACATATCCAAGAATGTAGAATAAAGATCTTTATTTCAGGAAATCAGTGGGAACATATCACCCACCTTATTATATGGAAAAAAGAGATGAATGAAAATATTTCAGATGCAGTGCAGTTCATAGAGGGATGGGAAACTGGTGCTACTTGATACAGCCTGGATGAGATGTGCTGGGTCAGTCAGAGAAATCTGACCCTGTCTTGTTATTATTTTTGTATTACGGTTAGAAAAAATGGTGGAGTAGGTATTATGCTAAGACATAGCCTAATTTTGTGGTTTCAGAGTTTCATGATCTGGCACTGGGCTAGTGCCAGATGTTCTGGAGAAATCCAAGTGTGTACGAATAAGAAGCCTATCATTTACCTCAACACCTGTGAGGAGTGGGCCAAGAGAACAACTTTTAAACAGCGTCAGGCCAGTTAAGTATTGCAAACCTGGCCTGCTGAAGTTCATCAATTCCAAATTAAATTTTTAAAACCACCTTGTTTAAAGAACTGTGCCACCATTTACACTGTAAAAAAGCCAATGAACAATAGTAACAAAGACTGGGTATGATGTAAACACCCCGATCCAACATCCAGCACTAGTTTCATAAAGACTTTTAGTTAGTAGTATTAATATTAGTAAATTTAACTCAGATATCTATGTACAAGCTTTTCATGTGATTTTGCCATTAAATGTATTTCTATTGACATAAATTCATATTGTTTTCACACGTCCTGACCAGAAGAAAATTTGGTACAGGACAAAAATAAATTTGAAAAAAATTGTAAATTTTAACTTTCAAAACAGCGTTCATTGACTTGATCATAAAGCTTATTATTAGACCTAGTGTTTATATGTGTGTGTCTGTATACTTAATTACCTGCACACCACATTACATTACCCTAGACATTAGACGTAGCTAACAGACATAATAGTCCAGAATAAGTCTGTTTGAGGTCATAGGTGATAGCAGAAAGGTAACCTGTAAATTCACATAAACTGTTATCTTCAGGGACCTTCACAGCTGACCTCACTCAGTACACTAGGTAACATAGCAACCACACTTAATAACATCAAAACCACCACAACCCCCAGGACGACCCAGAGTCCGCTGGGAGGACAACATTAGACAATCTTTGAAGGACCGAGGACTAGAATGGAACCAGGCCAGGAGGAAGACAGCTGATAGGATAGTCTGGCTGTTAGACCGTTTTCTTCTGGGGTCTACAGATGACTATTTGATCGTGCTGCTAAAACGCGAATGCAAAATGAACTGTCAAATTAGTTCAACAGGTAATGGAGTATAACGTCAGGCATGTCAATCAAGGCCTGACAGGAACTGAAGTAAACTGTAAGGCGGATGGTACAGTTTAACATATTTTATTTGACGGTATAAGTTCAACAATACGAGACAATGTTCTTGACGGATAACATCAACATGGAGGCATAGTAATGATGTTCATGACGAAAATTATATACATCTAGGATGGTGGTTAGGTATTGCGGCAGATCCCTTTCAAACATCTTCCTTACATTCAATTAATAAGAATCCAAGAATGTTCATGTTATGATTGAACAGTAATAACAATGTCCGTTGACCTTGTCTGAGGACATCCAACTAAGTACGGATTCTCATACCACCGAATCCCGCATTCATCTAACAAAAGACTGTCTTGATCCAAGACTTCAATACTTACAACGTAAGTTCAAAATATAATAACAATGGCGTAGATTTGAAGATACATCTGGGTTAGTACTTTGGGTTTTAACTAACCTCTCCACAAACTCATGCCACGACTTTGGCACGGGCACAACGGCATTTTTATATAAATTATAAACTCCAATAACTTGATTCCCTCGTAGGAATTCTTCGTCTACGATAGATTATAGAGGCTCATAGCTCCTTTCGTCCATTCTAGGAATATCATAACAAGATGATATTCCCGCTAGATTCTCTCAAGGAGTCGCCTAAAATTACAGGTTTGAATATGCTAATCATACAATACGACGGGGCGACAACTTACATATTACTCCCAATATTGGCTTCGACCTGAAGACCAATATTGTAACAAACGAATGGCTTCCACAGACTTGCCATGATAAACGAAATATTCCATGGACATATCGTCCGGACTGCCCCTTTCAGATGATGACGTAGGACTCTCTTCTCAAACTAGGTTACCCGTGCGTACAGAGTAACACCTACTCTACATTGTGCACGTCGGTGCGTGAGTAAATCGAACGCACAAATAATATAACTATATCACGACTGGTGCGTACATTGGCAGGACCGAACGACTACCCCCATAGGTAAAAACGTACGCAACAGCTCCCTTATCACCGGCCCTTAAAAAAATTAATTCTATTAATTTTTTTAAACTAAGTACCCAAGAGAGGTGAGTCAAAACTACATCGATATCTATTAACATAAATCAAAGTCATAATGTTATACAATATTATGAAAAAGAATATAAAAATGGAAATCAATATAACTGAATGAAAGTATGCATTAAAGCACACATCCACAATCGACCTACTTTGGAACGATGTGGTAAAATACGAAGTAAAAGAAAGTTGAAAATGAAAACCAAAAAAGTATGATAAAAACATTCAACTAAATTTACAACTCAAACATGTGATTTCAAATGAAAATGAATAGCAACGATGATGATAATCAATGACAAGAGAATTAAAAAAAAATGAAAATGAAAGATGCAAAATGCAGCAAAGCATAATTAAACACGTTAAGAAGCAACACCCGTAATGTTTCTAACATTAGAATGGTGGACTAGTTATCTAAAAGTGAGAGATAATGTATCATGAGAAGTAAATATAAGTACAAAGAGACACTTACAACTATTCAAGTTAATTAATGTGTACTCTACAAGTAATTAAGTGGCTTAATTGATTTCATCTAATTAAGATAGTTCTTAATTACAAACAAATAACTAATTACTAATTTATTTAAGTAATTGCAATTTTACTCAGTGTTACTGTTCCATTAACACTAGTTAGTAATCGACTAGAATATGTTCTTAATGTTCCATGCACGATGCAAAGATATTCTTGAATACAGTATGTAGTGTAATATGTTCCATAGAATAATGAATGTCTATATGTCACTATGAACAGTGTTTCCGTACTAATAAAATGTTACTACACGCGAAGTTACGTTATAATCCAAAAGTAAGTATATCCTGGAATTTATGCTGGTACGAATAATTCAATTCCATACAGAGTACGTATAGAAGTTCAAAAATTGATAATGTACGCAGTTTCTCTTATTATATTTGATTGATTATCTGTGAGGACGTTTCAACATCCGGAAGTGGTTTAGGTTCGACCAGTTCGCTTGGACATCTTGACAGACAGTCCGCAAACACATTTTTCACTCCAGGAATCGCTCGAATTTCATAGCTATATGGCTGGAGAGCGATAGCGTATCGAGTAGACTTGGAAGATTTCACGTCCTTAGTGTTCAATGCTGTGAGAGCTTTTTGGTCAGTCTCCACTACAAAGTGGGAGCCTAGCAGATAACGTTCCAATTTTGTGATTGACCATACTAACGCGAGCAACTCCTTGTCCAGAACGGAGTATTTCATTTCGCTCGCCGTCAGTTTTCTCGAAACGTACATGACTGGAAATAAGGTGCCCGTATATTCCTGCATCAAAACTGCAGCAATGGCATAAGAAGATGCGTCACTACGAAGAATAAAAGTAAGATCTTTGTTAGGCAACTTCAAAAATGGCGCATTTGAAAAAAATTTTTTTTATATAATCTAACGCGATTTGATGTTCGTTAGTCCACTGGATTATGTTAGCTGTCCCTTTTCTCAGTAAAGAAGAAAAAGGTGCAGTTATAGTAGACAAATGAGGGATGAATTTAGAATAGAACTGTATTAGTCCTAAAAGAGACCTAACTTGTTTTTTTGTCTTAGGTGCAGAGATGTTTAAAATCTTCGAGACATTACTGTCTTCTGTATACATTAAACCCCGACCTATACGATGACCCAAAAAGGAGATGTCATGAAAACCGACAAATGCCTTAGAAGGTTTCGCTGTTAAGTTATAATCCCGTAGAGTAGAAAGTAAAGCTTTTAATCCCTGAATATGTTCATCCCAAGAGTTACTGAAAAGACAGATGTCATCTATGTAAGTAATGACATCGGGACGATGAGACAGTACGCGGCGCATCATGCGTACAAAGGTAGCTGGCGCATTCATTAATCCGAATGGCATAAAATTCCATTGGAAAAGTCCCCGTGGCGTCGAGAAAGCGGTGAATGGCTTTGCTTTAGGTGTGAGTGGCACTTGCCAATAACCCTTTGAAAGGTCAAATTTCGAAAAAAATGTAGCATGGGATAATTTCTCCAATAAGTCATCTAAGAGAGGTAAAGGTTCCGCATCAAATTTTGTAACTTTGTTTAATTTCCTGTAATCTACGCAAAGACGAATATTGTTGTCTTTCTTTCTAATAATCACCATAGATGAAGAATATGGTGATGAAGATGGTTCAATTATATTTAATTGAAGCATCTCATCCAATTCCTTATCAACCTTATCACGAAAGTGTAAAGGGATAGGATATGGGCGAACTCGAATAGGCGTATCATCAGTCAGAATAATATCATGTTGGATGACTGACGTATGACCTGGGATGTCAGTGAGGACATCCTCATACGAGTGTAGAATATTAGAGACTTGCTGACGTTGATCAGCCGAAAGAGTAGATGAAATAGTAACATCATTCCAATTCTCAGTGGAATGAAGTGGCACAACTGGTATTGGCAATTGTACATCATCGAAAGAAGATTCTTCTTATTGGATGACTGACAAACTAGAATAGTGTTGAATAGGAGGTGTAGGATCGTCAGTTGCCTGAAACACTGACTGTAGATAATCAGGACGTGAGTAAATCGAACGCACAAATAATATAACTATATCACGACTGGTGCGTACATTGGCAGGACCGAACGACTACCCCCATAGGTAAAAACGTACGCAACACTGGCACTCTCTCTTCCAAACCTCTTCACCTCACGGTAGAAGGAGAACGACTAAGTAAGTAAGTAAGTTTTGCTACTTTACATATTTTTTTTTGTGATGCATTTAGGCCATAATTATGTGTGAACTGTGAAGTATAGACTATATACATCATATCTGTAGTGTAAAGCATATCTCATGTAGGTATTATTTTGTGTGTTCTTAGATTACTACTTGGAAGTTTAGAATACAAACATTAGATTTTCAAAGCCTATCTCCTATATATACTTTTTTGTGTGTCTTGAGGCCACCACTCTCCATTAAATTCACATTTACAAGGTTTTTCTCCTGTGCATATTGTTTGCTTTAGCTGATATTTGAACCTAAATTAAAGATCACATATGTAAGGGTTTTTTTCTGTATGTGTCCCTCTGTGTACTTGTAAAGCACAAAGCTGCCTGAAGTTAAGACCACAGACATCACATTTGTAAGGTTTGTTTCCTGTATGTATCCTTTTATGTGTCTTTGTTACCGAGTGGAAATATGTTGGGATTTAATTAAGCGGTATAAGTTAAATTTTTGTATCGTTCAAGCTAAGGTACTGGTATGCCACCAGAGGTAGATATTCTTGACGATTTTAGTTACCAGGTTCGTTCCGAAAGTCCTCTGTGAGATAATATAGGTTTTGTGACATTCACTAGCATACTTTCAATCCAATGATAACTTCTAATTTTTTAACAGGATTTATGCAAGAAGTCTTCTGGGATCAATGAAAACAATTTATTGGCTTGAATACAAATTCAGTCATCGGCATGCATTTAAGAATCTTCAAGAAAGGTAGTGTTGTAATATACATATAGTTTTCCTCTACGTACTTCTATCCAATGCGGTACAAATGTTTCATCAGATTCTCTTTCTTTAAGTTTCTCAGGTACCGTATATCCACTTTGGGCGTAAATGATGGTGGAGCCTTTACTTCTCTTATAACTTGCGTTAATTCAATGTTTGAGAGCTCAGTTTCGTTCCTTGTAGTTTCAAGGGAATCTTCTGACATTTAAGCATTTCTGGCCTAACAAAATTTTGTTCTGAAAATGGAATGTCGCTCGAAACAGTACTTACTTGAATCAAAATTCACTATAATGTAAAAATCATCTGCATAACACGGAGTTGATATCTTGATAGCTTCAAGACCAGATGTTAGATGGCCAAGGACTTTTGTAGTTAGTATGAGATGCGCCTGTTTGCAACCGTACAGAGTACTAATCTACGTCCGTGCAAGTTGGCTTCTCTGGATCAATTGAACTTTAGTTTATAATGTTTTATCGAGCTAAGGTAGTGTGGGGTCTAGCTACCTTTTCATTGGTTAACTGATTATTTTATTATTTAAGTTATTGGCTACAACTATCTGTTGTGGCTATTTCCATTTACGTCACTCTTCACTAAAAGATAGTGGTGGGCCGCCCAGTTGAACTAGTTTCAGTTACAAGTGTAACTCGAGTATTTCATAAAACGTCGTAACTGTTCTTCCTAATCTAACTGATAACTATTAGCATGAATAATGCTATGGTATTGGTAGTAGGCCTTTCGGTCACAGCTTTAGTGCATACATTTTCCTAAAGCAATGTGCACAGACATCACACTTGTAAGATTTTTCTCCTGAATGTGTCATTTTGTGTGTCTTTAGAGCATACATTTGCCTGAAGTCAAGACTGCAGATGTCACACTTGAAAGGTTTCTCTCCTGTATGTGTTCTTCCATGTGTGTTTAGATAACTATTGTTACTAAACTTTAGATCAGACATCACACTTGTAAGGTTTCTCTCCTGTATGTATTCTTCTGTGTCTCTTAAGGTTACAATTTTGACTAAAATTCAGCCCACAAAAATCACACATGTACGGCTTATTTCCTGTATGCACTTTTTTGTGTTTCTTAAGGCTACCCATGTGTCTGAAGTCAAGACCACATATATCACACTTGCAAGGTTTCTCTTTTGTATGTGTTGCTTTGTGTACTTTTAGGGCACCACTCTGATTACAGCGATGGCCACAAACATCACATTTGTAAGGTTTGTCTCCTGTATGTATCCTTGTATGTGTCGTTAGTGCATAAATTTTCCTAAAGCAAAGACCGCAGACATCACACTTGTAAGGTTTTTCTCCTGAATGTGTCATTTTGTGTGTCTTTAGAGCATACATTTGCCTGAAGTCAATACCACAGACATCACATTTGTAAGGTCTTTCTCCTGTATGTGTCATTTTGTGTGTTTTTAGACCAAGAAATCGCCTAAAGTCAAGACCACAGATGTCACACTTGAAAGGTTTCTCTCTTGTATGTGTTCTTCCATGTGAGATTAGGCAACTATGGCTACTAAACTTCAGACCACAGACATCACATCTGTAAGGTTTCTCTCCTGTATGTATTCTTCTATGACTCTTAAGGTTACAATTTTGACTAAAATTCAGCCCACAAAGATCACACATGTACGGCTTATTTCCTGTATGCACTCTTTTGTGTTTCTTAAGGCCACTCATGTGTCTGAAGTCAAGACCACATATATCACACTTGCAAGGTTTCTCTTCTGTATGTGTTGTTTTGTGTGCTTTCAGGGTACTACTCTGATTAAAGCAATGGCCACAAACATCACATTTGTAAGGTTTTTCTCCCGTATGTATTCGCTTGTGTGTCTTTAGGTCACCACTTCGCCTAAAGTCAAGACCACACAGATCACATTTGTAAGGTTTCTCTCTTGTGTGTATTGTTTTGTGGCTGTTCAGGTAAGTCTTGGCCCTAAAGTCAACTCCACACACATCACACCTGTAAGGTTTCTCTGCTGTATGCGTTCTTTCATGACATTTCAGATGACTATTGTTACTAAAGTTCTTACCACAGACATCACACTTGTAAGGTTTCTCTCCCGTATGTATTCGCTTGTGTGTCTTTAGGTCACCACTTCGCCTAATGTCAAGACCACACACATCACATTTGTAAGGCTTCTCTCCTGTGTGTATTGTTTTGTGTTTGTTCAGGTAAGTCTTGGTCCTAAAGTCAACTCCACACACATCACATCTGTAAGGTTTCTCTACTGTATGTGTTCCTTTGTGTGTCTTTAAGCCACAACTATGCCTAAAGTCAAGACCACAAACATCACATTTGTAAGGTTTTTCTCCTGTATGTATTCTTTTGTGTACATCTAGGCCACTGGAAAACCTAAAGTGAATACCACAAACATCACATCTGTAAGGTTTCTCTCCTGTATGTATTCTTTTGTGTGACTTTAGATAATTCCTTCGACTAAAGTTCAGACCACAAACATCACACTTGTAAAGTTTATCTTCTATATGGGTTCTTATGTGTTGCTTTAAGCCATGAATTAACCTAAAGCTAAGGCCACAGACATCACATTTGTAAGGTTTCTCTCCTGTATGTATTATTTTGTGTGACTTTAGACTCTTGCTTTCATTAAAGTTCAGACCACAAACATCACATTTGTAAGGCTTTTCTCCAGTATGTACTATGTTGTGTATCTGTAGTTTACAACTCTCTGTCACGTCAAGACCATTAATATCAAACATAACAGGTTTCTCTAATCTATGTATTTCTGTGTTTGTCTTTAGATCTTCACTCTGCTTAAAGCCAAGACCACACATATCACAATTGTATTGTTTCTCTTTAGTATATGTTAGATTAAGTGACTTTAGCACGCCACTCTGTGTAAATCTTGAACCACAAACATCACACATGAAGGGTTCATCCACTTCAGGTGTTCTGTTTAGTAATTTCAAATCACCACACACATCTAAACCTGTATCACTCACAATTTGTTGACTAGTTTTCTTAAAAACACAAGATTTATGTTTTGACAGTGTGGTATCATCTCTATTAAATATGTCATTATGAGTGACATTCCTGTCAACAGCCACTACCTGACAGTCAATGATATTGACTGACCCGGTGGTGTCAGTCGGCGTTTGTTTAGTGATATCTCCTTTTACATTTGATATATAGCCTCCATTATTTTTTACTGCTTTTTGTGTGCATTCAGACATCCTCCCTGAGGAAACATCTTGTTCCATGTGTTCTGAGTGTTGGGTGAGACACAGGCTTTTCATTTCTTCCTGCTTAACACCAAGCTGAGAGTAGGTATGACAGTGCTGAGTGTAAGTACAGATGTCTGAAATGTGAAAACAGTGAGTATAGTCAGTATGAGGTATGCAATCTGACCCTGGTAATCTGATCCTAAGCATCAATATATTTTATTTAATATCAACTGGGAGTAAGAAATTCTTGTTTGTTGAACAACTTTGGACAATGGTTCATTCACTAAGCCATTAGAACAAACTGAAACTAATAGGCAAAGATTGTACTGATTTTTTTCATAAGATTTTTCTATCATTGTCTCTTTTTGTTTATTTATGATTATATAATTTATATAATAATATACAAATATCTAATGACGGTCGCCTGCAATGAAACGACCACAGTAGTGATAGTACCGTCTGTAATACATGTAACAGAACACACTATAATTAATAACCTGTCAATGTTGACGGGTTATTGCTAGTATAATAATATTTATGTAATATTAGTCTTCATTTGATAAATTGTTAAATAACGAGAAGATACTATAAAATTTTGAAGAAACTTCATAAGTATGCCATGTTTATTTTGTACTTTTACAATACTGTTTTTAAAACAACACACAGAAGAAATGTAAACATCATATTGAAACACCAGATGTAAGGCCCTTTCCTAAAACTTTGTTTAATTTACTAAAGCATTCCTATTTGGCTGCCAATGCTTATAACTTCTGTTAGTAGCCAGCGCAGATTCGTTATTGTATTCAGGTCTTTGATATTGATGTTTACTCTTTGTAACATTTTAATAATTTTATCATGTTTCAACTTGTCAGTTGTGCCTTGGTGTGGTATATACAGCACAAGTAAAGAATTGCTTTAACTTCTGTAGCTCTTTCAATTAATGTTCTTATAATTAAATATGAGTGCTGTCACCTGATTGGTTCAATCTCTAGAGTGAAAATAGAATGAGATGAGTATAGGACATGACATGAATATCAGTTTATGAACACAGCAAAAACAACTGCTGATGATGCACTCCTAAATGCAATAAGTAAAAATAGTTACAGGAAATAATTGATACAATAATGATAGAAATTAAAAAAACAGGTCTTAGACTGAACCGCAAATAGAACTAAAAATACGACAACTAAGAAATGGCACACTTTCATAAATGGGTGCTAGCATCAAATAGAAGATTGAAATGATAAGCCATGATCATTCATTTGTGGAAATGATGACAAAACAGGTATTTAAAGTGGTTGACCTGCTCCAGGACCTGTTCTCCCAGCTTAATCTGATGCCTTCTTTCCTTTCGTGATATCACCATGGTTTTTGTTTTGGAGCTGCTAATGACCATCCCTCTATTCTCCAGCTCTTCCTTCCAGACTTGCAGGCTGGACTGCAGTTGTGCCTCTGATTCAGCAATCAGGGCAACATCATCGGCAAATGGCAGCTCTGAAATAGACCTGTCTCATCTTCCAGAACCCCACTGAATACTTTTTTGTCCTCTCCTTACGTGCCTTGATGACATCGTCCATGAGGAGTATGAAAAGATAAGGTGACATGATATCACCTTGTCTTATATCAGTGGTGGTCCTAAACTCTTCTGACTTATGGTTTGCCGTCCTCATATAATTTCTGCAAGACATGTATAAGGTTTGTATAGCATGTATCAGAGGTGCAGGAATGTTCTTCCTTGCCAAGCAGTCGCAGAGTTTGTTCCAGGGGACCTTGTCAAATCCCTTTTTCCAGATCTAAGAAGCAAAGATGGATCTCACTCTTATACTCAATAGCCTTTTCACTCAACTGAGTGCGAATATCAGGTCTTGAGTACTTCGGTTTGCTCGGAAGCCACATTGAACCTCATCCATTTGTGGCTCAGCTAGCCATCTCAGTCTCTGCTCCAGGATTCTAGAGAAGATTTTACCAGGGACACTGAGAAGGGATATGCCTCTATGGTTTCTACATTGTCGCTTGTGAGCCTTTTTGAAAATCAGTGTTATGATGGCAATCTCCCAATCCTTTGGTATGGTCTTGTTTCACCAAGCTGCCTGTAGGACCCTCAGGAGTAGTAGGTCGCCTGATGCTCCCATGTACTTAACCATTTCTGGTGTTATACCATCATGGCCTGCTGCTTTGCCCATCTTGATTTTCTCCAGTGCTGCCTTCAGTTCTTCCATCTTTATGTCATCTTCACCACCATTGGTTTTCTCTTCGGTGCTAGTGGTTATCATTTCTGGTGTTTGACCTTGCTCACCATCAAGGAGTTCTGAGAAATATTCTTTCCATTACTTCCTTTGGGGCAGTAAGCAATTTGCCTTGCTTGTCATTTATAAATTTAAGAGGAAACTGTTTTTCCTTTCTCATGTTCTTTAGGGTCTTGTAGAACTATTTCTGGTTTTCTTGAGCATCTTTTTTCTAGCTTTTCTCCAAATTTCTCAGAGGATTTCTGTTTTGCTGCTAGCACCTTGTTCTTTGCTTCTGTTCTGAGTATCACATATTCTCTATATTTCTCTGATTTTCCTACTGTGCTTTTAGCTTATAAGTATTGTTTCAATGCCTTTTTCTTCTCTCTTATTTTCTCTTCAACGCCCTCTGTCCACCAAGGTGTCCTTTTTCTCTTCATCCCAAGTTGGACTTTGCCACATGCTTCTGCTGCAGCTGTCTTTATAATGTCCTTGGCCAGTGGAACATGAGATGAAAAGAAGACATTGACTTTAAATAGAACATACACAGATAATCCTATTGGTAGCATGACAAGACAGCGCTGTACACGAGGAAAGGGAGAGCACACACCAACACAAGAGAACTTGTGACAGAAATGAAAGGGATAAAGAAGACATGGAAACCTTCTTGAGTGGATGGCACCAGGGGAGATAAGTTTTCTGTACTCATGGGGCAGATAACAGGCGGTGATGATGATGATGACAAACATACATCAAATATCAGATTGTAAAGTGAATATCAAATATCAGATTGTAAAGTGACATATTAAACATCAGATTGTAAAGTGACATATCAAACATTATGGAAAAAGTAAAAAGAAGAGACATCACAATTTTGATGGGTGACATGAATGCAAAGATAGGTACAGTCAACACCGGATTTGAAGAAGTCATGGGAAAACATGGGCTAGGAATAATGAATGAAAATGGAGAACTATTCTCAAACTTCTGTGCTTCAAATCAACTGGCTATAGGAGGAAGCATGTTTCCACATAAGAGAATACACAAGGCAACATGGATAGCACCAGACCATAGAACAGAAAATCAGATTGATCATATATGCATAAACAAGAAGTTTAGATCATCATTGCAGGATGTAAAGGTATATAAAAGAGCAGTTGTGGCATCAGATCATCATCTTCTGATAGCCAAAGTAAAAATGAAACTCAAGAGATATGCAACAGTGCAAAATTATAGACAACAATTTAATGTAGGACATATAAGAAACCAAGAAACAAGAGACAAATTTGTGGTCACAATATCCAACAAATTCCAAGTGCTCCAACAGCTGGAAGACGCAGAGAATACAGAAGACTATTGGCTGCAAATCAAAACTGTATAGAATGAGACATGCTGAGAAATACTGGGGAAAAGCGAACGACAACAAAAAGCATGAATAACAACAGAAACCATCAATAAGATAAATGACAGAAAAAAACAAGAAAGCAGATTTAAACACAAGTAAAACCAGAAGTTCCAAAGCCAAGGCTCAAGATGTGTTCACAGAAGCAAACAAAGAAGTAAAAAAAGTATCAAAAGAGACAAGAGGAAGTATACTGAGGAGTTGGCAAGAGAGGCAGAAGATGCTGCAGCCAAAGGAAATATGAGAGAACTGTATAACAGCACAAAGAAGCTAACAGGGAAGTACAAGCAAACTAGTTGCCTCATAAAAAACAAGAATGGAAAACTGCTCAGCAAAATACAAGAGCAAATGAAGAGGTGGACAGAATATTTTGAGGACCTTCTCAATAGACCAGCTCCACAAAACCCCCCCTGACATCCAGCCAGCAGAAGAAGAGCTACAAATTAACGGTGAAAGACCAACGAAGGAAGAAATAAAGAAAGCCATAAAGCTTCTAAGAGATGGAAAAACGTCTAGACCTGATGGCATTCCAGCAGAGGCCATCAAAGCAGATATCAACTCGGCTACAGAGATGTTATATAAATTACCTGGTAAAGTCTGGGAAAAGGAAGAGATACCAGCAGAATGGAAGGAAGGTTATCTGGTTAAGTTGCCTAAGAAGGGAGATTTGCAAGAGTGCACAAATTATAGAGGAATAATGTTACTGTCAGTGCCAGGAAAAGTATTAAACAGGATTATCCTTGAGAGATTAAAAGAGTCCATAGACAAGAAACTGAGAGATGAACAAGTAGGTTTTCGACAAAACAAATCCTGTACAGACCAGATAGCCACGTTGAGAATAATAGTTGAACAAAGTCTGGAATGGAATTCACCACTATACTTCGGATTCGTGGACTATGAAAAGGCATTTGACAGTGTAGACAGAGAATCACTTTGGAAATTGATGAGGCATTATGGAGTTCCACTGAAGATCATTAATTTCATAAAGAAAACATATGAAGACATGACATGCAGAGTTCTTCATGAAGGATAGCTTACAGAACCGTTTGGGATAAGAACAGGAGTGCAACAGGGATGACTCTTGTCTCCATTTCTTCTCTTACTAGCAATAGACTGGGTTATGAGAACATCGACAACACACAACAGAAATGGAATCCAGTGGACTCTGACTAAGCAGTTGGATGATCTGGATTTTGCAAATGACTTGGTTCTTCTGTCCCATAACCGTAATCAGATGCAGGACAAATTGAAAACACTCAATGAGAGGTCACAGCAATTGGGTCTGAAAATACACAGGGAAAAGACAAAAATAATGAGAATAAATGCAGGTAATGATAACAGGGTTGAACTTGAAGAAACACCAACACAAGATGTAGAATCGTACACATATCTTGGCAGCAATATAGACACAGTTGGAGGGACTGACACTGATTTCAAAATAAGAACACAAAAAGCAAGAGGAGCTATCATTGCATTGGGAAATATATGGAGATCAAGAGAAATCGGATCGAACACGAAAATAAGAATCTTCAACTCCAATGTGAAGTCAGTCCTATTGTATGGCTCTGAGACATGGAGAACAACAAAGACAACCAAAAAGCTACAGACTTTCATAAATGGGTGCTTGCGTAAAATAGAGGGATTAAAATGGTATGACAAGGTTACCAACGTGGAACTGAGGACAAGAACTAGACAAGTGCCAGTGGAACAAGAGATGAGAAGAAGACAATGATGATAGATAGGACACATACTGAGAAAACCTGTTGATAGCATTACAAGGCAGTCCTTGTTCTGGAACCCCCAGGGTAAGAGAAGCAGAGGTAGACCAAGAAGCACTTGGAGAAGAGAGCTGGAAACAGAGGTGAAAATGAGGAGAACGTGGAAAGAACTTGAGATGATGGCATGTGACAGGAGGACTTGGCATGTGTTTGTTGAAGGCCTAAGCTGCTTTGGGAGTGGAGGGTTATGAATGAATTAACTTTATTTCACATTAAAACTTCATTACAGGAATTTCAGAACATGACCTCATTCCACAAACTGCACTGAAGGAGCTGTAAACTAGGACAAGTTTCTGAAGTGAAGATTTTTGTCTCTTAGAATTACATTTGTTTACATTCATACTGACTAAAAATGATGGCAACTCAGAAAATGTATTAGAATACAATGCTCACACTAGAATAACCACTCAATCTGTACAGTGAAAATATAATTAGATCTTCAGCAGCTATACCAGGAACATCAGCTGGTGGACATAATGCAAACAACTTGTAATAAGTTTATGATTCAGCCTTCATAGCAACAAGTTAAAAAGAGTTGCAAGAAATGAGTGATGATATAGCAACAGATAGTGCACATAAAGGCCTAAACCTAAACAGCAAAATGAAAAATATAATAGTTATCTTGAAGAAAAGGAGTTTTCTATATTGATTCACCCAAGTAAATGGAACAGTTTTGAAAAAAGTCAATAAATTCAAATACGTGGGATGGAAGATGCATCCTAGACATGAAGAAGAGAATAGCCCAGCCACAAGAAACACTCCATTAAATAAAAAGTATTGTATGCAACAAATCTTTGTCAATTAAAGTAGAAAAGTCATATCCCTAGAGACCACACAGATCTGGTTTTAAAGAAGAATACAACGGACACCGGTAATTAAGATGTCCTATAAGAAGTAAATGTGTAAAGAAAGTTTATTACTCACATTAGGAAGCAATCCAGTTTTTTTTGGGCCCACTAAAAGAAGAAGAAAGCTGGGGAATATTGTGATAACAGGGACGATTGGCAGAAAGAGACAAGAGGATGACAAAGAGAAAAGATATTCTTCTTCTTTGGTCCTTGGATGATGACGGACAGAGCAATCAGTGGCCATCATGCCTTGTGGCACCTTGTAGGGCAGCAACAAACTGTCTCCTCATTCAACAGCCATCTTTCATGTGATGCCCCAGCTCTGGTTCATGCTTAGCATCTCTACTTCCACAGTTGTCCACCAGGTGGAGCTTTTCAGCTGTCCTTGCTTTCACCTTCATTCTGGAGTCCATAGCATGGCACTTCTAGTGATGGTGTTAGGGTCTCTTCTCAGGATGCGGCCAACCCAATTCCAGCGTCTACCCACTATGATGGTGAAAAGATACTGACAAGAAGTTATAAAAAGCACTGGAAGTTGTGGAGAGACATAATCACCTATGCCTGCTGGTATCATACTCTCTGAAGAAGATGGCCACAGCCAAAGAAGTGTGACCAAAACAAAAAGGTGTGATAAATTTGGAACATCACAGTGTAGGACAGATTTGTGCTAGACCACATATAAATCACAGACATTCTTCACAAATGGCAAAGTAATAAAATAACAACACTTGGGCTGGACTATTGAAAAAAAGTCTGGTAATTTCTTGTGTGATCCTTGATCCAATATAAGGCACAAACAAACTTCACATACAGATCTGCATTTCCCTAATATGCATGCAAGTTTTACAACCCATAAATCAATTAACTGACAACTTTCAGAAACTTACCTTCAGACTCCTCACATAAACCACACTGTGTTACTTTCTCTCTTGCTATTAGTTTTATGTCCAACAATTCTCTGTCACCAGCCACCTGAATATATTGAAAGTATGCATGACAAGTTATAAGGCAGAATCCCTCTTCTAAGTACTGAAACGTGGTTAAATATAACTCTTCTTGTGACTTTTGTAAAGCTTCTGTGCAGATAATACAATTTACTTAACTAATATAAATATTAACACAGGCACTTGTTCCAAGTTGGATGGTTGAGTTGAATTATTTATTTTGATTTCTCCATGCTGCTGTTGAAATCTTTTGACTGGAACGTTCTATAGGACTTGGTAGCAGGTCCATACCCCCCTTCTGTAGTTGCCTCCTGTAAATAGCATGATTGGGTACTGTGTTACTATTCTTTGCTCCCCCCTTTAAGTCTTGGTAATTTATTTCTTCTTCTTCTGCGTTTGTCCTGAAAAAGGACATTTGTTACATTGTGTCGCCGTTTACAGCGAAGCTGCGATTTTTGTGCCTTTCGGCCCGACACATCCATTTTCAGCATGGCATTTTTGGGACTGGGTTTGCCTTCGCTCCCTACTCTCTCTGCCAGAATGCAGTGATGCAGCCTATTTCCAGGACCACCACTTGGAGGTGGAGTAGGGTCTTGGTCAGCTCTGCTTGCTGGCCCTGATGCAAGCAGTCAAGCTATGAGTCGCTGAGTGCTTTCATCACGTTTGCTGCGTCTTCGGTCTTTGTAATTTATTTAACGTAGATTGAACCATACAAGTGAGATGATGACACTGGCCTTGAATAGAATTCACATTGACAAACCCTAATCTTCTCCGTATATTCTTTGGTCTCCCTCAACCTATTATACATGGGAGATTCCAGAACAAACACTGAACTGTAATGCTAACAAGTGTCCTCAATAAGTGTTCTATCTTCCTCCAGCATCTTCTTCTGATCTCGTTCCACTGACACTTGTCTGATTCTGGTCATGCGTTCTACATTTGTAATCAGGTGATACCACTTCAAGTCTTCATAAGCACCCGTTTATGAAAATCGGTTTTTTTTTGGGGGGGGGGGGGCCTTTTTAATAAATTTAAGATGGTAATATTTTCATCATATTCTAATTTTTTTATATCCCTGTCTAAGATATGGTCGTAGCTGATGCTTGACATTTATTTCTTTTTGAATGCAACAGGATGGGGCTCACTGGCTTTGTGTTGTAAATAATAATCTTGTAACTATGGCTTTAATGTTCCTTCTTTCCCACGGGCAGCATCAATGGTGTATAAGCACATTAATCTTGAACTTGATTGCAAGGCTTGCTTTTCAAATTCAAAATGTCTTTTTCTTGTGTGTGAACTCAGCTTTTAAGAAGCCTCAGTTATGTCGATTTCTCTCTGGTGATGTGCTGAACTGAAAAGAACAACAGAGTTGGATGGACTCGCTCAACTATCGTAAAATTATGAACTCACATATTTAAGGACAACTCCAGAAAAGGCCGTGAAAATATAATTAATGCAAAATGGACATTAACTCTTACTATACGGGAGCTAAAACCGTGTTTTTACGCGCTAGTTTAGCTATCGTTACCGTCGCGCGCCACTTGAACTGGCGAGCCGTAAAATTGGTACTAAACCCGCGCCACTTCACGGGGCTTGCCGGATACTAAGAGTTAAACAGAATGTGGAAACAAATAATGCCTACTGAACAGTGCCACTAATAACTAAAAGATTCATACATCTGACTTTCACTTGGTTTTTTTTTTTTTTTTTTCAAGCCTCATTTCCCATTTTTCAAGGCCTCACTATAGGTGCTCAAGAGGCTAGTCTATCACCTCTCTTATCTGTATCCTATCCTCACTATAGGTGCTCCAGAGGCTAGTCTATCACCTCTCTTATCTGTATCCTATCCTCACTATAGGTGCTCCAGAGGCTAGTCTATCACCTCTCTTATCTGTATCCTATCCTCACTATAGGTGCTCCAGAGGCTAGTCTATCACCTCTCTTATCTGTATCCTATCCTCACTATAGGTGCTCCCAAGGCTAGTCTATCACCTCTCTTATCTGTATCCTATCCTCACTATAGGTGCTCCCAAGGCTAGTCTATCACCTCTCATATCTGTATCCTATCCTCACTATAGGTGCTCCCTAGGCTAGTCTATCACCTCTCATATATGTATCCTATCCTCACTATGGGTGCTCCAGAGGCTAGTCTATCACCTCTCTTCTTCTTCTTCTTCCGTCCTTAGCCAAAGACCGACCAAGCAGTCAGAGGCCATCACGCCTTGTGGCGTCTTAAGGGCAACAGCAGATTGATTTTCTCTGCTGTAGTTTCCCATCACGCCTAGCGGCGTCTTTAGGGCAACAACAAATAGATCCATCTGCCGTTGTTTCCGTAATCGGTGTGACAAGCCAACGGGTGATCAGCCCATTGGGCATCACCTCTCTTATCTGTATCCTATCCTCACTATAGGTGCTCCCGAGGCTAGTCTATCACCTCTCATATCTGTATCCTTCTTCTTCTTCTTCTTCTTCTTGCGATCGCATCTTTGATGATTACACCGTCAGACGAGTTCTCATGATGAATTCGACTGTTGTTTGAAGTTCCTCTTTAACTCCATATAGCTTTGAGTTTAGTGTTGAGTCATTGGGCCAGTATATCTTTCTTAACTGGTCATACAGAGGACAGTCCTGTAGAACATGCTCAGCAGTTTGTTCGTTTAATCCACATGTGCACAGTGGTGAAGCAGACAATCGTAGCTTGTGCACTTGTGCATGTGTTTATTCAGTTTGTTATGCCCTGTCCTGAGTCGAAAAATAGTTATCTGTCCCTGCTCGTCGAGAGTGTGATAGTCGTCTTTGGGTTGGTTCTGTTCTCTTCTGATAGTCTGGATAGCTCTTTTTCTCAAAGTATGTGACTTCATTATCTTCTTGTTCACATTCTCCCTTTTTTGCAAGTTTATCTGCCTTTTCATTTCCGGGTACACCACAATGAGATGGTACCCACTGAAGTATGGTTCTCTTTTTGGCAGCTACCTTGTTTAGTTCATTTCTCAGATGCAGGAGTTTACCACCCTTGAGAGCTTGCAGGACAGACAGTGCATCTGTGAGGATGACTACCTGGTGGCAGTCAGAGTTGGTGTTATAAATCATATTTGCAGCTTGCTCTAGAGCTTGAACCTCAGCTGTATAGTTGGAACAGAATTTACCAGTGGGAATGTGCCTAGTCTCATAGTGGTTGTCAGGATATGAGATAAAGATACCGGCACCTCCATTCCTAACAGCATTAGTTGCTGATCCATCTGTATAGGCATGTATCCATGATTGATCGGGATACTTTCTTGGATTATACTCAATGTAGCAGTTCGTTTTTGCAGATCATTATACTCACATCCACTTGTGAGACCACTGACTGATGTATTAATTTGGAGGGCAATGCTGGCCTGCTCCCATGGTACAGGGTATAGGGTGGGCTTCAGTGGTGTTGTCTTCATGGATAGGTCTTCTTGATGCTGTCTTATAAGTCTTTTCCCCCGATGCACAAAGCTGCTACGCTTTAGACGTCCCAATGCCAGATCATCTAGTCTTGCCTTCATTGGGTGCATTGGCATACTGTTGTACTTTTCCATCTGGATCATGGTTTTTGTGTCTCTTCGATGGGACAATGTCTGTAATCCAGCAACCTTCTGCATCTCTGTTATTGGTGTAGTTTTCATGGCTCCTGTAATGAGCCTGAGAGCTTGATTTTGCACCTTGTCCAAAGACTGCAGATGCGAGTTAGCAGCTGATGACCATGCTGCTGAGCTAAACTCTAAGTGTGGTCTTATTACTCCATTATAAATCTTCTTTAGATTTCGTTCATTTGCTCCCCAGTTGGTACCTGCTAATTTTCTGTGTATGCCTAGTCGTCTTCGGGCCTTTCCTTCTGCATTTTCAATATGCTTATTCCATGTAAGCCTTTGGTCAAATGTCACCCCAAGATAGGTGGGGTAGCTTTCTTCCTTGATCACGGTTGTCCCTAGGTGTATGTTAGCTGATTTGTCCTTGGGGGCGAGGGAGAACAGTGTTGTGGAGGTTTTGTCTGTGTTTTATTGTGATAAGCCATTTCTCTGCCCATGACACTAGCATGTCTGCTGCCCGCTGCATTCTATAATTTGCTGTGGTGACATTTTCATCAGCGCACCAGAGTACTAGGTCATCTGCATATAAGGCAGCTTTCACTCCTGCAGGGAGATCTTTCACCAGGTCATTGATGTAAACAAGGAAGAGTGTTGGGGAAATTACTCCTCCTTGAGGTACCCCCTGATGGAGCAACACTTTTCTGCTCTGCAGACCGTCAAGAGTGACTCTAGTTCTCCTGTTATGCAAGTATGACTGGATCCATTTCATCATGTTGCCTTGGATTCCACTTCTCCTAAGTTTTGCAATGAGGCCATCTTTCCACACCTTGTCAAAGGCCTGCTTGAAGTCGACCCAGATCGTTAGGACCTTTTTCTTCTCCTGGAAGGCATCTTCTATTGCTTGAGACAAGTAAGTAACTTGGTCTTCTATACTGTAGCATTCTCTAAATCCAGCTTGTTCCGGCACCAGGATCTGCTCAGACTCTAAATACCATTTCAATCTGTGGTTGACTATTCGCTCCATAGTCTGCCCAACACAGCTTGTGAGACTGATTGGCCGGTAACTTGCAGCCTCGGTCTTACATTTCCCGTTCTTTAGTAGGGTTATTTTGTGGGCGTCTCGCCATACTTCGGGTACCGTTCCTTTCAACCAGCTGTGGTTGAATATCTCAAGCAGTTTTGTCTTTGCTGCTGAGCTCAGATTTACTAGCATTTCGTTGCTGATTTTGTCTGGGCCGGGTGACTTTTGAAACTTAAGCTTGGAAATAGCCTTCTGTAGTTCTCCTAGTGTGATGGGTTCCCTCATTGGGGCAGGAGTATCTGTCTGTCCCATGGTTGCCAGTATTTCTTTTCTTATCTCTCTCTGATGATCTATGTTAATGGGTAAGTTGCTTTCTGAACTGTATCTTCTAGCAAACAAGTCTGCAGCTTGTTTTCCATTTGTTGTGAGTTTCAAGTGAAGGCTGAGACTCTGCGTCCTTTCTAGCCCTGTCCATAGCTTCCTGATGTTCTTGGAGTGTGCTGGACCAGTATGGTATGTAGTTACGCCGGCATCCTTTGGGAATGGTTTCTTTTGCAGCTTGTAGTATGCATCTGTTGAAGTCTTTTACCACTTCATTAATGTCTCTGTTCTGTACCTTGAGGGTAGACAGCAGCATGTTCACCTGATGCCTGAATAAACCATATCTGTATCCTATCCTCACTATGGGTGCTCCCAAGGCTAGTCTATCACCTCTCATATCTGTATCCTATCCTCACTATGGGTGCTCCCAAGGCTAGTCTATCACCTCTCATATCTGTATCCTATCCTCACTATGGGTGCTCCAGAGGCTAGTCTATCACCTCTCATATCTGTATCCTATCCTCACTATGGGTGCTCCAGAGGCTAGTCTATCACCTCTCATATCTGTATCCTATCCTCACTATGGGTGCTCCCTAGGCTAGTCTATCACCTCTCATATCTGTATCCTATCCTCACTATAGGTGCTCCCTAGGCTAGTCTATCACCTCTCATATCTGTATCCTATCCTCACTATGGGTGCTCCCAAGGCTAGTCTATCACCTCTCATATCTGTATCCTATCCTCACTATGGGTGCTCCCAAGGCTAGTCTATCACCTCTCATATCTGTATCCTATCCTCACTATAGGTGCTCCCAAGGCTAGTCTATCACCTCTCTTATCTGTATCCTATCCTCACTATAGGTGCTCCCGAGGCTAGTCTATCACCTCTCTTATCTGTATCCTATCCTCACTATGGGTGCTCCTGAGGCTAGTCTATCACCTCTCATATCTGTATCCTATCCTCACTATGGGTGCTCCCGAGGCTAGTCTATCACCTCTCATATCTGTATCCTATCCTCACTATAGGTGCTCCTGAGGCTAGTCTATCACCTCTCATATCTGTATCCTATCCTCATTTATAGGTGCTCCTGAGGCTAGTCTATCACCTCTCATATCTGTATCCTATCCTCATTTATAGGTTCTCTTGAGGCTAGTCTATCACCTCTCTTATCTGTATCCTATCCTCATTTATAGGTTCTCTTGAGGCTAGTCTATCACCTCTCTTATCTGTATCCTATCCTCACTATAGGTGCTCCTGAGGCTAGTCTATCACCTCTCTTATCTGTATCCTATCCTCATTTATAGGTTCTCTTGAGGCTAGTCTATCACCTCTCATATCTGTATCCTATCCTCATTTATAGGTTCTCTTGAGGCTAGTCTTTCACCTCTCTTATCTGTATCCTATCCTCACTATAGGTGCTCCCTAGGCTAGTCTTTCACCTCTCATATCTGTATCCTATCCTCACTATAGGTGCTCCCTAGGCTAGTCTTTCACCTCTCATATCTGTATCCTATCCTCACTATAGGTGCTCATTTATAGGTTCTCTTGAGGCTAGTCTATCAGCTCTCTCATTGCCACAAACTCTTTCTGTTAACTATCTAGGTCAGAGTGCTACAGAAATACAAGTCTAGTATACAAGAATTCCTTCCCAATTTACAAGGACAGCAAGGTTACCAGTTTTACAAGTGACTGCAGTGACAGTATTGGCAGCAGAGTTTTAACTCATTATTACTATTTCTCAGTCTTGTAAACTCGAGTCAATCGACTCAGATGAGTTGTGATTTAGGCATTACGAACTTGACTTGAGGAATGCCACTTTTGGTGAAATGACTCAACATCCTCATTCACAGTGCACTCTTTATTAAGGAGAAACAAAAAATGCTTCTGCGTTAAGCGATATCAGCAAACCATTATGGCGTGTACAAGAATTTCATTGTGCAAACCACATTTTACTTCAATTTTTCAGATATAAATGGACACTATTGCTAGACAAATGTCTCAAGACCGTCAGAACAATATTCTCTGGCTATGTAAACATTACCGTCCTGACTGCTGGGGAAATATACCGTGAGCAGAGATGGAAAAATGTTTCTCAGCAGGAAAAAAACTAGAGAAGATAATATTCCTAAAATGTAACGTTGAAAAATAACTTTAGTTGAATAAAAAGTCAATAAATAAAATTGTAAAAGTACTAAAAATATACATCATTCTTTTTTTATTATTATTTGTAGTGATCGATGCAAAACAGAATACCAAGAAAGTTATTACCTTTGACAGTACATTAAAACCAAATACTGTCTCTTCTACAAGGAGATATGAAACAAAAATTCACAATTATGTAACAAAATATTTGCTTCCTTTCTCATTAAATACAACATTACAGATAACATTACTGTCAATTATTAATAATTTAATACTACTTATTATGTTTCTTTAGTCATTATGATGATAAGCAACTGAACTGGTTGAGAAATTAATATTGAAAGAAGATTATGTACCCACTGTCAATTCGTCTTTTTATATATGGATCCAGATTGTAAATATCTCCAAAAGTTAAAACATAAAAAACCTTAATTCATATTTATGTTCCTGTTTTATTTTTTCTGCCAGAAATAGAAGCATTGTTTCTTTGTTTTCTGTAGTCTGGAAATAAACAGTAGAATATCATGGTAGTATAAAGAAGACAATTCCTGTGATAGTTATTTGATAACAAGATCCACATAACTTTATTTAGTTTACTGACAGCAGAATTCTTTGCAGATTTTTTAAAAATAAACTCAGTTTTGCCCATAATCAATTTCTGCTCTGTTACTATAATTAAACCTAAGCATTAGTTAAATATAAATAGAAATATATCACATGTCAACTCCATAGTCAAAATTCAGAAATTAAAGTTTCAGAAAACCAAGTTGTTTGGGTGCAGTGTCACTCCTGTATACACCATGACCCAAAGAGGGGTGAGGTATCGGTTGTATGGACAAGATACTAACACTCGATTATAGATATAATAACACAAATACACTGCATACATTTAATTAAGAAATATACATGTTTAACTTGTATCACAAATGAATAAAATCTGACAACATTAATGCTTCCTGTCCATGTGTTTTTTTATTGCCACACTTATTCATACACAGTACACAAAACAAGTTGATACAAGTGACAATGTCATAAAACTAATTACAAATACATTTACTGTTTGAAGAACTAAATGAGCAAAGCAAAATCATGCATCCATTATATACTCATTATTGGTGCACCAAGATTGTAAATATCCTCCATATTTAAAACATAATAAACCTTACTTCATATTTATGTTCCTGTTTTATTTTTTCTGCCAGGAATGGAAGCACTGTTCCTTTATTTTCTGCAGTCTGGAAATAAACAGCAAAGTGTCATGGCAGTATGCAGAAAACAATCCCTGTAATTGTTATTTGATATCAAGTGTAATATGCGGCACATGAACCAGGTTGCAATTAGGTAAATGCAAGAAATAATAAATCCCAAAAAATATATTTTGGGCCTCAATGGTTTATAAACTTTTCAGCACACTGATATATTTGAGATAAAATTAACAGGCACTTACTGCCTAACATCAATCTTTCATTGGTTATATTTACTTCAGTAACAGTACAACTACTGCTGGTTACACCATATTACTGATTAAATAAATTTACCTGAAAATCTAGTTCACGCTTTATTTCCATCTTTAGAGCTGTGGCAGTAGTATCAATATTTCCTGTGGCCTGGTATTATCAAAGATTGACATGAGATTATACCAAGATAAGTATAGCAATATACAACATGTAGTTCATAACAATCATAGTCACAACTGTAAATTAGTCAGTCACTAAACATTGGCAGATGTAACACTAATAACCACATTAATAAAATGGTCTGATCTTTTAACAAAATACCTGAATTATATATCTGTGTTGTTTCTCCTTTAACTCCACTTTCTCACCGTCTGCTAGAATGTCATTAGTTGTGGGAGTCTAAAATAATATATCCATTGACCTGTTGAAGAAATAAAAGATCATGTGTATCCCTGAAAGTCTTTCATTCATTTCCTTAATTGTGGGAGTTTTAAATAACATATCCAATGACATTCACAATTGGTGGAAATGCGATCCCAGAACTCAGGTACGCAGATGACACAGTTATTCTTTCAAACAGTGACAAGGGACTAGAACAGTTAATCCTGTCTGTCAAAAGACACAGTGAGGATCAGAACCTTTATCTGAACACACAAAAAAACAAAGATAATGTCCACAGACAAAACAAGATGCCAACCAAAAATTACCATCAATGATGAGGAAATTGAAAATGTCACAAATTTTGAATATCTTGGCTCCATAATTAACAACAATGGAGACTGCTCAAAGGAGGTCAGAAGGAGACTGGCCATAGCAATGCAGAGTTAAATAAAATGAAGAACCTATGGCATAACACCAGCAAATTAATAAAAGTAAAACTCCTGAGAATGTGCATTTTTCCGGTACCAACATATGGATGTGAATCACGGACCATTACTCAAACATTAAAGAAAAGAATCGAATCTTTCGAAGCAAAGTGTTACAGAAAAATTCTCAGAATATCTTGGACCAAGAAGAAAAATATAGACATCCTACACGACCTGAACATCGAGGAAAACTGGCTCATAAACAATATCATGTCCCGGAAACTGAAATATTTTGGCCACATTAAACGCCATAGTGGCTTAGAGAGAGCAGTGATGGAGGGTATGGTACCTGGAAGGCGAGGCAGGAGCCGACCAAGATGACGGTGGACACAGGACATTGAAGACACCTTGAACATGACACTGGAGGAGGCAGGAGGGCTGGCTAGAGATCAAGAGTCTTTCAGGTGGGCTGTGATGAGAGCGACGTTCTGCAAAGGACATGCTACATGATGATGATCCAATGACTGGTTTAAAGAAAGAGCTATGGGATGTGTGTCAGATTTCACCCAAACATTTATCAATCTGGTGGCCAATTAACTTGAAAATGTAACTAGGGTTAGGATTAGGATTCCTAAACCTAACCCATATCAATGTGTCTCTGACATCTTATTTAACATTGTATCGATATAGGTGATTTTACTGGCCGCATGAAAAGATCACATGCATAGCTGAAAGTGTACATGTCTACATTATAAGCACAAAATAGTTATGATTAATTTTAAAGTCAGTTATATAATTTTTGTTAGCTTATAGGCCCTATCTGAAACATGTATAAAAGCAATTGAAATGTGTGGATAGTTTATAAAAGGTAAAGGATCCCGTTACACACCCATTGAGGCATATTGGGAATATGGTGTTGGGCCCATATTTTCTTGACCAACGACACACTAGGGGTGATGTGGTCAGCATCACGCCGGCCGCCTTAACCTTCCCAGAGTTGCTCTGTACCCAATTGGGGCTGGGTCGACCCAGGAGCCGTTTGGCAAGTGAGTGAATGTAAAGTGTATTTCAAGCAAAACTATGTGGTGGACACATAGATTATGGGGACATATGTGATTTCGTCAAAAATAGCTAATGTTACGTCAGCCAATACGCCCAAATAGTTAAGTCCTAAAATACAGACACGAGCCCAAAAGAAAATGACGAACAATTTTTTTGCCTTCTGAGACGTGTTCTCTCGTCACAAAGCATAAGTTTTAGATAGGCGAAGAAGAAAGCAACTTAAAGGGTCATAATATCTTCATGAATTTCGCCACTTTTTTTTTTTTTTTTTTAAATTGGGATAATGAAGAAAAATATCCCGTTCAACCTCTGATGGGTTATAATTAGGATATATATTGTTTTCAATTCCAAATAATATGAACAACTGCCGATATGAGAAAGTGGCATCTTACTTACTTAGTCGTTCCCCTTCTACCGTGAGGTGTAGAGGTTTGGAAGAGAGAGCGCCAGACTATCCTATCGGCTGTCTTCCTCCTGGCCTGGTTCCATTCTAGTCCTCGATCCTTCAAAGATTGCCTAATGTTGTCCTCCCAGCGGACTCTGGGTCGTCCTCGGGGTCTGGATCCTTGGCTCTTTGTTTCCCATGCTTGTCATGGTATCCGATCTTCTCCCATTCTGCAGACATGGCCAAACCATCTTAATTGGGACTGTTCTACTTGGGTCTGCAGGGGGTAGGATTTAAGGCCTTGACGTATCGTCTGGTTGCGTACCATGTCTCTTCTTGTTACTTCAACCACCTTCCTCAGATACCTCATTTCTGAGGTTTGGATCTGGCTTTTATGGGTTGTAGTCATTGCCCATGACTCGCATCCGTATGTCATGACTGGGACATAGGTGGAGCGGTATACAGCCATCTTCGTTTTAGAAAGTGGCATCACATTTGTCAAATCATTGTAAATAAGGACAATCACAGTTGTGCTTTTCCCTATTTACAATGATTTCACCACATAAATCCCTCTAGGTATGAGGCAAACAATACCCTGCTCGTTCCAAACTGTTGTTTAAGTTTCCTTTTTGCACGCACTCACTGCTCTCGCAAATAAAACATATTATCAGTAGTGTGCATCTATGCTTTTCGTTCGACTTAACGTTATGAAATGTGACCGAATTATTAATAGTCACTGTATTAACAAGTAGAAGTAGAAATGGTCTTCCATAGCTTGACTGCTTGCGTCAGGGTCAGCGAACCAGAGCTGACCAAGACCCTACTCCACCTCCAAGTGGTGGTCCTGGAAACAGGCTGCATCACTAAAGTCTGGCTGAGAGAGTAGGGATCGAAGTGGGAAGGCTAACCCTGTAGCCTACCCAAAAAATGCCGTGCTGAAATCGGATGTGTCGGCCGAAAGGCGCAATTATCGCAGCTTCGCTATAAAAGGACACAATGCAATCAACGTCCTTTTCATGACGAATGAAGAAGTAATAAAAAATAAACAACATATTAAAATGGTTATTCACCCGTGTGTTACCGGGGCCCAAAAGGGGAGCAAAGAATAGTAACACTGTTCCCTGCCAAGCATGTCGTAGAAAGCGACTAAGGAGGGTTGGGCATGGGGCCGGTTACCCCATCCCATAAAAAATTGAAACAACAAAAAACTTCAACAAACATGGACAAGTCAATTAAAGAAAATAAAACACAGCCATCCAAGACAGGGGAAGGTCCTCTCGCAGGGAGGCGTATGATGCAATATAGAGAAAGCTGAAAGGAGTCTGTGTTTCTGTGTTACTGACTAACATTCTTTCGTCTAGGAGAACTTCCAGATTTGGCACCTGGAAACGAACAAGGGAAAGTGGCACAAGTAGCAGCAGAGATGAGGGAATATAAAATCGAGGTTCTGGGACTGTGTGAAACAAAGTGGAAGGGGGTAGACAGGAAGAAACTTATCACAGGTGAATTGGTGCTGTCCTCAGGACATGAAGACGAAAGTTCACACCACAGTGACGATGGCGATGGATAGGACACACACTGAGGAAACCTGTTGATAGCATTACAAGGCAGTCCTAGTTCTGGAACCCCCAGGGCAAGAGAAGCAGAGGTAGACCAAGAAGTACATGGAGAAGAGAGCTGGAAACAGGTGAAAATGATAAGGAGAACGTGGAAAGAACTTGAGATGATGGCACGTGACAGGAGGACTTGGCATGCGTTTGTTGAAGGCCTATGCTCCTTTGGGAGTGAAATGAAATTGGTTATTTTTCTTCTTCTTCTTCGTACACTCACAGACGTCCACTTGAATGTTCTCAAAGAAAGCAGTAGTCAGTTTGAGGCTATTGAATCCCCGTAAAGCTTTTCCACGAAAGGAGCTGGCGTCGGCCATATGCACTTTCTCTGTACCACATATAAGGGGCAACTTTGAAGCAGATGTTCAGCAGTCATTTTATCAGCGCCACAGTTACACTGATCGGTAGTTCCTATCTTTAGCTTGTTGAATAGTTATTAAATGGTTATTAAAGGCTTCGGTGGTATAAATTGGAAAGGCCTACCTTATGTTCATTTTCATTTTGAAGCCTGACCACAGAAAGGGAGGTCACTCTGCAACGCAGGACGACCGCAGGGGGGCGCTAAAGTTAAGGGAAGGTTAAACCCCCAAAATAAAAAACAGAGAATTATAAGTTAATATCTATATCTGGTCATTTATACAAGCAAAATGACTGAAAAAATACAAAACATTGAGGTATATACTAAAAACTTGCAATCTATGGCGGAAAAACAGTGAAATAAAGGCAAATTTTAGCTTTTTTGGGTATTTTGTTGCCCAAGATATCTCAAATGTGAAAACAACTTGAGTTATGAAATTTGGCTGTTTCATTTGTTAATATATGATAATGATTGTATACTAAAATAATTTTGATTGGTTTGATATCTGAGTTTGGTTCTTGTGCGTTAATTCACCGCTAAAATCAATTTCTGGAAATTTATTACCCAAACTGAGAACCGTACTTTTTCTTGACTGAAAAAGGTTGATTTCACATTGTGGTTTGGGAGGGCAAGTTAAAAAAAAAAAAAACGTTCCTCGTGCATTCATAGTTGACACGCTTACGACAGACCCGCCCTCAAACCCCCCCCCCCCCGTATTTTAAGTTTATAAACCAATAAAACGGTATTGAATCAGTTCTACAAGTTAACGGTACACAGGAAACAAGGGAAGTCGCTGCCGTTGCCTTCTCTAACTCAAGATCAGAGTCAGGTACCCATTTACAGCTGGTTAGACTGATGCGTGACACTACCAAGCTCGAGAGGTGGGGCCTACGTAGCTATAAATGCGTGACACCTGTTCCCTTCCTCGCTGCCGTTGCCTTCTCTAACTCAAGATCAGAGTCAGGTACCCATTTACAGCTGGTTAGACTGATGCGTGACACTACCAAGCTTTGAACCCGAAACCCGGTAACTTATTGCGGTAGTGGAGCGTTAGAGACTTCACTATACTAGGTCCAGCATCGAGAGGTGGGGCCTACCTAGCTATAAATGGGTACTTAACTTTGAGTTAGGGAAGGAAAAGACAGCGAGGAAGGAAACTGGTCTCCCCACCTCTCGATGCTGGACCTAGTGTAGTGAAGTCTCTAACGCTCCACTACCGCAATAAGTTACCGGGTTTCGGGTTCAAAGCTTGGTAGTGTCACGCATCAGTCTAACCAGCTGTAAATGGGTACCTGACTCTGATCTTGAGTTAGAGAAGGCAACGGCAGCGAGGAAGGGAACAGGTGTCACGCATTTATAGCTACGTAGGCCCCACCTCTCGAGCTTGGTAGTGTCACGCATCAGTCTAACCAGCTGGAAATGGGTACCTGACTCTGATCTTGAGTTAGAGAAGGCAACGGCAGCGAGGAAGGGAACAGGTGTCACGCATCAGTCTAACCAGCTGTAAATGGGTACCTGACTCTGATAGGGACTTGAAAGCTGATGATGATTATGATGACTAGCAATTGCCTAGACTTAAGGGTCTTTTATATTTGGACATGCGCCCTAATATAACCGACTAGGTTGAACGAGACGCGCCTCACCAAAACGAGACAAAAGTGTAAAAAAAAAAAAAAATTCGAGTAAGTTGTATTTTTCCGGATTACAAAAAAAAAAAAAGAAAGGACGGACGGGGTGGGTAAGAGATTTGTGACGTCGCGTAAGAGGGTGGCAAAAAATGTCACCTAGACTGCGATTGGATTCAGGCGAGAAAAAAAGAAAAAACTTGTAAGAAAAGAAATGTAAGAAATAGTACGGTTCTCGGTTTGGGTAATAAATTGCCAAAATATTAATTTGACGGTGAATTAACGCACAAGTACCCTGAGTTTTTTTGGATTTTAACATACCAATCGAAAAATAGTTGAAATTTTTAAGGGGGGTATCTTAGCTATTTCTTAACAGTTTTGTAGTTTGTTAACATATATCCTTTATTTTAGTTTATTTTAATGAGCACTATGTGTACAGCACATGGCCCAAAATTTACTGCTGTATCACTAATAGTTTTTGAAAAATCATGGGCAACGTGCCCACATTTCGTGAAAAATGAGGTTTTGAGAAAATTAAGAAAAAAGGGAGGAATTACACTTTTACATAAAATTTACTCACCTCGGTATCCCCCTGCTATGTAGGAATCATCTCTGGTATTTTCCTTTATTGATTCCATGTTCTGTGTCATACTTTGCAGCTTACTTTTCATTAAATTCTTCATTTCAGCAGACTGTATACGCTTTTCATCAGTTTCCGAAAAATGCATCCTTTCTCTGGTAGACGTGTACTATGCGGGGGGAAGCGATTGCTCTACCCTCAGCAGACTCAGTACATTTAGGAGAGGCTTTGCTCTCAATATATTCAAGATTAGGATACCCTTATCAGATATTAACTGACAATGGTTCACAGTTCAGAGGGAAACTGATGGAGGAAGTTTTTAGGATGTTTCAAAATATTCTCGTCCGCACATTTTATCATCTACAATCGATTGGACAAGTGGAAAGATATAACAGGACTCTACTTACAATTTTACGTAAGCTCGCACAGGAGGAACCAGAATCCTGTGATTCGTTCTTACCTGCAGCTTTATTTGCGTATAAGGAGGTGCCCTACCACTCTACTGGAATACCTCCAGCCACGTTATTATTTCGATGACCCATCAAAGGACCCCATGGTTAATAAAAATTAGCCAGTCAAAATTATTTTTACACATGAAACTATGTTTGAAAAACTTGAATTCTGTTTGCTTCAGGGAAATGAATACGGTACCGAAAATTATAATCCATGCATTACAAGCAATATAGCATCACAAATATACCAATTTGTATATTTTACATATACAAGGGGATTGACATAAGTCTTGAGCCTGACCATGAAGGACATGTCACAGAGAGCTGAAATTTTGTATAGTGTTTATTCCTTTTCAATATAGCCACCGTCTGAATTGACATACTTCTGCCATCTCTGCTTGACCTTGAAAAGACCTTGGGAGTAGAACACCCTATTTTTCAAACTAAACCAATCATCACATGCCAGTATAACCTCTTCATCGCTGTCAAAATGATTTCCTTTTAGCTGTTTTTTTAAGATTTGGGAATAGGAAAAAGTCTGATGGAGCCAAATCTGGAGAATATAGTGGGTGTGGAAGAATTTCAATATTCAAATCGTTGGCTGCTAGCTGCACAAGCCGTGCTTTGTGAGAGGGCACGTTGTCTTGAAGCAAAGGAAGATTTTGAGTGCGCGTTATCCCTCGTTTCCTGGTCACAACCTTTCTTAGTTTTGTGAGAAGATCTGCATAGTACTGTCCATTAACTGTGTTGCCACGAGGCAGATAATCTTTCAGAGGACACCTCTGCCGTTCCAAAAAACAGTCAGCATCACTTTTCCTGCAGATTTCTGCGCCCTCGGCTTGACAGGTGTTGGGGAGCCCGGGGTTTTCCATTGCATGCTGGCAATTTTTAATTCGGGGTCATAATGGTGTACCCAAGTCTCATCTACTGTCACCATGGTCTCCAAAAAATGTAGGTGTTTTCCCCTGAAACATCAGAAATTTTATCACAACTCTGGCCTCCTTCTTTTCCATTGTTTTGTCAAATCACTGGAGCAGCAGATCCAGTCAATGGGGTACATTGCGCTGTGCACCGTAGCTGGAAAACTCATTGAAGAAACAAACGCGTACTTTATACATTCAGTGCAAATATGATGAACTTTAAATGTGCCAAGTTTAATTTTCCTCCTGTGACTCCTTCATGGTCAGGCCCAAGACTTATGTCAATCCCCTTGTATAATTAGGTAAAAATACACTTACCTAACATACTTTAAAAATTTATATAAAATCATCTACAAAGGTTTTAGTGAAAATAAACATACAGAAATGTGGGCGAATGAATGTACTTTCCAGTGCAATATGTATCTAAAATTTGATATTTTCAATGAAATTCTTCATTTTTGGGGGTTAAACCTCCCCTTAACATTCCCGTCACCAGTGTTGCCACTACTGAGCATTATACATTATATTTATATTATAATTAAATGTAAAAAAATATGTGCTATATATTTTTTATACTCTTAACTTTAATTCTTGTTTTTAACCACATCAATGACGTGAGGGAATATCATTTATGACATTTTTTGTTAGAACCAGTGGTCCTTATGATGTCACCCCCCCCCCCCCCCCCCCCCTGGTCTCCTGGGTAGTGAGATCGGATGCCTAACCTTCTCGGATAAGGGCCAAAAAATAGAAGGTCCCGTGGGCAAGTTGCGCACGTTAAAAATCCCTCGGCAGTTGGAAATCGAAAAGAGAAGGCCTGTCATGACGCTGCCAATGCAAAATTTTAAAAAAATTAGAAACCTACCCACCACAAAAGTATTTATAGAATGTGTGATTCCTATATCACGGCTGTTTGTGCCCTATACCAGAGCGCTCTTTTAGTTTCGGTGACCGGAATTATGACACCGGGTATAAAATTTTCGTGTTCACCGTAAAAGACTATTTAAGTTTTTGGCGGGGAAAATCAGCTGTTGTGTGTGTAAAATCTGTAAAATATAAATCATTACACACTCGTTCTGGATAAACACAGCGCTAAAATTCTTTTGTGTACTATAACTTTGTTCTGTGTTCTATGTTTGATTGCATTTTTATTTGTTTTAAATTAGTTTTGACGGAGTTACAGACTTTTGAAAACAGCGTCATCATTTGAGGAAATTCATAAAATAAGTAAACTTTTTATTAATTTAATATCTAAAAATCGGGCCATTCGTTTGAGTTTATAATTATAAAGACTTCTCGAAGGGAAGCTAAAGATTATTTCCACATACTTTTTTTTTTGGTTTCATATCTTGAGAATGTGTGGTAGTCAGTTTTGTAAGTTTGGCATTACAAGAACAAGCATATTGTCACCAGATTTTATAGCATTTAAATCACTGTAAACGCATTCCTGATACTCACAAATCTTAAATAAGGTAGTAAAAAAATAACTTGTTGTAAAGCACCATCTGTTTTTGCATTTTCATTCATTTATAATGATATTTAGCTACGTATATAAGCGTCAGAAAACATGTAAAGCTATAGATAAATTACTTTCACATACTTTGATCTATTTGTCAAGTATTGTTAATCTTGTATTTATAATACGAATTTTTTTTTATTGTGTGTGAGATAAGGACTGTTCCATTGGTGTTCTTTAGTAGACAATCCTGTGCACACGACGGCTGCCAAAGAATTCTAAGTAACTGTTTGTATATCTTCTTTCATTCACAGATAAAGCATTCTACATCCTGGTGTTAGACTTGATAGTCCCAAATATTCCTATATCTTTAAACTATACTACATAACAACGAAATGGAACATACTGTTTTGCATCATATGAATTGTGCCAGTGCACTGTGCAGAGCCTGTGGCAAGAGAGCATTAACTTCCAAAACAAAACGTTCAAATCAGAAAGCACTGAACTGTTTTAATTACGTTAATGATCTGTTCTTTGTGTTTGGAATTAACGTATCAGATGATAAACCCACACAGCATTCGACTATATTTTGTAAGAAGTGTTACTTACAAATACAAAACTCAAAAAGGAGGCATAATGAGAAGTGTCTTGAAACAGCCAAGTTACTATCGGAAAACAGTCAGCACATCTGGAAAGACTATGACCATAATTTAACTATAAGTGAATGTCAACTGTGCAATTATGTTGCAAAGACATCTTTTGGTGTTTTAAAAACAAAAAAACTGCTCTATCCCCTGTGATGTTCTTTCTGACCCCTCCATGTCTAGTCAGTCAGTTAGCTGTAGTCAGGATAGCTCTGTACAGCAGGAGGTTGATGTGCCTGCTCACACTAGTGATGATATTATTCAGTTGGAGGTTGATGAGTCATCTCACATTACAGGCGATACCATTATTCATTTGGAGGTGGATAACACTACTCACCCTAGCATGCCAGTTTTTGTTGCCACATCTACACCTACCAAGTCAGTTATACATACAAGTACATCCACCTCGCCTGTCTTCAAAAGCGACATCACAGTACAACAGTTACTTGCTAAGCCACCTTCACAACCACTAACACAAGAAGAAGAAACCCTATTCACATCCATTGTTAGAAAAAAACTAGAAACAGCAAAAAGTAATATCATAAAATGCAAAACCAGAGGACAGCCTATTGTACTACAAAAACTAATTAAACATAGAAGAGAAACATCAGTCACCAGAACGCCAACAAAACGTAAGCGATCTCAATTTCTCCACACTGTTAGAAAACATATTGCTGGAACATCAACTGATTCATTAGACCTGCAGCAGGCACATGAACTACAACGCTGTTCAGAAACGTCACGTCAGGAAATTTGCAGGAAAGCAGGCATTGAAAGTAGAGTTAGAATATCCAAAGAATTAGCAATAGCCATGAAGGAAACAGTAGGTCTTACGTGGGCACAGGAGAGAAAACAGAGAAGATTATTGAAACATGTTGGTGTTGACATGGAGCATGAAGGGGCAGAAAGAAAATGGACAAGAGAGATTACGCGTGAATGGGTGGATGTGGAAATGAAAGAGTTTGTGGGGGATAATGGACGAAGGCTAGAGACACCATTTGCATATATCAAAGATTTATGTGGCTTTCTTCGTGGGCTTCTTAAAGATTACAAGAGGGCGGGCTTATTAACGTGGCATAAGGGTTCCATTCCAGAAAATGAAGTATGGCTGAAGATTGGGGGTGATCATGGAAAGGGAAGCATCAAAGTTACAATGCAGGTAGTAAATTTAGAGAAACCAAATTCGAAATCTAATACCACCCTTTTATCAATGGCTAGAGTCAGAGATACATATGATCATTTAGAAATATTTATGAATGGCATGAAAGCTCAGATAGAGTCACTAAAAGATTTAGAGTGGGATGGTAAAAAAGTTGTTGTTTTCTTATTCGGGGATTATGACTTTTTGATGAAAATGTTTGGTTTGTCTGGAGCTCAAGGAACATACCCATGTCTGTGATGTCTCCAGCAAAACAAGGAAATAAAGACATCCAGAGTGTCACGGAGTGTTTTGATAGTATTTTGCATGTGTGAATGTTCCCATGCTCCAGCGGGAGTTTATTAGTCATGTGAGTTGTTGTGAGCTGGGAATGCGTGCATGGTAATAATTTAGCAATAGGGTTGTGAGCGTTGCTTGAGACAAGCTGTTAGCTTTTGTGATGCGTGAATGGGGATCGGTGGAGCGTGAAAGGGTTTCACGGGTTTTAGGAAATACGCATGAAAGGGGCAGTCAGCGAAAGCAGTGTGTTGGTTTAGACGTGTGTTGAGTCAGTGAAGAGTAGAGAGTAGACAAGAGACAGCCTGGAGTGTAGAGCAGAGAAGGGTGGATGTTGCAGTAGTTGTTTATGAAGAATCCTAGTTGCTGTGTGTAGTAATTCCGGGAAGCAGAGTGCTTATAGAATACTCGGAATTGATTATGTCTACATTATTTGTAATGGCCCTGCGTCCATTGTGATTTGTTGTTCATATAATACATTAGGGGAGATTGACACAGGCTGTTGGAGTTATTTCTTGGACAATGAGCTATACGAGCGGTGTATCAGTATTGTCTGTCTAATCGTCCACATCCACCTACATACACCCTACTCGTCACATTGGGGGCTCGTCTATTTGGATATTACAAGTGAACCCAGGGCTGTACAGCGTTGAAGTAATCTGAGGTCATTAGGTCAGCAGCCGATGGTTTGTTTTTCAACGCAGCGAAATTTAACAACTTTACAGTAACCAGACGATTCGACACTGTTTGAATCTAGGTCAGTTGTCAACGGTACGTGTGTGCTACCGAATAAACAGTGTGTTATAGAAATGCTGCCTTACAAGTCTGTTTACATCATTTACTGCAGTTGAGAAACAGTGTGTTGTGACCAGGAGAATCTATGATGCCCAGAAGAAGAGGATCGGTGAAAGCTGTGAAGCTGTCGTGTTGCTGTGTGTAAAGTGGAAATCAAGTGCTTGGTTTTTACTTTGTCTGTGTAGCCAGATGGCGCTGCAGAATCTGAACTGAGTGTGTTGTGTTCGTGCTGTGTGTGGAGTCTTCATATTTCATCAACCTGGGGACTGGCTGAAGACATTATAAACATATCTACACGCTTGGGATATAAGTATTATGTAGTTGTTTCGTGAACAATTAATTTTTGCCATAATTTCTTGAGATACAGCTTAATTAGAATTTATTTTGTTGTTATTCGTTTAAGAAAGTTACGTAACATTCTTTCGTGCTCTAATAGGCTAATGTTCTAGGAAAGTGTTTACTAAGTTTCTAGTTTAAAGGGTAATTTTGATGTTATTTAGTGCTAACAGTGTATTTCCTAAGAAATCAGTAGTTTTTCTCATATACTGAGTACTTCTGTTTTCACATTCTTCTCATTACTTCTGCTATTTTCTTCTTGTAATAATACCACTTATTTTCTACCTCATCTTCAGTGTTGCTGTTCTACTGTAGTTAATTTTCACTCTGTCTTTGTATGTTTATATGTGATGTAGGTTTAGATTAGACTACATTTATAATTAATTGTAATATCTATAGTACCTTTAGCTGTGCTATTCCTATCTGCCTTACACATTACTTATATCTACGTTACTTATAACTGTGTGAATCCTAACTGTCATCTTTCTCTCTAGTTCTTTTCTCCATGTTAGTTAGATTTTAAGAAGTTGAATTATATACTAAGTGTGTATTAAACATATTCCTCACAGGAACTGTTGTAGTGTTTGGACTTCTCAAAGTTACTGCTGCAGAGGTGACTTGGAGACAACAGATCAGATCAGTTTATTGTCATAGCCTACCATTCCAGTACACCAGAAAAAGCTACGTAACCTTAGTTTGTTTGGATTCATCATTCTAAGGCCATTTTTCATTTATTTGTCCAGATTGCTCAATAGGCTTCCCTTGGCATTCATTGTTTCAGTGTTGTTGTTGGACGTGATGATTATGTTATTTATGTGTGTTTTGATTTCATCTATAGGATTTTGCGCTATTTATTCTTAGAAGGGGTCCTATCCTGTGGGCAGGATCAGTTGTATTGCCCTTCACGAATAAAGTGTGCATTTTTGCATTAGTTGTTTACGTGCAGTTTGTTGTTGGTTGTATATTACATTCCATCTTTACCGTTCTGTGTATATGGTGTATTCTTCAGTCATTTTTTTCTTCTTACACTATCCTGTAAATACGTTAATTTTTTCAATCTCCTGTTTTCGTACGTTACAGAGGTCAGGTACTGTATATTTCAATATTACTTCTGTCACACATCTTTCCTTTTCTTGTTACCGACTTATCAAGTTGTTGTTTGTTAAATTAGAGTGTACTGTTTATCATCATCATTTGTGTCATTGTTTGTTTTGTAGGGTTAATAATTTTTTGTGGGTAGACATTGAATACAGTGAGTAAGGTATTATCTTAGTTGTTATTTAAGATATTATTTTGCGGTGTGAATTATTTTGACATTAAGTTAGAGTATTTGAGGTGCATATAAATCATATATATTTATAATCATGTCAACACTTATGGATTTTATCCTTGTCGGGGAGAAGATAGGAAAATCTGGAGAAGATCTCTTAGCGTTTGCACAGGCTCAATTTAAAGAAGTGCAGGATAGACAAGAACGACATGAAGAGCGAGAGAGAAAGAAAGCGGAAGCAGAGGGAGAAACTAAGAAAGCAGAGGAAGAAACTAAGAGATTAGAGATACAAGCACAGAAAGAAATAGAAGCACAGAAAGAAATTAAAAAAATAGAAGCGGACAAAGAGGTATCCTTGAGAAGACTCGAGTTAGAGAAATCGGGTTCAGACTCATCATCAAAGAAAGAGTATGGGAATATGTACAAATTGAAACTCCCAATTTTCAACGAATCCATAGATTTTATGGACTGTTTTTTGGAGAGGTTTCAAACGAAGGCAACTGCCTTAAAGATTAATAAAGAACTGTGGGGATCACTGTTGACAGATTATTTAACAGGGTCAGCATTAAAAACAGTTTTTCAATTAACTGTGGAGGATAGATTAAATTATGACATAGTGAAGGAAACTTTATTACGCAAGTACAGGTTAAATGAGCAAGGTTATCGTTTAAAGTTCCACAGTGCGATGCCAAGTAGTGAGCAAGATTTTGCGGAGTTTATCGCAGAGATTAAGATGTTATTGAACAGATGGATTGACTTATCCGGCATTGCTAAAGATTTTGATGGCTTATGTGATTTAATCTTACGTGATAAGGTGATGTCTTCATGTAGCTCGGAGTTGTTGGCTTTTTTCCAAGAAAGAAAACCGGAAAATATTTCGGCAATGTCTCAATTAGGTCAACAGTATGCAACAGCACATCCGGGGAGACCGATTCATAAATCGGCGGTGCCAGAAACATTTACAACATGTGTGGCCAAGCGGAGTTATGGAACACGACCTTATCGGAGACAAAATTCTCGTAGTGAGGAGAGACCTTATGATAAGAAAGCAGTAAGTAGGAAATGGACGGAAAGTAACTTCCGTACATCCCCCAGGAAACAACAGAATATGACAGAGTCAGGTAGTAGAAGACCTTCTGGTTGTTTTAAATGTGGATCACCGCGCCATGGAGCGAAGTTTTGTGACAAGCCTGAGACGTCAAGTCAAGCCAAGACCCAAAATATTACTAAAGAAAGTCCACAAAAGAACCGACGTGAGGAGTACAGATGCTTTGTATGTAATGGCATGGGTCACCTTCAATTTGATTGTCCAAATAAGAAACTTGAACATGCAAATTCAATTGTAGTATTAGATACATTTAATAGCGAGAGTTGTGAAGGTTGCAGACCACTTTTTCATAAAGATGAGAAACCAATCTTAATTTGTGGTCATCCACTTCCTTGTTTATCAGCAGTTCATACAGATGGAAACCTAATTTTACATTCAGGTTACATAGGACGAAAGGCTGTATCTGTTTTAAGGGATACAGGATGTACGACAATTGGGGTGAGGAGATCGTGCATTCAGGGGTCTCGTTGGTTGGGCAAACTGCTCGATGTATCACTTTTGGTGGCAGGGTGGAGTTTTACCCTCTGGTGTTGATAGATATTGATACGCCATTCTTGCGAGGTAGGGTAAAAGCATGTGTTCTTGATGATAATGCGGTCGCCGATTTGATACTAGGCAATGTCCATGGAATTAGAGAATGTACTGACGAGGACATGAAATTATGGAAGCAGGGACATAGCGATTTTGCATTGGTAGCAACTACACGAGCACAGCAGAAAGCTGATGATATGATATTACAACATCAGCCTATAGTAACATTACAGACAATGATCCAAGTTCTAAGATATCAATGCTGGATATAGTGTTTAAACAACAGGACGATGTATCACTTCGGAAGTTATTTGCCCATGCAAGAACTGGAATTGTAAAGCATACCAAATCAGCAAAGGTATGGTTCGAATTTAAAAAGGACATCCTTACTAGATGTTTCGCTCTGCAAAACAGATTATTGCGTCAGGTAGTGGTGCCTAGCTCTTTAAGATCTATTGTACTGAGAACAGCTCATGACTCACCATTTGCCGGTCATATGGGTGTTGCTAGGACACGCCATAGAGTCCTGGCAAATTTTTACTGGCCAGGATACAATAAGGATATCAAACTATATTGCAGGTCGTGCAAGACGTGTCAAGTGCTCAGTCCAAGGGGTAGAAACCCAAGGGCACCATTAATGGTTGTGGATCTCTCAAGTCGACCTTTTTCAGAAGCTGGCTATAGATATTGTTGGGCCACTTCCAGACATGTCTCAGAAAGGCAATCGTTTTATTTTGACGTTGGTCGATTTATGTACCCGTTGGCCAGAAGCAGTGCCACTAAGAACCATCACTACAGAGGCTGTATCGGAAGCCTTGATGTCAATATTTAGTAGAATTGGCTTCCCAAGGGAAATTTTGTCAGATAGGGGTGGTCAGTTCACTTCTGACATGATGAAGCATGTTTGCAATATGTTAAAGATTAAGCAATCGTTCACGACTCCGTACAGACCTCAGTCCAACGGCGTATGTGAACGCTTCAATGGTTCATTGAAGCAGATGTTGGGGAAAGTAACCGCTGAATTTCCCAAGTTGTGGGATGTATATTTACCTGCAGTGCTATTCGCATATAGAGAAGCACCACAGGAAAGTACTGGATTTTCCCCTTTTGAATTGATATACGGAGCTAACCCTAGAGGACCACTAGACATTCTAAAAGAATTGTGGACAAGGAATTACAAGGAGCAGGAAACAAAATCTAGTTATGAATATGTTGTTCATCTTCGAGAGCGGATTATAAACTCATGCATGATGGCTCAAGACTCTTTGCGACTTGCAAATAACAAGAACAGGTTTTGTGGAAATAGGAACAGTCGACTGGTATCATTTAAACCAGATGATGAGGTTTTGTTGTTGCTTCCTTGTAAGGAAAATCATTTATTAATTCAATGGCAGGGACCTTTCCGTGTCATTAAACAGGTGACAGATGTAGACTATGCCATAAGTGTCAGAGGAAAGGACAAGACATTCCATGTCAATATGCTGAAAGCATTTGTGGACCGCCCTATTGAATTGGAACCAGTCATTACAGAACTTTCTAATAGCAGCGTTACGTGCTCAGCAGTTATTGATGAAGTGGAATATGAAGGAAATGATGTTGAGTTGCAAATACTTCTCCTACCTCTTACCCCAGCAGAGTCTCACCATGATGTTGAAATAAGTACATCGTTGGAAGAACATCAGATAAAGCAAGTCAGTGAACTGATAAGACAATTTTCAGATGTGCTGACAGATATCCCAGGCCGGACTGACTTGATACAGCATGACATTATATTGACAGAAGACCATCCAATTCGATTAAGACCCTACTCATTGCCGCTCCATTATCGAGCAGCAGTAAATAAAGAAATAGACCAGATGCTGCATTTAGGGATAATTTCACCATCTCAATCCCCTTATGCATTTCCAATGGTCATTGTACGGAAAAAGGACAATACCTTGAGAATTTGCATTGACTTTAGGAAACTAAATAACATCACAGTGTTGGATGCAGAACCCATGCCAAATCAAGAAGAATTATTAGCTACATTAGGCAATGCTCGATATTTCACTAAATTGGATCTCTCCAGAGGATACTGGCAAATTCCTTTGGCAAAGTCGGCTAAACCCTTAACTGCGTTTACCACTCCTAAGGGGTTATTTGAGTTCAATTTTATGTGCTTTGGTTTGGTGAACGCGCCAGCCACATGTGTCAGAATGATGAGAAGGCTTATAGGTGATCGAGATGATATCATCACGTATATAGATGATATTTGTATATTTCATAACTTGTGGGAAGACCACGTGAGAGGACTAGAATCACTTTTCCGCTGTTTACGTGCACATAAACTCACGGTTAGACCAACTAAAGTAAAAGTTGGGTTTTCTGAGATACAATTCCTAGGTCATAAAGTAGGTCGAAACATGCTCATGCCAGAAGAGGCCACTATCAGTAAAATATTGAAATTGCAGGTCCCAAAAACAAAAAAACAAGTGAGGAGTCTAATTGGATTAGTTAATTACTATAACAAATTTATTCCTCAGTTTTCCTCCCTAACTGACACACTAACATCGCTAGTTAAGAAAGGGAGGCCAAATAGAGTAGTGTGGACAAATGAGTGTCAAAGCACTTTAGACAAAATTAAAAACATTTTTTTCAAACAGTCCAGTCTTGATGCTCACTGATTTAAGCAAACCTTTCATTCTCAGGACAGATGCTTCAGCAGTAGGCATAGGTGGATGTCTCATGCAGGTGCACAACGATACCCTGCACCCTGTCCTCTATGCCAGCCGAAAGTTGTTGCCGGCAGAGACGAGATATGCCACAGTTGAAAGAGAATGTCTGGCTATCATCTGGGCAGTATCTAAGCTGTCACGTTATTTGCTGGGATCACATTTTATGTTACAGACTGATCACAAACCACTCGTCTTTCTGCGGTCTACCAAGTCACCAAACAGCAGATAGACAAGATGGGCTTTAATCCTACAACAGTTCCACTTCACTATCGTGCCTGTAACAGGACAATCCAATGTAATTGCAGATGTCTTGTCGAGGTTATAGTAAAACATATTTACTTATAGTGATATTGGTATAAGTTTGATGACTTTACATGAATTTTATAGATTATGCATGCATTTCTCTAATATGAAAATGAATTTTGTTTAACTTTAAAAATATTGAATGTGATTATCGCTAGAATAATTAGTATGCTATTAGTGTGAGTTGATGTAAGTTGTATGAAAGTATTGTTTACTTTGATAATGTATTTTAGGTTTGATGATGTATAGCACACCCATCTTTGTCTTCACGGTGAAAAACCCCAGTTTTTCACGTGGGGAAAGGGGTGGATGTCACGGAGTGTTTTGATAGTATTTTGCATGTGTGAATGTTCCCATGCTCCAGCGGGAGTTTATTAGTCATGTGAGTTGTTGTGAGCTGGGAATGCGTGCATGGTAATAATTTAGCAATAGGGTTGTGAGCGTTGCTTGAGACAAGCTGTTAGCTTTTGTGATGCGTGAATGGGGATCGGTGGAGCGTGAAAGGGTTTCACGGGTTTTAGGAAATACGCATGAAAGGGGCAGTCAGCGAAAGCAGTGTGTTGGTTTAGACGTGTGTTGAGTCAGTGAAGAGTAGAGAGTAGACAAGAGACAGCCTGGAGTGTAGAGCAGAGAAGGGTGGATGTTGCAGTAGTTGTTTATGAAGAATCCTAGTTGCTGTGTGTAGTAATTCCGGGAAGCAGAGTGCTTATAGAATACTCGGAATTGATTATGTCTACATTATTTGTAATGGCCCTGCGTCCATTGTGATTTGTTGTTCATATAATACATTAGGGGAGATTGACACAGGCTGTTGGAGTTATTTCTTGGACAATGAGCTATACGAGCGGTGTATCAGTATTGTCTGTCTAATCGTCCACATCCACCTACATACACCCTACTCGTCACACAGAGAGCATACATCTTGCAAACCAAGAAGTTTGGCCATGTTGATAAGAGATTACAATAGATATATGAAATATGGGAAAGGGAATAAAAGGCAAGTGGCTCGTTACCATAATTGTTTACACAAACCAATGTTAGAGAGTGAAATTGAAAATGTAGCACCTCCTTACCTTCATATTTTATTAGGCATTGTTTTGAAACACCACAGACTTCTAGAACAGGTAGCCGATACAATAGACGTAAAGATATTTGAGAATCCGCAAGAGATACATGCAAACGTTAGTACTATTAAGAACTTGAAGAGATTTGGTAGGAACTGGAAACAGGCAGAAGAATTAGAAGCTAAAATTGAATTTTTTCAGGCAGGTATTGAACTTTGTGAGGATAAGGAGGAGACAGATAGATTTAAAGTTAAACTTGAAAATGCACAAGATGCGCTGGCCAAAATTCAGTTTCAAGATCTGTGTGCTAGGTCTGGCCCAGTTTGCTCACACTTGGACAAGGTACTAGCCAAACACAAAATCATACCACAGGCTTATCATAGCAGAGCATTCATAGGGAATCACTGCCACAGATATCTCACACAAAAAGTTTATAAAGATCTTACAAGAGCAATCATTACACAAACACTGAAAATTACAGACAAACAAGATATAACTGACATAGCTTTTATTGCCCAAGAACAATTCAACTCACTGAACGAAGCATTTGAGAAAGTACACAACCAAATATCACACAGTAAACCAATTAGTAAAGAATCAATATCATCAATAACAGCATCAATAGATACATATATGTCTTTGTTCAGAAAGCTATTCCCCAGTAAGACAATTCCTAAACAACACATATTAGAAAAACATTGCGCAGACTGGATCAGAACTCATGGCTTTGGAATGGGCATGCATGGAGAGCAAGGAGGAGAATTTGTACATTCCACTATTTCCAAAATTGAAAGACGCGCCAGCGGTATTAAAAATATAACTTCACAATTAAAATTTATAATGGAAACTCATTTGTTACAAATTTCTCCATCTGTGAATGTACAGATTCCTCCTATAAAAAAAAAGAAAGTGTGAATGATAATTGAGAGAAATTTTGGGGCTAGAGCAAATTATGGCAGTTGTTGCTTGAGATTGGCAGAATTAACAGAGTGAGGAAATCATTTAATAGATGTATTTATTAAATACACCTATTTATCTATTAAATTGAACATTTCGTTTTACTCATGACCATACTCATTTTTACGTGACCATCGTGATGTATGATTGAGATAATTGTTAGCTCTCATGTTTTTGGGGACAAATGGGTGTGTTATTTTAAGGTAATAAATGTGGACTTGCAATTTAAACTTTCAATAATTAATGTTTGACGCATGAAACCAAAACAAATCTTTGATATCCATTTTCTGCAGGTTTTCTACTTTTGATTTCTGTAATTTGTTATGCATGTTGATTGTGACCGATTGAGTGAAAATTGCATTATAAACAAACCATAACAAAATATTAAAAAAACGTAAATTTTACACTATTTCAGACTATTATATCTTCTGTTCTAATTGTGATAAAATGTTTGTTCTTGTTCTAAAATTTACTCTAACATATCTAGTCTAGCTTTACGCAAAATTAAAGCCGGTATTTATAATAAAAAAGTAGCCTAAAAGCATTAATTAACCCCTATCAAAAGTAAACATCGCCACATGTTTTTCCCATTAGGAAGCTGACCACGTGACCTCTGTCAAGTGGGCTATAAATAGCGCGGTCGGGGGAAAAAGGGGAAATAACTAAAAGATCGCTCGCAAACAGCCGTGATATACACATACTGGGATTCTCGCCGGTGCTAGAGTTCGTGCACTGTGCTGAGATCCTCCTTGTGTGATCCAAGAGAGGAGATCGGAGCACTGATTGAGTTGTCTATGTGCAATGAAGATAATCCTTGAAACCAAACCAAACAAATGTCTTACACACCTCCCCCCTTCTCCCTTATTGTTTCTTACTACTGAAAAGACATAATGCATAATGTAATCGAATGTATAGTTCATTAGTGCAGACAAAATAATAATCTTTCAAGTAAAATTGCGATTAATTAATCAGACTTTTACCAGAAATACTTTGCTGGTTAAATGCTGAATTTATTTTAAAATATTGCTCATTTATGCTTAATTTATATTAAAAATAAGGAAATGTATAATGTTTTCTTTTTTTTGGAAAGTTTAAAACAGTTAAAGGTTATAACCACGGTTGTGGAGTCGACCCAAAATATTTTCCGACTCCAACTAATGAAATTTTAAAAGTCCGACCACGACTACAGTTATTTACTAGTTATATGGCATATATATGGTGTTGTCTCTGTTCTTTTTAGGATAGTCAGGATCCTATTCAGGATCTCTTTATCTAGCTCATGTATGGCTCCTCGAATACCGCTTGTGTACGGCGGTGGCCACATCCCGGGCAACAGTCTTGGCTGATTGGCTAAACTACATGGGTGGAGTAGGAGCAATCTTACTCAAGGGAATGTCCATCCCTAGAACACAAAGACTGAGACGGTGAGTGAGGCGGAGGAATCTGAGAAGATCAACGGCTCGCAAAGCGAAACAGCAAAGTGTGTGGCGCACTAGAGGCATGTCGGACATAAAAAAAGACAATGGCTAGCCACCGTGGAAGAGATTGGGGCCTTACCACGTACTTCCTACAGAACGTAATGGGATCACAACAACAAGATAAGAACCGATATGTAGAGAACTCTCTGTCCCCTGGTGAAGAATCTACTGTACAAATTAACAGGGAAGAGGCAACTCCTCTAATGCGTAAGGAAGTACATAATGACGAGTGCTCCTTAAATTCTGTTGAAAGGGAGCATTCTGAGAAAGACCACCTAAAAACTAGTAGGAGAAGCCTAAAAATAGGAACATGGAATGTTAGAACTCTAAACGGAGAAGGAAAGCTTGACAATCTTATATTAGAGGCAACAGACATGAAACTCGATATACTGGGAGTTGCAGAGGCAAGACTTTTGGATACAGGCTACATAACAAGAGACCAGTACACGCTTATACACTCAGGAGAAGAAAAACATGAAAGAGGGGTAGGAATGTTGATAAAGAAGGAGTTAGAAAAATACGTATGTGGATACTGGACACACAATGACAGAATGATGTTACTAAAGATGAGAGCAAAGCCATTCGACATATCAATCTTACAAACTTATGCACCAACTAAAGATCACAGCGAGGAAGAACTAGAAGAATACTGTAACGAACAGTTTTAGTGTAAGGGGAAGTAAACTGGAGTATGTTAGAAGTTGAAATAGATTTTGAGTTATAGCACTTAGTTGCTTGTTAGCTATCGAATTATTTAGAGAGTATCTCGTGATAGTTTCGAGAGACAGATTACAGACAGCGTGAAAAGCGCTGATATATTTATTCTGTAATGTTTTGAACGGAGTGAGAATAGCTCGCTGCTAGCCCGCAATTGTTTGTGTTAGGTGAACAGTGAAAAAGTCTCGTGTCTGCTTTTGAGCGGGACGAGTGTGTTATCTAGGGAGAGTGTTCCGGGCGTTTTGACCGGGTAGGGGCCTGTGTTTTTGGGAAGTGTGAAATGCCTGTACAGTGCTGAATTTAAAAATGTCGACGGATTTTTCGCTGTGGGTACAGCGTAGTATAAACCTGCAGTTTGAATTATTGTGGGAGTGTTTATAACTGCAGTGTGCAATCTTTAAAGGCCATTATCTCCTGTGTGAGGAGTCTTGATTAATAAGAGTACTTTAGGCCATGAATCATGATAGCTCCTGTGAGAGGATTGTTATTGAGGATTCTTTATAGCGCTGAGTTTAATAAGAGTACTTTAGGCCATGAATCATGATAGCTCCTGTGAGAGGATTGTTATTGAGGATTCTTTATAGAGATGAGTTTAATAAGAGTACTTTAGGCCATGAATCATGATAGCTCCTGTGAGAGGATTGTTATTGAGGATTCTTTATAGCGCTGAGTTTAATAAGAGTACTTTAGGCCATGAATCATGATAGCTCCTGTGAGAGGATTGTTATTGAGGATTCTTTATAGCGCTGAGTTTAATAAGAGTACTTTAGGCCATGAATCATGATATCATTGTAGCTGCCGAGTGCGCAGTTATTATGTGGTACTTTATATCTTGTGTTGTGCTGTGAACGGTATTCTATGTGTATTTCATCAATGTGTTGTGACGTGAATAAACCCATATGAAATGTCACCAGTCGTTTACAACCATCCATGACTCTTGTGTACGTACCTGTGGTGTAAACGACTAAACCAACACACGCACTTAATATTACAAGTGTGACAGGGAACTTAACACGTATTTAGAAATAGCCCCGGAGTGGGCGTGGTCTATTTGTATCGAGAACCTGTGCATCGCTTACCAGTAGACTTCTACAGTGTTTGCATGTGTGGCGTATATGTAGGTATCAACTGTAGACATTACCAGATCCACAACACAACAGTAACGTTAGCAGATAATCAATAAGACACCCTATCAGTAACTAAACCAATACGTTATCAGTGCTGCCATTTCAGTCATTGGCCATGACGATACTCCTACAATAGCCATGATTGACTTTCACGTGCTTGACGGAGGTACAACAGTAATGACCTCCCGGATTTTCCTCTTGAAAAATAAACATTAATTTTACGGGGGTGCAACAGTGGTGTGCTAGTTTTATAGGATCAGACACCCGCGAAATTCGCGTGATATTAATTCACAACTGTTAGCATGTAGCCTGAGTGGCGTTAGTATATGAAAGACAGACATCACATTTGAGAGCTGTATCCAGGCCCAAGGAAAACTTATTCAGTATCAGTTAAACTGGGAACTGTTAACTCAAGTCGCAAGTCGCAACTAGCAAGTCAAGGAATTTATTACTCAAGATTATGAGATGTCATGATATACAGTGGCGTCTGTATACCAGTACAAGTAATCATCTGGCAGTATGAACGAGTGGTGTACCTTCTTTCAACGAAATTGACAGACGGTGACCCATTTCCTGCTTTCCTGTGCGGTGTGTTAGCACGTAGCGTGCTGAATCGAGGACCTGAGCGGAATCAAGGTGTCAAGTTCCAATGCCTTTCTGTTGTCGATTGTTTTACCATTGAACTTTGTGATATCCAGGGTGTTAACGGAAAGGAACAGAAGAGTTTTCATTCAAGATAAGTGATTATGTTTGTGATGTGAACTGTGTCACCTTAACTATGTCAACGAGCCTTCCTGTGCTTTGCATCTCCTATACTGTTGAAATCTGTTGTTTTTGTTGTCTAATTCTATATAGACATATTATTAGGATTTAGTATTGATGCTAAGTATTGATGGTGGTATGATATAGGATGACTTCCCTCATATGATGTTATAAAGGTTCTTTGAAAAGGAATTGATGATACAAAGTTATGAATAATATTTTTGGTATACATACTGAACTGTGTGAAATGGAAGGGTAATTGTCAGAACTTCTTGAAACATAAACTTGCGACATTAATAATTATACTGATATAGATATATAGTTAACTGAGTGATTGAATCACCATGGATTTTGATAATAATCCTGCAGATATAAGGCCTATGTTGGAGAGTGCATTGTTAATAGGTAGAGATGAAAAGGGATTGAGAGGTCCAAGACTTGGAGTATGGATCATGGACGATTTGTTGGTTAATGTGTCAGTATCCCTAAAGTTATTTGCTGAACATAACTTTAAGCTTCTTTGTAATTCAATAATGGCTAAGGATTTGATTGATTTGCTACAGCACCTTCGTGTGTTTTTACAACAGTATATTGAACTTGAACACGGACAGATAATGCAAAATATATTCAAAGTGATCCACAACGGTATTCCTGATGAGCAGAAAAAGGAATTAGGAAGTGAGAAACAAATAAAAGTCAACAAACAGAGTGCCCTACGGGAAAGGGACAATTGTTTAAAAGTTACTACTGAAGTGAGTAAACTACACGAAACAGTCTCTAAACTCGCAAATGAGTTAGATAAGTCAAACACGGAACTTACTAAAGTACATGCGGCGTTAGATGCAGCATTGAACAAGAAAAAAAGAGTTGGAAATTCGTGAAAGACAAAGATGACGAAGTTGGTAATCTCAGACAAGGAACTTCAAGAGAAAAAAGAAATGTATGAGACATATTAAAGATTGAGAGCAATGGTCGTGAAGAGACTTACATAAATATGCTTCATGAGGTGTTGGAGGATAATGATATTATCAGTTGCCAACTGAAAGAAAAGAAAGACATACATGACAAATTAAAAGTTCAGGATAAGAAATGTGAGAAATTAGGTAATGAAACATGTCAAACTAGAGCAAATAAAGAAAAATGATGAGAAAGACAAATTAGAAGAGTAGTTAACGACTGAGAGAGAGGAAGATGATTAAAATTGAGAGATTGTTAACAGAGGAGAGAAGTAAAGTCTTGATATTTGACACATTAAATAGGAAATTAAGTGAAGAAATTTCACAAAAAAATGTTGAAATTGCAGAAAGTACAAAAAGGGTGAGGGTCTACTCGATGTTATTTTTAAACTGCGGAATATGATTCTGTAAATGTGGACAATGCTAGACAGAAAGTTGTTTACCAACAGAAAAAAAAAGCAAAGATCCAGCCCGATACAATCTTTGCGGAGAGAAAGGTTAGATGTATAGACAAATATCTTTTACGAGGAAAATAAAACTTTCGAAACTTTTGATTCTGCAATCAATAGCAACGAATTTGGCGGAAGTGTAATAGAAAATGATAAGGTAAAGTCAAATGTCCTGATAGATTTCAAAGCTAAAAAAACAGTCAAGAGTAAACGAGTAACTGATTTTGGAAGTTCTCAGAAGATGATAACAATTAGGAGAAAGTTATAAGAAGTGGTTCCAAGATGAAACCCATTATAGGCGTAACGATAAATGATACTTATAGATCTGCAGATGATATAAATCAATATTGTCAAAGAAAACAAACTGGAAAATTTTTGTAGAAAATTTTCTAGAAAGGAAAGTAAGAAGGAATACCAGAAAACATAATATTACAAAAAAAATAAAGATAAGAGGGGGTAATTAGTCAGAGGTCAAAGTGGATTGTTCAATAGCAAAGTTGCAAAATCTACTGGAAGGTAAATGGTTCTTATTTAATATTGAAAGTTGGTTCTTTGCTAATGGATTGATAAGGAATAAATTTTAACTTAAGTTAAGTATGTTTACAAAGGATTTAAGAAACGTTAAAAGTCTTCAAAAGAATCGTCTTAAATTGATTTAGAGGGTAAAGGTATTCTTTTGGAAGTTTCGCGTTTTAAATGGTCTTCTGTGATAGGACAAATATTTTCAGAGGAAAAAATAAGCATAAATCAGATTCAGACAAAGCAAAAACGAAATCTTGAAAGAGTTAAATAAGTGAAGATGTATAAGAGAACCCCGCTGTCCAAGTTAAAATGTTAGTTCAGTTGATAACTGATTCCAGATTAAAATCGCCCTCCTAAAAAGTTGAAAAGATAATTCAGATAATTGATTTATTAAGATGCTTTTAGAAGAAGCATATAAGAAAGAAGGGTATATAGCTGGGTAGAATGTTTCATCCAAAGATGAAACTTCATATGTAGTGGTTCAAAGTAACTGAACCCATTATAGGCGTAAACATAAAGATACTTATAGATCTGCAGATGTGGATAACTGCAAATTAGCAAGGGCATATTGTAAAGAAAAAAGAAGTGGAAAGAGTTTTTGTAGGAGAAGATGTTTCTAAATGTTCCCTTAGAAAGTTATCAGGAAGGATACAGAAAGTCGTTTCATCAATGATAATAAAGTTTTTTCTCAGAGAGATAAGAGACAAGTTAATGTATCTCAACAGTCTAATTCGCAGAATTTTGAAAATCAAGTTTACAATGGTACAGACAAATACAAGAAAAAGGATGGTTTTTCAATTCGTGCAATAATTTTTTTCTGACAGATTTTTTTTGTGCGGAGTAGAAAAACGTTAATCATAACAAGTCTAACTGGGATTATAGACATAATAATAGTCTCAAACAAAAGAGGGAAATGATGATAAATATATTTTTGATCAAAACGACGAATAATAAGAGCAATTATGCTAATTTTGCTCGACATGAGCCTAGAAAGAGCATTGTTATTAAAGCAAAGTAGCAATGATAATGATGTCACAAATACTACTGCTTGTTATGTTTCTGATTTTGAAAGAGCAGCACGTTTTTGTGACTTAAACGAAGAGTCGATGACATCGTGGGGTGACCAGATTTACACACGGACCACAGTGCGGGGTAATTGTTTGTTTAACCTCTCCGTTGTTCGTAGTAAATTTCACCATTCATTAAAATGGAATTTTCATTTGTATTTTTTGGAAACAGAGGCGACTTCTTGATATGGGGTCAGCGCTCCTGTTTACGTTAACGGCTGTTTACGGTAGCGGCAAGAAAATATAGGTCAACATTGTGAGCGAGTGTTTTCTCAAGCAGAACATATCAGCGTGCTAACCATGATTCGGGCGTTTTACCCCTAGTGTTTTATGATGATGTTCGGCAAGACCTATGGAGATTTTTTTTTTTTTTTTTTTTTGCGGTTGATTCTTTTTTTTTTGTTTGTTTATTAGGACAGTAGATGTTAATGTATTCTATTGCATAGATCATTATAGGGTTGTTATAATTATGATCATCATCTTTACGCATCATTTGATGTCTATTGTTTTTCTTGATATGTATGACTGTTTTAATTATAAATTAGTTCATTTCGATGCTATTTTTTTTATACTATTGTGTTTTTGGATAATATGTAGTGTGTTAGAGATGGTAGTGACGTGTTGTTTACTATTCATGAAATGCAATGAGCAGATTTATATTTAACCCCTTACTGGTTACAAACGTATGCCTATTTTTTATACTCTGGTGTAGAACTTGCAGTTTTTTTTTTTTTTTGTTTTGTTTTACAGATGTGTTGGGTAGAATAGTTTTGTACATGATGAGTTTGCCAGCCCTATGCACATACTCATTAGTTGTTATGTTACAATAATTACTTTTAATATATCAGGTGGAGATAGATATAAATTTATAACTAAATAACACTATAGCTAAGCTGAACGTGATTGTCAGCCGGAGAATATTTTTAAAAGTTTAAATTTGAACTGTATAGAGAAAATTAACAGCGGTTGCTGATATTGTTATTGGATTGAGAAATCTAGAGATCTGATTTAAGCACTTGCTTAACATTCATTACGTTGTTTTCATGTATTTGCAAACTTGTATTTTGGTAATAGTGTGTTTTTCTATGTGTTTCTCTGTGACGTATTTTTTTGAAAAACTTACACGTGTTGTTTAGTATTTGCTTAGATGCAGGAATTGTGTTATATTGTCTCTCATTTTGCTAAAGCTAGTTTTTTGTTAATTTGTTAATTATAGATTTGAATTAATTTAATTAAAATACTATTTTTATGTAGCTTAGCATTACGAAATATTTTTTTACAGTATTTTTTGGAAAATATTTGTTCCCAGACATTGTAATTTTTTATTTTTGTTTTTGTGTGTGCTTAGCGTTTGACTATGTGCTATGTTTGATTTGTAGAATAATGTTAGTTCTTTAAAGAAGTTTTTGTTTTTTGGATGTTATGTTGTATTAGCGCTTGATTATGCGTTGGTCTTATAGCAATGCTATTACTTTTTTGTGTGGTGTCGATAATTTATTGTTCATTATGTATAACTTGTATAACTTGTTTAAATTACTGATTATGTTTTGTTTAGTCATAAACTATTTTTTGTAGTATTAGTATAGGAATACTTTGTTATTTTGTTTTGTGCTTTTCGATCGTGTTTGTATGTATTTTGAAATACGTTGTTGATCTAAATAGTTATTAGTATATATTTTACCAACGTTCTCTATATTCATACCTTTTGCTTTCTATCTGTCTTTGTTGATTATGCTTCATTCCACTCCTTTTCTGTTGTCTTTTCAATATGGTATCATATTTTGTTTACATTTCGTGCTTTATTTACGTTTCACTTCATTCTCTTTGTATACTTCTTCTTTCGCTTCTTATACTTTCATTCTATGTATTGTTACTTTAATGATATAACTTAATATAGTGTAGCTACTTGTGATATTTGTAATTATTTTACATATAACAAATTGTTTGAATGTAATATTATTGTTTTTTCCTCATATTCTGATTTTATACTTACCTTTATTACGGATCATTTTTTCGTTTGCTTGATCTTGTCTTTTCCTGTACTATCGGTTGTTTTATATTTAGTTGTGCTGTATTTACTTAACTTGGTTTTGTAATGCATTATTTTTTGGTATGCTTAATTGATTACATTGGATACTTCATTTTTACATTTCACTTAATGCTTATATTTTGTAGATGTCTTATTTTGACTGAACTTAAGGTAATTCTTAGACACATATGTTAGAGATTCATTGTCCTTTTAATTTTTTGGGGATGTATTTGTCAAAAAATTGATAGAATCAATTTTTTTCTCTGGGGGTGAGGTAAGATGTAACGAACAGTTTTAGTGTAAGGGGAAGTAAACTGGAGTATGTTAGAAGTTGAAATAGATTTTGAGTTATAGCACTTAGTTGCTTGTTAGCTATCGAATTATTTAGAGAGTATCTCGTGATAGTTTCGAGAGACAGATTACAGACAGCGTGAAAAGCGCTGATATATTTATTCTGTAATGTTTTGAACGGAGTGAGAATAGCTCGCTGCTAGCCCGCAATTGTTTGTGTTAGGTGAACAGTGAAAAAGTCTCGTGTCTGCTTTTGAGCGGGACGAGTGTGTTATCTAGGGAGAGTGTTCCGGGCGTTTTGACCGGGTAGGAGCCTGTGTTTTTGGGAAGTGTGAAATGCCTGTACAGTGCTGAATTTAAAAATGTCGACGGATTTTTCGCTGTGGGTACAGCGTAGTATAAACCTGCAGTTTGAATTATTGTGGGAGTGTTTATAACTGCAGTGTGCAATCTTTAAAGGCCATTATCTCCTGTGTGAGGAGTCTTGATTAATAAGAGTACTTTAGGCCATGAATCATGATAGCTCCTGTGAGAGGATTGTTATTGAGGATTCTTTATAGCGCTGAGTTTAATAAGAGTACTTTAGGCCATGAATCATGATAGCTCCTGTGAGAGGATTGTTATTGAGGATTCTTTATAGAGATGAGTTTAATAAGAGTACTTTAGGCCATGAATCATGATAGCTCCTGTGAGAGGATTGTTATTGAGGATTCTTTATAGCGCTGAGTTTAATAAGAGTACTTTAGGCCATGAATCATGATAGCTCCTGTGAGAGGATTGTTATTGAGGATTCTTTATAGCGCTGAGTTTAATAAGAGTACTTTAGGCCATGAATCATGATATCATTGTAGCTGCCGAGTGCGCAGTTATTATGTGGTACTTTATATCTTGTGTTGTGCTGTGAACGGTATTCTATGTGTATTTCATCAATGTGTTGTGACGTGAATAAACCCGTATGAAATGTCACCAGTCGTTTACAACCATCCATGACTCTTGTGTACGTACCTGTGGTGTAAACGACTAAACCAACACACGCACTTAATATTACAAGTGTGACAGGGAACTTAACACGTATTTAGAAATAGCCCCGGAGTGGGCGTGGTCTATTTGTATCGAGAACCTGTGCATCGCTTACCAGTAGACTTCTACAGTGTTTGCCTGTGTGGCGTATATGTAGGTATCAACTGTAGACATTACCAGATCCACAACACAACAGTAACGTTAGCAGATAATCAATAAGACACCCTATCAGTAACTAAACCAATACGTTATCAGTGCTGCCATTTCAGTCATTGGCCATGACGATTCACCTACAATAGGGGGGTGTAACAAATACTATGAAGAGCTACAACACACACTTAAACCAGTAAAATCTACAGATGTGTTGATAGTAATGGGTGATATGAATGCAAAAGTAGGAAAAGGAAAATACAATAAAATAGTAGGACAGTATGGATTAGGGACAAGAAATGATAGAGGAGACAGACTTATCCAGTTCTGTGAAGAAAACCAGCTGGTCATATGTAACACCTTTTTTTAACACCACCCAAGGAAATTATACACATGGAAAAGCCCAGGAGATGTAACACGAAATCAAATAGACTATATCATGATAAAACATAGATTTAAGAACAGTGTCACAAGTGCAAAGACACATCCTGGCGCCGACATAAATTCAGATCACAATCCAGTCGTCATCAAAGTAAATATAAAGCTGAAAAGAGCAGGAAACAGAAGACAGGAGGAACCCCAGATAGAAATATCAGCGCTGAAACAACCAGATATAAAACAGAAATATTTAATCGATGTCAAAAATAAATATCAACAGTTATTGACAGAAAGCATGGAGCAGTATAGAAGAGAAAACCCAGAAGAAAAAGCAACCACAAAATGGGAATGCTTAAAAACAAGCATACAATCAGCAAATGCAAATTTACCTAAAAAGGAGTCTAAGAAAAATCAAATTTGGATGACAGATGACATCTTGAATAAAATGGCAGAAAGAAAGAAAGCAAAAAACACTCCAGAATATAAAACAATAGACAATGACATACGTACTATGTGTAGAGAAGCAAAAGAACGGTGGATAGAAACAAAATGCAAGGAAATAGAAGACTTGGAAGCAAAGCACATGACAAGAGATATGCATGAAGAAATAAAGAAATTATCAAATCGGTCCCGGTTTGCACAAGGAGGAAGCTGTATCAAGAACAAAAATGGTGTAATATTACTTGATGAGACAGACATATCAAACAGATGTGCAGAATACGTAAAAGAACTATTCGAGGACAACAGAGGTAAAAATTCATCATCAGATTCTAATGAAGGCCCAAACATTCTCAGATCAGAAGTAGAGAATGCCATTCATATGATACAAAAAGGAAAATCAGCAGGCATGGATAACATAAAAATTGAAATGATAGAAGCTCTGGAGAGCTTTGGTATAGATACAATCACAGAAATATGCAACGATATATACAATACAGGATATATACCACATGACATGAAGACATCAGTTTTCATAACATTGCCCAAAAAACCAAATGCAACAGAATGTTCCGACTTCAGAACAATCAGCCTGATGAGTCATGCAATTAAGATACTGCTCAAAATCATACAGGAAAGAACAAAAAGTAAAGTAGACAGCGAAATCCAAGAAGAACAGTTTGGTTTTAGACGGAACAGTGGAACAAGAGAGGCAATATTTTGCCTAAGAAGATTAGCAGAAAAATATACAGAGGTCCAAAAAAGTATGTATATGTGCTTCATTGACTATAAGAAGGCTTTTGACAGAGTCCATCATGAGAAAATAATTGAATGCCTCAAAGACATAGGTATTGATGGAAAAGATATAAGAATACTCAGTAACCTTTATTGGGAGCAAACTGCCACAGTAAGATCGGGAAGGAATTATTCACCATACATAGACATAAAAAGAGGTGTCAGACAAGGTTGTGTGCTGTCCCCCTGCCTATTTAATTTATACACTGAAAAAAATTTTCAAACAGATACAGGAAATACCAGGACTGAACATCAGTGGAAGGTCAATAAACAACCTTAGATATGCAGATGATACCGTGTTGTTAGATGAAAGCGAACAGGAGTTACAAGAACTAGTGAAGCAAGTGAACAGTGTAAGTCATGAATATGGACTCGACATAAATATTGAGAAAACAAAAACTATGATAATTAGCAAAACAGACGATAAATCCACATTAAAGATAAGCGTAAATGGGAAAATCCTGGAACAAGTCAAGAGCTACGTATATCTTGGTCATATAATAACAGAAGATGGCAGATGTGAAACAGAAATCAAGAAGAGAATAGGAATGGCCAAAGCTACATTCAACAACATGAAACATATACTGACATCCAAACAGTTATCTCACAAATTAAAACTAAGAATCATAAAGTGTTATATATATTCTGCATTTCTGTATGGTGCAGAAACATGGACGATGAATAAGCATTTGGAAGAAAGAATTGAGGCTCTTGAAATGTGAATATATAGAAGAATGGGGCGTATCTCATGGAAAGAGATGAAAACAAATAAGAAGGTCCTAGAAAATCTAGGTATGAAAAGAGAACTAATGAGGGAGGTCAAAGTTCGGCAGCTAAAATACTTTGGCCACATAAAAAGGCATAACACCTTGCAGAAGACCATAACAGAAGGGAGAGTTGAAGGCAAACGTGCAAGGGGAAGACAGCGCTATAAGTGGGAAGATAACATCAAGAGATGGACAGGAAAGAGTCTATCAGAGTGCACCACCAAGACAAGAGACAGAAGACGTTGGAGATCCATTACAGCCAACCTTCGTTGTGGAGATGGCAACTGATGATGATGACATAAAATGACGAATGCACCTATATGGAGTTATGTGTATATGTATGGTGTATATGTGTATAAGTATGGTGTATATGTGTATAAGTATGGTGTATATGTGTATAAGTGTGGTGAAAAATACTAATACCCATATATAAATTAGATCATAACTGTAAAAGCATAAAGCAAATATATGAAAGAAAGGAGAATGGAGAAAGACCAGTGCTTTCCCAATAGAAATAGCGCTTCCGTTTTATAACGCCGTAATGGCTGAACTCAAAAGATATCCACTTTTCCTACTTCGTTCGTATAGGCCTAACGATACGGCGATAGTAAATACTACACGCGAATCATAGTAGTTCTAAAAATAGAACGTGAACTGTAATTTATAAACGACCTTGATACTAGAACTGACATAGTGCAAAGTTCAAGCAAATGTTAGCCTAGAAAGACAGACGGACGAAGAAAGAGAGAGAGAGATGGGCTGAACGGCGCGATAATGCTACGCCGTCTCGTGAGTCAAAAGAAAAAAAAAGTGAACGCATAACACATTGCCCACGCGTGAGAGTGATTTTCAAATAAACAGGGATGAAAAAACTAAAGATTAGACAAAAGGTCCCGAATCAATCTTAGCTCTTATTGGGAAACATGACATTCTACTGTTTTACACCTGATTCCTGACTTTATACTGATAGTACAGTCTAAAAGAAGCGGACAGGTCGTAGTTTAAAAATAAACAACTAACATCGAAAAAAGACAGTATTTTTAAATAAGCCATTTAGCCCCATGATAATCATATATTCGGGTACCTGGAGACTTATGGACTGAGAATATGTACTTAATTATCTAAAAAGTCCATTAGATAATCAGATATTGGTAATAAAACATATAGAGAACATAGATACTGTCAGGTTTGGTCATATCTGCTTGGGGTGGAACTCACTGAATTTTGTTGAAACATAGTAGCGACAGGAAGTCTAAGATAGTACGAGGGAGGCCATTGGCTGAACTTTGAAGTTAAAAGAAATTTGATAGGGTGACCTATGAATAACAAATAAATGCCTAGAAACGGAGTAAAAGTGAATGAAAAATTGAATAACAGTGTACTCTTTTGAAAATATTCAAAACGATTGGCCAATATACTGGATATTGGCAGAAGAAATCTTAGAGGGGACGCCATATCGTTACACATTGTGAGAGATGAGAACAGGCAGCGTTATCTAAAACTAAATATATGATACAGCCTGGACATACAGCAGATCAAAACTGTACCAGTCATCTTTAGTGTGTTTTCCTTACGAATTGTGGTAAGTGTCGCAGAGTGAAGATAATTTGCCTATTTAAATTTTCTGTCCTTCCTGTATATTGCCTTATTTTCTGTCTATCCTAAGTTTCTGGAAAAAAAATGTTTCTCACGCACTTGTCCATCCCACCTTAACTCAGGTGAAGCTTTGGTCAACCCGTTCACGTTTGTTAGGATTTTCCAGACTCGGCTTTCTAGATTTATGGCCTGTCTTCTTCCCCATTGTTAATAGAACCACAGCACATACAAGTGACATTCAATATGCAAACTAATTTGCAGCGAGACTTTTGCTATCGTGGGAACTTTAAAAAATGTAGCGGGTAAATCGAAAATAATTCTTTCTTTAAGAAACTAGTTAGACTTCACTTGGTGATAAGCATACTGTAAGAGAAAGACGCACGTCTTAGCCTTGTAAAGTAAAAAACTGTGCATAGGGAGACTTGAGTTAAACACATAAAGTGCCCTCTAGTTTAACTTAACAGACTATATATATTCCGGAGCGGGTATGTATTCGCTTTTCCAGTATATAGGAAATTAGCTCAAATATATAGATATGAACTAGATATTTATCATGGTGAGAGTCTAAGTGTATTATATAAATGGGTTTCCTTTATCATGTATGTATCATAAATGCTTACGAAAATTCATTTATTTTTCACTGCTTGTATTTTAAAGCGATGTTATGTTACAATGTTTGTATCATTCATAATTTCAATGATCATTTTACTTTTCAATGTTTGTAACATTAATGTATGCGCATATTATTATGAATGCGGGAAGGAATGAATGGTGGAAAGCACCGGAGGATTCTCTAGCGGACCCTCATGTAACTTTGTCTGACAGAGGAGGAAGCAACAGTCTTGTTATTGTGTATGTACCTGGACTGGCCAGCTAATTCATTCACAGCAGACATGAATGTTTAAGAATGGACTGACCTATTTTAGGAACGAGACGCATGCATGGATATCAACATGCCGACGTTGGACACTGCTTAAATTGTTTCTGTTGTAATCTGCATGTTGCAGCAGAAGAGTAGTTACACGTGTATTTTTGTTTTGTCTAACAGATTTATGCAGTGCAAGTCTTGTCTCGTATTGCTGAAAAGAGGTTACCTTTGGCCAGTGGCCATATAGTCCTCGTCCACCAGTCACAATAATTCCCTTCAATTATTTCCATTACTTCAATTATTCAAGTATTTCAAACATTCTCAACACCAAACCTCACCCTACCATACTCCACCCATTTTAACCCTCCATCCCATCTTTGGAAGCAAATTCGTGATCTTTGGATATCGCATCAACTGTGGATGCGTTACACCAATCTTGGATTTATAAAATCGTGTTCAGTTTCTGTGCCCTTTGTGGATACCGTATTCGAACAGTGAAGTTAAATTTCAAAGTATTGGATTACGTGATATTTTTCCAAGAGAACCCCCAGGATATAAGTTGTTTCCAACATTCACACCAGAGGAACAAAGGAACAAACATTCATTTACACACAAACAGTATTTCACATATTTTTCCAGCAAAAAGCCTATCAGGACTGCCGGGAACTTTACTAACACCATTCATTCATAATCCTTGTTTTCACTATTTGTGTAATAATTTTTTTTCTTCTTTAAAATCATCAAATTGTTGTGAATTTGTTTTCTAGTGATAATCTTTCTTCCTGATATGTCGCGGAATCTCGGTATTGAGTATTTAGCTGGCTAAGCAATCAACTTATTCATCTGATGGAAGAAATCTTTAGGTTTTATTCCACACCTTAATAATCCACATTATTAAATTCTAAAAAATTACCCAAGAAAAAATGAAAAAATTGAGTATACCTCGAAGTGCCGCATGCCTCCACTGTCTACCTCCTGCAAGATTATGATTTTGGACGGCGCCAATAAAGGGGGGAACCCTCTGGAAGCATTGCCTTAGGTCGTTAACCGGATAAAACCGACAGAAAGCAGACGAATCATTGTATCTGCATCAAATATGTGCAAAACTAAAGGAAAGGTTAAAGATATGGTTGGGAATTTAGCCCAACACTATCCTCCGACAAGCTCGGTGCCAAGCATGCAAATCGTTACAATAAGACGCGAAGGAAAAGAGTACTACAACCTGGAGAGGAAAGTAAACTGCTGTTACTCCCCGAACAGGGAATAACAATCTCAGATAGGATGCAGGCGACCAATTTGAAGTACTCTACCGAGAAAATCCTCTCGAACAAACTACAAAATCTCCATTCGAGGGAAGGAAAAGAATTTATCATGTTAACTTACTAAATAGTACATGGAATGCCTCGCTGCTCCTCAAGCACATCATCTGACCTTAGCGGTTGCAAGATGGAAGCGGATAAATGACCCCCACAAATAAATGCCTGAATACCCGCTATAACAGGAAGAATCACTACACGGAGTGAAGCTCTTTGAAACATTTTAAGTGAATTGCAACAGCATTTTCAAACAACTGTTAGCCGAATATTCAGAAGTGCTGGGGGACCGATAAACCGGACTAACCAACATCTTGGAGTTTGATATAAAAAGTTATTATATTCCTAAGCCTGTCCCAGGACTAAGAATTTTACCCAGTCCCATACGCTAAAGCCAACGATTTAACGAGAAAGATATTGACAAGCTACTGCAGATAACATAATCTCTGAATCGTCATCCCCTTACAGTTTCATGTGTAGTGCCTTCTACGAAGAAACCCAACGGGGAAACTCGGTGTTATGCATCGATTATAGGTTACTCAACACTGTAAACAGAGTTCCAACCAGGAACCATTATCGAGCTTAATCCAACTATTTACAAAGCTGAGCAGAGCAACCATTTTTCTCGTAAAATAGACCTTTGTAAAGCTATTATCGAAATCCGGTAAAGGAAGAGATTAGACCATTTGCTTGCCTTAGTACCAGGAGACGGTACATTTACAGCTTTTTCCAATGTAATGCCTTTTGGATTAACATTAAACGCACCTGTATCTTTTACCTCGGATGAATGAGAAAACTATTACACCCCTTTACAAAGCAAATCAACCATTCATATTTTATATGGATGATATTCTCATCGCAACGGCTACATTTGAATGAACATGAAAAGCCGTTAGCCCTGCTCCCTCAGCGGCTCAAGGAAACTGGTTTAAAAACAGTGCACGCCCAAGGCAAGTGTCCTATTGGGATTCAGAGAACCTGAATTTTTTAGGACAACGAATTGCACTAATGTTGCATGTGGCCGTAGAGAAAAAACGTTGACATAGAGATCCGAAATGGCAAAGCGACCTATAACGAAAAAGGACACAAGTCGTTTCTGTGCACTCTGGAATCAACGGTTTTTCATTGAGAACTCTAATAGTTTTTGACAGCACCTTGACTGACCTCACACAGAAAGGTCAACTCTGAAATGGTTAACATGGAACCGCTCAAGTGTGAAGAGCGCCTACACCACACTCAAATAAAAGCTTACGCCGAAAGCCCATATTACGCTTCCCCTGACCTCACAAGGAACCTTTGTGCTACGAAGTAGATGCAGTATCTTGGAATAGGGAACAACGTTGCTTCAAGTTTGATGGAAACTACCCGGAAATGCCTTTATCCCGTGGCCTATGCTAGTGTCGAAAATTGAACGCTGCAGAACGCAACATTCAACCATTGGAAATAGAATCTTGGCTCTCTATTGCCGGGAAGTAAAAAGGCACCAACCACGTAATATTCCTTTATGGGAGTCTCATTCCATGAAGTGCCAAACTTATCACGCACAGGCCCCTCACGTACTAGCAGCTTGTAAAAACCAAAATCAAAAAGTAATGCGATGGCTACTGTGGCTAACTGTCTATTCCTTCAGGTCAGTACATTCCCCGGTTCCTGAAAAAATGTAGGACAGATTTTTTAAAGCAGACATTCAGTAGGGGAACTCAGCTAGTAAGGCAGAAAATCATCTTCTAACGCCAGCAGATAAAAACAATCTGATGGAACCTCGGAAGAAGGAACAGAAATGAACTAATAGTGACGACACAGGAATGATACACACTAGCACAATTATCGATCTCTCTCTTATCATCTCTCTCTCTCTGATTTAGTTAGGGCAACTAACTTAAGTTCGGGGTATCCTGTCGCAGAGTGAAGATTAAGTATGCCTAATTTAAAAATTTTCTGATCCTTCCGGTATAATTGCCTTAAATTTCTTCTTGTCTATCCAAAGTTTCTTCTGGAAAAAAAAAAAAAAAGGGGGAAAAAAAGAAAAAAAAAAAAAAAATAAAATGTTTTTTTTCTCGCACGCACACTTGTCCATCCCACCTTAACTCAGGTGAAACTTCGTCCAATCCAACCCCGTTCAACGTTTTTGTTAGGATGCTTCCAGACTCGGTCGGGCTTTTTCAATTATGTCCCTGTCTGCTTCCCCAATGTTAAAGAGAACCCACAGCATGTACAAGTGTGACATTCAATTTGCAAACTAAAAATTTTGCAACAAAGCCATGAAGCGCCCGAGCGAAGGACTTTTGCTATCGTGGAACTTTTAAAAAATGTAGCGGGGTAAATCGAAAATAATTCTTTCTCTTAATAAACTAGGCCTTAGAACTTTTCACGCTTGGTGATAAGCATACTGTAAGAGAAAGACGCACGTCTTAGCCTTGTAAAATAAAAAACTTGCATAAAGTGATGAACTTGAGTTAAACACACTAAAGTGCCCTCTAGTTTTAACTTAACAAGACTAAATAAAATGGATTCCTGAGATGCGTGAATGGATTAATTATTTCCGCTTTTCCAGTATTATAAGGAAAATTAGCTCAAATATTATGACTATGAACTAGATATTTATCATGGAGAGATTCCCTCTAATGTAATTAATATAAATGGTTTCCTTTATCAGTAAGTGTACATAAATGCTTACAAAAATTCATTTATTTTTTCACAGCTTGTTTTTATAAAAAAAAGCGATGTTATGGTTTACAAAAATGTGTATAAACATCCATTCATACTTTTTCAAATGATCATTTTACTTTTCAATGTTTGTAACAGTTAATGTTATGCGCATAATTATTTATTTAATGCGGGAGAGGAATGAATGGTGGAAAGCACAGGCCGTGGATCCTCGTAGCGGACCCCGCATTAACTTTGTGGGTCTGACAGAGTATGAGCAACAGTCCGTTAATTGTTTATGTAACCCGAGACTGGCCAGCCTAATTCATTCACTCCAACATGAATGTTTAAGAATGTACTGACCTACTAAATTTTGAGGAACGAGACGATGCGATGGATATCAACATGCCGACGTTTTGACACTGCTTAAAATTGTTTTCCTGTTGTAATCCTGCATGTTGCAGCAGAAGAGGGGGGGGAGTGGGTGGGGGGGGGGTGGAGGGGGAGGAGCGGGTGGGGGAGGTGGGTGTGGGGGGGTTAGGTAGGAGGGGGGTGGTGGGGGGGGGTGATTTGGTGGTGAGGGGTGGTGTGGGGGGGGGTTACTCTCGTTTTTAGGGTTTATGTTGACTTATGTGTACTTTTTGTGAGGCTGTCTGGTTGGTTGACCTTCGTTTGGTGTTTGGTAGTATGTAGTGAATGTCTTGTGGTTTTGGGGGTTTTGGGTGTGTGTTGCAGATAGTTTTTGTGTTTTGGTTGTTAGCTTCTCTCTAATCGTTTATTTGTCGGTGTTATTTTGTTTTTCATATTGTGTTTTGCGTGTTACATTTTTTGTGCTTGGCTTAACGTTTTGCTTATTTTGTGCTACTGAATTATTTTTTATCATTGTGTTATCTCTATGTGTGGGTTATTAGTTTTTGACTTAGGTTTTTGGTTTATGAATCCTTTTTCTGTGTTTTTTAATACTGTGGCTTTTAGCTGTCGCCCAACTTTCGTGTTTTTCTGAGTCGTGTTTTTTATTTCTTTTTTTGGGTTTTTTTTCCTTTCGTCTATTTTTGTGTTTCTTGGTGTTATTTTTTTGTCGACTTTATTAGGTTGGTTTGTTCCTTAACTATGTGGTGATGTTGGTTAGGTGGGATCGCTAATGGTTTGTGTTTGAGTTTTTTTTTTGTATTTTTCATTTTTAATTAATTAGGACAGTTTTTGTCACTGGTAGGGATGTGTGGTGTTTTATTTTAAGTTTTTTTCGCTCTTAGTGAATTTTGTCTTTGTTTTTTTCTCGCTTTTTTCTTTTCTGGTTTTATTTTGTTTATGAAATTTGCTTTTGTTTATTATTATTTTTTTTTTTATCTTTTTTTTTTTTTTTCTTCTTTATTTTTTTAGTTTCTCGTTTCCGTACTTGGAGTTTGTTTTAATTAATCTTTTTTTTTTTTTTTTTTGTTTTCTTTTTTTGTCGGTCTTATTAACCTTTAATAGAATATTGTATTTACGATTTTTATTTTTTGATTATTGTACTATTTTTTTTATCATCTGACAAGTATCTGTTTGTTTTCTTATTCCCTTATATTTAATCTTCTTTTTATTTATTTTAGTGATTTTTTTGCTTTTTATTTTTTATTATTTTTCTTATTTTGCTTCTTCTTCTTTTTTTCTTTTATTTTTGCTATTACTACGAGTGTATTATATTTATGTATCATATTACGCATTGTTTATGTTTTACATTTATAACCAGGTCTACTTTTTTGTTCTTCTAAGTACTTTTTAGTTCTAATTTTATATTGTTTGTTTTTTATTTCGCAACTTTGTGTTAGACCTCATTCCACATTACGTTTTTTGTGCTTCCTTTTCTAGGCGTTTGTTTTACTTGTTGTTATGCCTATGGGAAGACATTTAGAGTTTTTGATTTTACCAAGGGACATGATTATTAGGTGCATTATGCCTCTGATGGTTTCTTTTCAATTGTACGAGTGTCAACTAATTTTGTGAAAATATGGAGTTGTTTATTTTGATGTGCAACGTCTTTTAACAAAATCCTTGCCCCAGATTCCCGCCCCCCCCCCCGTCCCCCCCCCCCCCCCCATATGGGCTTGATGTTGCCACCATGCTGCTCTGTAGGACCTTTAAGTTGTTTTAGGGTCGCCTGGATTGCTCACATGTACTTAACCATTTGGGTGTTATAGTTTACTTTCTCTGTTGTTATGCCCTGATGCTTATTTATACCCCCAGTCTTGATGTGCCTGTTTATCTCTACAGTGTTACTGAAACTTTATACTTTTACGTTTCTTCTTCAATCTTTATGCTTTTCTATTCTTTTTTTATACATCCATTTGTTTGGATTTGTTCCTTCTGTTGTAGTCTTCATACGTGTAGGTATTTCATTTACATGATTTTGCTTCAATTTATGCTCACCATCAGGAGTTCCTGAGAAATAATTAATTTCCTATCTTTCCATTTGATTCCTTTTTGTGGGCGCTGTAAAGCATATTAGTAGCCTTAGCTTTGTAACCTTTATTAGTGGGTCTGGAAGGAAACTTTTAGGGCTTTCAATCTGTTTTTTCCTTTTACCATGTGTTCCTTTGTATGGGTCTTATAGAACAATTTATGGTTAATTAGTCTTTGCAATTATTGGTTGCTGCTGATTACTCCAGACAAAAATTATATCATTGCTACCCTGATGACGAAGGCTTCTGTTTTGCTTGATTGCACTTTGTTCTTTAGCTTCTTGATTCCTGATAGTTTGATCACAATATGTTACTTTCTTAATATTCTGTCCCGTACGTTAGTTTTTCTTTGCTTTGATTTTTATCTTTTATTGCTATCCGTGCATAACACTATTACAATATTTACATGCTCTACAATTTTCTGTGTCTCTCCTTATTTTTCTCTATTGAACAATACCACTTTAACCTCCTGGTACTACCTTTTCACCTTTAGGGGTGTACATCTTTCTAGTTGGCGTTCCCATCTTAGGTTGACCTTCACCGCATGCTCTGTTTGCTTGCAAGAACAGCTTGCTGTACTTTATGAATATCCTTTCTGAAATATGTATTCCAGAGAGGATTTCAAAAGTCAGTCTATGTCGTATATTCTTGTGTTGCTCACTGCTGCTTTGGATATCGCATCAACTATGGATGCGTTACACCAATCTTCGATTTATAAAATCGTGTTCAGTTTCTGTGCCCTTTGTGGATACCGTATTCGAACAGTGAAGTTAAATTTCAAAGTATTGGATTACGTGATATTTTTCCAAGAGAACCCCCAGGATATAAGTTGTTTCCAACATTCACACCAGAGGAACAAAGGAACAAACATTCATTTACACACAAACAGTATTTCACATATTTTTCCAGCAAAAGCCTATCAGGACTGCCGGGAACTTTACTAACACAATTCATTCATAATCCTTGTTTTCACTATTTGTGTAATAATTTTTTTTCTTCTTTAAAATCATCAAATTGTTGTGAATTTGTTTTCTAGTGATAATCTTTATTATATTTTGCTGTAAAATCCTTATTGGTTTATTTACATTTCTAAATTGAAATAAATTGAGTTAACCTCGATAGGATTGTTCGTTCAGTTCAGACTACCAAATCCTCAATCTAACTTTACTTCTTTACCCTACTATTTGTGAGTGACACAGTGTGTGCAAAAGAGTAATATTGTCGCCAGAGAAAACAAGAAGAGCTGTGTGTGTGGTTTTCTTAGTGAAGAACTCACTGACTCAGCCTGTGCCTTCTGCCTATCTCTCTTGCGCATCACTATCACACGTCCGTGTGCACTATTGTTCCTCACCATATACAGCTGTCAAGCTTTACCTACTATTAATTATATTTTCATGCGACAGTAAGCTAGACATTTTAATCTGTATTATATATGACAATTGAATGTGAAATGATAAATTATGTCGGTATGTGTGTGGTTCAGTAGCAAACATGAGGCAAAGCCTAGATATTGCTCCACCATGTAAAAGATTGTCAGAGAGGAGTATAACTGCATATATATATATATTGGATTGCCATATAGTCACATAACACCTATCCTATTATATGGAAGGGATTAACGCTGGAATTGCAGAGGCGTTGTAACCATTAGGGAGAGGAATACTGGTGTATATTGTCACATGAAAAGCTAGCAGTTGGCCTACAGCGCTGAACTTTATGTTTGTTTGTACTGTCATGTACTTCTGTGTGGAATAATATTATATATTAGTTATGAAGAAGGAGGCACAACCTTCTCATTTCAGGGCCCGTGGTATAGATGGTGATATTGCATCGTCCGGTCTGAGTACTGCGTGATCCAGAAAGCTGGCAGCAGACTCCCTGCACAAGATAGCGGCCATTATATAGCATACTATCAAACTGAGAAGCAAGCGAGCAGAGGATACAGGTTTCCTGCAGCTGCATTATGAGATAAGAGATTGTCAGCACGAACAGCTCACCCTTAAATAAACTAACCCTGAACTGAACCTTATTATAAAAACAAAAGGGACAGACATTTTAAAAAGAAAAAGAATCTGTGAATTCTTCAATATTATTTCCACCAGTAACAAACACACGAAGTCGTGATGACAACCAACAACCTAGCACTAAAAGCCAGTATTACCTCATAATAATATATCACAACACTACACTCCTATTACAATAATATTATATGTCTGGACAAAGATCTTTTGTATAAATTCTTGTACATAAACATTGTGCTTACATTTGATTGTGATACCTGATTCACTTTGTAGTAGGATCAGGATATCTATATATTGAGAAAGCTAATACATTGTATAAAAGTTAACACTTGACTTACTTAAGATAAATCTTTAGAGTGTTAGGTGTTTGTGATTGTCATAGTGTTGTAACGTGTTGTGGATATTAACTTAGGTGTTTATCTATCTGTTGGTTGTTGTGAACTTACACTTCATCACTATCATAACCCTAGACATTAAACGAAGTCATCATACAATTCAAGAATAAGTCTGATTGAGGTATAAATGTGGTAGCAAGCAAGGTCCTCTGTAACACACCAAACTTATTAGATACAGAGACCTTCACAGCTGATCTCATTCAGTACACTAAGTCCCATATAACTATATTTATATAATCCCAACTCATCACATATATTGGGGATCTCGATCCCGGGATTTGAATTTTTAAAAGCACCAATTATATTGGGTAGCTCACTGCAGGGAATTATAAAAATTAAAAAGGTATTCTTGGGTGGAAAATAAATAAGGTTGAGCTCTCAGTGCTTGTGGTTGTCCTTAGTATAATTAGTCATAGATAGAATTGTTTAGTTAAACATTGTATAAATTTGCCTGTTAGAAAATGGCTGACCTGGCAAAGTTTCGATCTGCTGCTGTGCAGACTGCTAAAGAACTGGGAATGGAGGGGCAAATTATGATTGCTTATGTCACAACTGAATGTGACAAATTTATTGAGCGTGAAGAAAGAAAATTTGAAGCTGAAAGAAAGTTAGAGGCTGAAAAAGAAATTAAGAGGTTGCAGATTGAGGCTGACAAGGAGGCTAGGGCATTAGAGGCAGATAGGGAGGCAGAGATTAAAAGGCTCCAATTAGAAGAGAAAAAGGCTTAAAGGGAGGCAGAAGAAAAAAGATTGACTGCCGAAAGGGAGGCAGAAGAAAAAAGATTGACTGCCGAAAGGGAAGCAGCAAAGGGGGAGAAAAGATTACAGAGGGAGCATGAGCTACGACTAAGAGAGTTAGAATTTCAAGGCCATGCTCCTGAAAATGGTGCCAGTCCCTTTACCTCAGATGCCACTGCTAGTCAGGGAGCATCAACCTCAGCTATGAGTTTTCATTTAGACCATTTTGTTGAGAAAGACGATGACATAGAAAGTTACCTAAATAGATATGAACTTTTAGCTACCACGTATGGTTTAGAGAGAGAAAGGTGGAGCCTAAAGTTATCACAAGGGCTTCGTGGTACAGCTTATGAAGTTTTTGCCAAGATGAGCAGAGATGACCAAGACAATTATGACATGTTAAAGCAGGCTCTTTTGTTAAGATGTGAAAAGAATGGAGAATTTTATAGAAAAAAGTTCAGGAATGCTAAACTACTGTCAGGTGAGACATATCACCAGTTCTCTGCACGGCTAGAGACATACTTGGAGAAATGGACTGCTCTGAGGAAAACCCAAGATCTTAAGGAAATGATCCTTATAGAGCAGCTAAGAGAGTCCATGGCTCCAGACCTGAGAAAGTTTCTCATGGAACAAGGTGCAGAGAGGCTGGGTGAGTTACTAAATGTCGCTGAAAGATATCAGGCAGCTCAAGCAGAGGTAACTGGTAATAAAAAGAAACAGATAGACAATTTTAAGGCACCACAAAACTTTAATAAGTTTGATCATAGAGATCAGAACAAAGGTAAGCACCAGTTTGATAGACCACGGTATGATAATAAAAATAAAACCCCCACAATTCGATGAAAGGAAATTTGATGAAAGAAAATCTTTCAACCAAGGAAATAAGTTGTGTAAAGTTTGTCGGATGGACAATCATGATACTGACCGTTGTAGAAGGAAACCTGTGTATATGGCCACCCTTCAGGTCAGGTCGACCTCTAGAAAGGAGGAGGATATTCTGATAGATACCACTCCAGATGAGATGAGGAAGGCGCAGGCTGGGGATAAGACCCTCAAGCCTTGTTTTAAGAAATTGTCAAATTGTCATACACCTCCAGGAAAAGGAGACTTCTATATGAAGAACATACTGATATACAGGAAGGCCGGAACTAGATCCAATGGTCAGGGACAGCTGGTACTTCCTAAAAAGTATACGGCAGAGTTAATAAGGAGCTTACATGTGAAACAAGATGGGGACCATGAGAAAATAGGTACCATCATCCAAACGGTGGTGTAGAGCCCTTTTCGTAGACAGATGAAGGTAGTATCATATTGTTAATATGTTGTCCTACCTCTGTAAGTAACTTTGCGCACCGACTCACATGAGAGTAAGTCTTATTGGTGAGTTTGATTTCATTAGCGCACGGTTGTGCACTAAGGCGTATAGGGGGTTATGTAGACCGCACGTGTAGCTAGACAGTCAGTCTACGTCATAGCGGGGGTTGAGAAGCTTAGTGCCCAAGAACGAGTCCATTGATTCATGGCGTTCGAACCCGTTTGCGGGTATATTGTTATTGTGTATGACCGTCCGTCTGTTCATAGATGAGGACTCGGGTCTACAGTAATCTAGTGTTATTTCTTGGGAAGAGAAGCAAGTATGATTTTTGATGATAATGTCTTTTCGTTCTCACGTAGACGTCTAGTTGAACCAATACGTCATTGGTACAAAATGGAGTCTTACGTGAAACTTATTATGTAAACTTTAAAGCCGACGGATTCCGACGTTAGGATCATCCCGAATTGGCTTGATATAAATTGTTATGATATAAATCAGTATTCGGCTGTTACGAATACGTACCCCGCAAAGCAGAGGTGACTCAAGTATTTTTGCTATATCAAAGCTATGATGCCACGAAGGTCGTGGGCAGAAAAGTATATTGTTATTCGTCATTGATTGAAAATAAGAGGCCAGTACTAAAGGAGATACGTAGTATCGGAATCTTATATGATGTTACAGACCTGACAAAGTTCTCCGTCATTGCCAAGGTCATAGGACAGTGGAAGATTGAACTATCTTATATAACTGCCTCATTTGCTTAATTGGATGCCATGTTATGAACACTGTAACTATTCTGACGTTACCTAAGCGATGATCTTTATGAACGAATTAACTGCATTTTTAAAATATGAACCTTACGTGGTGTGCTGTCCAGTGAACGTCAACCATCCGTCGTCAACCTTATATGTTCGTCTAGTGAACCGTACCATGTTAAATAAATTGATTGAACTATACATCTTCTTGGCATTAGTTACCATGCCCAGGGTTGGCAGTTGCAGTTGACTTTTTACTACTTGTTCCAAATTGAATACATTCGCGTTATCAAGTAGACAGCTTCGACAAACTCATTGTCACACCTCAAACAACGAACAAACGAGAACCAAAACACAATAATCGAAACCAACAGTATGGCGGCCAGTATGGTTTACTCCAATCTACTATCAAAACTCGGTTGAATAGAAATATGGTAACTTTCAAGGCGACAACATCCTGGACCTTGCAGCAATTCTAACGGTCATTACAGTACTTCAAGTAGATGACTTAAGCATGCAGTTCCGGATGCGAGGAATATTGTTTTTTTAGCCGGTCGAGATAAGTAAAAACGTCGTGTTGTTACACCGTTTTATGTTTAACTGTGCCTTGACTTAGTAATATGTCCACCGTTTATTTATTCATGTTGCATGTTCCATGTTCAATGTTTTTCGTGGGAGATAGGGAGGTCGATTTGACAAACGAGGTTCATCTCGAAGCCGATTCGGGCTCTTTGTCAGACGTTCTGTAGGTTTTGAATTATAAGTTTCAATTGAGCGATAATTCCAGTTCAAGGCTAGAAACCTTGCTGTAGTTCCGATCGCTACTTGCTTCTTATGATAGTAGTTGTTTAGCTGTTCCGTCAAGTTTTAATTGTTGTTTTCGTAGCTATTTTTACTTGTACCTTAGTTTCATGATGTATTTTGTATGTGATTATTGTCCGTCTAACCTGACTATCGTTCAGTTTTTTACAAAGCATATGTTTTTACACTGTGTTGTCAATTGTCTTGTGCATTATTGGATCGTAGATGTCATCGTAATTTTTTACGACATTCTATTTTAGTTCCACATTTTAATTTTATTTGATTTCTACGACTGTAGTCATTTGTCTTGATTATCGTGTCGTGTCAGTATTGTGCTATTGTCTGTCACGTTATTGCTTTCACACCATTACATGTTATAAATTACATTATTAATTATTAATATTATTGCCTATTATATAACTTGATTTTACCGTTCTAGGACAGGAACGAAGACCACTAGTTGTAGTAACACTTTTAAGTAGTATTATTACATAATAATATTGAATAATGTCTACCTTAGACTATTTTATTAAGCAAGCTAAGGCGCTTAATATACCTCCGGAAGAGATTAGATCATTTGCTATGACAGAATATAAAGAATCTCAAAGGTTGGAATCTCAAAGATTGGATGCTGAAAAGTTACGTTTGGAAAATTTGAAATTTGAGGCAGATCAAAAACGGACTGAGTGCTGAGGAAGAGGAGAAAAAAATGAGATTAGCCGCTGAATTAGAAGAGAAACGATTTCAGCGTGAGTCCGAACAGAAAAAATTCGAGGCTGAAGAGAAATTTAAAAGAGATGCGAAAAAGAAAGACTACTTAAAATTGAAATGGAAAAATAAACAAAGGGATGCGGCAGAAAAAGAAAGACTACTTAAAATTGAGATGGAAGTTAAACAAAAAGAAATGGAAGAAAGGAGATTAATAGCTGAACAAAATACAAGAAGACTTCAGCTTGAGACAGAAGAGAATGATAAGAAACGTCAGCATGATTTGAAACTTGCCGAATTGGAATTTGATAGAATAAGATTGGCAAGTGAATGTAATACACAAAAGACTCAGGAAGGCCAGTCTTCATCTAGACATGAGAATTTTAGAGAGATTCATCTCAAATTGCCTAAATTTACTCCACCATCCGACGATGTCATATTTTTTTTGGACAGGTTTGAGGCTACATGTCGATCGTATAACTTGGATAAATCATTATATTGCACCCACTTATCCAGATTACTAACAGGAGAGTGGCTGTTTATCACACTACTAGCTCTATAGATAAAAATGATTATGACGCTCTCAGGGCCGCTCTTCTAAACAAATTTCAGATGACAGAGGATCAGTACAGACTTAGGTTCAAGTCTATGCTCCCGCAATCTAGCAAGAATTTTGATGATTTTCTTTCACAAATACGTCTTACCTTAGAACGATGGATAGAACTATCCAAGATAGAGAAATCGTATGATGGTATTTTTGACTTATTACTTCGCGATAAAGTCTTATCAGCAGTAAGTCCTGCTTTTCTTGCGTTCCTACATGAACGTAAACCAGATAATATAAAGCAAATGTCAGAACATTGTAAAAATTTCTGCACCGCTCATCCTAACATGGATGTTAGCAATGCGCAACTTAAAGACGATTTACCCGTTGCTTTCGCCATGCAACAAAACAATTTCCCTAGAAATCGTTCGATAAGTAGCGATAGAAATTTTCAAAGGGGAAGTAATAATAATTTCAATTTTGATCATTTTCAAAAGGGGAAACAATACTCACATTCTGCTCCATTTAATGTATCATGGGGTCAAGCTCACCGATCTCGAGATTTTAGTAACAACAATCCTAAATATAATCAAGGTAATAATAATAAACAACATTGGAGATCTCAATCATATCAACCAGAAAATAGAAATAGATTTATGAATAGGTCATTTCGCCAACATCACAACAGTGAAAACTTTCATTGGCGGACTCAGCCAAATTTTAACGATAACAGAAACATTAATTATAGCAATTTTAATGACAATAATCAGGTTCGATCGCGACGAAGAGATAGATCGTCGAGCAGACCACGACAACATTCAAATGTTGCTTCAATTGAATCACAAACTAACAAAGTTAATGATACTAATGTTAATCAACATAACGCCATGTCTTGTATCGATCTAGAACAGGTAAAGACATGTCAAGAATGCTCAACGCTGTTCCAGCCCAAGGCGATCACGACGCTGCGATGCGGGCACACTTTACCAAGTCTACCTGTAGTTTGTACAGCTACTTCTGCATCAATTCACCATGGGAAAGGGAGTTTAAAATTTAACAAAGGATACGTTAACTCGATACCTTGCTCTATTTTGTTTGACTCAGGCTGCAGCACTGTCGGAGTGCGGAACTCTCTGATCGACCCCTCTTTGGCCACAGGCAACGTGGTCAAGTGCGTCACATTTGGGGGAACTGTGGAAACCTTCCCTACAGCAATCATTAACTTACATACACCTTTCTTTTCAGGGAAGATACATGCCTGTCTTCTGCAGAATCCAATTAGCGATGTGATACTTGGTTGCATACAAGGTATAAAAGAGTGTACACCAGAGCAAATTAATGAATGGGAAAAGCGACACATTCATGCTGCAAATGCAGTGGTTACCAGAGCGCAAGCTACTGAATTGTCGCGTGAATCAACTTCTGAACCTACGGTTCATAATAGTAATGATGATGATTCTCCTATTTCAAGGAAGCTGTTTGCTAATTTACAAAAGAATGACAATTCTTTGCATAGATTCTTTGAATTGGCGACTAAGAAAAATAATAACAACAAAATTGCAAAGTCTAGACACCAATTTGCTCTAAAAAAGGTATTTTAGTTAGATTACTAAGAGAAACAGATTCATTCGTGCGTTCACAAATTCTGGTCCCGTCTACTATGAGACCCAGAATATTACGACATGCTCATGATTCACAATGCGCAGGTCACATGGGTTTTTCCCGAACCAAAGCTAGAGTGCTATCCGCATTCTATTGGCCTGGCGTTCATAGGGATGTTAATCTCTATTGTCGTTCCTGCGTTACATGTCAGGAAGTTAAAGTAAGGGGTCCGTATCATGATGCTCCTATCCAAGCTGCGGACATACCTATTAGACCATTTGATAAAATGGCAATAGACATCATTGGTCCTATATTGCCATCTGCAAGAGGACATACACATATTCTCACCTGTATCGATATGTGTACGCGTTGGCCTGAGGCCATACCTCTTAAAAACACCTCATCTGCAAGTGTTGCAGAAGCGTTAATGCTGATCTTTTCACGCATTGGTTTTCCGCGTAAGATACTATCGGATCATGGTGTCCAGTTTATTTCCGAATCCATGTCACAGGTTATGAAGACATTGGGTATAGATAGATCTCTCAGTTCTATATACCATGCGATGTCGAATGGATTAATTGAGAGACAGAATAGGACACTCAAGCAGTTGTTGGGTAAAATGACTCAAGATCACCCTCAGGAGTGGGACAGGGTCCTACCCGCTGCTCTCTTTGCGTATCGCGAAGTGCAAAACCAAGCAACAGGGTTTTCCCCCTTCCAGTTGGTTTTCGGCATACAACCACGCGGTCCTATGTCTTTAATCCATGATTTATTGGTCGAAGATAATATACCTGAGGAAACTCAATCCTCTTATGAATATGTTATCTCTTTAAGAAAGAGAATAATAGATGCCTGTAGGTTAGCTACTGCATCATCAGAAGAGTCTAAGGAAAAGGCTCGTCTATTTGCAAATCGGTATAGACGTCTTCGCCAGCTTATTCCTGGTGACGAGGCTTTTGTTTTACTGCCTTCACATAATAATCGTCTACTTATCACATGGAGAGGTCCATTTAGGATCATCTCAAGAATATCCGATGTCGACTACATCGTAGATATTAACGGAAAACACAAAAACTTTCACATTAACATGTTGAAAGAGTATTATTCACGTCCTGATTAATTTCAAGCGACTGACGATCCTACTCCTCATATTCACAAAACTATACTAATTTGTCAGTTATACAAGAAGAAGAATCTTCTTTTCAAGATGTACAATTGCCCATACCAGTTGTACCTCTTCATTCCACGGAAAACTGGAATGATGTCACTATTTCTTCTTCTCTTTCGACTGATCAACGACAACAAGTTTCATCACTTCTTCAAACGTATGATAAGGTTCTCACTGACATTCCAGGTCATACTTCAACTATTCAGCATGATATTCTCCTAACTGATGAAACACCTATCCGTATTCGTCCATATCCCATACCTTTACACTATAGAGATAAGGTCGAAAAGGAATTAGATGAGATGCTTCGATTAAACATAATTGAACCATCGTTGTCACCATATGCTTCATCTATGGTGATAATAAGAAAGAAAGATAATAACATTCGTCTATGTGTAGACTATAGAAAATTAAATAAAGTCACACAATTTGACGCTGAACCTTTGCCACTTTTAGAAGATTTATTAGTGAAATTATCTCATTCTACTTTCTTCTCTAAGTTTGATCTGTCAAAAGGCTATTGGCAAGTACCATTGACAGAAAGGGCAAAACCACTCACTGCTTTTTTCGACGCCCCGAGGCCTATTCCAATTTAATTGTATGCCTTTCGGGTTAGTTAACGCTCCTGCCACGTTCGTACGCATGATGCGTCGAATCCTATCTCATCATCCCAACGTCATTGCGTACATAGACGACATTTGTCTTTTCAGTGACTCATGGGAAGAACATTTAGAAGGATTAAACTCATTACTGTCCACGTTACAAAATCATAATTTAACTGCTAAGCCATCAAAGGCATTTGTGGGTTTCCACGAGATTGCTTTTTTGGGACACCGTATTGGTCGCGGTATGTTATATACAGAGGACAGTAATGTCTCTAAAATCCTTAACATCTCCACACCTAAAACAAAGAAACAAGTGCGATCTCTATTAGGACTAGTACAATACTATGGGAAATTCATACCACATCTTTCGTCCATTACTGCTCCTTTCTCTTCATTACTTAGGAAAGGTGCAGCTAACGTGATTCGGTGGTCTAACGAACATCAAATCGCGTTGGATATCATAAAGACATTTTTTTCTAATCATCCTGTTTTAAGATTACCTAACGAGAATTTGCCATTTGTATTACGCAGCGATGCTTCTAATTACGGCGTGGGAAGTGTCTTATTACAAGAATACAATGATACCTTGCACCCAGTTCTCTATGCGTCACGGAAGTTAACTCCAACCGAACAGAAGTATTCTGTTTTAGATAAGGAACTTCTCGGTCTTGTGTGGTCAATGTTACGTGCAGTCTTTGATATCTTACAATATTATACATTGGTATACTTGTTATGTTCGCAAATATTTTGTAAACAAAATAGTGCTTAAGGAAAAGTCATTATTGAGTTACTTCCCTTGAAAGTTGTGTCGGCTCTTTCGATCGAACTCCGCGGATGAATCCAGTTTTCTGCGATTTATTCTTCGTTTGGGTAGTAATAGATTGTTCTTGCTTCAGAATATCTATTGCCTGAATTTGTGTGTATTGTTTGTCTGAGTAGGACGAGTCTGTCTTATATCTGTATATCTTTACATATCTAAGTCGAACTATATGTTCTGTTGTCTCTAGAGAGGTCAAAGGCTATTCGGCGGATGTGTCGCTAGAGGGTGGTGTGATTTGGCTTCGTCCTGATGGGGACTGTGTTTTTTTCTATGTCGGCTTGTCGCCGGAAAAAAGTGATCTCAGTATTTGTGGGGAAAGTGATAGTCGTCTAGACCTATCGTGTATGCTTTACCCCAGTGTTTATTCGTATTGCCAAGGAATGGCAGAATCATATTTCTGATACCAAGGTAATAATAGATACTCTTATGAACTCTCGTACGAAGCCACCATTTTCGATAGGTACGATTTGAATGTCTAAGAGAATATATTTGACTCGATGAAAAACGACTTCGATTCCTAGCAGCACTATATCCTGTAGAATGCAGTCAATTGTTCATGATCAAATCTACAGAGCAATGAAATGTTTAATAAATGACTAACTTTAGGACAGATTCATTATCTGTATCCAAACGTGAGTGACAGCTCACGAGTGAAGCCATCTTGGAACCAAACATGTAGTGACTTTCAAGAAGAGAAAAGGGATGCCCGTATTATCGCTTGATTAGTCCAGAGATCACTGCTACACATGAGAACCCATTGCTAGCGGTTCCATATTATTATATAAAAAAAAACTGTGCTGAACCTTATGTTAAAGAATCTTCGCTAGACGAGATTAGGTAGAAGCCATCTTGGATATTGTTTATAATCTGACGTGCTTTGTCAGTAAACTCAGTTGATATATATATATATGGGCAATACTGAGTGCTTGGCTACTGACAGTCCATTATAATATTATTCTACATGAGTGCCCATGTAACATAACATTGCAAGACCAGTTATCCACTGTACCCTGATGTATTATGCCAACCTGTGATTTGTCACTATCTGTGCTGTCGAGTGTGTACGTCCAATTAAACTTTAGTAAAGGTACACAGTCGTTGGTGTCGATGACTTCCAGCCATACATGAGTGTGAGAAAAGAACATTTGTCAACACCACGAACTCTTCCTATCATTCGCACATTATAAACTCCATCTATGTCTACTGAAAATGCTGCAAGAACTGGTCTGCTGGAGTTGTACGAAATTTCAGGGGAAATGATTAAAGCAGTTAATGACAACAACCTCTTGAGAATTTTAGATATTATAAATGAAGTATGGAGAGAAGAACAACCACCACAACAATGGAAAGACAGTATTATTGTAAAGTTACCGAAGAAAGGTGATCTATCAGACTGTAATAACTGGGTCGTGGTATATTTCTATTATCAGTACCTGGAAAAATTATTATGTTGCATGATGTTAGAAAGACTTAAATTGCATGCTGACGAAAAGATCAGAGAAGAACAAGCGGGTTTCAGGCCGAAACGATCATGTATTGATCAAATATTCACACTAAGAACAATTATAGAAGAATCAGTGGAAAGGCAATCGCCACTTATTATCACCTTCGTCGATTTTCAAAAAGCCTTTGATAGTCTACACCGCCCATCATTGTGGAAGATACTTACAATTATGGTTTTCCAACAAAATATGTGAATATAATCAAAGCGCTATATGACAATGCAAGATGTTGTGTTAGAACAAATAAAGGGAATACAGAATGGTTTACAGTAGAAACAGGGGTGAAACAAGGCTGTATTATGTCACCACTACTTTTTGGAATAGCTATTGATTGGGTTATGAGAAACTATACCCACAATGAACAATTGGGTATAAAATGGACAAATGGAAAATTCCTGGGGGACCTGGATTTCGCAGATGATGTAGCATTCTTAAGTTCAACACCAAGACAATCCCAAGAAGCAATAAATAATTTGTGTCATCTCTCGGTTAAAATTGGTCTCCAAATAAATGCCTCTAAAACTAAAGCTATGAACTTTTCTAACGAGACCTTTGATATCATCTTGAACGGGGAAAAACTACAGAAAGTTGAAAGTTTCAATTATTTAGGCAGTAAAATGACTCAGGATGGTGACACAACAAGAGAAATCCATACTAGAATTGCTTTGGCAGCTAGCGCCCTCAATAGATTATCTAACATTTGGAAATTACGATCATTGAATATACATACCAAGCTTCGTCTGTTTAATTCAAATGTTATCTCAGTGTTAACATACGGCTGTGAGAGTTGGAAAATAACAAAATCATTGGAGAACAAGCTGAATACATTCGAGAACAAATGTCTTAGAAAACTCATGAACATCAGTTGGAAAGAATTCAAGACTAATCGACAAATAAGAGAAGACTCTAGGCAGAAATATGTCTCCGACTATATAAGAAAAGACGATGGTCATATATCGGTCATGTCCTACAGAATGCAAAACAACAGAATACCACTACAGGCGCTCACTTGGGTTCCTGAGGGTAAGCGGAAAAAAGGAAGACCAAAAGAAACACTCAGATGAAGAACAATAATAAGAGAAGGAAGAACGTTGGGCCTAAATAATGTGCAAGAGCTAAGAGGAGTGGCGTCACAACGAACAACCTGGAGAGCACTGGTTTCTGCCTTATGCGCCGTGTTTGGCGCTTAAAGAATTTATTATTATTATTATTATGTCTACACACCACTGCGTAGGTCAAGTTGACATTCCATACACTACAGTGGAGCAAACAACACCATAGAGATCTTATCAACTGATGATGATGATGTCTGCTTCCATCCACTTATATTTATCTTGTTGGTGGATATCATTAACTGGAATAAATAGGACTTTATCAACTGGTGGACCAGCTTTCTGGGTTTGACCTCGCAGAAGTTCAGAAGTCAACAGATTACCGATACCAGACCGTTTCCTGTGGCTGATACGACACACTTGCAGTATTGGTTTGCTCTTTGTCAACACTTCGTCACGTGACCTGTCAAGTGAATGCAGTATGTAGGTCAGCGTTGTTGACATTTTTTACATTAGACATTACAGAGTTTCACAGAACAGTTGGATCAATTCTTGTCAATATTAACAGGAAGACAGTATTAGTGAACTAAGAAGTCCTATTTTCATCGATGGATCTTCTTGTTTTCTATATATGAACTTTAATATTTAAGGCCAGAATGTTTAATTGAATAAAGTGGCAGTTTGTTTATTTTCATAAAAATAACTTTGCCATTACTGTAAAACTGAGCCTATTTTGCAACACATACTATCATACACATAATTTATATATATTTATGTTTACATGTTATTTGTTTGTATAGTATGTTAGTTTCTATGTCAGCGGGTTGTGTTTAAGGTTGGGCGGCGTCCTCACAACAGAATATCCCACGTCATAGAGGGTCCGTTGTGGGCGTTTTCTATAGGTGCAATTTTCTTGATTGAAAATTTGCTTGCGACAACTGTTGCTTTTGTGTTAGCTGTGAAGTCTGTAATTATTGTTATTTTTGTAATATTTCTTTGTTCTTTAGTTTTGTTTTGATTTGTTTGTAATTTGTTGGTCTAACCTTTTCTATCTTTCAGTTCTATTCACAATTTATATTCATATATTGTGACGTCATTTGTGTTGTTATTCTTTGCAGATTCAGTGATTATTTTCATTGATTTCCCTATTTGTTTTATTTTGATTTCTGCAAACGTTCTTGTATTGTCAGTCCTATTTGTACTTTATGTATTCTGTTGGTTGACATATGTTTTATATAGGTATATTTCATAAGACACAATTGCCTGTGCACTGCACTTGGATTATGGTATAAACCAGTACCTGATTATTATTACTGTTATACAAGACCTTATTAAGGCTTGTGACCCACAGATATTGGGATAGTATACTGATTAATCAAGTCATTAAGAACTTGTGGTATTATTATTGGTTCAGGTGATTAGTATTATTGTTAGACATCATGTCTACATTAGAATACTTCATTACACAAGGGAAATCCCTTGATAAGACTGGTCAACAATTAGAACAATGGGCTGTTGCTCAATATGACAAAGCATTAGCTGCAGAAGAGAAAAAAGCTGCTGCAGAAGAGAGAAAAGCTGAGGCTGCTGCTGAACAAAAGAAATTGCAGATGCAGGTGGAGGAAAGGAGATTTGAAGCTGAACAAAAAAATTAGAAAGAGAAGCTGCTGCTGAACAAAAAAGATTAGACAGTGAAGCTGAACAAAAAAGATTAGACAGGGAAGCTGAACAAAAAAAATTAGAAAGAGAAGCTGCTGCTGAACAAAAAAGATTAGACAGGGATGCTGAACAAAAAAGATTAGATGCTGAAGAGAAAAAAGCAATAAGAGAACATGAATTTGAGTTAGAGAAATTGAGATTGACAAGTATGAGTAATGTTAATCAGGCATCTAGTGGTAATGGTAAACCTTCTACTTACAAGGTTAAGGTTCCACCGTTCAATCAGTCCAGTGACGATATTACATTCTGGCTGGATAGATTTGAACGTTCTTGTCGTACACATAATGTGGATAAATCACAATACGCTAATCAATTAGCAGAAAACTTGAAAGGTGAATCTTTGACTAGATTATGCCTTGTAGGAGAAGCAGATAAGGATAATTATGATGTCATTAGGGCGGCTTTGATAAAAAAATATCAGCTAAGTGAGGAAGGCTATCGCCTTTTATTTAAAACGATGGTGCCTGAGACGGGTGTAGAATTCTCAGAATTCACTGCAAAGGCACGTCTCACAGTTGATCGTTGGATTGAGCTTTCCAAAACAGAAAAAAACGTATGAAGGACTTATGGATTTGTTGCTCAGAGATAAGATTATGTCATGTGTTAACAAACCCTTCCTTGAATTTATACATGAGCGTAAACCCAAATCTCTAAAAGAAATGGAAGAATATTGTTCCCAATATGTCACTGCACACCCCGACGTGACTTTTGGCAACGCTAAGATTAAGGAGAGTATGCCAGTTGCTTCAGCAACACCATACAATCCCAATTATTCACACAGATTTCAGGGACCTCAAAACAGATTTGATAAAAAAGGTAACCATAATAATTATCAAAACCAAGGTAACCAATCATTTCAGGGTTCTTCTTCAAAGAACTGGAGACGAGCTGATAGCTCTCGACACAGGGGTGGTCATAATTATAGGAATTTCCGTAGAGGAAGTAATTATAGAAACTATCAGGGTTATCCGTCTTGGAGTCAACAAGATCATAATTACAGAGATACTCATTATAATGAATATGATAATGGTAACCAAGGGAACTATGACTCAAACCCAATAGGGGTTACAATAGAGGTAACAATAACTACAGAGGTGATAATAACCGAGGTAGATCTCAAAACAAAAGACATAAACCACATTTTCAGGCAAACTCTGCACAACAAGAGTCCCATGAAACCTATAAACAGAGTAAAGATAATAATGATGCTAGTAATATGGCATGTGCCGCTTTTGATTTTGGGAGAGCATCTCAGTGCCCCCAATGCAAAACGTTATTTGAGCCAACCACAGTGTCTACTTTAAGCTGTGGCCATCCTCTTCCTGCTCTTCCGGCATCAGTCGCGCATGATGGAAGAGGTTCTCTTGTCTTACATAAGGGATAAGTGAATAACAATCCAGTCTCTGTGCTATTTGATTCTGGATGCACCACAATTGGTGTTAGGCAGTCACTCGTAGATCCTTCCCGCGCCACTGGACAAGTAGTCAAATGTGTAACATTTGGCGGCACATTAGAGAAATACTCTACTGCTATCATTAGGATTGCTACTCCTTTCTTTACAGGAGATGTACACGCATGTCTTCTTCCGAATCCGATCGCTGACCTCATCATCGGTCGCATTCATGGAGTCAAAGAATGCACTCCGCAACAAATTTCCACGTGGGAAAGGCAAAACATGCAGATTGCTAACGCTGTAGTCACTAGAGCTCAGGCTCTTAATATGCCTCAAACTTCATCTACTGAAGATAATGAAGTGCATAACCAAGATAATCCCTTGGTAATTTCTCGTGACTCGTTTATAAAACAGCAAGAAGATGATCCCACTCTGAAGAAATTCTTCATTCTTGCAACTAAAGGTGATCCGAATAAAGACACAAGTCGTAAATCGTGGATTACAAAGAAGAATGGCGTACTTGTACGTATGGTTCAAGACTCCATTACGTCAAGTCATTCTCAAATCCTGGTTCCCAAGAATTTGAGAGTTAAAATTTTGCAGCACGCTCACGACTCTCAGTGTGCTGGACACATGGGTTTTTCCCGTACTAAGTCAAGAGTCCTTGCGGCTTTCTTTTGGCCATTGGTAAACAAGGACATACGGATTTATTGTCGATCTTGTAAAGTATGTCAGGAAGTTAAATCCAAAGGTCCACGGCATGCTGCACCCATTCAGGCGGCGGACATTCCTATTCGGCCGTTCCAAAAAAATGGCCATAGACATTATTGGTCCATTTAAGATCAAGTCTGCCAGAGGACATCAGTTTATCTTGACGTGTGTTGATATGTGCACACGTTGGCCAGAGGCTATTCCTCTGAAGAGCATTACTACTGCTGATATTGCAGATGCTCTTTGGCTTATATTTTCTCGTCTGGGGTTCCCCGGAGAGATATTGTCAGACCATGGCACCCAACTAATATCAGATACCATGTCTCAAGTAATGTCTACTCTGCAGATAGATAGATCTTTAAGTAGTATCTACCATCCAATGTCTAATGGTATGGTCGAACGCCTTAATAGAACACTTAAAAACTTACTGGGGAAGATAACTGAGGATCATCCTCAAGACTGGGACAGAGTTTTACCTGCGGCCCTCTTCGCTTACAGAGAGGTACCCAATGAACATACGGGATTTTCTCCCTTTGAACTCGTCTTTGGCGCGCGTCCGCGTGGCCCTATGTCGTTGCTTCACGATCTCATAACATCTGACAATATTGACGATGACACAAAGTCATCCTACGAATATGTCATCGCGTTGAGACAAAAAATTATCGAAGCATGCAAATTAGCAACTTCTTCTTCTGAATTTGCGAAACAGAAGGCAAGGCAATTTGCCAATAAGAAGAGATGCTTACGACAACTTTTTCCTGGTGACAAAGCATTTGTATTACTACCTTGTAGGGAAAACAGATTACTTATTTCTTGGAAAGGTCCGTACGATATAATATCGAAAATTTCCGATGTCGACTATATTGTCGATATTGATGGGAAGCATAAAACCTTCCACATCAATATGCTTACTGAATTCCATGAACGTCCGGATTATTTGCAACCCATTTTCCAAGCAACGGACAATTCTCCAGTACAACATGGTCATTACTCATCACTGTCCGTGATACAGGATGAGGAAACAAGTTTTTCAGATGTAAATCTTCCTCTTCCAGTGATCCCACTTCATTCTAGTGAATCATGGAAGAACGTTACTGTCTCTCCTGATTTGTCTCTAGGAGAACAGCGACAAGTTTCAACTATGTTGCAAACATTTCAGGATGTACTCACTGACATCCCTGGACAAACGCATGTCATTGAACATGACATTGTTCTAACTGACCATACTCCTATTAGGGTTAGACCTTATCCTATACCTATACATTTTCAAGCACAGGTCGAGAAAGAGTTGGATGAGATGATAGATTTGAAAATAATCGAACCATCCACCTCTGCATATTCTTCGCCGATGGTTATTGTGCGTAAAAAAGACAATAACATACGTCTTTGCGTTGACTATCGAAAATTGAATCAAGTAACGAAGTTCGATGCCGAACCTATGCCTTTACTGGAAGAGCTACTTACTCGACTCTCCAAATCTCATTTTTTCACTAAACTTGATTTGTCTAAAGGATATTGGCAAGTTCCTTTATCTGAACGCGCCAAACCTCTCACGGCTTTTTCAACACCTAGAGGTTTGTTCCAATGGAATTTTATGCCTTTCGGTCTTATGAACGCACCAGCTACATTCGTACGCATGATGCGCCGAATCCTATCTTATCGGTCAGATGTCATTGCATATCTAGACGACATCTGTCTTTTCAGCGATACTTGGGAAGATCACTATTCAGGGTTAGATGAATTGCTGTCTACTTTGCGCGAGCACAACCTGACAGCGAAACCCTCTAAAGCCTATATTGGTTTTAGCGAAATTTCTTTCCTAGGCCACCGAGTTGGTCATGGTTTCCTAAAGACAGAGGACCATAATACTAGTAAGATACTTAACATCTCGATCCCTAAGACTAAAAAACAGGTGAGAAGTCTGTTAGGTCTTATTCAATTTTATGGCAGATTCATTCAGAATCTATCCTCTATCATGGCACCTCTTTCAACACTTCTAAAGAAAGGTTCGCCTAATGTGGTCCACTGGTCTCAGGAATGCCAATGCTCTCTGGATAGGATTAAAACATTGTTTTCAACACCACCTATTTTAGTGCTACCTACTAAAGATAAGACATTCGTTCTTCGTAGTGACGCTTCATCCACTGGGATTGGAGCGGCACTAATGCAAGAGTACTCTGGAACTCTGCATCCTGTAATGTATATTTCCAGAAAACTTAATGCGGCAGAAAGGTATTATTCGGTTTTAGACCGTGAGCTATTAGCTATGGTTTGGTCGATCCTCAAACTACAGAGATTCCTTCTAGGCGCACATTTCATAGTAGAAACCGACCAAAAAGCTCTTACTGCTATACAGAGTAAGAATTTGAAGAGCTCGAGGTCTACTCGATATGCAATTGCTCTTCAACCTTTTCATTTCTCTGTGCGAGCTATTCGTGGATCAGATAATGTGATGGCAGACATTCTGTCAAGATGCCCACATGATTCCACATAACTATTAGGGCTTAGACTTCTTGATATGTCTAGTTCTATAGTAGTTCCTTTCTATATCATGATAGATACACATTTGTAATTTAATAATATAATGATTGTATCACTACATAGCGGTTCATTGATGTTTATTCACCGCTGTGCTTTGATGATTTTTTCTTCATAAATCATAAATTTAAGATATCTAATACGAAATGATGATATGAATTTTTTTAGGCATTGTGTAATTGCCAGAATTGTATTATACTTTGATGACACCTTCCTGGAAAAATATACTTGTAGAGAAATAATTTCTCTCAGTTTATGAGACACATTCTCACCAGTCGCTCCATAAGTCGACTTAGCCTCATATTAGGCGTTATAGGTATTCCTGATATTTTCATCTGCGCATTATTCATGCGTTGTGAGCCTATTGTACGTTGCTCCTAGATGTATTTCACACAAAAAAAAAATGTTCCATTTTTTTTTCCCGGGAGGTGTGGTAAGACTGTTACGTGCAGTCTTTGATATCTTACAATATTATACATTGGTATACTTGTTATGTTCGCAAATATTTTGTAAACAAAATAGTGCTTAAGGAAAAATCATTATTGAGTTACTTCCCTTGAAAGTTGTGTCGGCTTTTTCGATCGAACTCCGCGGATGAATCCAGTTTTCTGCGATTTAGTCTTCGTTTGGGTAGTAATAGATTGTTCTTGCTTCAGAATATCTATGGCCTGAATTTGTGTGTATTGTTTGTCTGAGTAGGACGAGTCTGTCTTATATCTGTATATCTTTACATATCTAAGTCGAACTATATGTTCTGTTGTCTCTAGAGAGGTCAAAGGCTATTCGGCGGATGTGTCGCTAGAGGGTGGTGTGATTTGGCTTCGTCCTGATGGGGACTGTGTTTTTTTCTATGTCGGCTTGTCGCCGGAAAAAGTGATCTCAGTATTTGTGGGGAAAGTGATAGTCGTCTAGACCTATCGTGTATGCTTTACCCCAGTGTTTATTCGTATTGCCAAGGAATGGCAGAATCATATTTCTGATACCAAGGTAATAATAGATACTCTTATGAACTCTCGTACGAAGCCACCATTTTCGATAGGTACGATTTGAATGTCTAAGAGAATATATTTGACTCGATGAAAACGACTTCGATTCCTAGCAGCACTATATCCTGTAGAATGCAGTCAATTGTTCATGATCAAATCTACAGAGCAATGAAATGTTTAATAAATGACTAACTTTAGGACAGATTCATTATCTGTATCCAAACGTGAGTGACAGCTCACGAGTGAAGCCATCTTGGAACCAAACATGTAGTGACTTTCAAGAAGAGAAAAGGGATGCCCGTATTATCGCTTGATTAGTCCAGAGATCACTGCTACACATGAGAACCCATTGCTAGCGGTTCCATATTATTATATAAAAAAAACTGTGCTGAACCTTATGTTAAAGAATCTTCGCTAGACGAGATTAGGTAGAAGCCATCTTGGATATTGTTTATAATCTGACGTGCTTTGTCAGTAAACTCAGTTGATATATATATATGGGCAATACTGAGTGCTTGGCTACTGACAGTCCATTATAATATTATTCTACATGAGTGCCCATGTAACATAACATTGCAAGACCAGTTATCCACTGTACCCTGATGTATTATGCCAACCTGTGATTTGTCACTATCTGTGCTGTCGAGTGTGTACGTCCAATTAAACTTTAGTAAAGGTACACAGTCGTTGGTGTCGATGACTTCCAGCCATACATGAGTGTGAGAAAAGAACATTTGTCAACACCACGAACTCTTCCTATCATTCGCACATTATACACTCCATCTATGTCTACACACCACTGCGTAGGTCAAGTTGACATTCCATACACTACAGTGGAGCAAACAACACCATAGAGATCTTATCAACTGATGATGATGATGTCTGCTTCCATCCACTTATATTTATCTTGTTGGTGGATATCATTAACTGGAATAAATAGGACTTTATCAGTCAATAAATAAATTTCAGAGATACTTGCTCGGATCACACTTTATTGTTGAATCAGACCAAAATGCTCTTACTGCACTCAACACAAAGGACGTAAAATCTGCCAAATCTACCAGGTATGCGATCGCGTTACAAGCATTTAATTTCACGATCCGATCCATACCTGGCACACAGAATGTTCTCGCAGACATCTTGTCGAGATGTCCGAATGAATCGAAGTAGCAGCTACGCCATTAAGACAACTGAAACTTCGATACTGACAGTTCATCGATTGTAACTTTTACGTGTAATACCTCGATTATCAGATTCATTAACATTCATTCAAGTGAGATTTACAATGCTTATGTATCAAAATAACATTGAACGTTAAGATATATGACTATCTTGTTGAAAATAAAAGTCACTTAATTATGACATTGAAGAGAAAATAACTTTGAAAAAGGATTATATTTTCTCACAGAAATGACATTTCTAACACTTGGATTTTCTTTGTGGAACTGAACTTGTTTTATTATAAACTGTTCACTAACTGGAAAATGGAACTTTCGTTATTTAAGGAATTAATAACACTATTAAAGTGAAATAAACAAATTAATTAGATTATTAAACTTGGATAATTAGTTAGTTAACATAATGATTGATGTAATTAACTATATAATATTTAAGTAGATTTATTAATATTGGTATTTAAGCACATTAATTTAACATTGGTAATTTAATTAGTACCACAAAATGACTTAGAGACACAGTTAAGTGCGTTGCTCTTATACGTGTTTAAATTGTATTCTTTCATTTTTATTCATTTTTTTTTTCACTTGTCATTTTAAAGACATATCCATCACTTTTCTGTTTATTCATTGGTTTTTCATCATTTCTTTACATTTGTGTTAATTCAATATTTCTAAATATGTTATTTTATTTCATTTACCACATTGTACCAAAAGTGGTCAATTGTGGATGTATGCTTTTATGCATACCTTTTGTTCAGTTGAGTTGATTGCAATTTCATATTTGATTATTTTCATCATGATATATTTGTAAAATGGTAATATGTAAACTTGAATCACCTCTAGTGTCGAGTATTAAAGAAAAAAATTAATATAATTAATTTTTTTGGGGGGATTGGTAAGGAATCTGTAGAGCCCTTTTCGTAGACAGATGAAGGTAGTATCATATTGTTAATATGTTGTCCTACCTCTGTAAGTAACTTTGCGCACCGACTCTCATGAGAGTAAGTCTTATTGGTGAGTTTGATTTCATTAGCGCATGGTTGTGCACTAAGGCGTATAGGGGGTTATGTAGACCGCACGTGTAGCTAGACAGTCAGTCTACGTCATAGCGGGGGTTGAGAAGCTTAGTGCCCAAGAACGAGTCCATTGATTCATGGCGTTCGAACCCGTTTGCGGGTATATTGTTATTGTGTATGACCGTCCGTCTGTTCATAGATGAGGACTCGGGTCTACAGTAATCTAGTGTTATTTCTTGGGAAGAGAAGCAAGTATGATTTTTGATGATAATGTCTTTTCGTTCTCACGTAGACGTCTAGTTGAACCAATACGTCATTGGTACAAAATGGAGTCTTACGTGAAACTTATTATGTAAACTTTAAAGCCGACGGATTCTGACGTTAGGATCATCCCGGATTGGCTTGATATAAATTGTTATGATACAAATCAGTATTCGGCTGTTACGAATACGTACCCCGCAAAGCAGAGGTGACTCAAGTATTTTTGCTATATCAAAGCTATGATGCCACGAAGGTCGTGGGCAGAAAAGTATATAGTATTGTTATTCGTCATTGATTGAAAATAAGAGGCCAGTACTAAAGGAGATACGTAGTATCGGAATCTTATATGATGTTACAGACCTGACAAAGTTCTCCGTCATTGCCAAGGTCATAGGACAGTGGAAGATTGAACTATCTTATATAACTGCCTCATTTGCTTAATTGGATGCCATGTTATGAACACTGTAACTATTCTGACGTTACCTAAGCGATGATCTTTATGAACGAATTAACTGCATTTTAATAATATGAACCTTACGTGGTGTGCTGTCCAGTGAACGTCAACCATCCGTCGTCAACCTTATATGTTCGTCTAGTGAACCGTACCATGTTAAATAAATTGATTGAACTATACATCTTCTTGGCATTAGTTACCATGCCCAGGGTTGGCAGTTGCAGTTGACTTTTTACTACTTGTTCCAAATTGAATACATTCGCGTTATCAAGTAGACAGCTTCGACAAACTCATTGTCACACCTCAAACAACGAACAAACGAGAACCAAAACACAATAATCGAACCCAACAGGTGGCTCACAATTATTATTGGCCCAAGGCAATGATTGACATTGAGAATTTTGTAGAAAGATGTGGCATATTACATGAGGGAACACCCACAAGTGTCACCGCTGGACTGGGTGTTTTAAAGACTGGTCCAAGAAGGCACCAATTAATCTAATATGTGTGACCGTGTTGGTGAACTCCCAGGACTGGTCACGATACCAATTAATCTAATATGTCGCAGTGTTAGTTTATGAAGTGAGGACTGGTCACGACATCAATTAATCTAATATGTGACAGTGTCCATTAGTGATATTATGTGACCTTGTGCCCTGTATATGTCCTAGGACTGGTCACAACATAAATTAATAATATATGACAGTGCTATCTCTTCTTATTATAGTAAACTAGGTGACTGGGGCAGGCCTAGTTGTCTACCTTCTATTTGTCAATTTGATCCATTGACCCATCTTCCAAGTAAGAGTATATCTTAGTACTGGCCCTCACCGCCAGAGTTATCAATTCCTGGATGATATTCTCTCAAAATTTCCAACCTGAACTCGTTCCATCCCTTCTTATGATGTTACTTAAGTGACAAATTTCGTATAGCAGTTATCCCCTTATGTCTGTTGTTTTGTTACTCAAGCACTCAACAACCCTTTAGAGAGTTAACCCAACTTGAGAAGTGTTCCATCAAAACAAGTGATTTATTTACATCAAAAAAAATTCCATCATAACAGGATGCATTGGGTACAATTTCCAGGTACAAACATTTCCTAACTGCCTCTTGTATGTCCCATTTCCTTCTGGGCACATTCCCATATCTACATATCTATTTATAGCTCTCTGCCTGAGAACATATTCAGTTATGGTTTATACCTATCTTCTGGCCTTAAGGCCTTTCTATTTATTCCGGCTTCTCCCAAGCCTCTCATCAACTCTTTCCTGAGTTGTTTTCCTTCATCTACCAATCCTGTCAATTTTGACTCAATTTAATCAAATACCATCATCTAAAAATTCAATATATGCAAATCAATACATTGGGTACACCTGTTGCGATATCCTCATACTTATACCTGCTAGAGAGCGCATGTTTCATCCTGTAAATACAATCAGCCTTCAATTGCTTACTCATCTTACTTGTAGCAGTCGATGTTGCAAAGTTCATTATACAATAGCCCAACCCGGCTATTAAGTCCCTGTTCTTCTGTAAAATCTCCTCAACTGCCTACTTAGTCTCAGTTTGTTCACCTCATAGTCAATTTTGTAGCTTCAGCTTCATTTCTCATTATTCTGCGCTCCCCTAGTTGAAGCGTCCATAACCTTGTAATACTTCATTTCGACTTCTGAAATAATTCTATTTAATGTCTATCAAAAGTTATGAGTCAAAGGACCTACTTACTCTGGTTGCACAGAATCCTCACAACACTCATATTTCTTACTATCACCTCTAATCTCTAGACCTATTTTTAAAACACAGTTCTGTCTTTCTCCTGTGAATAGATTCTACTACTCTAACTAGGTCTATAGGATTCTTCAGAAGTATTCATTCTGTTTCTCACAGAAATTAAACTTGAGCCTGGCAGAACAGACATTCCTGCCACTCTACGTCCTTAACTAGGACCGCTCCTCCAAAAATGCGACCGCTCGACAGCGCGTCTAAATGCGTTCTCCAGAAGTATTCATTCTGTTTCCCACAGAAATTAAACTTGAGCCTGGCAGAACACACATTCCTGCCACTCTACGTCCTTAACTAGGACCGCTCCTCCAAAAATGCGACCGCTCGACAGCGCGTCTAAATGCGTTCTCCTCTATAAAATAGTATTCATTCTGTTTCCCACAGAAATTGAACTTGAGCCTGGCAGAATACACATTCCTGCCACTCTACGTCCTTAACTAGGACCGCTCCTCCAAAAATGCGACCGCTCGACAGCGCGTCTAAATGCGTTCTCCTCTAAAAAATCATTATCAGCTCATCTGTCCTTGTTTACTGTAAATTCATTGGTTCCTCCTATTCTTCGCTCAGCTGAAATATTTTCACGCTTATCCGCTGTGTAAACAACTCAGTGAAGTGTCATCCGTTGTCCTGGTAAACTTTTCACGTGCATATTTTTTTCCTCTCAACTCACTTAATCATATAAGGGAGGTAATTACCCATTGTCTCCCTTTGCATATTTGACTTAAGCTTATATTGTCTTCTCTAAAGCTTGCTATACAATTCTTATATGTACATTTTCTAAACCATAATTACCAACTCACCAAATCTACTTATGTGTAATTAAGCACTTTCCTCCCCTGACTTTAATCATTAGAGTCTTCTCCCTTTGATCAAAGCATGATTTCACTCATCTTATTTCCCTTTTAGCAAGACAAATAGTCTTTATTCAAATCTATTCTTATTTCTTAAACCATTTTTTCATACCTTCCCTCTTAACCAAAACCAAATCACCGCTTATAATTCCTGCTTGAGCATTTTACAATGCTCCTAGCAAAGCGAACGGTGACATACAACCCGGGGCCATACAAATGTATCCCATAGGGAGACATTTGTGTTCCATCATCTAGCAATCCCATTCTATTCTTTAACATACCATTATCACCGCGCCTGTATACATATTCAAAGTCTACATGTTAAAAAATTTCCCCAAAAAAATATTTTGAAGCAAAATGTAACGCTACCTCATTGCTGAACCTTAGCTTGAGGCATACCATCAATACTCAACCAAAAAAAAAAATCATGGCTCTGCACTTATAGTATCTATATATATACATGTTCTTATTTTCGACATGGTCACTGCCTCTGGACACAGAGGTTTGTCAGTACCTTTATATGTCTTGAAATATCTGCTGTTAATGTGATTCTTCCATTATACTAGACAGATAAGCAGAAATAACTAGTTAGTGGTGCATCAGTAGATGTCCTAATGTGATAGTGAAAGATGTCACTATGTCAGAGTTGATGTGCCCGACTGATTCTAGTCTTGGATGCATCAGTCAAGTCCTTAACTCTGTCTAAACCTATATGTACATGCACTAGTATCTCCATATGTATTGGGGCGATAGTGAAAGATATATGTCACTATGTCAGAGTTGATGTGCCCGACTGATTCTAGTCTTGGATGCATCAGTCAAGTCCTTAACTCTGTCTAAACCTATATGTACATGCACTAGTACGTCGGGGTTAACAAAATATCTGACCTTAAGATGTAGAGGTAATATAGTCATGACCCTATAACTGTCATTACCATCATCTCTCAAGTAAGCAGTACCCATAATACCAATACTGCAACTAAGTTGTGTTTTTTTTTCTTTCGTTGTCTCTGTATAACCAGTGCAGTAAAAAGTGGGGACGTTCATCCTCAGTGCAATATTTGCCTATGTCCATGAGTAAGACTCCACTTGACTGAGTCTGGATCACTTCCCTTCTTCTTTTCTTTTTTTTTTTTTTTTCCTTATCTCTTTTTTTTTTCTCTGGTCCTGAATACCTTTATGCCTGAAATAGGTAAATTATAATGATTAACATGCGTTTAATGTACTATACATATTTTAACCAATGTCAGTTTCGATCATCAGGTATGCTGCATCTTGTACCTTGGGAAGAACGCTGTTAAGTTTCTTAAAACTATATGTAGTTATTCTAGTTTGTCACTTTCATAAGATTATATGTGTGTACTCTACTGTGTCACAATGATGAACTTCTATATATTCACTCTACTTTGTCACAATCTTAAGACTATGTGCTTGATCTACCTTGTCACATCTTAAGGCTATGTGTTCAATCTGTTGTATCACACTCCTAAGACTATGTGTAATCTAGTTTGTCAACTCGACTCTCTCTTTAAAGAAGTTAATGAGTACTGTAAGTGTCTAAGCGTGCTCCAGTATAAGAATATCAAATTAAGCTAAACACAGTGTGATTTAACTAATTAACGTAACTTTAGGTATTATGTTGGTTAGAGTACCGAATTAAGCACTATAGCTGGGGAATGCTTTACGACGACTACACTAAGCTGGAGATTTGTTTTGCGAGTTCCAACAGTGTAATCTCTCTGCTGGAGAGGCGACTGTCATACTGTGACGACGTTGATATGGATTGCGATGTTGAGTTTATAGTCGCTCTACAGGAGGTGGGAGGCGAACGAATATTTATATTTTGTTGGAAACCTAGTGAAGGTTTATGTACTTGGCGATGATTTCTTTTGAATCTTGTTCGTAGATGTTCTTGCGGTAATCGTAGGAATTTCGCTCTTGGTGGTGAGTCTAGTGACGAAGGTTGGTAAGGGCGTTTGGTAGCTATGCGTATTTCGGTGGTGGTTGTATCATCCACACACTCTATGTCGCTGTCTTCTTGTTCTGTTACATCAAGTTCAGATTCCACCTGTGCTGAAGACGTATTAATGACATTCTTGTTGCTATTTATGTGCTTCGCTGTAGGACTCTGGGTATGGTGAGTAATGTTACTTTTCGTCACTTGTAAAGACTGTTCGTCATCGCTATCCGAGCTAGAGTATGTAGGCTGGTGTCGACTGGAAGTTGACGGTTGTAGTCCCTGACTACCATGTTCTTCTGTAAAGTTGCTACCGTGGGGGGCTATGTTTCTCGTTGCTGATTTCAAAGGTCTGTCATCTTCGCTATCCCAAGTAGAATGTGTAGACTGGTGTTGACTGGGAGTTGACGGTTGTAGTCCCTGACTACCATGTTCTTCTGTAAAGTTGCTACCGTGGGGGGCTATGTTTCTCGTTGCTGATTTCAAAGGTCTGTCATCTTCGCTATCCCAAGTAGAATGTGTAGACTGGTGTTGACTGGAAGTTGACGGTTGTAGTCCCTGACTACCATGTTCTTCTGTAAAATTCCAATTCGGCTGATTCTTCTGAAGCTGTATGTGATCGTCTTCTGTCATCACCTGTTCGCTTCACATGATCACTGGGGTTGTGACAGGTGTCACAGGGAATATGTTAGGGCTGACGAAGGGATAGGGGATGATGGTTGTGACCATGTGATTAACATTGCGAACATTGATGTGTTGTCTTCGTATAGTGTGGCTAGACTTCTCAAGTGATTCTCGCTTCTGTATTTCGTCTGTAAGGCTTGGAATCCGCTGTACTGTTTCTTCTTGCTGATTGTAAAAGTCTATTATCTTCCATGTCCCAACTTAATCATATAAGTTAGGATTAACTTGTAGCTGTCTCTCGTCTTCAATAATCCCGACTGTAGTGTATGCTTGGGGTTGTAGTTGTGGCTGGGGTGGTTGTTGTTCGGTTCCATAGTTGCTGTCTTCTTATGTGGCTTCTCAAGAAAAATCTCAATTTCGTCTATCTGCCGTCGTCACCACGACTTTCTATTTCCGTCGTCACCACGACTTTTCACAAAAATTTTCTTGCCGAACTACCGCGGTCTCAAATGTACGTCTTACATGTCCTTCACTCTTCTCCTCTAATGCAGTATCCTATTGGTCAGGTATACTCAGTTCTCTTGTGTGCGGTATGGACCCATTATACTAAGTCTTCTCAAGACTGAGCTACCGCCGCCATATTGTTTGTATCTTATTATGCTATGCCACTGCTCTCATAGCTTGTTGCTATTATCTCCCATTCTCCTTACTTATTCACCATCTCTATTAACTTCATCATTTTGGCCTTGAGCGTCTCCAACGCTATCATCTCTTTACTTTTCAGCGTCTCTACTGCTATCAGTTTATCCATATCTTGAGCCCCTTCTATTATTCTGACTTCATTAACAACTTGTTTCCTCTCTGTCTCTCTGTCTCGTATATCTCCCAAGTTTTTCTCAACCTCCTTATTTCTTACTTCGTCAACCGTTTGCTTCGGTTTGTCTCTATCTTCCATTTCTTCCCTTCTTTCACTCCCTGAGTTCCTCTCAGGTTCTATGTCGCTACCGCGACCTCTAATTATATAACTCTTATTTCTCTCCTCCTCTCTACTACTAGATCGGTATCTCCCTCGATCCTTAGTAGTTTCTCTACTTCTACTACTCTTCCTATAAGCTTCTCGGCTCTTGGATCGGTAACCGCGTCGATCCGTATCTCTTCTTCTACTATCACTTCTATGTCTCAGCCTATCTCGGCTCTTAGATCGGAAATCCTCTCGATCTGTATTTCTCCTATCTCCATCGTCCATTCTCAGCTCCTCAAATTTTCTGTCAATAAATTCGTACAGTGCAGCTATATCTTCCCGAATCTCTGCTGCACCACTATTTGTTACTTTATTCTCTCTCCTCCGTCTGACCTCTTCTACATGTCTCAGCTTTGGTAGTTGCCTTACACAATTCGGCGAATCATCTGAAGACGACCTCTGTCTCTTCATTCCTTTTATTTTCTCCTGCTCCATCTCCTCCTGGGTATCTGAATCTTTAGTTGATGTCTCTTCCGTATCTTTGGTTCGACTTGGACCACTGTTAGCATTCTGTACTGTACTTGTACGCCTGCATGATGTGTCAGCGTTAAGGTCAGCATCTGTTTGTGTTGCTGAACTTGCAACTCTATTGTCTGTTTGCGTTGCCGACACTGCAACTCCGTTCTCTGTTTGTGTTGCTAAATCTATCTGTGCTGATGCTGTATTCTCTGTTTGTGTTGCTGAGTTCATCTGTGCTGATACTGTAACTTGCTTCAGCTGTTCTTGATTCTTTTGTGGATTAAGGCTATCATCTCTTGAATATCCACTAGCTAAAGGAGCTTCTCTCAACTCTGGAACCGGTACATGACTTTGTAAATTCAAGTCAGTTCTTTCTGGATTTTTGCATGTGACATCTTGTTTCTTATCTTGCACTTGATCTTGAATGTTACTTAGACTTGACTTTCCCATCTGAAGAAGTAATGTCTTTGTGTCTTGTAGAACACCTATTCCTTTTTATACTAGACTGTTCAGCATCTCATCAGCAGTTTCTAGTTCTGAAATATTAACAATTGCTTGATGGGCTTTTCTGCATTGTTTATCTTTCTTACGTGCCTGTTTTTGACTCCATAGCATCGAGAAGAGTGTATCTGGCTTCATGACTGCACTGTCATTCTTCGCTTCTTCTTCTTCAGATGTTGTCTTGTGTAACTTATTGACCATTTCAACACTGCACTGATCAGGTAAATCATCTATAGTTTGTCTTGACTTTATCCTGACTGGAATTAAACTCTTCTTACATCTGTTATCTGTTTGTACTGCGACATTCTGTGTTTGAGGTTGCATTCTAGTAACTTGTCTTTTCTGGACTGCTTGTGGACTTGTCATTTCTGTTAAAATCTTTGTATTTGTTCTTGTTGGTATTCTGTGATGTTTCTTCCCTGATTTGATTTGCCCGATGTGTGCTCTCCATCCATCTTCTGTTGTGAGGAGGCCAACTTGACCGTTGTTTGATGTTATGTTTTTAAACTCCCATAACTGTCTGGTTTTAATTTCATTGATAAAATTTCTTAATGTTATTCTCTGTGCTCTCTTGTTCAAAGTGTCCCAGTGTTTGTTATAACCATTCCGTCGTGAGTTGTTGTAGTTTTGTTGGTGTTGATACTCCATCTCTCCTTGTGATGTAGCCATGTCACTTTAAGAAGGGTTGGTCACGGCGCCAATTAATCTATATATGTCACCGCTGGACTGGGTGTTTTAAAGACTGGTCCAAGAAGGCACCAATTAATCTAATATGTGTGACCGTGTTGGTGAACTCCCAGGACTGGTCACGATACCAATTAATCTAATATGTCGCAGTGTTAGTTTATGAAGTGAGGACTGGTCACGACATCAATTAATCTAATATGTGACAGTGTCCATTAGTGATATTATGTGACCTTGTGCCCTGTATATGTCCTAGGACTGGTCACAACATAAATTAATAATATATGACAGTGCTATCTCTTCTTATTATAGTAAACTAGGTGACTGGGGCAGGCCTAGTTGTCTACCTTCTATTTGTCAATTTGATCCATTGACCCATCTTCCAAGTAAGAGTATATCTTAGTACTGGCCCTCACCGCCAGAGTTATCAATTCCTGGATGATATTCTCTCAAAATTTCCAACCTGAACTCGTTCCATCCCTTCTTATGATGTTACTTAAGTGACAAATTTCGTATAGCAGTTATCCCCTTATGTCTGTTGTTTTGTTACTCAAGCACTCAACAACCCTTTAGAGAGTTAACCCAACTTGAGAAGTGTTCCATCAAAACAAGTGATTTATTTACATCAAAAAAAATTCCATCATAACAGGATGCATTGGGTACAATTTCCAGGTACAAACATTTCCTAACTGCCTCTTGTATGTCCCATTTTCTTCTGGGCACATTCCCATATCTACATATCTATTTATAGCTCTCTGCCTGAGAACATATTCAGTTATGGTTTATACCTATCTTCTGGCCTTAAGGCCTTTCTATTTATTCCGGCTTCTCCCAAGCCTCTCATCAACTCTTTCCTGAGTTGTTTTCCTTCATCTACCAATCCTGTCAATTTTGACTCAATTTAATCAAATACCATCATCTAAAAATTCAATATATGCAAATCAATACATTGGGTACACCTGTTGCGATATCCTCATACTTATACCTGCTAGAGAGCGCATGTTTCATCCTGTAAATACAATCAGCCTTCTGTAAAATCTCCTCAACTGCCTACTTAGTCTCAGTTTGTTCACCTCATAGTCAATTTTGTAGCTTCAGCTTCATTTCTCATTATTCTGCGCTCCCCTAGTTGAAGCGTCCATAACCTTGTAATACTTCATTTCGACTTCTGAAATAATTCTATTTAATGTCTAGCAAAAGTTATGAGTCAAAGGACCTACTTACTCTGGTTGCACAGAATCCTCACAACACTCATATTTCTTACTATCACCTCTAATCTCTAGACCTATTTTTAAAACACAGTTCTGTCTTTCTCCTGTGAATAGATTCTACTACTCTAACTAGGTCTATAGGATTCTTCAGAAGTATTCATCCTGGTCACGGCACCAATTAATCTATATATGTCACCGCTGGACTGGGTGTTTTAAAGACTGGTCCAAGAAGGCACCAATTAATCTAATATGTGTGACCGTGTTGGTGAACTCCCAGGACTGGTCACGATACCAATTAATCTAATATGTCGCAATGTTAGTTTATGAAGTGAGGACTGGTCACGACATCAATTAATCTAATATGTGACAGTGTCCATTAGTGATATTATGTGACCTTGTGCCCTGTATATGTCCTAGGACTGGTCACAACATAAATTAATAATATATGACAGTGCTATCTCTTCTTATTATAGTAAACTAGGTGACTGGGGCAGGCCTAGTTGTCTACCTTCTATTTGTCAATTTGATCCATTGACCCATCTTCCAAGTAAGAGTATATCTTAGTACTGGCCCTCACCGCCAGAGTTATCAATTCCTGGATGATATTCTCTCAAAATTTCCAACCTGAACTCGTTCCATCCCTTCTTATGATGTTACTTAAGTGACAAATTTCGTATAGCAGTTATCCCCTTATGTCTGTTGTTTTGTTACTCAAGCACTCAACAACCCTTTAGAGAGTTAACCCAACTTGAGAAGTGTTCCATCAAAACAAGTGATTTATTTACATCAAAAAAAATTCCATCATAACAGGATGCATTGGGTACAATTTCCAGGTACAAACATTTCCTAACTGCCTCTTGTATGTCCCATTTCCTTCTGGGCACATTCCCATATCTACATATCTATTTATAGCTCTCTGCCTGAGAACATATTCAGTTATGGTTTATACCTATCTTCTGGCCTTAAGGCCTTTTCTATTTATTCCGGCTTCTCCCAAGCCTCTCATCAACTCTTTCCTGAGTGGTTTTCCTTCATCTACCAATCCTGTCAATTTTGACTCAATTTAATCAAATACCATCATCTAAAAATTCAATATATGCAAATCAATACATTGGGTACACCTGTTGCGATATCCTCATACTTATACCTGCTAGAGAGCGCATGTTTCATCCTGTAAATACAATCAGCCTTCAATTGCTTACTCATCTTACTTGTAGCAGTCGATGTTGCAAAGTTCATTATACAATAGCCCAACCCGGCTATTAAGTCCCTGTTCTTCTGTAAAATCTCCTCAACTGCCTACTTAGTCTCAGTTTGTTCACCTCATAGTCAATTTTGTAGCTTCGGCTTCATTTCTCATTATTCTGCGCTCCCCTAGTTGAAGCGTCCATAACCTTGTAATACTTCATTTCGACTTCTGAAATAATTCTATTTAATGTCTAGCAAAAGTTATGAGTCAAAGGACCTACTTACTCTGGTTGCACAGAATCCTCACAACACTCATATTTCTTACTATCACCTCTAATCTCTAGACCTATTTTTAAAACACAGTTCTGTCTTTCTCCTGTGAATAGATTCTACTACTCTAACTAGGTCTATAGGATTCTTCAGAAGTATTCATCCTGGTCACGGCACCAATTAATCTATATATGTCACCGCTGGACTGGGTGTTTTAAAGACTGGTCCAAGAAGGCACCAATTAATCTAATATGTGTGACCGTGTTGGTGAACTCCCAGGACTGGTCACGATACCAATTAATCTAATATGTCGCAGTGTTAGTTTATGAAGTGAGGACTGGTCACGACATCAATTAATCTAATATGTGACAGTGTCCATTAGTGATATTATGTGACCTTGTGCCCTGTATATGTCCTAGGACTGGTCACAACATAAATTAATAATATATGACAGTGCTATCTCTTCTTATTATAGTAAACTAGGTGACTGGGGCAGGCCTAGTTGTCTACCTTCTATTTGTCAATTTGATCCATTGACCCATCTTCCAAGTAAGAGTATATCTTAGTACTGGCCCTCACCGCCAGAGTTATCAATTCCTGGATGATATTCTCTCAAAATTTCCAACCTGAACTCGTTCCATCCCTTCTTATGATGTTACTTAAGTGACAAATTTCGTATAGCAGTTATCCCCTTATGTCTGTTGTTTTGTTACTCAAGCACTCAACAACCCTTTAGAGAGTTAACCCAACTTGAGAAGTGTTCCATCAAAACAAGTGATTTATTTACATCAAAAAAAATTCCATCATAACAGGATGCATTGGGTACAATTTCCAGGTACAAACATTTCCTAACTGCCTCTTGTATGTCCCATTTCCTTCTGGGCACATTCCCATATCTACATATCTATTTATAGCTCTCTGCCTGAGAACATATTCAGTTATGGTTTATACCTATCTTCTGGCCTTAAGGCCTTTCTATTTATTCCGGCTTCTCCCAAGCCTCTCATCAACTCTTTCCTGAGTTGTTTTCCTTCATCTACCAATCCTGTCAATTTTGACTCAATTTAATCAAATACCATCATCTAAAAATTCAATATATGCAAATCAATACATTGGGTACACCTGTTGCGATATCCTCATACTTATACCTGCTAGAGAGCGCATGTTTCATCCTGTAAATACAATCAGCCTTCAATTGCTTACTCATCTTACTTGTAGCAGTCGATGTTGCAAAGTTCATTATACAATAGCCCAACCCGGCTATTAAGTCCCTGTTCTTCTGTAAAATCTCCTCAACTGCCTACTTAGTCTCAGTTTGTTCACCTCATAGTCAATTTTGTAGCTTCAGCTTCATTTCTCATTATTCTGCGCTCCCCTAGTTGAAGCGTCCATAACCTTGTAATACTTCATTTCGACTTCTGAAATAATTCTATTTAATGTCTAGCAAAAGTTATGAGTCAAAGGACCTACTTACTCTGGTTGCACAGAATCCTCACAACACTCATATTTCTTACTATCACCTCTAATCTCTAGACCTATTTTTAAAACACAGTTCTGTCTTTCTCCTGTGAATAGATTCTACTACTCTAACTATGTCTATAGGATTCTTCAGAAGTATTCATTCTGTTTCTCACAGAAATTAAACTTGAGCCTGGCAGAACAGACATTCCTGCCACTCTACGTCCTTAACTAGGACCGCTCCTCCAAAAATGCGACCGCTCGACAGCGCGTCTAAATGCGTTCTCCTCTATAAAATAGTATTCATTCTGTTTCCCACAGAAATTGAACTTGAGCCTGGCAGAATACACATTCCTGCCACTCTACGTCCTTAACTAGGACCGCTCCTCCAAAAATGCGACCGCTCGACAGCGCGTCTAAATGCGTTCTCCTCTATAAAATAGTATTCATTCTGTTTCCCACAGAAATTGAACTTGAGCCTGGCAGAATACACATTCCTGCCACTCTACGTCCTTAACTAGGACCGCTCCTCCAAAAATGCGACCGCTCGACAGCGCGTCTAAATGCGTTCTCCTCTAAAAAATCATTATCAGCTCATCTGTCCTTGTTTACTGTAAATTCATTGGTTCCTCCTATTCTTCGCTCAGCTGAAATATTTTCACGCTTATCCGCTGTGTAAACAACTCAGTGAAGTGTCATCCGTTGTCCTGGTAAACTTTTCACGTGCATATTTTTTCCCTCTCAACTCACTTAATCATATAAGGGAGGTAATTACCCATTGTCTCCCTTTGCATATTTGACTTAAGCTTATATTGTCTTCTCTAAAGCTTGCTATACAATTCTTATATGTACATTTTCTAAACCATAATTACCAACTCACCAAATCTACTTATGTGTAATTAAGCACTTTCCTCCCCTGACTTTAATCATTAGAGTCTTCTCCCTTTGATCAAAGCATGATTTCACTCATCTTATTTCCCTTTTAGCAAGACAAATAGTCTTTATTCAAATCTATTCTTATTTCTTAAACCATTTTTTCATACCTTCCCTCTTAACCAAAACCAAATCACCGCTTATAATTCCTGCTTGAGCATTTTACAATGCTCCTAGCAAAGCGAACGGTGACACAAGTGGGAACAGTGATCAGGACCTAGACACGCCACGGGGCAAACTTAGGCCTGACACTGAAAAGAAAAATAAATTTAATAAAGTGGACAAAGTGGAATGGGAGCCCCCTTTTCACGGACAGTCTTCACTTGGATGTTTTACAATGGCCACTATGCAGCGAGTACAAAGAGATGTCTTACCCCGGAATAGGCCGAAAATCCCTCAATCGGACTTATGTGAACTGGAGGAAGATAAAAGAGAGAGGAGATCTCTCACAAAGAATTTTAAGTGGGGAGAGAGCCCCAAGAAAAAAATTGGTAGCGGTCGTTTTGTGAATGATGATTCTGGGAAGAAAAATCATCACTACAGTGCTTCTAGTGGAAGAGACCATACCGGTACATGGACAAATAGGTCAACAATATTAAAGGTCCATATGTAGCCTGTTAAGAACGTGGACTGATGAAAAGGCAGAGGAAAATATTACATCATCATACCAATATGTGAATGAGCTGACCACTCGTTTAAAAACTGGCTGGAAACTTGCCAATGAAAATTTGAGACAAGCCAGGAAAAAGCATGCTGCCTATTATAACAAGAAAACTAAAGACAGATTTGGCTGTGGGAGAGAAGGTACTGCTTCTTCTACCCGGTAGCCAGAATAAGTTGCAAATTGGATGGCAAGGTCCATATACCGTTCTAGAGAAGGTGTCTAGAACAAATTATAAGATAGATAAGAAGGGGAAAGAAAAAATCTATCATGTGAATCTCCTGAAGAAATATTTGGAAAGAGAAAATAAGGAAGAGACACATTTGCTGACCTTGTCTATTGCAATGGAGATGAAAAAAGAACCACTTTCATCATTTGAATATCCATTACACCCCTGTGAGACCGCTGCACAGGTGAAAATCAGTACACATTTAACGAAAAATCAGAAGGAGAGAGTGCAACAGGTTCTAGATGATCATACAGAGGTGCTAACGGACCGTCCGGGGCATACAAACTTATTAGAATATGATATGAAACTTATAGACCCAACACCAGTCTGTATGAAAGCCTATTCGATTCCGTTCGCTAAGGAGAAAGCTTTGAAGGAAGAGATAGACTATTTGTTGAAGGAAGGAATTATTTCACACAGTGAATATTCGTATAGTTCCAGTGTGGTTCTCTTGAGAAAACACTCTGGAGAACATAGACTATGTATAGATTACAGGAGACTGAATGCTATCACAGAAGGTCAGGTGGATCCATTGCCGGATACAAATCAGCTGTTTGCCAGGCTGAATAAAGCTAAATATTTCTCAAAGGTGGAACTGATCAAAGGCTACTATCAGATTCCAGTAAAGCCTGAGGTTAGACCTTATCTAGCTTTTAGTACCTCAGAGGGACACTATGAATTTAACAGATTGCCATTTGGATTGAAAAATGCGCCCAGTGTCTTCTCTAGAATGATGAGAAAATTGTTGGATCCCCTGAATAATCCATGCATCACAAACTTCATGGATGATATCCTCATAGCGACAGAAACATTTGAGGAACATATTAACTCTCTGAACATGTTGTTTGATCGACTTAGAGAAGCGAATTTGACAGCCCGACCAACCAAATGTTGCGTTGGATGTAAAGAATTAGAATTCTTGGGACACACAGTCCATCAGGGAAACATGACCCCTGACCCCAAGAACTTGGAGAAACTGAGAAAAGCCCCGAGGCCACAAACAAAGAAAGACGTGAGATCTTTTGTCTCATTATGTGGTTTCTATCAAATGTATATCAAAAACTTTAAGTGGCATATGCTAGTCGTAAGTTGAATACAGCTGAAAAAAAATTATTCAACTAATGAAAAAGAATGTCTCGCAGTGATATGGGCGATCAAGAAATTCAATATTTATCTGTATGGGAAGGCATTCAAGTTACAAACGGATCACAAACCCCTGGCTTTTCTAGCGCAAGCTAGGCATGAAAATTCCAGATTACTCCGCTGGTCTTTGCTTTTACAGCCATTCCAGTTCAGTATAGAATATATTTCTGGAAAAACGAACCTAGGTGCTGATTTACTAAGCCGCCATCCGTGCGATGAGAATTAAAGTAATCACCAGGCATAGATAGAAATTTATCTACGTGTATATAGAATTAGAGAGTGACATATGATGTCTGTTTTAAGTGGGGAGAATTGTGGTGAAAAATTCTAATACCCATATATAAATTAGATCATAACTGTAAAAGCATAAAGCAAATATATGAAAGAAAGGAGAATGGAGAAAGACCAGTGCTTTCCCAATAGAAATAGCGCTTCCGTTTTATAACGCCGTAATGGCTGAACTCAAAAGATATCCACTTTTCCTACTTCGTTCGTATAGGCCTAACGATACGCGATAGTAAATACTACACGCGAATCATAGTAGTTCTACAAATAGAACGTGTACTGTAATTTATAAACGACCTTGATACTAGAACTGACATAGTGCAAGTTCAAGCAAATGTTAGCCTAGAAAGACAGACGGACGAAGAAAGAGAGAGAGAGATGGGCTGAACGGCGCGATAATGCTACGCCGTCTCGCGAGTCAAAAGAAAAAAAGTGAACGCATAACACATTGCCCACGCGTGAGAGTGATTTTCAAATAAACAGGGATGAAAAAACTAAAGATTAGACAAAAGGTCCCGAATCAATCTTAGCTCTTATTGGGAAACATGACATTCTACTGTTTTACACCTGATTCCTGACTTTATACTGATAGTACAGTCTAAAAGAAGCGGACAGGTCGTAGTTTAAAAATAAACAACTAACATCGAAAAAAGACAGTATTTTTAAATAAGCCATTTAGCCCCATGATAATCATATATTCGGGTACCTGGAGACTTATGGACTGAGAATATGTACTTAATTAACTAAAATGTCCATTAGATAATCAGATATTGGTAATAAAACATATAGAGAACATAGATACTGTCAGGTTTGGTCATATCTGCTTGGGATGGAACTCACTGAATTTTGTTGAAACATAGTAGCGACAGGAAGTCTAAGATAGTACGAGGGAGGCCATTGGCTGAACTTTGAAGTTAAAAGAAATTTGATAGGGTGACCTATGAATAACAAATAAATGCCTAGAAACGGAGTAAAAGTGAATGAAAAATTGAATAACAGTGTACTCTTTTGAAAATATTCAAAACGATTGGCCAATATACTGGATATTGGCAGAAGAAATCTTAGAGGGGACGCCATATCGTTACACATTGTGAGAGATGAGAACAGGCAGTGTTATCTAAAACTAAATATATGATACAGCCTGGACATACAGCAGATCAAAACTGTACCAGTCATCTTTAGTGTGTTTTCCTTACGAATTGTGGTAAGCTAGACATTTTAATCTGTATTATATATGACAATTGAATGTGAAATGATAAATTATGTCGTTATTGTGTGGTTCAGTAGCAAACATGAGGCAAAGCCTAGATATTGCTCCACCATGTAAAAGATTGTCAGAGAGGAGTATAACTGCATATATATATATATTGGATTGCCATATAGTCACATAACACCTATCCTATTATATGGAAGGGATTAACGCTGGAATTGCAGAGGCGTTGTAACCATTAGGAGAGGAATACTGGTGTATATTGTCACATGAAAAGCTAGCAGTTGGCCTACAGCGCTGAACTTTATGTTTGTTTGTACTGTCATGTACTTCTGTGTAGAATAATATTATATATTAGTTATGAAGAAGGAGGCACAACCTTCTCATTTCAGGGCCCGTGGTATAGATGGTGATATTGCATCGTCCGGTCTGAGTACTGCGTGATCCAGAAAGCTGGCAGCAGACTCCCTGCACAAGATAGCGGCCATTATATAGCATACTATCAAACTGAGAAGCAAGCGAGCAGAGGATACAGGTTTCCTGCAGCTGCATTATGAGATAAGAGATTGTCAGCACGAAAAAGCTCACCCTTAAATAAACTAACCCTGAACTGAACCTTATTATAAAAACAAAAGGGACACAAAGATCTTTTGTATAAATTCTTGTACATAAACATTGTGCTTACATTTGATTGTGATACCTGATTCACTTTGTAGTAGGATCAGGATATCTATATATTGAGAAAGCTAATACATTGTATAAAAGTTAACACTTGACTTACTTAAGATAAATCTTTAGAGTGTTAGGTGTTTGTGATTGTCATAGTGTTGTAACGTGTTGTGGATATTAACTTAGGTGTTTATCTGTCTGTTGGTTGTTGTGAACTTACACTTCATCACTATCATACAATTCAAGAATAAGTCTGATTGAGGTCTAAATGTGGTAGCAAGCAAGGTCCTCTGTAACACACCAAACTTATTAGATACAGAGACCTTCACAGCTGATCTCATTCAGTACACTAAGTCCCATATAACTATATTTATATAATCCCAACTCACCACAATAAGTATGGTGTATATGTGTATAAGTATGGTGTATATGTGTATAAGTATGGTGTATATGTGTATAAGTATGGTGTATATGTGTATAAGTATGGTGTATATGTGTATAAGTATGGTGTATATGTGTATAAGTATGGTGTATATGTGTATAAGTATGGTGTATATGTGTATAAGTATGGTGTATATGTGTATAAGTATGGTGTATATGTGTATAAGTATGGTGTATATGTGTGAATAAATGACTACATGGCTTTCGTAGATTACATTTTTAACCATTCATTCATACAGTAATACAAAACAAAAACTCATTTTAAACTGAAAATTTTGATTTACATTGAATTGGTTCTAAATAAAGCGATCGCTTCTAACAGGCCCGGCCTCATCGCTGCTCTCAAATCGGATAAAATGTACTACGCCAATAATAAACAATTACTTTGAAGTGTTATTTAAATTTTTTTAAACGCCCCCCCCCCCGTTCCCCCCCCCCCCCGCCCTTTACATGGATCAAACGTGGATCTGCCTTGTCTTACGTCTCGTATGAGTCGGGACGTTTTTTACCGACTCTGACTCACCAAAAAACGACCAACTCCACAAATCCGATTCCACAGCTCTGTTTATAACACTTATCCAATATTTCAGCTGAATTTATAATAGTAATGTAATGCAGTAAATGATAACAGGGTTGAACTTGAAGAAACACCACTACAAGACGTAGAATCGTACAGATATCTTGGCAGAACATAGACAAAGTTGGAGGGACAGACAATGATATCAAAATAAGACTACAAAAACCAAGAGGAGCTTTCAATGCACTGTGAAATATATGGAGATAAGAGAAATCTGATCCAACACGAAAATAAGAATCTTCAACACAAATGTCAAGTTAGTACTATTATATGGCTCTGAAACATGGAGAACAACAAAGACAACAACCAAAAAGCTACAGGCTTTCATAAATGGGTTCTTGCTTAGAATAGAAGGATTAAAATGGTATGACAAGGTTACCAACATGGAATTGATGACAAGAACTAGACAAGTGCCAGTCGAACAAGAGTTGAGAAGAAGACGCTGGCGATGGATAGGACACACACTGAGGAAACCTGTTGATAACATTACAAGGCAGTCCTTGTTCTGGAATCCACAGGGAAAGAGAGGCAGAGGTAGACCAAGAAGCACATGAAGAAGAGAGCTGGAAACAGAGGTGAAAATGATGAGGAGAACGTGGAAAGAACTTGAGATGATGGCACGTGACAGGAGGACTTGGCATGTGTTTGTTGAAGGCCTATGCTCCTTTGGGAGTGGGGGGTTATGAATGAATTAATGTAAGTCGTCCATGAGGCTCTCCTATTTTGTGTGGCGTCACATTTTTGCAAACTCCTCCTCCCCCATCGTCACTAAATTTTAGACTTCCCCTTCACTGCGTGACGTCATATTGGATGACCCCCCAAAGCAAAACAGTGGTTGAACCGGATATTTTTTTAAAATAATTTTTTAAAAAAAGTTAATAATAAACCTTACAACCCAACCAACGTTTTTGTCACAATTACATACCACGTGATCAATTTGCATAACAAAAGTAATCGAAAAACGTCCGGTGCATAAAGTATTCGAGAGGACTTGTGGATTGTAAATTGTAGCAAAACATAGGAGTAATCAGCTGTTATTAAAAATAATAATCCAGAATACGCAACAAAAGTAGTAAGTATTCGATCGATACTTGCACACTACGATACATGTCCAGGAAACTCTTCTAAGGGCAGGAAGGGAAATAACTCCAAGTGAATATTCTGTGCTGAGCGTTCAGCGAACGTCAGTGTGATATTACCTTACAACTAGCCTGAACCTAACACCAACCCTGTTTCCAGCTTTGTTGACATTAATGACAAACACTGAAGCAGTTTGAAAAATTTAAAAAAAAAAATGAAAAATTTGGTTGAAATGAAGAACAGTGTGTTAGCTACAGCCTTAAAAAAGAATTAAGAGAACTCAGTAGCCTAATAAGTAAGGTGACCATATTTTCAAAACCCTAATCCGGGACAAAATAGTAGATTTGACCTATTTCAATGCAAAAAATCGGGACAAAAGGGTGAAGAAAAGGTCAAAAGTCGGGACATGTCCCGGAAAAATCAAGTTGATGTCAATTTAAAATAATATACATTTTATATAGGCCTATACATTTGAATAACATACATTTTACTGTAACAGTTTAACTACTTAAACTAATAAGAGAGAAAAACATCAATAATCTTTACTTAAGGCGAAGCTGAGTTACTGTACTTTTCAGATGAGTGGATTTTTATCGATAGGTCCTTCTTTGCAAGCAGCATCTTAAAAAACTCGACACATGTTTCCCCACAGTTCACTTTGGTTGTCAACTTAGCTTTCAAAGTGTCAACACCCAGCTGTGTTTTATCACTTGCCCATAAGCTGTTCATCAAAGAAAACACTCTTTCTGTGTAGCATTTGTTCAAGGTAGGCAACAACAAAAACTCTGCCAACTTCAAAATATTTGAAAATGTCACATTATTGTTTTTGAAGTGGGAAACCATTTCAATCCAATGTTGTGGTAGCAATGTTTTTATGGCACTCCATTCACTAATTTTCTGAGAAGTAACAAACTGCTTCATATAGACATATTCGTCATAAATTTCAGTTTCTGTAAAGTGGGCTGAAGGTAATGTTAGAATCACTAGTGATGATGATATCTCAATATCTGCCCAAATTGGTATTCTGTTCAGCGTTACCCAGCTGTAGGATTCTAGGTCTTGAAAATTTTTTGCAGCCCATTTATTCAAATAATTGAAAGTTGTTTCATAGAGCGAAGAAACGCTAGCATGAAACTTTTTCACATTCTCCTTTGGAAGTCCTTCCATTTCCAGCTTTTCAAGGATTAGCTTAACTCTTGATGGCAAGAAACAGTCTTCCAGTTTGGACTTCAAAATAGTTTTCAACCTGTTGATGCTGTCAATGACTTCAAACACAGTGACCGTCTGTCCCTCTATTTTTTTTTTCTGCACTGCTTCGTGGAATGGAGAGGCCTGACTGTGAACAAAAACAAGCCATGCCTCAGATAGAGGATTTTCAAAGAATGTCTGTATAAAAACTGGGCATCTGTCTTGAGATTGAAAATATGATTTTAGATTCAGGAACATCTGAAGAACCCTTTCAACAGAAGGCAGCAGAGCAAGCCACCTAGTCTGAGCATAACCTAAGATCATCTGGAAGTCTGTTTCCACAAACTGACAAAAATCCTTGAGTCTTTCAACTCGTACTGTGTATGATTTGAAGAGTAGATAAATTTTAGCAATAATCAGCTCGACATCAACAGGCAGTACATCTGCAGCTGTTCGAACAGTGTTGTGGAAAATATGACCTGCACACCAAACTCCTATAAGACCATGTCCAAGGTTTTCTTGTAGTTTTTTGAAAACATTGTTCTGTCCTTTCCTTTCAGCACCTCCAAAATTGGAATTTGTGTTGTCTGCGCATAATCCAACTACTTTCCTGTCTAAACCATTTTCAGTTATGCAGTCATTAAGAAAACTACTTACAATATCAGATGTTTCACCTGGCAATGACTTTAACTCTAATATTTTAATTTTCACTCCATTACTGTGATCAAAGTATCTGACAAGCAAAGGAAAAATCTTGAATTCTTTGTGGTTGGATGCATCTGTCAGTACAGAAATAAATGTAGACTTTTTCTAGGTCACATCTTAACTCATTTAGAATATGGGGTGCCAAGACATTTCGAATAATGGCTTCTGTTTTCGTACGTGCACATGAAAATTTTGGCTCTAAAATAACCTGAAGTAATTTTGATGTGTAATCCATAGACCTGAAAGTATGATTGTGTAGCACTGTATGGTATGCAAAGGCGCCTTCTATAGCAGCTAATTGCTCTTCTTGGTCACCAATTTTATCAGCTCTGAAGAAAGTGGTTAACGACGAGCTTGATGCAGCTGTAAGGACGGCTCTCTTATGTTTCTCACTGCTTATGTGGTTCTTAATATCACCACGTCCACTATGGCATATCGAAAACCCGGAGGCACATATATTGCATCATACATTGAAGTTTGATGTACTCTTTTTAATGAACGGATATTCCTTTTGTAAATCTTCATTGAAACTGCATTTACGCTTTGGTACCATTTTCTTACAACAATAACAAAATATGCACAAATGGTTCACCGTTTAAATTAATCAAACGTATAGGCTACCGTACGCAAAATCTTGGTACTTTACCACTACCTAAAATTTCAAATAACTGCGAATATCACATTGGAACTACAAAACTAATTCGCGGTCCTGACAACCTCTTGTGCTGTTTCGGCGCCAGTTCACTAATAATTAAAAATTCCCTCAAGTCAGCCACGGAATAATAATTTTTTTTTTAATCTGTGAGATTTATGCCAAATTGACAAATTCGTCCAAAACTGGGACAAATTAGCGTCCCGGATTGCATCGAAAAAAAGTCGGGACAAATTATCAAAAATGGTCGAAAACCGGGACTGTCCCGGAAAAACCGGGACGTATGGTCACCTTACTAATAAGGGTTATTGTTAGGTTTAGATAGTCTAAAGCCTGACCCTAATGTCGTTGTCCACTTATTAGGGTGACATAGGACACGCCTGACTGTTCTTCGTTTCAACCAAAAATGTCCAGCTTGAAGCAAGCGAAATCTGTTATGGTGTTTTTGACCAGCATGAACACCTCTAATCTGCTGACCTCTATTTGTAGCCTATATATTAACAAATAAAACGGTATTGAATAAGTTTTACAAATAATCGGTACACAGGAAACACGGGACGTTTCATAAGTAAATAAATAAGGGGGCTGCTGTAAAACTGGTAAGGAAACAAATATATATATATATATATATATATATATATATATATATATATATATATATATATATATATATATATATATATATATATATAGGGCCTATATATATATGAAGCGGTGTGGCAGCTTGTGTACCCTGATGACCCCCAGAGCTATGCCAGTGGGAGTTTTTACTCCTGGTAGGTTCAACCAAACAGGACTGGTCTGCGTGGGTAGGGGTCAGAAAAAAGCTGGTACCCTGGTCCTCCAGATTGGGGGTTTTAGCACAAGGCTGACACCCTTGTCTATGGAAAAAATTATACATGTTACAGAAATGGCAACAAATGGAAAAACTTTGATGCGAGATGGACATCCTGAGTCTCAGGCTCGAATGACTGTCAGTGGTGAAAGGAAGCCATTGGCATGAAAACAGATACCCCGACCGCTAACACAAAACTAGAATTGGAATGTCAGAACTATGAATGAGACAGGAAAGCTGAGACAGATCACAGCAGAGATGAGGAACTACAAATTGCATAGCCTGGGAATAAGTGAGAGCAGATGGACTGGGACAGGGAGAATAAAAACAGCTACAGGGGAAACAGTATTTTACTCTGGTAGAGAGGATGGTCAGCACAACGAAGGTATAGCCATTATCCTGAAGAAAGGAATGGAAAGGTCTTTACTGGAATAGTAACCCATTAACAACAGACTAATAAGAACACGAATGGGAGGGAGATTCACCAACACCGCAATTATACAATGCTATGCACCAACTGAGAAACACTCAGAAGAACAATAATAAGAGAAGGAAGAACGTTGGGCCTAAATAATGTGCAAGAGCTGAGAGGAGTGGCGTCACAACGAACAACCTGGAGAGCACTGGTTTCTGCCTTATGCGCCGTGTTTGGTGCTTAAAGAATTTATTATTATTATTATGCACCAACAAATGACAGTGATGAAGAGGTCAAGGACGAGTTCTACCAACAGCTACAAAAGGAAATGGAAACTGCACCTAGGTACAATCTTATTATAGTAATGGAAGACCTCAATGCGCATGTTGCAACACACAATACTTTAAACAGAAGACTAATGGGGAAATTTGGCAGTGGAACAGTAAATTCTTCTTCTTCTTCCTCGTTCGTCCTGAAAAGGACTTTTGTTGCGTTGTGTCTGTTTACGCCAGAGCTGTGATATCTGCACCTTTTGACCGACACATCCGACTTCAGCACTACATTTTTTGGAACCGGGTTTGCCTTCCCTCTTCGATCCCTACTGTCTCAGCCAGACTGCAGTGATGCAGCGTGTTTCCAGGACCACCACATGGAGGTGGAGTAGGGTCTTGGTCAGCTCTGGTTCGCTGACCCTGATGCAAGCAGTCAAGCTATGGGTCGCTGACTGCATTCTCTATTGCTGCATCTTTGGGTCCCGAACAGTAAATGAGAATGGGGACAAATTAATAAGCTTCTGCAATATTAACAACCTGGTCATTGGAGGAACACTTTTTCCACACAAAGAAGTGCACAAGTTAACATGGGAATCACCAAACGGACGAGACAGAAACCAGATAGATCACATAATGATCAATGGCAGATGGAGACATGCATTACAAGATGTGAAAGTAAGAAGAGGCACAGATGTGGGAAGTGATCATCACCTAGTAGTAGCAAGACTAAAGGTGAAACTCAGAGCTGCTCGACCAGTTGCAGTCAAACAGAAAAGATATAGCATCACGAAACTTAAGGATCCCCTCACCAGAAAAGCTTTCGTGGTTGATTTAAAGAGACTATATCAGACTGCCAAAAGCTAGGAAAGAACAGTGACCAATGATGTCAACCAGAAATTCAACACCATCTCAACAATATACAAGGAAAGCAGCGAGTCATGCTTGGGATTCCAGGAAAGAAAGAGACAAGATTGGATGACACCAGAAATGTTAAACACCATAGCGAAGAGGAAGGAAGTGAAAAGAAAGAAAACAAGCTAAGTCTCCCAGTTTAAAGGAAATATATAGTGAACAGTACAGTCAGCTGGACAAAGAAGTAAAACATCAAACCCGTGCCAACAAAAGTACATTTCTGGATGACCTTGCAAGACAGGCAGAAGAGGCAGCACTGAGAAATGAACAAAGCACAGTTTATAAAATAACTAAAACTATCAGTGGAAAATGAGATGCAAACAATATAATGTTAGTAAGAGACAAGTAAGGAAATCTCATCACCACAGCACAGGGGCAGGAAACAAGATGGGCAGAGCACTTCAGAGAAACACTGAATAAGGAACCACCAGAGACTCAGCTGAATGTTCCTGAGGCTGAAAGTCTCTTAACGTTGACCACAACAGCTTTTCTGGTGAGCGGATCCTTTCCATTCCTTTCTTCAGGATAATGGCTACACCTTCGTTGTGCTGACCATCCTCTCTACCAGAATAAAGTACTGTTTCCCCTGTAGCTGTTTTTATTCTCCCCATCCCTGTCAATCTGCTCTCGCTTATTCCCAGGATATGTAATTTGTAGTTCCTCATCTCTGCTGGGATTTGTCTCAGCTTTCCTGCCTCATTCATAGTTCTGATGTTCCAAAAACCAATTCTTGTTTCGTGTTTTGCGGTCAGGGCATCCGTTTTCATGCCAATGGCTTCCTTTCGGCTTTCACCACTGTCAGTCATACGAGCCTGAGACTCCGGATATCTGTCCCACATCAAAGTTTTTTCATCTGTTGCCGTTTCCGTAACGATTCCTGTGTACCATTTATTTGTAAAACTGGTTCAATACCGTTTTATTTGTTAATATGTATATTTATTTCCTTACCAGTTTTACAGGTACTCTGAACACTCTGTTATGTTCCTGAGGATGAATATATGATCTGCACATTATCTGTTTCTTCTGAATCCTGTTTGTTTCTTCCTCAGTTTATGGTCAAGTGCTCTTGAAATTCTTTGAATAATTATTCTGCCCAGTATTTTGCTGGGAACTGATAGGAGAGTAATTCCTCTATAGTTGCTGCAGTCAGTGAGGTCACCTTCCTTTGGCAATTTGACAATTATTCCTTTGTTCCACAACACTGGTGTTGTCTCTGAAAGATTTGTGCAGATAGAAGATCTAATAGCTGTGCCACTAATGCAGAATCATATATAGATCAGTGACTTATATTCTCAGTCTATTCATGCATTCACCCTGTTTCTTGCACTAACTAAACATATACCCTACAGCTAACCTTAACCTAATTCCAACACTGTTTTGAGCTTCATCAAACAGCTGGTCATAACCTAACCCCAACCGTGTTTCAATTATCAGACAGCTAGCCTTAACTTAACCCCAACCCTGTTTTGAGCTTCATCAAACAGCTAGTCTTAACTTAATCCCAACCCTGTTGTGAGCTTTTTCAAAAACAGCAATGTCTGATCCACATCTTGGCCATACGTGGAAAAAAACCACAAACCACAAAAATCACTGCCATTGTATTCTTTTTCTGTTATAAAGCATCTTGCCCAGCAAGGCGGCCTCCTTTATGCTGTTCCCTACTTCATCTGAGAATTGCAGTGCTGACATTTATTCTTCTCTGATCCAGCTCATCAAACAAAACAAAAAATAGTATTATGTTATCTTGTAATTAAAATCATCACATGACATGAGCAGCAATAAAATTTTAATTATTTATCTGTCTAACAGGATATTTATACCAACTCAACTATCAGAGATAAAGTCACTATTGAAAACACAGTTGAGGAGGATCATCACATGTGAGATGAGAATATCTGTCAATGGCCATAACAGACAGAAAATGTAAAGAAATTAAGAAGTTTGTTAGAACAATACAATGGAGCACCTACACAGAGACTGTAGAATCATAGAATAATAGACAGATTCTCCCATGCTGCCCAACTAACTCACTGTCGATATGTTGACCTGCATAAATAGCTGTTAATGCTAACCCTAATCTTGTTTCCACCCTTATCAACAAAATTATTGATAACACAAAAATGGTAGATCACACAACATCAATGGTGTGCCCTTAGAATTAAGACCTATGTGCAACGCATAAGGAAACATAAATGCACACGACAAAGCACTCACATGTAACAGTGCTGTATCCCATGTGTCTAGTGTCCTCTGATTCTTCAACAAAAATATATTTGCTCATCACTCCTACCAGCATGCCAGCAACATATCAATAACCAATTGAAAGATGTTGCTGAACGTCAAAATGTCTGTCTACTGTTCTGTGAATCAGCCCATTGAGACATAAAATAAAATGGTATGGACAACCATCAGAATGAAGCCAAGTCATTTCCAAGCACATGCTTTCAAAAGCTGATGGTGTAACTACAGGACCAAATGTCACCCAAGAGAAAGGTAAGATATACAGTGGTAAAGAAATCCTGAACAAACATGGTGTCTTCTTCTTCTTCCTCGTTCGTCCTGAAAAGGACGTTGGTTGCGTTGTGTCTGTTTACAGCGGAGCTGTGATATCTGCGCCTTTCGGCCGGCACATCCAACTTCAGCACGGCATTTTTTAGGACCGGGTTTGAACTTCCCTCTTCGATTCCTACTCTCTTAGCCAGACTGCAGTGATGCAGCCTGTTTCCAGGACCACCACGTGGAGGTGGAGTAGGGTCTTGGTCAGCTGTGGTTTGCTGACCCTGGCGCAAACAATCAAGCTATGGAAGAAATGCACGCTGTTCTGTTCATCCTTTTCAAGTATTCCTTTCACTTGTGTCTGGATGTATACTGGTAGTCCAGGCTCCTCTCTTCAAGGGGTTTGTTCTGGCACAGACTTTAGGGGGCTGTCAACTTCAGGCAAGTGTTGCAAGTGGTGTGTTGCAAGGCGTGGTTTGGTTAGCTCTGAACAATGTTCCATGTGATATTAATAAAACAGTTATAAATGTCTGGCCATTGTTTTATCTTCTTGATATTCTTGAGTGATCGTGTATCGTGCCTTCTATGTAAGATTACGCGAATGCAGGGGTGGAAGATTCTGAACAATAATTGAACCTTGGAATACGATTGACGTGATAAGTCGGTTCCATTGAGTCCACAAATATTTAATACAGTTTATACGTCAAGACGATTCATGCATGTTGATCACAAAGGTACATATTATAACTTGAAAATATATGGCATAGATATGTAGATATCCTATCAGTCCTTGTCCAATAATCAAATTACTGTATGCAGATTGTCATAGCTGTATGCACGCGCGGTTGGGGTTTTCCAACGGCCGACAGTGAGTCTATGAGTCTGGTAAAATCAAATACTATGGACTGTAATTCATCCTTCCTTAATTTTCACTTTCGTACTGACCTTTAATCATTTCAAATCTTCGTAATAGCAATGGACTGACCCATGTCCGTACTTGCATAAAATATATCTGTATGGCAATACCATGCCCAACATTGGAAGGAGAGTCAGACGCGTCTTAACAGCTTGACGGTCAATGTGAAAAGGGTAGCGTTTCTTAGTTACCGACTGTGTCCTAAACAACGCTATACACGTCATAATCGATCGTGTATGAAGCGTTCAGTAATTGAAACATCTATCGCAATATATTAAATGTCTTAACCTTTACAATTGCACGTCTGGTAACCTTTAGCAGACGGCGTTAATATCATATACCGTAACAGCAAGTCTAAGGTTTGTCTACGAAGTCGTTTGGCCTGGTGCATAAAAATATTTCATTTTGAGTAGTCGGCAAATAATTCCAGAGGTCAGCAAGTAAACATTAATTGTTATTTGCAATAAACTGTAATACAACTGTATTGTAACTTTTATGTAGACGACATCTAGAATATTCCTGACTAAAGCAGGTACAAAGCTCATATATTTTAGTCAAATTTGTGGCTTTTGTCTCCTGTTAGATATTAACTGCAATAAAAAAAAAAATTAATGATTGAGAATAATAGCAAGCATCATTTTGGTGGAGGAGTTCTGTGCTTGCTTGCTTTACTGGGAAGATGAACTATTGTGAAGGAACAACACAAATAAAACAGGAACTAGATTATGAGGTATGAATATTTTAAAATATTATATATTCAGATCAGCTGCCATCTCCTGCATCAGTGGTTGACTGCATTTGATTCCCAATGTTTGCTGTCTCTTACTTTGATAGTACACTTATAAAGCCTCTTTTTTGTATATCTTTTGATATTATCTTCTCACTTATTGCCTTGTTTTCTTCTGTTATGGTTTTTATCAGATTGCTATATCTACTTGTATGTTGCACATATTTTATCTGTCTAATGTTGTTGTTGTCATTCATTAAATTTCTTTTCAGTCCCAGCTTTTTTATTTCTATGAAATGTGCCTCACTCTTCTGTATACCCACATTTGAAGGGACTCAGTTCTGTTTTCGAACTGCTTGTTTATTGTCCATGTTTATGCACCATACAGTAATGTGGAATACACAAAAATAATGAATCCCTTTTTTGTTATTGTCACAGAACAGTTTCATGACTGTGAATGATGATAGTGATTGGAGTAAGGGTCGCTGATGTTGTCATCACTTCATTAAGTGTAACTCAGGGATTGAGTTCATGTCTGACTTTATGTGAGCATTGTGGGACTTGTGCGTGCGCTAGGAGGAAAGCGTGTGTAATGAACACAAGTCTAGTGTGACTGGGATAGTCTGTGATTAGTAGCCGAGTGGTAAAGCTGGTATTTTGTGACTGTGGCAATCCATAGCTGTGATTAGTATAATTATGACGTGATAGGTCCTATCTAGTTATTTCTTAATGGCGATGATTTTCTCGCCTGGAGGCGTTCCCGTTGTAACCATAAAGATATGTTCATGGAGAACATTATAAGGCGACACATTTCCCACCTTGGAGCTACTGTGAAGTAAGGCAAAGCATATTTCCTGCCTTGTAGAGATGTTAGGATAAGCACAGGTAAAGTTTATTGTCCCGCCTGAAAGAGATGCTGAGAGAATCTAAATGGCGATGTTTCATGCCGCCAAACACTGGTAATAAGTGATATATGATTATTAGTGCGATGGTGTTTTTCCACACATTGAGACGCTTGGTGGATTATTGAGTGTTAGGGTGTATCCTCACATAAAGATGTGTGTGTACTGTCAGTGTGTGTCTGTAAAGCTAGTGCAGGAATACTGTTGTTTGTTATTTCCTACAGGCAATGTTAGCCTCAGTATCATGTTGGTGTGCTAGTGAAAATAAATGGTATTCATGAATTGTAGAGTCATGTCAATAAATGTAAAGGAACTGTAAGCGGTGACACTCATGTTACTTCATACCCCTAGTGTTGTTGGTCATCTACACACGCCACACCACATCATCATATATTGTATCTTTACATCTGGGGTGCATCATATTGTTCTGTCACACCTGGAGACTTATAATATAGTTCTTTCACAGTTATTTATTGTTTGGATGTTAGTATATGTCTCATGTTGTTGAAGTAGCTTTGGTCAGTCCTGTTGTCTTCTTAAACTACATCTGCATAACTGGAGTTAGTTGATATTCCACTGATATTTAGTACCAGCATCACTTTTAACTGTTTTGAAAATTGTTTGTGTAAATATGAAATAGATAGACAAGGGGACTGTACACTTTCTTGTTTCACTCCAGTTGTTCTATCAATGCATTGTAAGTAGGCTAACTCTTGAAAGATTTCATTACATAAGTTTTTTCCCAGAATAGGTTATGGAATAATATTACGTAGTTTTTTTCATCTTGGCATTTCTAGTTTATTATGATCATCATCATCAGTTGCCATCTCCACAACGGAGGTTGGCTGTAATGGATCTCCAACGTCTTCTGTCTCTTGTCTTGGTGGTACACTCTGATAGACTCTTTCCCGTCCATCTCTTGATGTTATCTTCCCACTTATAGCGCTGTCTTCCCCTTGCACGTTTACCTTCAACTCTCCCTTCTGTTATGGTCTTCTGCAAGGTGTTATGCCTTTTTATGTGGCCAAAGTATTTTAGCTGCCGAACTTTGACCTCTCTCTATTTTCTCTTTTCATACCTAGATTTTCTAGGACCTCCTTATTTGTTTTCATCTCTTTCCATGAGATACGCCCCATTCTTCTATATATCCACATTTCAAGAGCCTCAATTCTTTCTTCCAAATGCTTATTCATCGTCCATGTTTCTGCACCATACAGAAATGCAGAATATATATAACACTTTATGATTCTCAGTTTTAATTTATGAGATAACTGTTTGGATGTCAGTATATGTTTCATGTTGTTGAATGTAGCTTTGGCCATTCTTATTCTCTTCTTGATTTCTGTTTCACATCTGCCATCTTCTGTTATTATATGACCAAGATATACGTAGCTCTTGACTTGTTCCAGGATTTTCCCATTTACGCTTATCTTTAATGTGGGTTTATCGTCTGTTTTGCTAATTATCATAGTTTTAGTTTTCTCAATATTAATGTCGAGTCCATATTCATGACTTATACTGTTCACTTGCTTCACTAGTTCTTGTAACTCCTGTTCGCTTTCAGCTAACAACACGGTATCATCTGCATATCTAAGGTTGTTTATTGATCTTCCACTGATGTTCAGTCCTGGTATTTCCTGTATCTGTTTGAAAATTTTTTCGGTGTATAAATTAAATAGGCAGGGGGACAGCACACAACCTTGTCTGACACCTCTTTTTATGTCTATGTATGGTGAATAATTCCTTCCCGATCTTACTGTTATTATGATAGACGTTGACAAAAACCTTCTTGTACAGTGTTGTGTAATGGCTATCAAGGAGTGTTATATGTGTGTTGCTGCTGAGTTTAGGCTTGGTGAATATGTCTTCAATCGTGCTGATATTTAAGTGAATGTCGTAGGCTGGGTAAACGAATGGTTAGCATCATACTTTTAGTCTGAACACAGCCACACACTATCTTTAGCTCGTACAACAGTGTTAATGTAATCAATGAGTTGGTAAAGACTGGTCCACATCCAAATTTATTGACAGTAGCTCCAACAATAATTCAGCATAATAATATCATGTAGATTGCATTCAAAGACATTCATTAAGGTCCAATGTCTGTCCATCGTAGTAAACAACATAGGAGGCATACAGTTCATAGAATCTCAATTCTGGCCATAAAAAGACTAGCCATCAGGTTCGGATACGACGTGAATGAAGTATGGCTGCAAAAATGTATATGCTGACGATCGAATACAATTACCTCAAAAATACAGTCAATACTTCAATGGTGAAGCTGTAACTCTTGACGGCCCATAAATAACATCTTAGTAAATCGTAGTGACCATTCTTATTAAAAGCCACTGGAAGAATATCGAATAAAGTTCGGGAGCATAAAAATGGCACGTCTTGCCAGGTCGATCGACGTTGAAAAAAGGCACAGGAAACTGACCGTTTAGCTGCGCATGAGCAGACGATACATTCGTCACATAATATACGAGGTCTGTCCAAAAAGAAACCGAACTTCTTAAATAGGGCGCCAACAAGCCAACACAGCAGACTCGCGATAGTGGTGGTGTGTAGCGGTGACTTTGAGCTTTAGACTCCCACTTGCTTGATCACGCCACGTGAATCAGTCATCGAGTACATGCAGTAGAGTGAAGTTGTCTCCCGTGTCTTTTGCGATTTTTACGGATTGAAATATGAAGGATCTTGAAGAGCAACGTGTTTCCGTGAAATTCTGTGTGAAGTTGGCAAAAACTTTTACCGAGACTTTTCAGATGTTGCAGCAAGCTTATGGAGAGGATTGTTTAAGCCGCACAGTGTTACGAAAGGTACCAACGTTTCAAATCGGGCAGAACGTCCATCAAAGACGACCCCAAAACTGGACGGCCTTCCACGTCAACGGACAATGATCACGTTCAGAAAGTGCGTGCTTTGATTCATGAAAATCGTCGCCTAACTGTCCATGAAGTTGCTGAAGAAATTGGCAGTTTTACTTGAATGTCCTGAATCGTTTGAGAGAGGCAGTGTGACGAAAGAGGCCTGAAGAGTGGAGAAACAAGACCTGGATGCTGTACCATGACAATGCACCTGCTCACTCGTCGCTCCTTATCTTTCTCGTGTTCCCAAGTCGGACTTCACCACATGCTTCTGCAGCAGCTGTCTTTATGATGTCCTTGAATTTAAGCCAGAGGGTTTCCAAGTCATCAGGTTGTTCTTCTGTGTTTCTCACCGCTGTAGCAATAAGCCCCTGATATCTGGTCTTAATTTCTGGCTCTCTCAGCTTGTAGGTCTTAATGCTCATTTCTCCTGTTTGTTTACTTGGTTTCTTGCATGATGTTGGGCAGTTCAGTTGTTCTTTTGATTGTAAGAAGGTAGTGATCACTTCCAATCTCTGGCCCCCTCCAGACTCTAGCATCTCTGACATATTTAAATGAGCTCCTCCTAACAGTGGCATAGTCGATCACTGACTTCTCATTCTTTGTTGGTTCACATCTAGTGTATGCATGTATGCGCTTATGGGGGAACTTTGTGTTTGTAATGATCAGATTCTGCTCACTGCAGAATCTAAGGAGTCGCTTTCCATTGTCATTGAGAGTATCTTCTCCATATCTTCCGATAACTCCACCCCATCTAGCATGGTCATTTCCATCTCTGGCATTGAAATCTCCGAGCATGATAATTTCATCTAGGCAGTCATCCACTGTCCTTTGAAGCAGCTCGAAAAATTCCTCCTTGACCTCTGCTCTCTCATCCTCATTTGGCCCATACACTATGACCAGGTTGACTATGGTTTCTCCTTCTTTTAGTTTTACAACCATAATGCGCTCCAAGACAAAGTTCCATCCCTTGATACTATCTTTCTGGTTTTTGGCCACAATACAACCCACGCCAGCTTTAGCTCTTTCAGACGTGGGTACACCACTGTAGAGCAGCGTGTTGCCATCGAGATCCATGACTCCTTGTCCCTTTTTCTTTGTTTCCGTTATAGACAGGATTTCTAATTTTGCTTTCCTCATCTCTTCCACCAGCTCCTCTTCTTTCCCATTTATACTTCTTGTGTTCCATGTTCCATAAGCCGTAGTCCGTTCCAGTTCGTCGCTTTTAGAATCAGTCCGGTTTTCTCTCTTGTAGTTTGTGTAATCGTGTTTTAAAGCAAACAGATGATTGGCCTGTTGTGCCTTTGCATGGTGGAGGGGCTGCCTCCTTGTGGCCTCCATGCAGGCCGCCCTCCTCCTTTTTCAGCCGGGCTTGGGACCGGCCAAGGCGGAGTTCAGTTTGGCATCATTACATATAAAGAAGTCTATAACAGAATTGATAAATAGTACTGGAGACAGGAAGTTGTGGAAAGATGTGATCTCCAACACCACTAGGCATGGTACTTGAAGAACTTTTGTCTTTTTACTAGTTTTGTCTGTATTTTTCATCAGAATGAAGTAAATGTTGAAAATGATGGCCCTGATCCAGCTGTGCACATTAAAGAGGAACAAGACTGTGAGGTAAATGTATTATTATTTTGTAAAGGTTCATGTTAACACACGCATGCATGCACAGACATGCACGCACACATACAAAAATATAATGGAGCTGAATGAAAGTGAAAAGTGTTTATTAATCTGTTTATCACGTGACAATTTGATCTTCGTAAACAATGAAAGCATTTTCAAGTTTATACTTTGAATTGACGTATATCATAAACCTTAACCTTGCCTGACGTATGCTATCCATTCAGGGTCTTTTCGTAGCAATATAACATTTTGAAAGTTTGTTTCAAATTCTCTCCACTACATGTTTTTGGATCTCTCATTATGTCTTTTGCCCTGGGTATTCCAGAATAAGGACTGATGATAGGAAACTCTATACAGAGCGATACAACAGGAGGCAATCTGATCATCAGAAGAGATCCCCCCCCCTCGAACAAGTGTTTCGGCCCTATACTCCTTTACACTCTAAGAGGGGACGGGCCCACTTGGGTCATGATTCCCAAGTGTCTCAGCCTCCTGTTGTCTTGTATCAAAAATGAACTCATTTCACTTTGGTTGCAACTTTAAAATCCACAACACCGCCAGCCGTGGAGGCAACTGTGAAAGTAACCAAAGAGAAGACAAATTATTCCGTTCGTTCCACCGCACACCACGACTAGGGACAGACACTGACACACCTGCATGAAGCCGACGAGGCTAGCCACTGCGCGCTAGCAACTGTAATTCTGTGCCCAACACCTCTTATAATATACGCAGCGTGTTGCCTGTCAGTCACAGCTCTTTCACCAACACACAGAAAAACTCAACGTATTGTGGACTTAGACAAATTCCTGATGTTTTCTGTACTGCAGAGTTTACTGTCCCGAGTTCCATAGCCCATTGCGGTTGTTCCACAGCCAGCATGATGCCTTTTCCGCAGTTTCACTAAGCCTCTTCAGTGCCCTTGTTCTCGACTGTCCCCTCAGCCCCAACAGTTTCAATAAATCATACACTGATGCAGCCACGAGCCCTCTTGCACCCACCTCAACAGCCATGACCCTTGCAATGAACCCATCCTCATGTTTCCACTTTTTCTTGTCTTGTTCTTTCCATGATCTTCATATTTTCTCATACTATTTTAATCCTTCTATTCTGCACAAGTATGTAATGTCTTGGTTGCCATTTTTATTACTGTGTATGTTCTAGGGCCATACAATGGTAATGATGTAATATATCAATTGCAACGTCTTATTTTTTTGTTGGACTTAATTTTTTAATACCTTTCTTGATTTCTTATTTGGTTTTTTAACAATTAACTTGTAACACCTTTTCTGCTGACTGGATCTCAATGAGACCTTATGAAGGTAGTCTATTCAAAGTTCCTCAAAAGGTTTCGTGAGCACTTAAATGACATTTATCATGGCAAACCTACACTGGTGGCTCTTCATTTTAATAGGCCTGATCATTCAAGTAATTCTGATATATATGTTACTGCCCTCCTTTCTTGCGTTGGTGATGACCGAACTCGCTTTTCCTTGGAGGATCGTCTCATTTTTCAAATGGGGTGTCTATCTCCCAAGGGTCTTAATGTTCTGCATCATTTTGCATAAATTCTGGTGGCTTTTCTCTCTTTTTCATACTTCTTTATTTCTTCCATCATTGTTTTTCCGATCTATCTTTTTATGTTTTTGTTTTGTTTTGTTTTGTATCCTTTTGTGTCTTTCTATCTTATACGTCACTTCCTTAGTCACTTTTGGACAAGCCATCCTCAGTGTTTTATTCCAAGGATTTAGTTAAGTGACTTTGTATTTGTTTTACTTGTAGTAGTTTTGTTCATTCTTTTTTTCATTTCATTGATTATTGACTTTCTTGTTTCGATATTTCTTTCTTTCTGGTGTTACAATTTTCTTGCATTATTATTGTTCTTTTTTCGCTCATCACCGTTGTTGTTTACATTTTCATCTGCTTGTATCGCTCATTTGGTATATGTTTCTCATCATCGTATGTTTTTGTAGTACCTATATGTAATTCTTGTCCTTGTCACCTGTTTGTAACTGTGGCTGACGAAGGGTAAAACCCGAAACGTCCTGTGTTTCCTGTGTACCGTTAACTTGTAAAACTGATTTCATACCATTTTATTTTTTAATTTATATATTTGTTTCCTTCATATTTGACTGCAGCCTCCACTGCCTCTGTTGCCAGCTTCTCAGTATATCTCCCCTGATACTTCTTTGTTTGCTTCTATGTATAGTGTTAAGGGTCTTTTTGCACACCACAGAGGTCGGTATCTTTGTAGACCATGTGCTGCATGAAAAGACATGATTGCGATGGAATTGTATGCTTGGTTGCGAGAATGACGTGAGCATGTTTTGAAAAGCAACATAAACAGTGTGTTCCAAGTGTCAACAGATCGTCTGTGTGTGGAATCTTGAAGTATGTCCTGATGGACTTATGTTATTCAGTAAATAAATTATAAATCAATAGATGAGTGGAACTGTGTCTCAAAGAATGTTATCAAATACTAGTGAACAGAAGATAAATCTGCCATCAATGGTACATATACCTTGTAGCGGTATGGCAGCTTGTGTACCCTGACAATCCCCAGAGCTATGCCAGTGGGAGATTTACTCCTGGTAGGTTCAACCAAGCTGGACTGGTCTGCATGGGTAGGGGTCAGACAAAAGCTGGTACTCTGGTCCTCCAGGTTGGGGGTTTTATCACAGGGCCGACACCCCTGCCTATGTAAAAAATCGCACATGTTATGGAAACAACAATAAATGGAAAAACTTTGCTGCTCAGGCTCGTATGACTGACAGTGGTGAAAGCCAAAAGGAAGCCACTGGCATGAAAACGGATGCCCCGACCGCAAAACACGAAACCAGAATTGGTTTTTGGAACGTCAGAACTATGAATGAGGCAGGAAAGCTGAGACAAATCACAGCAGAGATGAGGAACTACAAAATACATATCCTGGGAATAAGCGAGAGCAGATGGACAGGTAAGGGGAGAATAAAAACAGCTACAGGGGAAACAGTACTTTATTCTGGCAGAGAGGATGGTCAGCACAACGAAGGTGTAGCCATTATCCTGAAGAAAGGAATGGAAAGGTCTTTACTGGAATGGAAACCCATCAACAACAGACTGATAAGAGCAAGACTGAGAGGGAGGTTCACCAACACCACAATTATACAATGCTATGCACCAACAAATGACAGCGATGAAGAGATCGACGAGTTCTATCATCAGGTACAAAAGGAAATGGAAACTACACCCAGGTACAATCTCATTATAGTAATGGGAGTCCTAAATGCCAAAGTGGGAGCACACAATAATTATAACGAAAGAGTAATGGGGAAATGCGGCAGTGGAACAGTAAATGAGAATGGGGACAAATTAATAAGCTTCTGCAGTATTAACAACCTGGTCATTGGAGGAACACTTTTTCCACACAAAGAAGTGCACAAGTTAACATGGGAATCACCAAACGGACAAGACAGAAACCAGATAGATCACATAATGATCAATGGCAGATGGAGACATGCACTACAAGACATGAAAGTAAGAAGAGGCGCAGATGTGGGAAGTGATCATCACCTAGTAGTAGCAAGACTGAAGGTGAAACTCAGAGCTGCTGGACCAGTAGCAGTCAGACAAAAGATATAACATCACGAAACTTAAGGACCCCCTCACCAGAAAAGCTTTTGTGGTCGACGTAAAGAGAAGACATGAGATTATCAAAAGCCAGGAGAGAACAGAGACCGATGATGTTGACCAGAGATTCAACACCATCTCAACAGTATACAAGGAAAGCAGCAAGTCATGCTTGGGATTCCAGGAAAGAAAGAGCCAAGACTGGATAACACCAAATACGCTAAACACCATAGCAAAGAGAAAGGAAATGAAAAGAAAGAAACAGAAGCTAAGTCTCCCAGGTTAAAGGCAATATATAGTGAACAGTACAGTCAGCTGGACAAGGAAGTAAAACGTCAAACCCGTGCTAACAAAAGGACATTTCTGGATGACCTTGCAAGACAGGCAGAAGAGGCAGCACTGAGAAATGACCAAAGCACAGTATACAAAATAACTAAAATCATCAGTGGAAAACGAGGTGCGAACAATATTACATTAGTAAGAGATAAGCACGGAAATCTCATCACGACAGTAGAGGGACAGGAAACAAGATGGGCAGAGCATTTCAGAGAAACTCTGAATAAGGAACCACCAGAGACACAATTGAATGTTCCTGAGGCTGAAAATGATCCAGATGTTAATACAGACATCCCACGAAAAGAAGAAATCATCACAGCAATCAAAGGGTTAAAGAATGGAAAAGCTCCTGGTCATGATAACTTAAATGCAGAGCTATTTAAGACAGACCCAGAGCTAGCAGCAGAACTATTAGAACCACTATTTGCACAAATCTGGAAAACAGGGACAACACCAACAGAGTGGAAAAAAGGAATAATTGTCAAATTGCCCAAGAAGGGAGATCTTGCAGACTGCAATAATTGGAGAGGAATAACTCTTCTCTCAGTTCCCAGCAAAATACTAGGCAGGATAATTATACAGAGAATCTCAAAAGCAGTAGACCACAAACTGAGGAAAGAACAAGCAGGATTTAGAAAGAACAGAAGATGTGTAGATCATATATTTATCCCCAGGAACGTTATAGAGCAGTGCTCAGAATGGCAAAGACAGCTGTACATTAATTTTGTTGATTTTGAAAAGGCTTTTGACAGTATACATAGGGACAGTTTATGGAAAATACTGAGGGCTTATGGAATTCCAAGCTGCATAGTGTCAATCATAAAAAGCCTTTATGCCAACTTTACGTGTAGCATTGGGCAGAGCAACGTAACCTTTGAAGTGAAGACAGGAGTACGACAGGGATGCCCCTTATCAACCACTCTATTTTTAACAGTCATAGACTGGGTGATGTGCCAGACAACAGAGGGCAATCCAAGAGGAATAAGATGGACTACATTTTCTACATTGGAAGATCTGGAATATGCAGATGACATTGCACTACTAGCACATTCACATCAACACATCCAGGAAAAAACGGATAGACTTAATAAGTATAGCCAGCAGGTGGGCTTGAACATCAACCTAAAGAAGACAGAGGTCATGACGCTCAATGTGAGCAACCCTGAGCCCATGTCAGTAAGGAATCAGCAACTGGAACAGACAGATGCCTTCACATACCTAGGATGCATAGTAACACCAGACAGCGGAGCAAGCAAAGACATCAACAACAGAATGAACAAAGCAAGAACAGCCATTTTTAGTCTAAACAACATCTGGAAGTCCTCTCAGTATAGCACAAGCACAAAATTAGGATTATATCAGAGCTGTGTGCTTTCTGTGCTTCTCTATGGCGCGGAGAGCTGGAGAGTTACAGAGAAGGAAATGTCGAAATTGTCCTCTTTTCACACAACATGCCTAAGAAACTCCGAATCTTTTGGCCGAATACCATCACCAACCAAGATCTGCTTACTCGGAGCAAGCAAGAGGACATGCACACCATCATAGCTGGAAGACGCTGGAGCTGGGTTGGCCATGTCCTCAGAAGAGACCCCGATGCCATCACAAGAACAGCTATGCTATGGACCCCTGAAGGAAAACGAAAGAGAGGCTGACCAAAAACAACTTGGTGGAGGACTGTGGAGGCTGAGATGCAAAGAATGAACCAGAGTTGGGGCACTGTACGAAGGATGGCTGCCGACCGAGCAAAGTGGAGTCAATTTGTTGTTGCCCTACAAGACTCCACCAGGCGTAATGGCCACTGACTGCTTTGACGGTCGGCGGCTAAGGATCAAAGAAGAAGAAGAAGATAAATATTTATGCAAGCAGTAGGAATTCTGCTATGAAAGATGTGTGGACCTATGAGTCGATACGATTATAAGTTGGATATTATGATGCCTATAAGGATTACTGATCTGAATATTTTGAATCAAAGGAGAACTGTTATGTATAATAAATAAAGTTATTGTGTTTGTACAATGATACGTTCTGGGAATTATGCTGATCATTTGATGTTGGCCATTCTACAGTTACCGTTTGTTCTGTTTACCCCTAGCCCAGAGCGTGAGTCGTCTTCATAAAAAGACGCACGTATTATATAGTTTGTGAGCATTGGCTTACAGCTTCTGATTTTGCTTCTGTTTAAATCTGCTTTCTTTTTTTCCCTTCTTTCATTGATGGTATCTGTCCTTCTGTCCTCTGCATTGGTGCTTTCAAAACCCCATTAAGTATACCTGTTTCAGTTTTTGTCTGTTTCACCTGCAGTATGATCAGTCTGGCACAAGTACCATAATTCTCTGCATTTACAACAGTCTCATAGTTCTGATTAAGGTCAGATATATAGCTGTAATATTCAGAACCAACTTATGCAACCCATGAATTTCTAAGATATGTTTTCTAGGATAAAAAAAGCTAAATATTGTCCAATGTTTTTTTAACACCAACTTTGGCCCTTAATTTCCAGTAATGAAACTCATCATCATAATCTTCTTCTACAGCATTAATCTCTTATTCTCCTACATGTCAAGCTATCATTTTGTTTTAGGGATCTCATTGAAAAGTATAATCTGATTATCAGAAGCGAATCATCCTTTTAAGTTTTAGATTCACTTTCTGAAATATGATCACTTGTGACATGACTACTGCTTTCATATCCTATCATACTTTGTTTCACAGATAAATCAAACATGTATTTCTCATTTTTCATATACCTAGCATCATAGTGTACCAGTTTCAAGATCACTTAAGAAATATTATGTTTATTCATGTCAGGATAATGATGACCACAACTACACTGAAGATCTCAGCAACCATGATCAGATGTTTGATAGCATGGAGAGAAGAATGTCAGAAAGTGAGAAAATACAACCTGGTTTATGTGGAGAAGGTGAAGGTAATGAAATGATAGACATACAGTTATGTGCTTGCTTGTTAATCTTTTAGTTCTGATTACATTATATACAGTCAATATCCTTCAGCTGTCTTTTCTGCTGGCTGGATGTCTAGAGCATATTGTGGAGCTGATCTACTGAGAAGTTTCTCACAATATTCTGACCACCTCTTCTTTTATATTGCTAAGCAATTTTCTATTCTTGTCTTTGATGAGGCCATTTGCTTGCTTATATTTTCTTATTAGTTTCTTTATGCTGTTGTACAAATCCTTCATCATTCTTTGGCTGCAGACTCCTCTGCCTCTATCTTGATTCTCATGCTGGAGGTTGTTGTCATGTAAGCTCCGCTCTATTCAGCTATGACCCTGTCCTTTAATCAAGCTGTGAAGTCCCTTACTGATTTCTCACCATGGAGTACAGACCCTTCAGTGTACTCAGTAGCATAACCATTTCCTGCATGATCATTTGTCAGTTGATTAACTTCCAGATTTTCCATCCAAAGCTGATGATGACATGCATGTAGTTTGTCCAGTTCTCTTTGTTTACTTACTTAGTCGTTCCCCTTCTACCGTGAGGTGTAGAGGTTTGGAAGAGAGAGGGCCATACTATCTATCGACTGCTTTCCTCCTGGCCTGGTTCCATTCTAGTCCTCGGTCCTTCAAAGATTGTCTAATGTTGTCCTCCCAGCAGACTCTGGGTCGTCCTGGAGGTCTGGATCCCTGGCTCTTAGTTTCCCATGCTTGTCGTGGTAGCCAATCTTCTCCCATTCTGCAGACATGTCCAAACCATCTTAGTCGGGACTGTTCTACTTGGGTCTGCAGGGGTTGGGTTTTTAGGCCTTGATGTATCATCTCGTTGCGGACCATGTCTCTTCTTGTTACATGAATCACCTTCCTCTGATACCTCATTTCTGAGGTTTGGATCTGGCTTTTGTGGGTTGTAGTCATTGCCCATGACTCACATCGAACGAACAAACTTTATTTTCAAAGGGTTAAGAATTGGGCATGCAGGCCCGTCTGACATTCTGCCCTTCCTCTCTCTCTCATCATGTATACTATATCCTTTCATCCTCACATTTACTTTAAGCATTATTTAAGGCATTTATCATTATAAAAGTAATATAACATCATACATTTGCAATAATCATCATAATTAAAGTATGTTTTTAAAATAAATTAAATTTAAAAAAAAAAATTTTTAATAAAGAATTTAAAAAAATAATAATAAAATAAAATAAAAATAAACAAATTTAAAAAAATAAAATAAAAAATAATGAAAATGAAGAGAGAAAAAAAAGAGACTAGTAAAAATCGAATTCCTCATTCAGAAAATAAGTGATTTGAGACTTATTCAGAGGTGTGTTATAAGAACTCGTGAAATATTCAAACGGTCTGCTACTGAATGACTAGGGACTCAGTGTTTTTTTCAGTGCATGCGAAAAACTTTATGAGAGGTGAGCAGCTTTGAGTCTCATAGCAAATACTGCTGCAATGAGTGCAGTGATACTAGGTTCGTCATCATGAGGTGGGGTAAACAGTTCCTTTCCTCGCTGTCTTTGCCATCCCAAACTCAAGACCAGAATCAGACTAGATAGATAGATAGACATACCTGAAAGCAATTAATTTGCCAAGGGTTGAAAATCGGGCACAGCCCCCTCTTGCATTCTTCCTTCCTCTTGCTCATCTTTTGTTACTGCTACTCAAACATTCTCCAGCTTACTTAAAGTATTAATTTAAGGGCAATACAACATTACGAGGTAGTATAACAGCATACATTAACAGTACATGATCACAAAATTAAGAATAAGTATATTGTAATGAAAAACTAGATCATCAGAGCCTCCATACAGTATATTAGATCATCCATATGTCAAGACTGGGACAAAGGTGGAGCGGTATACAGCCGTCTTCGTTTTCTTACCAACCTCTCTCTTGCTGAAGAATCCTCGATTTATGGCCTGAAAAAGTCTCACAGCTGCTGCTTTTCGAGTGGCCAACTCTTCTTTGATGCCTCCCTTTCGGTCTATAATAGCTCCGAGCTTTTTAAAGTGGTCGACCTGCTCCAGGACCTGTTCTCCCAGCTTAATCTGATGCCTTCTTTCCTCTCGTGATATCACCATGTATTTTGTTTTAGAGCTGGTGATGACCATCCCTCTCTTCTCCAGCTTTTCCTTCCAGACTTGCAGATTTTATTGAAGATGTGCCTCTGATTTAGCAATCAGGGCAACATCATCAGCAAATGCCAGCTCTGTAATACAGACTTGTCTCATCTTCCAGTCCCACTGAATACTGTTTTGTCCTCTCCTTGCATGCCTTGATGACATCGTCCATGAGGAGTATGAAAAGATAAGATGACAGGATATCACCTTGTCTTACACCAATGGTGGTCCTGAACTCTTCTGACTTATGGTTTGCTGTCCTCACATAATTTCTGCAAGACTTTTAGACTTTTCACCTATGTCCTTGAATTTAAGCCGGAGAGTTTCCAGGTGATCAGGTTGTTCTTCTGTGTTTCTCACTGCTGTAGCAATAAGCTCCTGATAACTTCTGGCTCTCTCAGCTTGTAGGTCATAATGCTCATTTCTCCTGTTCGTTTACTTAGGTTCTTGCGTGATGTTAGGCAGTTCCTAGGCCGAGCAACTCTTTCAGTTGTTCTTTTAATTGTTAGCAGGTAGTGATCACTTCCAATCTCTGGCCCCCTCCAGACTAGCATCCTGGACATACTTTAATGAGCTCTTCCTAACTATGGCATAGTCGATCACCGATTTCTCATTCTTTGTTGGTTCACATCTAGTGTATGCATGTATGCGCTTGTGGGGGAACCTTATGTTTGTAATGATCAGATTTTGCTCTGTGCAGAATCAAAGGAGTCGCTTTCCATTGTCATTAAGAGTATCTTCTCTATACCTTCCAATAACTGCACCCCATCCGGCATGATCATTTTCAACTTTAGATTGAAATCTCCGAGCATGATAATTTCATCTAGGCAGTCGTCCACTGTCCTTTGAAGCAGCTCAAAGAATTCTTCCATGACCTCTGCACACTCATCTTCATTTGGCCCATACACAATGACAAGGTTGACTCTGGTTTCTCCTTCTTTTAGTTTTAGGAACATAAGGCATTCCGAGACAAAGTTCCATCTCTTGATACTATCCTTTTGGTTTTTTGCCACAATACAACCCACAACTCTTTTTGCTCTTTCCGATGTGGGACACCACTGTAGAGCAGCGTGTCACCATCGAGATCCATAAAGCCTTATCCCTTTTTCTATGTTTCTGTTAAAGCCAGGATTGCTAGTTTTGCTTTTCTCATCTCTTCCATCAGCTCCTCTTCCTTCCCATTTATACTCCTTACATTCCTTATTCTATAAGTCGTAGTCTGTAGTCCATTCCAGTTCATCACCTTTAGAATCAGTCCGGTTTTCTTGGTGATTGGCCTGTTGTGCCTTTTGCATGATGGTCCTGGGTTTGATTCTCTGGTAAGCCACTCACTTCTGTTGTCTAGTTGTCTACTTTATTTCTCACGAGTGCCTGAAATATACCTTTATGTGTGTAATATTTATTTATTTACTGTTTACAGACCTCAGGTTTCCCCTGTTTATGTGATTACATTTTTATACACCTCCGATTGGGCAACAAGAAGCTCTCACAACAAGCAAAAGAGAAAAGAACACCAGGAAAAAAACACCTGTGGGCTGTCACCTCAGGGGCACATTTCCATAGTCAGTTATGACTGAAGGGAGCTACTACTACTGATACGTGCCCTAATGTAACTTTCATCTCTTGTTCAACTAAAGGGGGCCGCTATTTCTGATACGTGCCCTAATGTAACTTTCATCTCTTGTTCAACAAGGTTTGCAGTCCCAAAATAAGGCAAAATGTACAAATTACAAAAAACAAAAACAAAAATGAACGATCAAAACACACATAGATAATAGCTAAATCTGTCACTGTCTATCTTTAACACTTAATAATAAATGTATGAATCTAACCTGATCTTCTCTTTTCCAGATTTCTTTTTCTACAACTTCTTCTTCAAGTACCATGCGTAGTGGCGTAGGAGATCATGTCTCTCCACAACTTCCTGTCTCCAGGACAATTGGTCAGTTCTGCTGTTGACTTCTTTCCATGACACAATCTCAAACTGTCCAGTATTTGCTCTCTTTGTCTTCCTCTATATCTTTTTCCTTCAATCTTACCTATTGTTACGATATATTCCAGCTGTCCTCTACTCATGACATGCCCCAAAAAAGGTGGATTGCCTCTTTCTAACTTTCTAACTTGTGAAATAAGTTTCCTTTGGGCATTGGCCCTTTCAGGACATCCTCATTACTCTTTTTGGCTGTCCATGGTATTTTTAACATTCTTCTGTAAAACCACATCTCTGTGGCCTCTAGTACCTTCCCTGCTTGTTTATCAATTGTCCATGACTCCCTCCCATATGTCAGAATTGGTTCTATATAACACTGAAGAACTCTATTTCTTCCATTGACAATGAATTGTTGCATAAAATACTCTTCATTTTATAGAATGCTGTTTTTGCCTGAGCTATTCTGCTTTTCACTTCTGAGATGCATCTTCCATCCGTTGTTATTAATGTGCCCAGGTATTTGAATTTATTGACTTGTTTTAAAACTGTTCCATTCACTTTGCTAGTGCATTCTGGGGAAGCCCTTTTCTTTGAGACAACCATTACTTCTGTCTTTTTGCTATTAAGGTTGAGGCCTTTATTTTCACTTTCTATCACAACTGTATCCACCATTTCCTGCAGCTCCTTTTCACTTTTTGCTATTAAGACTGTATCATCAGCGTATTTCAAGTTGTTTATATTATGTCCGCCAAATGATATTCCTGTCATGTCTTCTAGAGATCTCATTATTTTTTCACTGTACAGATTGAACAGATCTGGTGACAGCACACATCCCTGCCTGACACCAATTTTTACTTGCTGATACGTTCCTATTTGACTGCTAAATCTTACAGCTGCTGTTTGTTGTCAGTGCATATTCTTTATTATCCTCAAGTCTTTACCCATCAATGTTGATGCTTTCTAACATTTTAATAATTTCCTCATGTTTCACTTTGTCAAATGCCTTAGTGTAATCTATAAAGCACAAGTACAGATCTGTCTTCACCTCTATGGCTCTTTCTATTAATGTTCTTATAATATATATGTCATTGTTTGTGCCTTTACCTTCCACAAATACACACTGCTGGTTTAATGTTATTTCTCACTCTTCTCATGATAATCCGTAATAATATTTTGGTTACATGACTCATAAGACTAATGGTCCATCACAAGAACAGCTATGCTATGGACCCCCGAGGGAAAGCGAAAGAGAGGCCGACCAAAAACAACTTGGCGGAGAACTGTGGAAGCTGAGATGCAAAGAATGAACCACAGTTGGAGCACTGTACGAAGGATGGCCGCCGACCGAGCAAAGTGGAATCAATTTGTTGCTGCCCTGCAAGACGCCACCAGGCGTGATGGCCGCTGACTGCTTTGACGGTTGGTGGTTATGGATCAAAGAAGAAGAAGAAGAAGACTAATGGTGCGGTGTTCTTCACATTCCATGGCTCCAGGTTTCTTTGACAAAGCTATGAATATGGATTTTAGCAGATCATCAGGTACTTGACCACTGTTGTAGATGTCATTTATGAGTTTTGTTATCACTTCTACTCTGAATTCTCTCAAAGCTTCCATTTCCTCTACAGTAATATTATCCGGTCCAGGCGCTTTGCCTTTCTTCATGTGTCGCATGGTATCCTCTACCTCTGCCACATGTATTGGAGGACCTTCACAGCTGTCCTGGTCGTTCAAATCTGATCTTTCATCATCATACAGCTCCTTGATGTATTCTGTCCACCTTTCTATCATGTTCTCATGATCCATTATCAATGCTGCTTCTTTTGATTTCAAACAGCCAGTGACTTTTTGTGTCCTTTTGCCTGTTAACTCATTTATTTGCTTGTACATAGATTTTGCGTCTTTTCTTGTCTGCACTTCAAGCTCTCTGCACTTCTGATTTAGCCATGCTTCTTTTGCTGTTTTACATTTGTTTACTATTTCCTTATATAGTCTGTCATGTTGTTCGTTGTCTTGCTTCTTCTTGCTTCTTGCATCCACCAGTTTTAAAATTTCATCTGTCATCCACTTCTTCTTTGAGGTCCTGTTTACTTCCGGTATGATTTCTTTTGATAATTGATGTATTGATTCCTTTAGCATTTCTCACTGTTCATCTATACTCTGTATTTTTCTATTGCTTTATACCTATTCTGTATTGTAATGATGTATCTTTCACTCATTTCCTTATCTGATTTAAGTAAGGCTAAGTTTAACTTGATGTTGTTTGAAGCTCACTTTACTTTCTTCAATTTTATTCTAAGTTTTCCTGTTACTGGTACATGGTCACTGTTGTAGTCTGCTCCTGGCCTAGTTTTCACAGATTTCAAACTGTTTTTAAATCTCCCGCTTATTAGTATGTAGTCAATCTGATTATAAACATTGTTCCCTGGACTTTTCCACGTCCTGAGACGTCTAGGATGCTGTTTAAACCAGGTGTTTCCTATTATCATATCATGCGCTCTTGCCCACTCAATCAGTCTGTCGCCTCTTTCATTTCTTTCTTCCATGCCATAACCACCAGTCACATCATCAACTTTTTCAATTCCTACCTTTTGCATTGAAGTCTCCAAGTATAACAGTTATCTCATGAGATTTACACCATATCAAGGTCATTGTAAAATGTGTCAATTCTTCTGTACTATCTGCTGTTGTGGCATATATTTGGATAAAATTAATATCAATTGGTCTGCCATTCAATTTAACTAACAGGACTCGATCTGATATTGCCCAAAATCCCTTTACTATTCTTGCTCTTTCTGCATCTAATATTATGCCTACTCCTCTTTCATGTTTATTTCCTCCGGAATAAATTATTTTGTAATTGTCAGAATACATTTCACCTGTTCCGGTATATTGCATTTCACATAGCCCTAATATGTTTACATTAATTCTTTCCATTTCCATCTTGATGTTATCTAATTTTCCAATCTGCATTAGTGTCCTGACATTTCAAGTTCCTATGATTAAGTTATCCTTAATTCTAATTTAGCTAACAGTAGCTTGATGACGATCAGGTAGCACCTGTAGCACATGATGCTCCCTACTGGACGAGGTGATTCCTCTGGAGTCCCCCTTAACGTTGTCTTTTACTATGAAGTTGTTTTGATTCATGATTATACAAGGAAATAATACGATGGTAGTTTCCCATTGCTTTCCGTCGGTTTGTGTTTTGTTGTCTCCGCTAGCCTTTGACTAAAAAGCCAAACCCCAAGGCAGTGGATAGGGACAAGGTTAAAGCGCTTCCATCTCACTGGTTGTCACATCATAAAGTATCAGAGGTGATTTGATACAGACAGCTGTCCCTCGCAACTGTCCCACCTTGCCCACAGTGACAACCACCTGTTTTGGTTCACGGCTGATTATTCAGTATTCACAGCTAACCTCAACATCTAAAGGTCATTCAACCATCCACCACCCAGATGACACACCTGGTAGGAGAGCAGGTTCTTTCCCCAGGTTTGTACAACAACAACAAAATAGCCTCATGAATTGGGTACCAGAGCAACTCTGGAAAGGTTAAGGCAGCCGGCGTAATGCTGACCACATCCCCCCTATTGTGCAGATGGTCAAGAAAATTCCCAATATGCCACTATGGGTGTGTAACAGGATCCTTTACCTATACCTTTTACAAAAGAAAATGATGCAAGCAAATATTGAAACAATTTTTAATGGGATGTAATTTCAGATGTGCTACCTGAAGATCAGAGCATCAACATGGATGATATAGATATTAACGTACAGGCAGGAGAGAAGCCATACAAGTGTGATGTTTGTGATGTAGAGTTTAAATACTGGAGTCATCTGAAAATACATGAAAGAAAGCATACCGGAGAGAAGCCTTACAAGTGTGATGTTTGTGGTAAAGGGTTTACGCTGTATAGTAATATGAAAACACACAAAAGGGTCCATACAGGTGAGAAGCCCTACAAGTGTGATGTTTGTGGTGTATTATTTAAAGATTGTAGTTATCTGAAAACACACAAAAGAATGCACACAGGAGAGAAACCTTACAGTTGTGATGTTTGCGGAATAAGTTTTACACAGTGTAGTAATCTGAAAAAACACAAAAGAGTCCATACAGGAGAGAAGCCTTTCAACTGTGATGTTTGTGGTATAGGATTTACACAGTGTAGCAATCTGAAAAAACACAAAAGTGTACATGAAGGAGAGAAGCCTTACAAGTGTGATGTCTGTAACCTAGGCTTCACATATTGTAGTCATCTGAAAACACACAAAAGAAAACATACAGGAGAAAAGCCATATACGTGTGATGTTTGTGGTCTACGTTTTACAGACTGTAATCATCTGAAAACACACAAAAGAATACATACTGGTGAGAAGCCTTATAAGTGTGATTTTTGTGGTAAAGGGTTTACACAGTGTGGTAATCTGAAAACACACAATAGAGTACATACAGGAGAGAAGCCTTATAAATGTGATGTTTGTGGTGTGGGGTTTACACAATGCAGCAATCTGAAAACACACAAAAGAATGCACACATGAGAGAAGCATAACAAGTCTATTGTTTGTGGTGTAGAATTTACTTGTTGTAGTGATCTGTAAAGATACAAAATAAAACATACAGTAATGAAACCTTACGAGTGGGGTGTAAAGTGTATATGGTGTGGTAATCTGACAATACATTAAAGAATATATACATAAGAGAAACTTTGAAACTGTGATTTTAGTGCCATATGGTTTCCATGGTATTGTAGACTGAAACCACACAATAGGATCAAATTCAGTTTTTGTTTCGGCGTTCATCCAGCGATCAATAGTGACTTTCCTTTCCTTTACTATGCAATGTTGCTAGATATTTTCAAAATAAGTAGCAAGAAAACAATTTAAAATTAACAAAATGGAATTCAAAGTAGCCCAGTTTGTGAAAATGTAAATTACTATATGTATATATATTTATATATATCAAACGTGCTCTGTTTCTATGGATACAGCATTAGAAGATCTCAGCCAGGAGTCAGTCCACAGCACGAGAATATTCAAGTTGATCTGCCTGATGATGATATCACACACTTCTTGGTGACAACCAAGGTAGAGTGGGTTCAATTCTCTGCACAAAATAATAGGAGGCTAGAGGCTGACACTTGGGAGTCATGACCCAAGTGGGACACCCTCAGACACCCCCCCCCCCACCCCCCTACTCACTGTAAAGAAGATTAATGGGGGCCATCACACTTGATTGACAGGGAGACAACTTCTGATGATCCGATTGCTTCCTGTTTCTCGCTGTGTATAGAGTTTCCTATCATCTTAATTAAAATGTGGATTGAAAAACTACGTTCTGATTGGTTGTCATGGCTGACATAAAAACTACGTTCTGATTGGTTGTCATGGCTGACATAAAAACTACGTTCTGATTGGTTGTCATGGCTGACATAAAAACTACGTTCTGATTGGTTGTCATTGTGGTGAAGTGGGATGTTATAAATACCCATAGGGAACTTAGTGTACTGACTGAGATCAGCTGTGAAGGTATCTATATCTATTAAGAGTAGTGTATTATAGATAACCTTACTTGCTACCACATATCTATATATCTCAGTCAGAATTATTCTGGAATAGTGTGATGCTACGTTATGTGTCTAGGGTATGTGTATGATGAAGTGTAAGTCACAACAACAGACAGATAAACAATTTAATTTAATCCACTACTCTTGACAACACTGTGACACTCACATACATATAACATTCTACAAAGATATCTTAAAAGAGTCACTGATAAACTTTCGAATAACAATATGTATTCATTACTGGCATGAATGAATATGTGTCCTGATTCAACTACAAGGGAACCAGGAATCACAATCAATTTAAATTACAAGTTATGTACAGAATGTATTTAATATGAATATTGTAGTGACATATATTATTACAAATGTTCTATGTGTGTCAGTTGTGTAGTAGTAAAATGAGGTAATACTGGTTTTGTTTTGTTCAAGCTCTGTTGGTATTTGTCATCATGACTTCAATAGTTTGTCTTTAGGGACCAGTATTTGAGATGTTCAAAGTTCCTGATTTTAAGACAAGTAAATTCCCCTCTGAATAGTATTTTTATAAAGTTATTTCAAGATGAGGGGACATAATGTTGAGCTCAGCTGGCCAACTCTGCTTATCTTGAGTGATGGCGGCAGGAAAGGACTCCTCTGCTCGAATTCTCCTCTGGGCTCAGGAGACACCTCACTGATAGCTAAAAGGACCAAGGAGTATGCTGTCCGACTCTGGATTCAGCAAATCTCTGACCAGATGCTGCTCAGTACCATCAAGACCACTGTCCCACAATTCATACGAATAACACAGATACGTTGATTAGCAATGAATTCTGGCACAAACTGGCACAAATTTCCATCTGCTTATCTTCCAGGCTTTTATTGAGCCAAATATAAGCTGGCTTCAACGCACTGATGCTTTATCAAGTGTATTTAAACAAGTGGTTTCGAACTAACGCTCCCAAGTGTGTATATCAGCGAGACTGGCCAATGAGCCACGTTTCGACAAGTGTTTGAAAAAATGTTATCTTTTCCCGTCTCCCCTAACAACCAAGATAGTATTTATAGCCCGACCAATCGTGGTTAGGCTTTCATTTGTTGCGCTCCAATCAATTTGAAGTTTACATGGTAGGCTATTTCTGTAACGTAAATTTTTTTCAAACACGTTAAAAAAAAATCTTATGAGCAGAAATGATTTTATGCTGTCAGGCACCCCCAATATTTTATTTTTGGGTATAATTTATTAATTCCTGGACTATTTGCGTAACGTTTTACATATTATTTGTCAGCAAGCCCTAAGGAACCCAAAAATACTAATTTAAAGGAGCTACGTGGCTGCGTTCAAAATATGCAATTTCTTCTACCTCCTGTTTCGAAGATGTGCTGTCTGGGTACTGTTATGTGTTCAAACGTAAACCCATCTAATGTTGTCTTTTCTAATAAGAGTTTGTTATGATTTATAAACCTAACTCTGGGAAAGGGTAGTGTATTTTATCACTGTCCGTCTGAAAAAGTTAGTGCTTGTAGACTTACACGCGTGATGCCAGCATTTGTATATCGCGCGTCGCGTGTTGCATGCGTTCCTGATTTTCAGCCCTCCCCTCTCGCTATCCTTTTGTCCATCTGTTCGTTCGTTTTTGTAACGTAATATAATTAATGTTAGGATTAATTTAGGTCATTACGCAGTACGTCTCAATGTTTTTCTTAGAAATGCAGCACACGTTTCATTGAAGAAGGCGGGTAATAATACAGTAAGCTTTTATATCAACGTGAAAGCGTTACAATTTGCAGACGAAGCAGAAAACAAGGGGGATTTCGAGTACATTCTTTGTGACAGCACTGTTATTTTACCATTGCTCTTCTCTTTATTAATTTTATTTGTTAGGCTTCATATTTACCTAATAATTTATATATGTGGATTAGAATATTTCATGACAGTCATGGCTGACATAAATAGCAGAATATTTATAACAAGGTAAAGGTAGTTCCATAATAGATATTGCCATAGGGGAGTGATGTGTTAGAGATGTCACCATACTAGGTCCAGCATTGAGAGGTGGGGGTGACCAGTTCCCTTCCTTGCTGTCTTCTCCTTCCCTAACTCAAAGAGAAGAGTCAGGTACCCATTTACAGCTGGGTAGACTGGAGCGTGTCAGTTACATGATTCGAACCTAGCACCTTTTCCTCGAGAGGCCAGTGCTCTAACCACTGTGTCAGTTGGAAAATTTTATAATGTGCATTTGTATCAATGGTTACAGGTTTTGTGTGCTTTGGATGAAATGCACCCAATTTGAGTGCTGTCATTTTGTCGCTTTCGTTATTGCTAGATGATGTTAGAATCAAAATTGTGTCCTGACATAGAATAGAACTTATTGTGGTGTTCTACTTTAAATGGTGATTCATGATGCACTAACTGTCAAACATAATGTTTTGTGTGCTTCAATTAAATGTTGCTTTTTGTTTGCTTACTCTTGCTAGCTGTAGTTGGAATGATGTTTTGCCTTTTTCTATTTCAGTGATAATATTTATTTGTCTCAAAATTTAATTAATTTTTTTTCTTCTTCTTCTTCCTCGTTCGTCCTGAAAAGGACGGTGGTTGCGTTGTGTCTGTTTACGCTGGAGCTGTGATATCTGCACCTTTCAGTCGACACATCCGACTTCAGCACGGCAGTTTTTGGGACCAGGTTTGCCTTCCCTCTGCGATCCCTACTCTCTCAGCTTACCTGTTTTGAGTACATGAGTTTTTTAATTAATGTACTTAAACAGCTTGCAGAGTTCACAGATCATAGGTACAGACATAATTTTTACTTATTACATTTTATTTTCTGCCTACCTGTGTCTCAGTTTTCAGTCTTGTTTTAGATGCGTTGCTCTGGCCAGTGTCATACCATAGTTCTTAGAATTTTTGTTTACATTGTCTACCTACTTTGCGATTGTCCTACTGTCAGATCTGCTGTGAAAGGTTTGAGATGGTAAATTTTATTATTATTATTAGTTTCTTCTACTTCATGTGGTGATATTACAGCATTTCTCAGACATCTTCTGTACTATGGTCTTTCTCTTCCTGTATTTTAGACAGTGATCATGTTTGGTACAGTTTTAAAGAAAAGGCCAAGGCAAAAAAAGGTCACTGATGTTGAACTTAGAAAATTTGCACCAATTACCTGGGACCGATGGACAGAGCACTGGTCCCTCACAGCAAAGATGCCCGGATTGAATCACGGAACTGATATGCTTTGGTCTACTCAGCTGTAAATGGGTACCTGCTCTTTGAGTTAAGGAATGAAAAGGCAGTGAGGAAGGGAAATGGTCACCCCACCTCTCGATGCTGGACCTAGTATGGTGAAGTCTCTAACATTTAACTCCCCTATGGGAGTATCTTCTATGGGACTACCTTGACCTATTGACCTGGTACACAATAAGGTGGCTACTGGTTGTCTATTGGGAGAAATTCTGCAGGTCACTTTCTGGAAACAGCATCAGAATCATTGTTAGTGTCATTGTCAGTATCATTGTTAGTATCATTGTCATTGTTAGTGTGAAGAGCAGATCATCCTATCAGTGCTGGTGTTTGCACACATGTATTTACATGATCAGGTTGACAACCCCATGCACAACCTGACATTACTCACCTTGTATGACATGCATGAGGTGGCAGTAGTTGTCCTAGTCAACAACGATCAGCCAACATTGTTTCATGAAGGATCCGACATTGTGCATGTGGATTGTTTCCCTTTATCTTTCTGTCTCAGACCATAGTTGTTATCTGCTGTGCATTCTTGAATCTTGTCAAGGTGTACAGCTTCTTGTTGCAGACGGTATATGAACATTTAACTCTTTTCTGACAAGACTTATTTGCCACTTTCCAATATTTGTCATATGCAACTTGTAATGGGCTTTGTTACTTTACAATCTAAGTCTGTACCTTCATGTGTGACACTGTGTGCACAAATGAACTATCTATTACATTCAGACGTCACACATAATTTTTCTTTCAAAGAATTTGTGTTGATATCTGTTCCTGCAACTTTGTCTACAAGTCATTCTTTACATTTATATTTGCTCTCTCTCTCTCTCTCTCTCTCATGTTCTGTTTTGTTACTTACTTATTTAGTTCTATTTACATCTCATGGTACCTGTGATTTTTGTTTCTGTATCACTGATCTTGTCTTTCTTGTTCATCTATTTGTCCCCATATCCACATGGTCTTTTGTATTGTTGTCTTTTATTGGTCTATCATAGTAGCCTCTGTCAGTCGTAGACTATGGAATATATCCCTCAGTTGCTTTTTTTTTTTGGCCAGGTGTTCCTTTCAGTGTGTTATTTTCTCTTCTGCTTGTTGTGAGAGCTTCTTTTTGCCCAGTCTAAAGCGCCATAGGGAGCATCCCCACTTGGGGCGATCTACAGCTTCATCCTCCAGGCTGCCAGATTTATGTCCAGTGACCAATCTATATTTCCCTTCTTTGTCTACAGCTTGTGACTAGCTGAAAAAAGGCCAAACTGACTCAAACCAAATTTTATTAATATATTTTTTTAAAATTTATCTTTCTGTTTGACAACAGCCCCCTTTACAGGGCCGAAACACTTGTTCGACGGGGGGACGTCTTCTGATGATCAGATTGCCTTCTGTTGTATCGCTCTGTATAGAGTTTCCTATCAATACTCCATGATTCGGAGCCATACAATATGACTGACTTGACATTTGAGTCGAAGATTCTTATTTTTGTGTTGAACATGATTTTGAAAGTGACTTTGAAAATTGATGAGGCATTGTAAAGGTCAAGGTAGTCCTATAGCAGAAACTGCCGTAGGAAAGTGAAGTGTTAGAGACTTCACCATATTAGATCCAGCATTGAGAGGTCAGGTGACTGGTTCCCCTTCTGGATGCCTTTTTCTTCCCTAACTCAAAGAGCAATCAGGTACCCATTTACAGCTTGGTAGACTGGAGCGTGTCGGTACCATGATTTGAGCCCAGCATCTTTGCTGCAAGAGACCAGCGCTCTAACCACTCTGTCATTCGGACACTCAAGGCATTATAATGTTCCCCTGAAGATCATTTATTTAATAAAGAAAACTTATGAAGACATGAGATGCAGAGTTCTTCATGAAGGACTAATAGAACTGTTTGGGATAAGAACTGGAGTGAGACAGGGAGGCCTCATGTTTCAATTTTTTTCTTACTAGCAAAAGATTAGGTTATGAAAACATCAATGGCACACAACAGAAATGGAATTTGACTAAGCAGATTAATGATCTGTCATTTAACTATAATCAGATGCAAAACAAAATGAAAATATGTAATGAGAGGTCAGAGCAAGTGGGTTTGAAAATACATAGGGAAAAGACAAAGATAATGAGAATAAATGCTGGAAATGATAACAAGGTTGAACTTGAAAAAACACCAATACAAGATGTAGAATCGTACACATATCTTGGCAGCTATATAGACAAAATTGGAGGGACAGACAGTGATATCAAACTAAGAATACAAAAAAGCAAGAGGAGCTTTCTTTGCATTGGGAAATATATGGAGATCAAGAGAAATCAAGTCCAACACGAAAATAAGAATCTTCAACTCAGATGCCAAGTCAGTCCTATTGTATGGCTCTGAGACTTGAAGAACAACAACCAAAAAGCTACAGACATTCATAAATGGGTGCTTGTGTAGAATAGAAGGATTAAAAATGGTATGACAAGGTTACCAACGTGGAACTGATGACAAGAACTAGACAAGTGCCAGTGAGAAGAGAGATGAGAAGAAGATGCATGTGATGGATAGGACACACACTGAGGAAACCTGTTGATAGCATTACAAGACAATCATTTACTGGATCTCCTAGGGGTAAGAGAAGCAGAGGTATATCAAGAAGCACATGGAGAAGAGAACTTGAGCTGATGGTCATGTGACAGGAAGACTTGTCATGTGTTTGTTGAAGGCTCCTTTGGGAGCTAACGAGAATTGAATGATTGGTTGAATCCAGTTATGGTCACATGACAGGTCTTAAAATAAAATATATTGGTATACATACCTGTCAACCTCCTGAGACAAAAATCTGTACGCCGGACCAAAAAAATCCTTACAAACACCCAAAAATCCTTACGCAAAAAATATATTAATAAATTATACGCAATACAGTTTTAAAATGAGAAATGACATATACAAATCTATTAGCATTTGAATTATTGTGATATAAAACATGCTAATAGTCTCATGCTATTCTTTACATATACAAAACTTAGTGATCATGAGGTACACTATTCTTTCGATGTACAGTGTTTTGTATTATAATCAACACATGCACTTTTAGCACTTTGCAGAATTGCATTTGTGGGCTTAAAGTCTGCACAGCATGTATCAATGTTAATCTTACACTGTAAAATAGAAGTGAGTGTGTCCGCATTTATGGACCTCCTGCAGTCTGTGTGGATTTTATTCATCATTGGAAAATGATCTTTCGCAGTCAGCATTGCTGTTAGGGAGTATCAGCAGTCGCTGAATGATGACTTTCAAATTAGTGAAGCGGATGGCACCAGTACTAGTTTTCTGGTCAACAACTTCCAGCCAATAGCTACAGAGTCTCTTTTTCTGACCACTGTCTGTCAGTAGAGGCACGCACACTTCAGACAACATGCAGTAGTCATCGAACTCATCTTTCAGTGCTTCCTGATCAAGATCTTGGGCAAAAGTATCTGCCAATCTGCAGATGTTTGGATACCTGAGATTATCTTTAGTGCTTGGATCTAGCACTTTTAATTCCTTTAGAACCTGGTTGTCAAAGGGAAATTTATCAGTAATTTTTTTTACCACTGATGTGAAAACATTTCTGACATCCTCAAAAAATGAACTCTTTACTCCACTATCAAGCTCCATTTATTCGATAAATGCTCTTACCATGACCTGCAAGCTTTTGTTTCTTTGAATTAGGCCCAGCCATCATTCAGTGGATGAAATATTTAAACTAATAATCGTTGTAGACGAAGAGAATTATTAAAAAATACAACGAACAAAGCAAACGGCTAACAGAGAAAAAAAATTATGAACAGAATATCAAATCTAGGAAGAAAAAACGTACCACCAAACATTTACAAAATTATTATTTAAGAGTTGGTAGCCTAGACCAGTGATAACAGATTGCCACTCTATTAAAAAATAAAGCAGCGAATCATGAGCGCTGGAATAAAGTAGGCCTACTCAACACAAACAAACTTTTTTTTTCTAGTTATGTAGGGCCTACACAGAATATTATGACAATTTATCGGAAATATATTGAAGGGAAAGATGTGACTGGAAAGATTAAGACAGCGATTAAATTGCAACAGAGCAAAACAACAGCAACATTTAACCAAGTTATAAGTACTTAGCTTTTCTAAACAAAATGGCGTCGAAGTGTGGTGATAATCAAGCGTGGTCGTTGATAACAGGTAACTTTAAAAATACGTCGTCACGCTGAAAACTGAAAGCGTTTGAGGCCGAATTCAACGTTTTTACCGAATTGTTGGGTATAAAAGGATTTGATTGGTTGCTGGGAGAGACCTCAGTTTAAAAATGGACGCCGAGATTCCCGGAATGAAAAATAAAATAAATTTGTTTTAAAAAAACCTGGGCTAGAAAATATTTTCTGATTTAAAATTTTAAAAAAACTTGGGTTGGAAAATATTTTTAGAATTTTTTTTTTTTTTTTTTTATTTTTTTTTTTTTTTTTTTTGGGGAGGGGGAGAATCCGTACAACGAGTCTGTACGGCCGTACACTGCTAAAATTATCAAAAATCCGTACATTGTACGAAAAATTCGTACATGTTGACAGGTATGCTGGTATATGTCTAGATGATTGGCTAGACTAGAGGGGTCTAGGGAATTGAGTATTGATATTCTCAGTGAGTAGACTAGCAGAGTTCAGCTGTGGGCAGTACAGCGGCCATCTTTATTGAGAGAGATGATATTTTTAGACTTTTGCTTAACCCATGGCTCTTTAATATTCTACATTAAGCTGATGCTTCTATCTTCAGGTAGTAGCTTGGCTGGGTGTGGTAGAATATAGTGTTACGTAGCTTCTGGTCATTTTTTGCCAACCATTTAAATTTGCCAGTATGTTTTGAGAGCCTAGTTATCATGATTAAGTTGAAGGTTTTTCCATAAGGTGTTATTTTTGTCTTGGTCGTTATGTCCAGCCATGTTACATGTTATTATATTAGGTAGACTCCACATGCTGTGTTAATGTTAATCAGTTTGTTGTTGTGGAAGTCAATTACAATTTAGAGATTGATACATGGACTTTTGTTCATTGTTTGTCTGCAAGCGTCTAGAGCAGAGGTTTTCAAACTTTTTTGGTCCGCGGCTCCCTTGACCTGTGCATAAATCACCGCGGCTCCTCTCTATACTATATATTATGCTCATAATATCGAGCCCAACACTTTTTCCAAGCCACCGCGATGCCCTTAGCCGAGGGCCGCGATGCCCCTGGGAGCCGCGACGCACAATTTGAAAACCTCTGATCTAGAGGATAAGGAAGGTACTCTCCTAGGCATGTTGTGAAAAGTCTTGGATGATTGACAAGTAATTCCGTCTTTCTCTATCTCTATCTCTGTGTATTTTACTCTGAGTGTAAAGGACTACATCTAGATATCATCGTTCCTCTGTCAATCTCTCTTGTCTCCGAGTCTGAGTGCCAACGACCAATATCTACATATCATCATTCATAATTTTTCTTTGCACTTAAATAGGATGAAGCCATCACTGGGAAGTCTGCATCAAACACTATCATGCTGTTGCAGCAGTGGGTTCTGTCAATTTTTTCAATATAATTAGGTTGCCAGCCCCATGCAGAACCCTATAATGGTTGCCTTATACAACATGCATGAGGGTTGCGTCATTCCTATTCTTTCTTTTTCTCTTCAGATACGCCCAAGAGCTGGTCACGTCATCATTTTTCCTTCATGCTCCTTATCCAGCCACCACTGTAACTGGTCCCCTGGCATAAAGCCCTGTAACTGGTCCCCTGGCATAAAGCCCTGTAACTGGTCCCCTGACATAAAGCCCTGTAACTGGTCCCCTGACATAAAGCCCTGTAACTGGTCCCCTGACATAAAGCCCTGTAACTGGTCCCCTGGCATAAAGCCCTGTAGCTGGTCCCCTGGCATAAAGCCCTGCAACTGGTCCCCTGACATAAAGCTGGTCCCCTGACATAAAGCCCTGTAGCTGGTCCCCTGACATAAAGCCCTGTAGCTGGTCCCCTGACATAAAGCCCTGTAACTGGTCCCCTGGCATAAAGCCCTGTAACTGGTCCCCTGGCATAAAGCTGGTCCCCTGACATAAAGCCCTGTAGCTGGTCCCCTGACATAAAGCTGGTCCCCTGATATAAAGCCCTGTAACTGGTCCCCTGGCATAAAGTTGGTCCCCTGACATAAAGCGCTGTAACTGGTCCCCTGACATAAAGCTGGTCCCCTGACATAAAGCCCTGTAACTGGTCCCCTGGCATAAAGCTGGTCCCCTGACATAAAGCTGGTCCCCTGACATAAAGCTGGTCCCCTGACATAAAGCCCTGTAGCTGGTCCCCTGACATAAAGCCCTGTAACTGGTCCCCTGACATAAAGCTGGTCCCCTGACATAAAGCCCTGTAACTGGTCCCCTGGCATAAAGCTGGTCCCCTGACATAAAGCCCTGTAACTGGTCCCCTGACATAAAGCTGGTCCCCTGACATAAAGCCCTGTAACTGGTCCCCTGGCATAAAGCCCTGTAGCTGGTCCCCTGGCATAAAGCCCTGTAGCTGGTCCCCTGGCATAAAGCCCTGTAGCTGGTCCCCTGGCATAAAGCCCTGTAGCTGGTCCCCTGGCATAAAGCCCTGTAGCTGGTCCCCTGGCATAAAGCCCTGTAACTGGTCCCCTGACATAAAGCTGGTCCCCTGACATAAAGCCCTGTAGCTGGTCTCCTGGCATAAAGCCCTGTAACTGGTCCCCTGGCATAAAGCCATGTAGCTGGTCCCCTGGCATAAAGCCATGTAGCTGGTCCCCTGGCATAAAGCCATGTAGCTGGTCCCCTGGCATAAAGCCAAACATGCACATGCTCTAGCAGTGGTTTTTTTTTTTGGTAGCAAATGTTGAGTTTGTGAACAAACACATGCCAAGTCCAGCCGTCATGTGCCATCATCTCAAGTTCTCTCCATGCTTTCCTCATCATTTTCACTTCAGTCTCCAGTTCTCTTCTCCATGTGCTTCTGGGTCTACCTTTGCCTCTTTTGCTCTGGGGGTTCCAGGACAAAGACTGCCTTGTAATGCTATCAACAGGTTTCCTCAATGTGTGTCCTATCCATCGCCAGTGTCATCTTCTTAACTGTTGTTCCACTTGCATTTGTCTAATTCTTGTCATCAGTTTCACATTGATGACCTTGTCATACCATTTCAATCCCTCTATTCCACTATGTAAGCATCCATTTATAAAAGTCTGTAGCTTTTTGGTTGTTGTTATTTTTATGTTCTCCATGTTTCAGAGCCATACAATAGGACTGACCTTGACATTTGAGTTGAAGATTCTTATTTCTGTGTTGGGCTTGATTTCTCTTGATCCAGTACAATGAAAGGTCTTCTTGCTTTTTGTATTCTTATTTTTATATCATTGTCAGTCTCTCCAATTTTGTTTATATTGACAAAAGACATCCCCTGCATGGGAACAAGCTGACAACAAAGGAGCTAGAATAAAAAGGGGGATGTCATGGATGGCACAGGCGGAGGAAAGTATTAGACACGTGACCCCAGTTGAAAATATATTCAAGGGAGAAGAGTGGAGTAAGTCAGATGAGAGCTGGATGAACTACCAGCACGTCATCACCAGCCTTGGTAGAGAATGCAGAACTTGAGCCAATGGGAGAGTAGAGCTGGAAATTGATCAGCTCATAAATGATAATGCTGGGGATGATGATGCCATTGTGTACACTGATGGGTCTGTAATCTGTGGTAATAAATCAGGGTGGGGCTTCTCTGCTAGAGTAAAGAGCAGAACCGTCACTGAACATAGTGGGGCTTATATGATAACAATCTCCAGCATGAGAATGGAGGTAGAAGCAGTTACTGCTGCCTTAAGATGGCTGTCTGAGACTTTATTAACAAAGGCAGTTATTGTATCAGACTCACAATCCATGCTTCGAATGGTCCAAAATGGCTGGCTTCGACATGAATGGAAAACCTCCATAGAAGCATCGAATCTTCAAGAACTGAAATGGATCTACTGTCCTGGTCATGCCAGGGTACGTGGCAATGAAAGAGCTGACAGACTAGCTTCAAGAGCACCCATAAAAGGTGCATTGGCCATGGATAAGGAAGAAATACTGAGGGCGATTCATGTTCGTCTATTAGAGAATGACACTGTAATCGATGAATCATCAAGGCTAAGACTGCTGGAATTTGGCATCAAACGTAAGACCAGCAGGGATGGATGTATGAGAGGACGCATTCACCGTGTATACAACCAGTGCGCAACAGGAACAATTAGCATTCATACCCTTCAACATTTGTTGAGGAAGACTGAGCACCTATGGGTTTGCCCGGATTGCAATGACGATTCTGATTAACATTAAAATTATATTGCTGAAAAGGTATTTGTATGATTTTACATCTTGTAGTGGTGTTTCTTCAAGCCAAAACTATATTCATCCCTTTAGTTTGAATGTGTTCCAGTCATTCACATTGTGATATTGACAACATAAGTATTCTTACACTTCTGTATGATTAGATCAACATTGTACCTCTACGATAACCTGCGATTGAATGTTACTCCACGGTGATTCAGCTTGTCTTGCCTTTCAATTTTCTGCTCACTGAGAGTAGTGTCTCGAAGATCTGCTTTCAATATGGAGTTGTTTACAGAACTCCACAGCACACAGACTTTGTTGGGATTGACCTTGGAGCTGGTTTCCTTACACCATTCATAAATCATCTGAAGAGTCTCATGTATTCTTTTGACCATTTCTTATCTGTCTGGGCCAGACCTTAAATGGGGAAGTCATTGGCAAAAGTTAATGTTCATCCCAGACTTGTTGGCTGAATGGCAGCTATTTTTGCTGCAAATATCTTAAACAGTACTGGTGATAATGGATAACCCTGGATTGGGCAAATGTGCAGTGGTTCTGATGTCCATGTTCCCAAGCGAAATGCAACTGCTCTCTCACTGATAGTCTCAGTTAAGGCAGCTGCTATCTACCTTGTTAGTCATGGGTTTACACCACATCCCATTACACAGTCCATCAAGGTTGCAAAGTCAACACTGTTGTAAGCATCTTCTAGGTCAGTTGCCACAGTCACCTTTTTTGTTTACCTTGGAAACCCTCATATACATCATACGCAAGTGTTCCAGCGTTACCCCATGTTACTTTTATTGGTATATAACTGCCAAGGGTTTCAGGGAGGATGTGTGCAGTTTCAAGGTGGTTCATTAATTGTCTCGCCACTATCTTCCTAAGTAATTTGCCGTAGACATTCTGCAATGTGATGATTCGATAGCTGCCAAGCAGTGTGGGGTCTTTACCAGGTTTAGGAATTTTCTGTAGGTAGCTATCTAGCCAGTCTTCCGGCACCTCAGCATTCTGTATACTGGTGTTGAAATCCATCATTACATGCATAATGTCTTTGTCCTCAAGCTCTTTGATACTGTACACCATCAGGACCCGGAGCAGTGTTTCTACTTGTTTTTAAAGTATACATAACGTCCTCGTCAGATAAGAGATCGAAATATATCTCGCCTCTGATGCCATTTTCCAGTACACAATTCTTAATCTCTTGACGGGCAGCTTTATCAACTTTATCTGTCTGAGTGATTTACCGACTGAGTAATGCACGTCCTTTCTCTTCATCAGTCTTCAGACTTATTGCAGCGGAGCTCAGAATATTAGGTATGGGTTGATTTATATTGACTAGGGGTTTCTATGCTATGAGACAGGGGCCTAGCTTATCAGTAACGGAATTATGATTGAAGGCAACGTGGGTGAAGAAAGGCTTGCCTCCTGCGGACACATCCATGCTCAGGGATCATTTTGTTGCCCAGCTGAGAGATGATCTGAGTAAGTCATTTGTGAAGAAATTCGTCCTAGAAAATCCCGGTGTCTCATTTAGGGAAGTTAGGGACTATGCTGTTTTCTGGGAAGGCAAAGAGCCTGATACGCTAGTGCAGATAGCCAGTGCAGAAGCTCACAATGAAGAGGAGGCGCTCAAAGCAGAAGTAGTTAGTCTATAAAGTCCCAGATAGCACAGCTATCACAGACCACTTCGCCAGCACAAAAGAAGACGCGAAGAAGAAGAAAACAGTGCCAACCGCATGAAAACCTAGAGCAGAATCAAGGTTTGGATCAACTGGAACCAAAACTAGACCTTCCTGTAGGTGAGAGTCAGGCAGTTGATAGTGAACGCAGTGATTTAGAGGTAAGTAAAAACACAGATGCACCGACAAGGATTTTGTAAGTGGTATAATGTCGATAAAGGATGGGGATTTATTACACCGGATGATGGAGGTGTTGATGTATTTGTACATCAGACTAAGATTTTCAGAAAGGGATTCTGTAGTCTGGCGAGAAATGAGAGAATAGAATTTGACAGCAAACCATCTGTTCAGGGCATTGAAGCGGTCTTTGTATGCGGCATTGGCGGTCAGGAATGTAAGGGTAGCAGGAGGCGACCCATGGCACAGAGGAAGCCTAGAAAAATAAGATGCTACAATTGTGGAGACTTTTCAGACCACATGGCAGACAAGTGCCCTCAGGGCCCGCTTCTGAAGCGATGTTTTCAGTGTAAGTCCCCAGAGCATTTGATATCGGTTTGTCCCTGATGCGTGATGCCATATGATGATGGATGGCATCCGCATGTCTGGTTTTGTGTAGTGTGTAGATGTGTTCAGTCAAAACAATGTTCATGCAACAATAACAGGGCAATCCACATAGGACGTCAGTAAACTCACGACGTATAAAGTCAATGAGTCTTGAAACAGCCGTTGACGTTTTTCTTCATTATTTATTGTGGATGCCACAGTGACAAAATGGTTACGCAAATGTGTAGGCACATCAAACAGTCATTATCACAGCAACATTCAATACAGCAATAAACGGTAGACAGCATTACAATGATGAGTCAGATGCATGTTATATTTCAAAGTGCTGTAAATGTAGTCAGGTGAACAACTCCATCCTTTTCTATAACAGCCAGGAGATAACCAGATGTATGAGATCAGTTCACTCTCCTTAGTTTGACTTCAGCAAGACAGACACGTCTGCCGAAGTATAAATGATGTCCACAAAAATATCCTCTAGATAATAAAGGTTTTCCAAACCTAGTTCATTTAACAAAGTAGCAAGTAATGGTCCTTGGTACCTGCATCAACCGATGCAGTACAATGCAGCGACATGTGAGCTAGGAAAACATCTCGTGACGACGACTTTCGCAGACAGGCTATGAATCGAAATCGCTCATGACCCAAAATCAATAGAGTTAATGAAAGAGTCAATTTACCTTGCTTTCATGAAATACACAGAAATATCACGCCTCCCGACATGTGGGAAAACACTAGAGGTATTATCTCGACTAAACGAAATATCCATAAGAGGACTACACATCCCTGACAGAACAAAAAAAATAGCGGAGATCCCCTCTTCAACGAGGCATCTCTTTCGCCATTCCAAATCGCTCACTCCCACTAGTGGTGGGCGGAAACCGATCGACAAAGAAGCAAGACAAGTCATGCGCAGTCCAGCGCAAAACGACCACAGCTCAAACTTAACTGCATTCGATACCAACGCGAGAAGACAAATGCTTACCGAGAAAAGTGACTATAAATTCCAAGCAGTTGTTGCCCTTGCGTTATAAAACAGATATTGAAATAAAACGATGTTGCGAGAATTTATCACGCAACATATCACCACCTCCTCCCGATAAAAAAAAAATGTGGAACATATTTTTTTTTTCAATATCAAAGAGCAAGCGATAAGCGGCTCAAAACGCACGAATTATGCGGTGATAATTAACTAAATTGCCAAACAATAGGCTAATTATAGAGTGTCTGGTGAGGATATACCTCAACAGAAAAATAAATATGTCTCAAAAAAATATTCACATCGGGGAGGTGTCACCAACACACATCACGTTAGCATGTAAACACAATATACGTATGCAAGTTACTATAATCATCATTAAACAGCATACTCTAATATTGTCTTTAAAAATGGATGTACAAATCTGATAGGAAAATTTAAATAGTACATTCTTTGACATGTAATGACATAAGTACATAGTAAAGTTAAACTACATGACGATCCAGGACATATGCTCTGGTATTCCGAGGGTAAGTACACAATCTAGAACTCGTAAGGTAAGTCCTCAGCTCAACAATGACATTCTGAGAAAGTACAAGCAATATAATGCTAATTAATAACTAATATGCTTCATAAGGTACAATACATTATTAATAATTGTGGCGGTTTAGTAAACTAACGGCCCTTATATTAACTACTCAGTCCTCCTCTATCATCTTAAAAAACGAACCGAAGAAGATGACAACAAAGCACGATAGTGTGTACATATAAAGTAAGTACAGATGTGCTAATCTATTGTAGAAATATAGGTGTGTTATGACTCTGTAATATATGGAAATATAGGACAGAAGTATTATGTTTTGGAGTCATGTGGGCATCTAGACAAAATGTCAGCCATCACATTATCCCGCACCACGGATAAGCTTTTCGTACCGTGAAGTGAAAAGGTTGAAGAGCTATAGCATATCGAGTGGATCTCGAACTCTTCAAATTCTTAGTCTGAATAGCTGTAAGAGCTTTCTGATCAGTCTCTAGAATGAAAAATGTGCGCCCAGGGAGAGGAATCTTTGTAGCTTTAGAATTGACCAAACCATCGCTAACAACTCACGGTCTAAAACCGAGTAGTTCCTCTCTGCCGCATTTAGTTTTCTAGAAATGTACATAACAGGATGCAGAGTATTTGCATATTCTTGCATCAGTGCTGCTCCAATCCCAGTGGATGAAGCATCACTCCGAAGAACAAAAGTCCTATCAAGAGTAGGTAATCTTAAGATGGGAGGAGAAGAAAATATATTCTTGATTTGGTCTAGTGAAGATTGGCATTCTTCAGACCAACGGACCAGATTAGGCGAACCTTTCTTCAACAATGTTGATAGAGGTGCCATGATCGAAGATAAATTTGGAATAAATCTCCCATAAAATTGAATTAAACCTAAGAGACTCCTAACTTGTTTCTTCGTTTTAGGAACAGAGATGTTCAGTATTTTGGAAGTATTGTGGTCTTCTGTCTTCAAGAGACCATGACCAACGACACATGACCAAGGAAAGAGATTTCACCAAAACCAACAAAAGCTTTAGAAGGTTTTGCTGTCAAATTATTCTCACGTAGAGTGGACAGTAAGTCATATAACCCTAAATAGTGATCTTCCCAGGTATCACTGAAGAGACAGATGTCATCTAAGTATGCGATGACATCCGAACGATGTGACAGAATTCGACGCATCCATGCACAAACGAAAGTGGCAGGGGCGTTTCATGAGACCAAAAGGCATAACATTCCATTGAAATAGACCCCTAGGTGTAGAAAAAGCAGTAAGAGGTTTGGCATGCTCTGCTAAAGGCACTTGCCAATAACCTTTAGACAAGTCAAGTTTTGTGAAGAATCTAGAATTAGAAAGTCTAATCAGTAGATCTTCTAACAAAGGCATCGGTTCAGCATCGAACTTTGTGACCTGATTCAATTTGCGACAATCAACACAAATTCGTATGTTCTTATCCTTCTTCCGGACAATAACCATGGAAGAAGAATATGGTGAAGTCGATGGTTCAATTATATTTAATTGAATCATTTCATCCAATTCCTTTTCCACTTGCGACTGAAAGTGTATAGGAATAGGATACGGCCTAACCCTAATTGGATTATTGTCGGTAAGAAGTATGTCATGTTCTATGACATCTGTGTGTCCAGGAATGTCAGTGAGAACATCCTGAAATGTTTGTAACATCGACGAGACTTGTCGATGTTCGTCACCAGAAAGATTAGGAGAAACAGAAACGTTTTTCCAAGATTCCGTGGAATGTAATGGAACCACTGGAAGGGGAAGGTTGACATCAGAGAAGGTAGCTTCCTCATCCTGAATGACAGACAGGGATGAATAATGACCGTGAGGTGCAGGAGCATCATCCGTTGCCTGGAAAATAGGCAGCAAATAGTCCGGACGTTCGTGAAATTCCGAAAGCAATGTTTATGTGGAAAGTTTTTATTGCTTTCCATCAATATCGACCACATAGTCAACATCGGAAATCCGAGAGACTATTGCATACGGACCTTTCCATGCAATAAGAAGTCTATTTTCCCTACTGGGGAGTAGGACGAATGCTTTGTCACCTGGACAAAGTTGTCGTAGACATCTATTCTTGTTAGCAAACTGCCTTGCCTTCTCTTTAGCAATTTCTGATGAAGCAGTTGCTAGCTTACATGCCTCAATGATCTTTTGTCTAAGAGCAATGACATACTCATATGAGGATTGAGTTTCATCGCTAATATCATCGGCAGTGATGAGATCGTGTAATAAAGACATAGGGCCGCGTGGACGCGCGCCAAAGACAAGTTCGAAGGGAGAAAATCCTGTGTGTTCATTAGGGACTTCTCTAAAGGCAAAGAGAGCCGCGGGTAAAACCCTGTCCCAATCTTGAGGATGATCTTCAGTTATCTTACCAAGCAAAGTCTTGAGCGTTCTATTCAGACGCTCAACTAACCCATTAGACATAGGATGGTAGATACTACTGAGAGATCGTTCAATATGTAAGGTAGACATTACCTGTGACATAGTGTCAGATATGAGTTGAGTGCCATGGTCTGACAATATTTCTCTGGGGAACCCCAAGCGGGAAAATATCAACCAAAGAGCATCTGCGATATCTGTAGTAGATATGCTCTTAAGAGGAATAGCCTCTGGCCAACGTGTGCACATATCGACACATGTAAGGATAAACTGATGTCCTCTGGCCGACTTGACCTTAAAATGGCCAATAATATCTATGGCCATTTTCTGAAACGGCCGAATAGGAATGTCAGCAGCCTGGATAGGCGCAGCATGTCGTGGTCCTCTAGATTTGACCTCCTGACATACCTAGCATGATCGGCAGTAAATACGAATGTCCTTATTGACAAAAGGCCAAAAGAAAGCCGCAAGGACTCTCGACTTCGTACGGGCAAAACCCATATGTCCAGCACATTGCGAGTAATGAGCATGTTGCAATATTTGGACTCTCATGCTCTTGGGAACAAGAATTTGCGAATGTGCCGACGTAGCCGAATCTTGTACCATACGTACAAGTACGCCGTTTCTCATTGCAATCCAAGATTTTCTATTTGTATCCTGATTCGGATCACCTTTCTTCGCAAGAACGAAGAATTTTTTTAAAGAAGGATCTTCTTCTTGCGATTTTATGAAAGAGTCACGAGTGATCACTAAGTGACTATCTTGGCTATCAACTTCATTATCACTATTCAGTGAAGTTTCGGGTGTTTGTAGAGCTTGTGCTCTTGTAACTACTGCATTTGTAGCTTGCATGTTATTATCTTCCCAAGCAGCAATCTGCTGTGGGGAGTACACTCCCTAACTCCGTGAATACGACCAATAATAAGGTCCGCAATAGGATTAGGTAAGAGACAAGCATGCACATCTCCAGTAAAGAAAGGAGTGGCAATGCGAATTACAGCAGTAGGATATTTTCTAGAGTGCCGCCAAATGTGACACATTTAATAACCCTTCCTGTAGCACAAGATGGATCTACAAGCGATTGTCTAACACCAATAGTGGTGCATCCGGAATCGAAAAGTAGTGAGACCGGAGTATCATTAACAAGACCCTTATGTAGAATTAAAGAACCCCTCCCGTCATGCGCAACAGCAGCAGGAAGGGCGGGAAGTGGGTGACCACAACTCAAAGTAGTTATGGTACCCGGTTCGAATAAAGTACTGCATTGGGGGCATTTGTTTGCTCTCTCAAAGTCAAAAGCAGAACCAGTGACAGCGTCAAAGTTTTTACTATCAACAACATGAATACAGGCTCCCTCAGTTTCCTGTTGTACAGCATTAGCCTGCTGATATCTCTTTTTTTTGTGTTGAGATCTACCCCGACTATTATTACCTCTGAAGTTATCAGAGTTATTATTATCTCTGCAGTTATTATTGTCTCTATTGTAATTGATATCCTGGTTCGAATTCCAGTTTCCACGATTACTATCATGTTCACATTGATGCGAACATCTATTTGTTTGGTTCTGAGGTCTTCGGCAGGAATAACCTCTATTACCATATCCTCTTTTGAAATGCTTATAATTATTAGGGTGATAGTAACGAGTACTATCAGGTTGTCTCCAATTCTTCGAAGAAGAATCACTATGAAATTGGTTTCCATGATTTTGACAGAAATTACCGCTGCCCTTTCTATCAAAATTTTGTTGGAATCTACGAGCAAAGTTTTGGCCATACGGAGCTGCCGAAGCAACTGGTAAACCTTCTTTCACCTTAGAGTTACCCATGGTTATGTGTGGGTGCGCAGTTATGTATTGGCAACAGAAATCTTCCATTTCTTTTATTGTTTTAGGTTTACGTTCATGAAGGAAAGCAAGGAAAGACTCATTGACAGACGACATGACTTTGTCTCTAAGTATTAAGTCCATAAGTCCTTCATAAGTTTTTTCCGTCTTAGATAGTTCAACCCATCGTGAGAAAGTAATGCGTATTCTTGCAATAAACTCGGAGAATTCAACTCCATTTTCAGGTAACATGTTTTTAAATTGTAGACGAAAGCCGTCTTCGTTAAGCTGATATTTCTTTAACAAAGCGGCCCTGACAACCTCATAATTGTTCTTGTCAGGTTCATCCACCATATTTAATATACTTAGAGCTTTACCTGTCAGTATCCCTGATAACTGATAAACATATTTTGCTTTGTCTATGTTATGAGCTGTACATGCTTGTTCAAATCTGTCCAGATAGAACATTATGTCATCGCTGGAAGGACTAAATGTTGGTAACTTAATCTTAAAAGTATCATTATTAGCCTTACCAGAAGATGAACCCTTGTTTGAATCATTACCATTACTCATGCTTGTCAATTTCAATTTTTCCAACTCTAAAGCTAAGACCTTTTCTTCATGTTCCATTTTTGCTTTCTCTTTCCTCTCATCAGACTCTCTCTGTAATCTTCTTTCCTCAGCCTGAGCCTCTTTTTGAAGTCTTTCATTTTCAGCTTCTTTTTCAAGTCTTTTATTTTCAGCCTCTTTTTTCAAGTCTTTTATTCTCAGCCTCTTTTTCAAGTCTTTTATTCTCAGCCTCTTTTTCAAGTCTTTTATTCTCAGCCTCTTTTTCAAGTCTTTTATTCTCAGCCTCTTTTTGAAGTCTTTCAGCTTCTAGCTGTAGCTGGAGTTTTCTCTCCTCAGCTTCTGATTCCCTTTTTTTGTTTTTCCATTTCCATTTGGAATCTTTTTTCATCCACCTGCATCTGCAGTTTCTTTTGTTCAGCTTCCATTGCTTTATCATATCGAGCAGTTGCAAATTCTTCTAACTTATCACCAGTCTTCCCAAGCAATTTACCCTGCTCAATAAAGTGCTCAAATGTAGACATGTTGTCTAACATATGAGTCCAAAACCTGAAATAATTAACTAATTTATTTCAAACCTAAGTGTAACAAGTCTTAATTAAGCACTTGTATATTCACATCACCTTATATTATCCCAGTCTCTGTGGGAAACAAGTCTCCAATCAAAGAACTTGTATATGAAATATCAGCACTCAATTCTTGATCATAAGTGCACTTCTCATTCAATAGTGCACGACACTATTCATCATTCATTTATCATCAGTATAGTAGTAACAGTGCATTAGCATAGCCCATTAACTAATTACTATAACTGTAAACAATGACTATGTAAACACATGCAGAATGTAAACATTGAAAATGTAAACAATACAAACAATGTAAACAATAACAATGTAAACAATAACAAAGATCAGCAACAATACAAAAACTTTCGCAGAAATCAACTAAAAATAAAGCAGAAATTAATGAAATATCACAAAAAATGTGACGATATCTGCGATAGAATTAAACAAAATACATGACACCACAGTGTATAAACAAAAATGTTGTATGAAACTAAATTATAGACAAGAGTAGGCTAACAAACACAAACAAATCAAAACAAAACTAAAGAATGCGAAATAATAACGAAAACAATATTAAAACATGTCATCACAGCTAACATAAATAGCAACAGAAGTCGCTTAGCAAATTCCAGTATTGGAAATTTGCAAACCTTACAGAAAAGGCTCACAATAGACGACCTCTATGACGTGGCATAATCTAACGGAGACACCACCCAACCGAGAACCCGCTGAAATATAAACATATAAATATACAAATAACATATAAACATAAAACATATAGAATGAGATGATACACAGAAGACTCAGCAGAAGTATAAGGGCACAGTTTACATACAAACAGGCCACTTAACTTATAGGCTTCCAATCGTAGAACAGCAGAAAAAACGGATGTCAATCAACGTCCTAAAGAGCGAAGCTCCAACGATGATGGCACATCTGAACTGCTTCCACTGCTAACACGATGGTACAAGAGCTTCTGACATACTGTGTGTTGAGTTGTTTCGGCACTTGACCTTCTAATCCAAAAGTAAGTTGATGGAAATCGGTACTTGGCCTTCTTCAGAAAACAACCCGTTTCAACCGGCACTTGACCTTCTCAAAAAACGACAGCACTGGAACCTTGACAGCAGCAACTTGCTTGACTTGCGTAAAAGATAACAGCAGTCCGAGTTATCCGGCAACATGTAACAACGCCGGGTACTGTCAAATTCTTGTTTCCGTCAAAAAATTGAAATTGAAGTGGGTAAGGGACCCCGTGTTTGCTAGTACCAGAATCAAACCAGCTTATGGCCACCAAATGATGCGTGATGCCATATGATGATGGATGGCATCCGCATGTCTGGTTTTGTGTAGTGTGTAGATGTGTTCAGTCAAAACAATGTTCATGCAACAATAACAGGGCAATCCACATAGGACGTCAGTAAACTCACGACGTATAAAGTCAATGAGTCTTGAAACAGCCGTTGACGTTTTTCTTCATTATTTATTGTGGACGCCACAGTGACAAAATGGTTACGCAAATGTGTAGGCACATCAAACAGTCATTATCACAGCAACATTCAATACAGCAATAGACGGTAGACAGCATTACAATGATGAGTCAGATGCATGTTATATTTCATAGTGCTGTAAATGTAGTCAGGTGGAAAACTCCATCCTTTTCTATAACAGCCAGGAGATAACCAGATGTATGAGATCAGTTCACTCTCCTTAGTTTGACTTCAGCAAGACAGACACGTCTGCCGAAGTATAAATAATGTCCTCAAAAATATCCTCTAGATAATAAAGGTTTTCTAAACCTAGTTCATTTAACAAAGTAGCAAGTAATGGTCCTTGGTACCTGCATCAACCGATGCAGTACAATGCAGCGACATGTGAGCTGGGAAAAAAACATCTCGTGACGACGACTTTCGCAGACAGGCTATGAATCGAAATCGCTCACGACCCAAAATCAATAGAGTTAATGAAAGAGTCAATTTACCTTGCTTTCATGAAATACACAGAAATATCACGCCTCCCGACATGTGGGAAAACACTAGAGGTATTATCTCGACTAAACGAAATATCCATAAGAGGACTACACATCCCTGACAGAACAAAAAAAAGCGGAGATCCCCTCTTCAACGAGGCATCTCTTTCGCCATTCCAAATCGCTCACTCCCACTAGTGGTGGGCGGAAACCGATCGACAAACAACAAGACAAGTCATGCGCAGTCCAGCGCAAAAATGACCACAGCTCAAAAGTTAACTGCATTCGATACTAACGCGAGAAGACAAATGCTTACCGAGAAAAGTGACTATAAATTTCAAGCAGTTGTTGCCCTTGCGTTATAAAACAGATATTGAAATAAAACGATGTTGCGAGAATTTATCACGCAACAGCCCTCTCTAAACGTACTGACATATCTAGGTTGCCTTCAGGGTGCAGGCCAAGAGATGGCCGTGACAACTGTTACCCTAAGGGCGCCAAGAAAAGCGGTCAACGTTCAGAAGAGGAAACTCATCTTAAATAGATAGGAGGGAATACACGCCGTCACTCCGGAGAGGACACCAATCTCAATCAGATTGGGGGGAATGCACGCCGACATCGACGGAACACAAATGTGAAACAAGTTGGAAGCAATCCCCCGCCAAGGCCGACAACTGCAGGCACTAACTCGCTGAACTCTCAACCAAGTAGCGACGTTGTACGAGCGGACAATTCTCCCAGACCACGACAAGCAAAAAGACATAAACTTAGAACTGATAATAAAGCAGAGTAGGTTTGTGGGGACCACAAAAAATTTAGGGGCGGAACATGTGACGGTGTGGCCAGAAAGGTGTAATTTTAGACTGAGTAATTAGTTGTCGATCTAGTCTGCGGTGTGAATTTGTGCTCATGTTGGCATTCTCACCCGGTAATGGGCAATTTAAACGAACCACACCTTTGCCACCCGTGAAGAAGACAGACGTATGAGACGTGGGAGACAGACCTCGGTTGTTAGACATCCTGGCACTGTCTGAGAACACACCTTGTTGAGCACGAAACCGTGAGATGTGACTCCAGGCAAGAGATATCGTGGGAATGTAACGACCAGTGGGCGGAACTTGAATTGTGGGCGTCTAGGAAGATAATCTTTGCTAATATGTGATCTCATGTCATCCATACTGAGCATAGGACTCCTGATTTGCCCCCTAGAGGGATGGGTGGAGCTTTCCCTGACATTTTGACGTGGCTATTGTACGGTACAGGAGTGAAGATGTAGATTTAAACTAAAAGAGTGAGAGGCTTGGGTCAGAGCTGAGAAATAGCCAGATCGTCTTCATGTGCGGTATGCATCCTCGATACGATACACCAGCGAGGTAGAGGATTTGATACTTATATGTTGCGTCTGTGCTAAGAGAACTAACGACAAAGAGGTATGCTTACATATGAGTACATTTTTATAATACTTTAGATTTAGTAATATTAGACGTTTCAGGTTTAAGAGTTATTTCTTTTTAGAGTTTGTCTATGTATAACAGTTTGATAGAAGCTGACTGGCGATTTATGTGTTTTTAAGTGTAATTTCACGTATATCTCATCGCTATTTTCAACTGTGAGACTGTGTTAAATGTGTAAAGTACTAAAGTGAATGTATAAGAGAAATTCTAGTGTCACATTGCGCTGTATACAAGTGTGTACTTATTACTATTATTATTATGATTTGTGTAGTGTTAAGTAATGGTTATATTGCATTCTTGTGAGCCGTAAGTGTGGTTAATTTTACATCAGAGATTATTGTGCTTGTTCTTTAGAGCAGCTAGGCCTCTAAGATACTGATCAAATGTGGTCATTTAGACCAGTGAGTTGTGTATAATATTTCATCATAGATAGAAGTGCTTCAATTAAGTTATCTCTCGCGTGATGATGTAGTTAGTATTTAGTAGGAGTATGAAGGCATTATTGTTGACTGAGATATGTTTATTGTATGATTACACATACACAGACCTGCATGAACACACACACAACACACACACACACGGTCATTTAAGAGCATATACTTGCATATTTTCACACATGTGTAACACCACACACAACTTACACACACACACACACACACACACATGGAAGAGCATATACTTGCATTTTTCACACATATGTATGTATTATTACGTGATGAAGTTGTCCATTAGTACGATGCTAGTTTATTTTGTTTCATTTTATTTCAGAGTCCAGCAGTCTGTGCTGGGTTATTATATGGTGTTAAGTAGAGAATACCGAAATATCTAGGTTATATAGTGTTGCTTAGGAATTGCCTTCAAAGTAAACTTGTGGACAACATTGTTTCTGTATGATTCATGTGTTACGTGATAGGGTTTCATTAATAAAAGTGGGACCCCTGTCATGAAGAGAGTTTTTCTGTGACTGCGGAACGTGTGTGAAAGTAGGTCAGAGAAGGTGACGACAACATTACACAATAATTCTTATTCTTCTTCACACATCGTCTTTGCACTGTCACATAAGTAGAGGGCTATTACAGTCATGTGATCCTGCATGGGTACTTCAAAGTGTGTTTAGGCCTCCCGTGTCTGGTTGCCCTCCCCTTTGCAATGAGGACTATACGAAGTAGATGATCATATTCCTGTGCTCCTAGTACATTCTAACGTGCAAAGGTTGCGGCAGCATTAGACATTAATGTCTCCAGGTTTAGTTGCCAGTCTTGTCGGGCGTCCATCATTCAAGATGGTTAAGTTTGTGTTCAGTAATGCCCAACTCAAGGCCACAAATAATAATAACACATGAATGGAAAGTACAAAAATAATGAGAATAAATGCAAGTAATGATAAAAGGGTTGAACTTGAAGAAACACCGATACAAGATGTAGAATCGTACACATATCTTGGCAGTAATATAGACAAAGTTGGAGGGACAGACAGCGATATCAAAGTAAGAATACAAAAGGCAAGAGGAGCTTTCATTGCATTGGGAAATATATGGAGATCAAGAGAAATCGGATCCAACACGAAAATAAGAATCTTCAACTCAAATGTGAAGTCAGTCCTATTGTATGGCTCTGAGACATGGAGAACAACAGACAACAACCAAAAAGCTACAGATTTTCATAAATGGGTGCTTGCGTAGAATAAAGGGATTAAAATGGTATGACAAGGTTACCAACGTGGAACTGATGACAAGAACTAGACAAGTGCCAGTGGAACAAGAGATGAGAAGAAGACGATGGCGATGGATAGGACACACACTGAGGAAACCTGTTGATAGCATTACAAGGCAGTCCTTGTTCTGGAACCCCCAGGGCAAGAGAAGCAGAGGTAGACCAAGAAGCACAAGGAGAAGAGAGCTGAAAACAGAGGTGAAAATGATGAGGAGAACGTGGAAAGAACTTGAGATGATTGCACGTGACAGGAGGACTTGGCATGAATTAGTTGAAGGCCTATGTTCCTTTGGGAGTGGAGGGTTATGATGATGATGATGAATGGAAAGCAGAGTTGGATAAAAATTTGAAAGGAAGACATGCATATAAGATGTTATTGTTGAACAAAATCGACGTCATTGCACTCCGGGCAAACCCATAGGTGCTCAGTCTCCCTCAGTATATGTCGAAGAGTGTGAATGCTAATTGTTCCTATAGCTCACTGGCTATAAACACGATGGGTGCATACTCTCATACGTCCGTCTCTGCTAGCCTGTCGTTTAATGTCAAATTCCAACAGTCTTAACCTTGATGATTCATCTATTGCAGTGTCATTCTCTAACAGGTGATCATTAATTGTTCTCAGTATCTCTCCCTTATCCATATCCAGTGTCCCCACTGTGGGTGCTCTTGATGCTAGTCCGTCAGCTCTCTCATTACCACATACCCCTTCATGACCATGACAGTAGATCCACACCAGCTGCTGCTGATTCGAAGCTTCTATGGAAGTTTTCCATTCATGCCTTAGCCAACCATTTTGAACCTTTCGAAGCATGGACTGAGAATCTGACACAATGACTGCTTTTGTTACTGAAGTTTCAATTAGTCACCTTAAGGCTGCAGTAGCTACTCTACCTCCATTCTCATGCTGTAAGTTGTTATCTTGTACGCCCCGCTATGTTCGGCAACGATTCTGCCCTTTACCCTAGCAGAGAAGCTCCAACCTGATTTCTCCCCACGGATCACAGACCCATCCGTATACACAACGGCATCATTATCCCCAGCATGATCAAGTATCAGTTGATTAATTTTAATTTCCGCTTTCCCATTGCCCCAGTTTCTACACTTTCTACCAAGGCTGATTGTTGATATTTACTGTTGTGTGTAGTAAATATTGTAAGATATAATGAGACGTGGCTGGCTGTCATACATTCTCACGTTACGAAGCATAATCACGAAGCTTGAACACAGGATACAAACTCGACATGTTTAATTCGCCATCTTAGAAGTAGGAGGAAGTAAGAAGAGTTCCCATAAGGGCAAGTAACTCTAGTCGGGAAAACAAAGTATCAGCATGGAAACGTATATACATCAACACTGATGATGACCTGCTGGTAGTTAATCCAGTTCTCATCTTACTTACTCCACTCCTCCTCTTTGAATATATTTTCAACTGTTGTCACGTGCTTGATCGTTGTCTCGGCCTGTGCCATCCATGACGTCCCTCTCTTTATTCTTGCCCCCTTAATGTCAGCTATGTTTCCATGCAGGGGGTGCCGTTTGTCTGTGGTTACTCACATATAGGCTATTGCTTGGGCCACCGCATACCTGAATCTTATCTACAGCACTCCAAGAATGTACCTTATTGTCACGATGTCTCTTATTGTTAGAATTTTGCATCAAACGTCAGGCTAGCAGAGATGGATGTATGAGAGGATGCATCCGTCGTGTATACAACCAGCGAGCTACAGGAACAGTTAGCACTCACACTCTTCGACATATACTGAGGGAGACTGAGCACGTATGGGTTTGCCCCGAGTGCAATGATGTCGATTCTGTTCAACAATAACAAAATAATCAAAATTGATAATTTTGATTTGTCATATTTACAGTGTGATACCACTTTCCCGTATCGGCTGTCATTCATCTTATTTGGAATTGAAACACTATACGGTACATGCTAATTATAACCCATCAGATGTTGAACAGGATATTTTTCACCATTAAAATAAAATTTTATTTAAATTTCATAATTAAATTTGGGAGCCGCGCTAGCGTAGTGGTTACAACACCGCTCTGGCGACCGGGTGATACAGGATCAAACCCGGGCGACGGCATTTGAGGATTTTTCGTCGACCGGGATTTGGACTGGATTAACTCGAGACCTGGCGAGGACATTTGAAAGAGTGTCGTCGACCAGGGACTGGCGGCTCCTGAGCCGACCCAGCTGCAATGGGTACCTCCGAAATCGGCGAGTATTTGCCTGAATGGCGAGGGACACCTGTCTCTGTACAAGAAATAAAGGGATACTCACGTAAAATCAATGTCAGGTTAGACATAAATAATAACCTGAGATTTCGCCTCGAGTGTTAGCGGGCGTACGAAAAAAAAAAAAAAAAAAAAATTAAATTTTTTGTTTAAATCTCGCGGCAAAGGTGCCTAGTTCAAATCACGGTATCGACACGCTCCAGTCTGCCCAGTTGTAAATGGGTACCTGACTGAGTTACGGAAGGAAAAGGCAGCGGGAAGGGAACTAGTCACCAATCATCTCGACGCTGGACCTAGTATGATGAAGTTTCTAACACTTCACTCCCCTACGGCAGAATCTGCTGTAGGACTACCTTGGCCTTTTAATGACGAATGACTAACTCTACAGTCCGATATCATGTACCGAACATTTATTTTAAGCTTTTCGGTTCATTTCGTAACACACACACAAACTTTTTTCCCGTTTACTTGTTGCACTCGCATAATAGAAGTGCTCATTTCTTTACCTGTTACATATAGACCGCGTACAGTTTATTTGATGCTGTAAGAACAACCGATCCAACATTTTTCTTGAAAAATACGTAACGACGTCCGTTCGTTTTTGAGATACTGTAGTAGAGACTCAACTGTACACACACACAAATTTATTAGTAAGACATTCTTTGCAAATAGCGACCAGGATACGCAACTAAAGTGGTAAAAGTAGGGAAGAAATTAAGAGTGATCCAACTGTTCGTAAAATAAATGTATCTGTATTATCTCCTACGTTTTGCTAGGCAAAACAGATTGTAGGCTAATTGCCCGTGAAGATAGTTGGGGATAATGAAGCTCAGCTTTATTTAGATTAAGCTACAGTAATTAGTGAAATATTGTGAAAATAAACGACGATTATTTTGGTTGCGTGCATAAACCAAAGTTTGCATGGCTATCCCTGAATATCATAATTTTATTCTTACTGGGTACAGCGTGAGTAAAATAGCGATTTACATAGTTAAGCTCAGCCCCAACACTAACATTATTTCATTCTTAATTTAATCAGCTGTTTTAGTAAATATGTAAATAAGTCGCCCACGTAACTAGGGTTAAGCTTAGGATTCCTAAATCTAACCCTGACCACTCATTACTGTATCTCTGAATTTTTGTTTGTTTTTTGAAACCGTATAGAACACCCATCCTCTCTCTCTCTCTCTCTCTCTCTCTCTCTCTCTCTCTCTCTCTCTCTCTCTCTCTCCCTCTCTCTCTCTCTCTCTCTCTCTCTCTCTCTATATATATATATATATATATATATATATATATATATATATATATATATATATATATATATATCATCATCATGTGACGTATTCTCTCCTGAACATTGTCTCCATTACAGCTGCTCTGAACGCAAAGATTCTTGGCAAGTCGACCTGCATCAACCAAAGACAAGTTCAGACTCTGTGATGTTCTGGGCCCACCATCGTCTAGGTCGAGCCCTTCCCCTTTTTCCAGGGAACTTGCCTTCCCTTCCCATTTTTCCAGGGAACTTGCCTTCCATCACTAATTTTTCCAGACTATTATGTCTTTTTATATGACCGAAAATTTTCAGCTTCCTTATTGCAGTGGTATTTAGGAGCCAATTTTCCTCTGCATTTAGTGAGTGCAGTACTTCTCTGTTGGTCTTTTTTTCTGTCCAGGGTGTTGTCAACATCCTTATGTAGCATTTCATTTCAAATGATATAACCTTTGTTGCAACTGTTTTATTGAGTGTCCAAGTCTGTTGCTACTGGGAATATACATGCTCTGATCAGTTGTAACTTTATTTCTTTGCTTGTGCCTTGCCATAGGTTTTTCATCTGTATTAGTTTATGAGGCAATTGCAAATATTCTTTTAATTTCTATTGCACAGTCGCAGTATATATATATATATATATATATATATATATATATATATATATATATATATATATATATATATATATATATATATATATATATATATATATATATATATATATATTTATTTATATATATTTATATGTATTCATTCATAACCCTCCACTCCCTAAGGTGCATAGGACTTCAACAAACACATGCCAAGTCCTCCTGTCACGTGCCATCATCTCAAGTTCTTTCCACGTTCTCCTCATCATTTTCACCTCTGTTTCCAGCTCTCTTCTCCATGTGCTTCTTGGTCTACCTCTCTTGCCCTGGGGGTTCCAGAACAAGGACTGCCTTGTAATGCTATCAACAGGTTTCCTCAGTGTGTGTCCAATCCATCGCCATCGTCTTCTTCTCATCTCTTGTTCCACTGGCACGTGTCGAATTCTTGTCCTTACTTCCACGTTGGTAACCTTGTCATACCATTTTAATCCCTGTATTCTACACAAGCACCCATTTATGAAAGTCTGTAGCTTTTTGGTTGTTGACTTTGTTGTTCTCCATGTCTCAGAGCCATACAATAGGACTTCACATTTGAGTTGAAGATTCTTATTTTCGTGTTGGATCTGATTTCTCTTGTTCTCCATATATTTCCCAATGCATTGAAAGCTCCTCTTGCTTTTTGTATTCTTAGTTTGATATCACTGTCTGTCCCTCCAACTTTGTCTATATTGCTGCCAAGATATGTGTACGATTCTACATCTTGTATTGGTGTTTCTTCAAGTTTAATCCTGTTACACTGACAAACAACATTTTTCTTTCTTATATAAGAATAAGTGTTCTTAGGTCAGTTTCTTGCGCTGATTTCAAATTTGAAATCCGTTTATCTCTATCACGTCGGGTTCTTAAGATATTTGTGAATAAATATATTTTTGGGAAACCGTTATTTGCTCCGTTTCATTTTTACTATATAACTTATTAAAAACTAAAAAAATGCAAAATAATTCTACTTTTTATACTGCTAAAAGATGCATGACATGTTACGCTATTTTTCAAATAGTTACTGTATTTTGAAATAATTCTGAGCGAAATATGGCTTCTAGAAGTTGTAGAAATTCGGCTGATCTGTTCTGTTACGTGTGCGGATATTTTAACGATTGTGTTCACCAGAAAAACTTTACACCATTACTAAAGAAAGCATATGAACTTTATTTCGATTCGAAAGTTGATGATGGAAATAAATCTTGGAAGCCAAATGCAGTTTGTTCGACTTGTGCAAATACATTGGCAGGTTGGTTACGAAAATCGCCGAACCATAAGTTGATGCCTTTTGGAGTGCCAGTAATACGGCGTGAGCCGACAAATCACGCTACTGATTGTTACTTCTGCTTGACAAATATCCACGGTTTCACTTTTAAAACTAGAAAGTCTGTGGTTTATCCAAATATTGAATCGGTTTCGAAACCAGTGCCTCGTGATCCAATCACGTGTCCGATCCCAGTTCCACCAGAACAATATCCGTTGGACGGGAATGAACCATCAGAAAGTGATAGTTTGCCTGCTTTAGACTCGGATTATATACCGGTGAATGATGGTGTTCACTTAGTTAACCATTCAGAACTTTCAGATCTAATACGTGATCTCGCTCTTACCAAAGGACAAGCGACTCAAAGAATTGAATCTTTTAGCGCCAAATGCTCTGATATCTAAATTTCGTCATAGACACAGAGAACTTGTTCAATACTTTGAGATGATGATATTTGCTACTGCAAAGATGTAAACGGTCTAATGGTGCACCTCGGGCATGAGCACATAGTCAACGAATGGCGACTTTTCATCGACTCTTCCAAGACTAGTCTAAAAGCCGTGTTATTGCATAACGGAAATTTATTTTCATCAATTCCAGTCGCCTACTCTGTTCATATGAAAGAAACTTATGACAATATGGCTATACTTTTGGCAAAAATAAAGTACAATGACTACCAATGGTGGATTTGTGGAGACCTAAAGGTCATTGCAATTCTCACGGGCATGCAGACTGGGTATACTAAATTTTGTTGCTTCCTATGTGAATGGGACAGCCGCAACAGACAGGAACATTATGCAAGAAAGGTGTGGCCTATCAGGGATCGTATGCAGCTCGGGCATAACAATGTAATACACGAGCCATTAGTTAACAAAGACAGCATCATTTAACCACCGTTACCGTACATATAAAGTTGGGGCTCATGAAGAATTTCGTAAAAACATTAGATAAAACGAGAAAAGTTTCCGCAAGTTAGCGATGCAAAGATAGAGGAAGGTATCTTTGTAGGACCTCAGATTAGGAAAGTTTTTGCAGACAAACAATTCGAGAACTTGTTACATGGTATTGAACTTCGCGCATGGATGGCATTCAAATCGATCGTCGATAACTTTCTGGGAAATCACAAATCTGTCGACTATGTGCATATTGTTAAGCAGAGCATAGATGCATATAGAATTATGGGCTGTAACATGTCCCTCAAAATCCATTTGCTCGATTCGCATCTTGACTTTTTCCCTGACAACCTTGGAGAAGTCAGCGATGAACATGGAGAACGATTCCATCAAGATATCGCCATCAAGATATTGCCATAATGAAGTCACGTTATCAAGGACGGTGGAGTGTGGCCATGCTTGCTGATTATTGTTGGATGCTTCATCGTGATGTACCACATGCCATTCACCGATGAAAGTCGACTGCAAAGAAATTTAAGCCTACATAACTGTTATACTTCTTGTACGAATGATGTTGTAATACTGTATGGTTGTTAAAAAACTTCAATTGCGTATTTCTAGAAATTCCGACCTGATAGAGAAAAACGGTTTGCAGATTTAAAAACAGCGCATTAAAATTGACCAGAAAAACATAGAAATGTTAGAGAAAGAAAAAAAAATTTTTTTTTGTTAGCCAGTGTTATCATTACCTGCATTTATTCTCATTATTTTTGTCTTTTCCCTGTTTATTTTTAGACCCAATTGCTATGACCTCTCATCGAGTGTTTTCAATTTGTCCTGCATCTGATTATGGTTATGAGTCAGAAGAGCCAAGTCATCAGCAAAATCCAGATCATCCAACTGCTTAGTCAGTCCACTGGATTCCATTTCTGTTGTGTGTTGTTGATGATCTCATAACCCAATCTATTGCTAGTAAGAAAAGAAATGGAGACAAGAGGCATCCCTGTTGCACTCCTGTTCTTGCGTAGAATAGAGGGATTAAAATGGTATGACAAGGTTACCAACGTGGAACTGATGACAAGAACTAGACATGTGCCAGTGGAACAAGAGATGCGAAGAAGACGATGGCGATGGATAGGACACACACTGAGGAAACCTGTTGATAGCATTACAAGGCAGTCCTTGTTGTGGAACCCCCAGGGCAAGAGAGGCAGAGGTAGACCAAGAAGCACATGGAGAAGAGAGCTGGAAATAGAGGTAAAAATGATGAGGAGAACGTGGAAAGAACTTGAGATGATGGCACATGACAGGAGGACTTGGCATGAGTTTGTTGAAGGCCTATGCTCCTTTGGAAGTGGAGGGTTATGAATAATGAATGTCACACTTTCGTTTTAGTGTTTTCTTATAAAAGATTTACTAGGCAGGCTTCAGGTTTAGATTCAATTGTGTTTTTTTCCTTTCGTATTTATATTTAAAATTCAATTTATTTGGTTTTCTCAGAAAAAGCTGGTCACAAAATTCATGGTTTCCATGGTGACAATAACATTGTTCTTGTTGCTTAAAATCAAGCTTGACCTTGACAGAAAATTTAAAATAATCTTTTGTCAACAAATAATCTGATCTTTTGGTTACAATACATGATTACACCCATTACACCTTTCATTTATAAGTTTGAGAAAGAGACATTAATGCTTCCGCAGGAACCTCTCCTCCAAAAATTGAAGGAAGATGAATCTATTGGAAGAAACAACACATATAAAAAGGGAAGTGAATAGTAAGGTAAGAGTATTACTGAGTATGTGTATATTACTAAACATACAGCTTGCTTCCAAGGATATCTCTTATCAGATGATGAAAGAATAGAACCTTTGCTTTCTCACGTGTATTGCTAGTGATGACTAATGTGTCATTCCTATGAAGACATGACATGTAGAATTCTTCACGAAGGACAACTTTCAGAACTTTTTTTAAGATAAGAACTGGAGTGAGACAGGGATGCCTCTTGTCTTCATTTCTCTTCTTACTGGCTAGAGATAGGGTAATCAAAACATTGACATCAGCCAACAAAAATGGAATTAGGGGGCCCTGACTAAACAGCTTGATTATCTAGATTTTTTAGACAACCTGGCTCTTCTGTCCCTCAACCGCAACTAGATGCAAGACAAAATGAAAATACTTGAGAGGTTAATGCAAATGAATCTAAAAATACAAAAGGAAAAGACTAAGAAAATGAGAATAAATGCTGGAAATGATTTTTTTTTTTTTTTTTTGTACGCCCGCTAATTCTCGAGGCGAAATCTCAGGTTATTATTTTAACTCATTCCCCCCCAGGCTGTTTTTGGGTTTTACCCAGGCCCGAAAATGGATGCAATTCTTTCAGACAGGTGAAGTTTTAAAAATAGACAGTGGACAAATACATAAGTTCGGTAGGTACTTGTGTTATACATTTAAATGTGTGAAATTGACTGGAGAATCTTATGAATTGCTTCATATAATCAATTAATATGAATAGGTGTGTGTTATGTCTTGTGAAGTGCAGACTTGATTAAAAAAGTGTTAAAATCTTAAACTTAAATATTTCAGCTCCCAATTAATGTATGGCAATAAAATGTTCAGAATATCAGTGCACATTTAGTTTGAAACATATCTAGAAACTTTTATCACTATCACTTCATAGATGTAATTTTTATGATTTTTTTTCTCAAAATCACATATGTTTGTAAAAACAACAGCTCAAAATGTGTGCAATTTTTCTCTTCAGGTTATATTTAAAAACAGGCAGTAGATACACATTTTATTTAACTAGGTGTTTATGTTATACATTTAAATGTGTGAAATTGACTGGAGAATCTTATGAATTGATTCATATAATTAATTGATATGAATAGGTGTGTTATGTCTTGTGAAGTGTAGACTTGATTTTAAAAATGTTTAAAAAATAAAATAAAATTGTATACTTAAATTTAAATATTTCAGCTCCCAATTAATGTATGGCAATAAAATATTAAGAATATCAGTGCACATTTAGTTTGAAACATATCTAGATACTTTTATCACTATCACTTCATAGATGTAATTTTTATGATATTTTTTCTCAAAACCACATATGTTTGTAAAAACAACCGCTCAAAATGTGTGCAATTTTTCTCTTCAGGTTATATTTAAAAAACAGGCAGTAGATACACATATTATTTAACTAGGTGTTTATGTTGTACATTTAAATGTGTGAAATTGACTGGAAACTCCGCCTATGCCGGTCCCAAGCCCGGATGAAAAAGGAGGAGGGCGGCCTGCATGGAGGCCGTAAGGAGGCAGCCCCTCCACCATGCAAAGGCACAACAGGCCAATCACCTGTTTGTCTTAAACTATGATTACGAGCAATACAAGAGAGAAAACCGGACTGATTCTAAAGGCGACAAACTGGAACGGACTACGACTTATGGAACTTGGAACACAAGAAGTATAAATGGGAAGGAAGAGGAGCTGGTGGAAGAGATGAGGAAAGCAAAACTAGAAATCCTGGCTATAACGGAAACGAAGAAAAAAGGACAAGGAGTCATGGATCTCGATGGCAACACGTTGCTCTATAGTGGTGTACCCATATCTGAAAGAGCTAAAGGGGGGCGTGGGTTGCATTGTGGCCCAAAATCAAAAAGATAGTATCAAGGGATGGAACTTTGTCTCGGAGCGCATTATGGTTGTAAAACTAAAAGAAGGAGAAACCATAGTCAACCTGGTCATAGTGTATGGGCCAAATGAGGATGAGAGAGCAGAGGTCAAGGAGGAATTCTTCGAGCTGCTTCAAAGGACAGTGGATGACTGCCTAGATGAAGTTATCATGCTCGGAGATTTTAATGCCAGAGTTGGAAATGACCATGCTAGATGGGGTGGAGTTATCGGAAGATATGGAGAAGATACTCTCAATGACAATTGAAAGCGACTCCTTAGATTCTGCAAGTAGCAGAATCTGATCATTACAAACACAAAGTTCCCCCATAAGCGCATACATGCATACACTAGATGTGAACCAACCAAGAATGAGAAGTCAGTGATCGACTATGCCATTGTTCGGAGAAGCTCATTCAGATATGTCCGAGATGCAAGAGTCTGGAGGGGGCCAGAGATTGGAAGTGATCACTACCTGCTAACAATCAAACGAACAACTGAAAGAGTTGCTCAGCCTAGGAACTGCCCAACATCACGCAAAAAACCAAGCAAACGAGCCGGAGAAATGAGCATTAGGACCTACAAGCTGAGAGAGCCAGAAATTAAGACCAGATATCAGGGGCTTATTGCTACAGCGGTGAGCAACACAGAAGAACGACCTGATGACTTGGAAACCCTCTGGAATAAATTCAAGGATATCATAAAGACAGCTGCTGCAGAAGCATGCGGTGAAGTCCGACTTGGGAACCAGAGAAAGAGAACACCTTGGTGGACAGAGGAAGTCAAAGAGAAAATAAGAGAGAAGAAAATGGCATGGAAACAATACTTAGGAGCTAAAAACACAACAGGACAAATGGAAAAATATAGAGAATATGTGACACTCAGAACAGAAGCAAAGAACAAAGTGCTAGCAGCAAAACAGAAGTCCTGGGAAGAATTTGGAGAAAAGCTAGAAAAGATGCACAGGAAAACCAGAAATTGTTCTATAAGACCCTAAAGAACATGAGGAAGGAAAAACAATGCCCTCTCAAATTTATAAAGGACAAGCAAGGCAAATTGCTTACTGCCCCGAAGGAAGTAATGGAAAGATGGAAAGAATATTTCTCAGAACTCCTGGATGGTGAGCATGGTGAAGCATCGGAAATGATAACCACTAGCACAGAAGAGAAAACCAATGATGGTGAAGATGACATAAAGATGGAAGAACTGAGGGCAGCACTAGAGAAAATCAAGATGGGCAAAGCAGCAGGGCATGATGGTATAACACCAGAAATGGTTAAGTACATGGTAGCATCAGGCGACCTATTACTCTTAAAGGTCCTACAGGCAGCATGGTGCAACAAGACCATACCAAAGGATTGGGAGATTGCCATCATAACACCAATGTTCAAAAAGGGTGACAATCGACAATGTGGAAACCATAGAGGCATATCCCTTCTCAGTGTCCCTGGTAAAATCTACTCTAGAATCCTAGAGCAGAGACTCCGACGCCTAGCTGAGCCACAATTGGATGAGGTCCAGTGCAGATTCCGAGCAAACCGAAGTACTCAAGACCTAATCTTCACACTCAGACAGCTGAGTGAAAAGGCCCTTGAGTATAAGAGTGAGATCCATCTTTGTTTCATAGATCTGGAAAAGGCGTTTGACAGGGTCCCCTGGAGCAAACTTTGGGACTGTTTGGCAAGGAAGAATATTCCAGCACCTCTGATTCATGCTATACAGAGCTTCTACAAGTCTTGCAGAAATTATGTGAGGACAGCAAACCATAAGTCAGAAGAGTTCAGGACCACCACTGGTGTAAGACAAGGTGATATCCTATCACCTTACCTCTTCATACTCCTTATGGACGATGTCATCAAGGCATGTAAGGAGAGAACAAGAAAGTATTCAGTGGGGTACTGGAAGATGAGACAGGTCTATATTTCGGAGCTGGCATTTGCTGATGATGTTGCCCTGATTGCTAAATCAGAGGCACATCTCCAATCCAACCTGCAAGTCTGGAAGGAAGAGCTGGAGAAGAGAGGGATGGTCATAAGCAGCTCTAAAACAAAATCCATGGTGATGTCACGAGAAGAAAGAAAACATCAGATTAAGTTGGGAGAACAGGTCCTGGAGCAGGTCGACCACTTTAAATATCTCGGAGCTATTATAGACCGAAAGGGAGGCATCAAAGAAGAGTTGGCCACTTGAAAAGCAGCGGCTGGGAGACTTTTTCAGGCCATAAATCGTGGATTCCTCAGCAAGAAAGAGGTTGGTAAGAAAACGAAGATGGCTGTATACCGCTCCACCTATGTCCCAGTCTTGACATATGGATGCGAGTCGTGGGCAATGACTACAACCCACAAAAGCCAGATCCAAACCTCAGAAATGAGGTATCTGAGGAAAGTGGTTGAAGTAACAAGAAGAGACATGGTCCGCAACCAGACGATCCGTCAAGGCCTAAAATCCAATCCGCTGCAGACCCAAATAGAACAGTCCCAACTAAGATGGTTTGGCCATGTCTGCAGAATGGGATCAGATCGGCTACCACGACAAGCATGGGAAACAAAGAGCCAGGGATCCAGACCTCCAGGACGACCCAGAGTCCACTGGGAGGACAACATTAGACAATCTTTGAAGGACCGAGGACTAGAATGGAACCAGGCCAGGAAGAAGACAGCTGATAGAATGGTCTGGTGCTCTCTCTTCCAAACCTCTACACCTCACGGTAGAAGGGGAGCGACTAAGTAAGTAGTAAGTAAGAAATTGACTGGAGAATCTTATGAATTGATTCATATAATTAATTGATATGAATAGGTGTGTTATGTCTTGTGAAGTGTAGACTTGATTTTAAAAATGTTTAAAAAATAAAATAAAATTGTATACTTAAATTTAAATATTTCAGCTCCCAATTAATGTATGGCAATAAAATATTAAGAATATCAGTGCACATTTAGTTTGAAACATATCTAGATACTTTTATCACTATCACTTCATAGATGTAATTTTTATGATATTTTTTCTCAAAACCACATATGTTTGTAAAAACAACCGCTCAAAATATGTGCAATTTTTCTCTTCAGGTTATATTTTAAAAACAGGCAGTAGATACACATTTTATTTAACTAGGTGTTGATGTTATACATCAACATGTGGGAAATTGGATGAAGAATCTTGTGAAATGCTGTAGATAATTATTTGATGTAGGAAAAGAGTCTGTCATGTTATGTGAAGTGTAGACCTAATCAAAAATAACTGGAAAAAAGATAAATAAACTGTACTCACATATGTCAGCTCCAGTTTAATCCAAAGCAGAAAAATCTCAGAATATCAGTGCACATCCATTTTGAAACACAACACATTTTACCACAATCACTTCAAATATATAATTTATATGATTTTTTTCCTACACCACAAATTTCTGTAAATACCAAACAACTATGACTAATATTATTTACACCAACTATATTCTATTTTACATTTCCCAGAAGAATTTGCTTTCTAACCACTCTGGGACATCTTGTGAGGATGCACCTACCTCTAGACTTGTGGCAGTTCTCATAGCTTTACTTTTGGTCACAATGGTGTTTTTGCTCATCCTTCTCCTTTAGTGACTGAAAGTTTTGATACAGCCCTTGATGCATGTTCATCAGAATATTCTGACACACAAAGTCTTACAATGTCTTCATTGGAATTACTAAACCTAACTTCTAAAATCAGTGTCGCTCGAGTTATTTTCTGTCCACTGAGAAATTAGCGTCGTGCTTGCTCAGCTGAAAGCAGATGTTTAGAAGAAGATTCTCGATCCATTTTGTATGTAAACAAAGGAATAGAAATGGATATAAAACACACAATTTTAGCTTCACAAATTTGTTTTTCGCTCACAAATGTCCATAAACGTGCTGGATACAATTAAATGATTTAAAAACCAGCTAGTTGCTAGGTATTTATAACTTTTCGTTCAAACTCGACATATATCGCACTGGCGCGCCTCGCATCATTGGTCGGAACAGAAGTCCTATCTGGCGCGTGGCGCGCCACTGTGGACGGAAAGAGTTAAGTCTAACCTGACATTGATTTTTACGTGAGTATCCCTTTTTTTCTTGTACAGAGACAGGTGTCCCTCGCCATTCAGGCAAATACTCTCCGATTTCGGAGGTACCCATTACAGCTGGGTCGGCTCAGGAGCCGCCAATCCCTGGTCGACGACACTCCTTCAAATGTCCTCGCCAGGTCTCGAGTTAATCCAGTCCAAATCCCGGTCGACGAAAAATCCTCAAATGCCGTCACCCGGGTTTGATCCTGAATCACCCAGTCGCCAGAGCGGTGTGGTAACCACTATGCTAGCGCGGCTCCCCGCTGGAAATGATAAGAGGATTGCCCTTGAAGAAATACTCCTACAAGATGTAAAATCACACATACCGGTATATCTTGGCAGGAATGTAAAAAGTGTTGCAACAACAGTCAGTAGTATCAACATAAGGATGCAAAAGGTAAGAGATGAACTCATTGCGTGGGGAAGTACATGGACATTTTTAAAAATCAAGTCCAAAACAAAAAATTTGAATCTTCAGCTAAAGTGTCAATGTCAATCCTATTGTATGGCTGTGAAACGTGGAGAGCAACAGAAACAACAACCAAGAAGTGACAGAATGTCAGAAGTGGGCGGTTGTGTAGAATAGAAAAATTGAAGTCGCACGGCACAGTCTTTAACATAAAACCAATTACTAGAACTAGGCAAGTACTAGTTGAACAAGAAATAGGAAGACGCTGGTGATGGATTGGAGACACATTGAGGACACTTGTTGATAGCATTACCAGGCAGTGCTTGTCCTGGAACCCCCTATGGGGTAAGAGAAATAGTGACAGACCAAGGAACTCATGGAGAAGAGAACTGGATACAGAAATAACAGTGGTGAATCCATGCTCCATTAAAAGTGAAAAAGGAGATGATGTTGATGTAAAATAGGTATAGTGCCAGCCCACATCATTATTTCCTGCATCATGTTGTGGTAATTTATTATGTTGTTGTTTGGGGGTAGAGTATAGCAATAGCTTTCATCTTTATGTGGTAAGACCTTTGCATGTAAGCAGCAAGTGTGAAAGAGTCTGGTACGGAAGAATAATGTTGGGACTTTGAGATTAATGTGAGGGGTTAGATTTGTATAAGTGCTTGTTGAGTCTGATGTATCCTATTCTTAGTTGAAATCTCATATTGTACTGTTCTGCATGCACTATAGTTTGTTGATGCTATCATATTTGTCAAGGTGGGTCATTTCTTTATACATGCATGCAATAGAATCTTTTACCTATTGGTTCAGCCATTCCTCTTGAAAATTGATTTGGGGCATTAATTTAGGAATCTGCAAGTTTGAAATATGCTTGCATTAACTGTTGTTAGTGTATCTGGAGAGTGATTTTCTTGCTGCATCTGGTTAGCAGACTGCAAGTCCATTTCAGGCAGCTGTATTAATTCTTTTTTTTATTTCAGTGTGAAGATAATCTTCAAATATCTGCAGTATTCATTTTGAATCAATGAAGAATGCAATGTCTGAGAGCTTGTTGATTTCTTGTTTAAATTCGCTGACTATTGCTGTGAGGGTAATGTTTATTGGTATCATTTCTGCTTGGTAATTGGTACTGAATTCTTCATATGTGTAGTGGTTTTGTTGGTATTGTATGTTTGTTATGTTACCTAGGGTACTGTATGAGGTCAGTTGTGAAGGCTCCTGAGATAAAAGTTTATGTGAATTACAGAAGGCCCTTCTTACTACCACTACGACCTCAAACAGACCTATTCTACTATCATGAATGTTAGCTACGTTAAAAAGTCTAGGGTACTGAACTGTAATGTGTAGTAATAGAATATACCAACACTCACAGGTAATTAATAAGTCTAAGAATATTAATAAAATTTATAACACACTGAACTAACTCAGACTGTTTTAGTTTTGAATTTTAACAATTTTTTCTTAAATTTATTTGTTCTGAACCAATGTTTTATTTTGGTCAGAACATATGAAAAGTTATGGAGTTATACATGGAATGCATAAATATATGGCATAATAAAATGGAATTTGTATACATAAGTATTTTATAAGACTGGTTAATATTAATTATATTTATAATGTCTCTGGGAGAACTATTACTGGATGTGCTGTTGGGGTGGTGTCATCACACCCACTCTGTTTTTACTACAAGCTTTGTCCATTAATTTATAAACTGTAGAAATGTTATATTTCACAAGGATTCAGTCTATGTTTGATATAGGGGAAATATTTGTGGTGGTTTTGAAAAATGGTGAATCTTCAGCAGGCCACGTAGTCACTCATCTTGTCTGTGACGATCCGATGCTGGATTTCCGTGGCCCACTCCTCTCTGTAGCTGGAATACGATGCTAGACTGCACCGACACAAACGTTAGGCGGCACACACATCTGCCTGTATATTCTTGATAAGGTATGTAGCACTACCTCTAGTGCCACAACAGAAACTCACAATTCAGAATTCAGAATTAAGAACACAGTTAATTGCTAGCAAAACTCAGCTGAGCTGCTGGCTATATGATGGCGTCCCACTAAAATGTATGTAATATCTTCTGGGAAAAACACCACTGGAAATTAATACTGTGTCTCTGGACAGACTTATGTCAAATGGCAAAAAATGCGCGTCTCCACCCCGCTAATATGAATACATTTGTCCAATCACAGACTTCCCCTCTAACTTTTTCAAATCTACAACCAAAAGTCAAATTTCAGTCAGATTTTAGTCAAGTACGTATTATTGTCTGTTGGTCCGTCTGTCTCTACTTGGTTTTTCATAAAAATACACTTGGTTCTTGGACCAACTTCATGCAATACCCTACACAAATCTGCCTCCTAAGTTATTTTTACAATTCTCCACCTTCCCCCTCTCGTACATTACAGCTTGATTTTTGCATTTGCGTGTCTCAAGGACGAAAATTTGAAACTTTAGTGAAAGTATGAACAGTACAGTCGCTAGTCTGATATGAACAACACAGTCTTTTGTCATTATCTTCCTTGTTATCTATCCGTCTGTATATTTAAAAGTATATTATTTCTCTGCTCAAGATGGGCTATCAAACTAGCTAGGTTTTATTTTCATAACTTTATTATTAAGAAAAAACATATTTTTTCTCAAGTTTAGTTTTTGAAATCTGTGTTTGAAACCTCCGTTCACGCGTTTGCGCCAGATTCAAACAAAAGCCTAATTACCGTAAAACGTCAAAGATACGTCTGTTTCTTACAAGAGCTAAAGTCATTTACGTCTCAAATTTCTTACATTGTGTCACTAGTGGCGTAATTTTTTTCTTTTAAACTACAAATTGCGTCTTTTAGCCTTTCTAGCTTCAAACACGTGTTCAGACCATCATAATGATTTTTATCTCCGTTTCCCTCCCGTCTACAAGGGTACCGTTTCGTCTGCATGTCTACTAGTTAGTTTCAATGGCGGTATGAACTGCTGGCATAGGCGAGCATGTATCCTAGTATCTTACGCATTATGTTATCCCTACATGTTATCTTTATAATTAGAGATATTTTAGCGTTGTATCACTGTATTTTTCACCACACATCTCCCCACCTGAGAACATGCACTAATGCAAGTTCCAAAACCAGTGATACACATAGATAAAATTACTCTCACGCCTGCCAACTACTCTAATTTTGATCACAGGGGTGCCTACTGAGGAAATCTGCACCTACATTCTGTGACCCCGGGATATATTCGATAACAAACTGATAAGGTTGCAATAATAAAGACCATCTTAACAATCTTGCGTTTTCATGCTTGGCCTGAGATAAGAACACTAGGGGCTGATGATCCGTCTGGACCACAAAAGTCCTACCATACAGATAGATTTGGAACTTTTTTATTGCCCAGATTAACGCTAAACATTCTTTTTCGCTTGTGGAATATCCTTGCTCTGCTTTATTTAACTTGCGGCTTGCATAAGCGACTGGGTTCAGTTCCCCATTGGGTGATGATGACCTTTGCAACAGAGCCGCCCCCAGGCCTACATTACTTGCATCTGTTCTCACCACAAAGTCCTGTGTCAAATCAGGCAATTTGAGAATAGGCTTGCTAGTGAGTTTATCCTTTAACTCTTGGAAAGCCAATTCACATTGCGCAGTCCAAACAATTTTATCTGGATGTCCCTTGCGAGTCAGATCAGTCAGAGGAGCACATATAGAGTTAAAATTTTTGATATATTTTTGGTAAAATCCACATAACGACACGAATGATCGCACGTCCTTTTTTGTTTGAGGTCTAGGTGCTCTCTGCAGTTTTTCCAAGTTCTTGGGGTCAGGGGTCATGTTACCCTGATATACAGTATGTCCCAAGAATTCCAACTCTTTGCATCCAATACAACATTTTGTTGGTCTAGCAGTTAAGTTCGCCTCCCTAAGCCTATCAAATAACATTTTCAGAGAGTTAATGTGTTCTTCAAATGTCTCTGTGGCGACGAGAATATCATCCATGAAATTCGTGATACATGGATTATTCAGGGGATCCAACAATTTGCGCATCATCCTTTAAAATACACTCGGAGCATTTTTCAGTCCGAATGGTAGCATGTTGAATTCATAATGTCCTTCCGAGGTGCTAAAAGCTAAATACTGTCTAACTTCAGGCTTCACTGGAATCTGGTAATAGCCTTTGCTAAGGTCCACCTTCGAAAAGTATTTTGCCTTGTTCAATCTGGCAAATAACTGTTTTGTGTCTGGTAATGGATCCACTTGTCCTTCTGTGACAGCATTCAGTTTCCTGTAATCTATGCACAGTCTATGTTCCCCAGACGGTTTCCTCAACAAAACTACACTGGAACTAAAAGAAGATTCACTGTGTGAAATAATCCCCTCCTTCAACAAATAATCTATTTCTTCTTTCAATGCCTTCTCCTTCGCGAACGGAATAGAATAGGCTCTCATACAGATTGGGTTTGAGTCTACCAGTTTCATGTCATACTGTAGCAAATTTGTATGTCCTGGTTTATCTGTTAATACATCTGTATGTTCCTCCAGAACCTGTTGAACTCTCCCCCTCTGGTTTTTAGTCAGGTGCATACTGACTTTTACTTGTGCGGCTGTCTCACAGGGATGTAATGGGTATTCATGTGAGGTGAGTGGTTCCTTTTGCATTTGAGTTGCGATAGCCAAGGTCAGTAAGGGGGTGCTTTCCTGGAGTGGTCTGTCCAGATACTTCTTTAAAAGGTTTACATGATATACCTTCTCCTTCCCCTTTTTGTCAATTTTATAATTTGTTCTAGACACCTTCTCTAGAACTGTATATGGACCTTGCCATCCAATTTGCAACTTATTCTGGCTGCCGGGTAGTAGAAGAAGCACCTTCTCTCCCACAGCTAATTCTCTGTCCTTTGCCTTTCGATTAAAATATGCTGCATGTTTCTTCCTGGCTTGTCTCAAATTATCATTTGCCAGTTTCCATCCAGCTTTCAGACGAGTGGTCAGTTCGTTCACATATTGATATGATGAGGTAACAGTCTCTTCTGCCTTCTCATCTGTCCAGGTCCTTAATAATCTACATCTGGACTTTTAATTTTCCATACTTATTGTTCAGGGCACCCGTCGGGTCCCTTCCATTGGAAGCATTATAATGAGGACTTTTCTTCCTAGAATCATCACTCACAAATCGACCACTACCAATTTTTTTTGTGGGTTTGTCTCCCCACTTTAGATTGCTTGTGAGAGATCTTCGCTCTCTTTTAGGTTCCTCCAGTTTATATAAGTCTGACCGAGGGATTGTCAGCTTATTCTGGGATAATTTTACTCTTTGTACTCTTCGCATAGTGGCCATGTTAATACATTCAAGTGAAGACTGCATGTGAAAAGGGGGCTCCCATTTCACTTTGTCCACCTTATTATAATTATTTTTCCTTCCAGGCCTAAGTTTGCCCCGTGGCGTTTCTAGGTCCTGCACATTTTTTCCCTTTGTGGGTGTTCCCTCATGAAATACGCCACATGCTTCTACAAAGTTTTCAATATCGACATTTACATCGGGCCAATAGTATTTTCGAGCAACTTTTTGGCAGATGGTACCTACTTTCTCATGGTCACCATCTTTTCCAACATGTAAGCTCCTTATTAAATTTGCCCTATATACCTTGGGAAGAACCAACTGTCCGTGACCAGTGGATCTAGTTCCTGTCTTCCTGTATAGCAATCTGTCCTTCATAAAGTACTCTCCCTTGCTTGGAGGTGTGTGGCATTTGGGCAATTTTTTAAAACATGGCTTGAGTGTCCTATCCTCAGCCTGTGCCTTCCTCATCTCCTCTGGATGAGCATTTATAGGTTCACCTTCTTCCTCCTTTTTCTGTGATCTGGTCTGCACTGTCGCCATGATCACAGGTCTCTCGGGATTCCCCAAGAAGACGTACCTACACCCCAATATCAGAGGGTAGATTGGTTTATCTATCACTGCTGCTCTGATTTCTCCTTCCACATAGCGAGTTTTCACCGTTATCCTTGCGATGGGAAGTGTCATGAGTGGTATGTCCTTAGTCGCCCCTTGTATTTCCACTGTTTCTGTGGTATACTGACTTGGGTCCACTAGGCTAGACTTCACGACTGAATCATAATCCAAACCTGTATCATAAAGGCACCTTATGGTGACCCCATTACAGATCCTCACAAACTGGGGGGTGATAAGGTTCCTGCTGTCCATTAGGATTAACCTTTAATCTTTGAGTCCCCGACTTCATTGCGGCAATGTTTGAAGGTTTCCTTTTACAAAATTCGGTGTTATGGTTGTCCTTCTTACACCATTTGCACCATCTTTTTCTTTGGTTAAACGGTTTATTATATTTTTGGTCATTGAACTGTGAGTTTCGGTCACCATAGTCATTTCGTGGTCTATTAAAGTTTGTCCTGCCTTTATTACCTGGTTCTCTGTTATCAAATCTACTAAATTGCTGTGGAGCTTTAAAATTTTCTATGTGCTTCTTTTTAGTGCCACTTACCTCTGCCTGGGCTGCCTGATACCTTTCAGCGACATTTAAAACCTCCCCCAACCTCTCTGCACCTTGTTCCATGAGAAATTTTCTCAAGTCTGGAGCCATGGACTCTCTTAATTGCTCAATCATGATCATCTCTTTGAGATCTTGGGTCTTCCCCAGAGCAGTCCATTTCTCCAAATAGGTTTCCAGTCTGGCAGAGAATTGGTGGTATGTCTCCCCAGACAAAAGTTTGGCATTTCTAAACTTCTTACGATAAAATTCACCATTCTTTTCATATCTCAATAACAAAGCCTGCTTTAGCATGTCATAATTGTCTTGGTCGTCTCTATGCATCTTAGCAAAAACTTCATAAGAAGTACCTCTCAGTCCCTGGGATAACTTAAGACTCCACCTCTCTCTCTCTAACCCATATGTAGTAGCTAATAATTCGAATCTACTGAGGTACCCCTCAATGTCATCGTCTTTCTCACTAAAATGGTCTAAATGAAACCCCATAGCTGAGGTTGAGGCTCCCTGACTAGCAGTGGCATCGGAGGGAAAGGGGCTGGCACCATTTTCAGGAGCATGGCCTTGTAATTCCAGCTCCCTTAGTCGTAACTCATGCTCCCTTTGCAATCTCTTATCTTCTGCTTCCCTTTGCTGTCGTTTTTCTTCTGCCTCCAATGCCTTAGCCTCTTTGTCAGCCTCAATCTGCAGCCTCTTAAGTTCTTTATCAGCCTCAATTTGTAACCTCTTCTCTTCAGCTAACCTCCTATCTTCCCTTTCAATATACTTGTCACATTCAGAAGTTACATACTGAATTAAAACCTGACCCTCCATATTCATCTCCCTCGCCGTCAGCACAGCAGCCGATCTAAATTTTGCTAGGTCAGCCATCATACAAAATAACAATGACCAAGGTAAATCTAATTATATAATGACTAAGATAATTTTAATTATATAAATTAGCCAAGGTAATTCTAATTAATTAATGACTAAGGTAATTCTAATTAATTACTGACTAAGGTAATTCTAATTAATTAGTCAACTAATTACCACTGGCTGTGAAGATTCACCAACTTTTATTTTTCCCCTTTTTATTTTAATGGACACTTTTTAAATTTATACAATCTGTCCCCACTGGTTTAATTCTCCCACCAGGAGATCCTAATATCTTTGATAAACTTAATATCCCTGGACAAGACCCCAATATTGTAGTGGTTTTGTTGGTATTGTATGTTTGTTATGTTACCTAGGGTACTGTATGAGGTCAGTTGTGAAGGCTCCTGAGATAAAAGTTTATGTGAATTACAGAAGGCCCTTCTTACTACCACTACGACCTCAAACAGACCTATTCTACTATCATGAATGTTAGCTACGTTAAAAAGTCTAGGGTACTGAACTGTAATGTGTAGTAATAGAATATACCAACACTCACAGGTAATTAATAAGTCTAAGAATATTAATAAAATTTATAACACACTGAACTAACTCAGACTGTTTTAGTTTTGAATTTTAACAATTTTTTCTTAAATTTATTTGTTCTGAACCAATGTTTTATTTTGGTCAGAACATATGAAAAGTTATGGAGTTATAAATGGAATGCATAAATATATGGCATAATAAAATGGAATTTGTATACATAAGTATTTTATAAGACTGGTTAATATTAATTATATTTATAATGTCTCTGGGAGAACTTTTACTGGATGTGCTGTTGGGGTGGTGTCATCACACCCACTCTGTTTTTACTACAAGCTTTGTCCATTATAAACTGTAGAAATGTTATATTTCACAAGGCTTCAGTCTATGTTTGATATAGGGAAAATATTTGTGGTGGTTTTGTAAAATGGTGAATCTTCAGCAGGCCACGTAGTCACTCATCTTGTCTGTGACGATCCGATGCTGGATTTCCGTGGCCCACTCCTCTCTGTAGCTGGAATACGATGCTAGACTGCACCGACACAAACGTTAGGCGGCACACACATCTGCCTGTATATTCTTGATAAGGTATGTAGCACTACCTCTAGTGCCACAACAGAAACTCACAATTCAGAATTCAGAACACAGTTAATTGCTAGCAAAACTCAGCTGAGCTGCTGGCTATATGATGGTGTCCCACTAAAATGTATGTAATATCTTCTGGGAAAAACACCACTGGAAATTAATACTGTGTCTCTGGACAGACTTATGTCAAATGGCAAAAAATGCGCGTCTCCACCCCGCTAATATGAATACATTTGTCCAGTCACAGACTTCCCCTCTAACTTTTTCAAATCTACAACCAAAAGTCAAATTTCAGTCAGATTTCAGTCAAGTACGTATTATTGTCTGTTGGTCCGTCTGTCTCTACTTGGTTTTTCATAAAAATACACTTGGTTCTTGGACCAACTTCATGCAATACCCTACACAAATCTGCCTCCTAAGTTATTTTTAGCCACAATTCTCCACCTTCCCCCTCTCGTACATTACAGCTTGATTTTTGCATTTGCGTGTCTCAAGGACGAAAATTTGAAACTTTAGTGAAAGTATGAACAGTACAGTCGCTAGTCTGATATGAACAACACAGTCTTTTGTCAATATCTTCCTTGTTATCTATCCGTCTGTATATTTAAAAGTATATTATTTCTCTGCTCAAGATGGGCTATCAAACTAGCTAGGTTTTATTTTCATAACTTTATTATTAAGAAAAAACATATTTTTTCTCAAGTTTAGTTTTTGAAATCTGTGTTTGAAACCTCCGTTCACGCGTTTGCACCAGATTCAAACAAAAGCCTAATTACCGTAAAAAGTCAAAGATATGTCTGTTTCTTACAAGAGCTAAAGTCATTTACGTCTCAAATTTCTTACATTGTGTCACTAGTGGCGTAATTTTTTTCTTTTAAACTACAAATTGCGTCTTTTAGCCTTTCTAGCTTCAAACACGTGTTCAGACCGTCATAATGATTTTTATCTCCGTTTCCCTCCCGTCTACAAGGGTACCGTTTCGTCTGCATGTCTACTAGTTAGTTTCAATGGCGGTATGAACTGCTGGCATAGGCGAGCATGTATCCTAGTATCTTACGCATTATGTTATCCCTACATGTTATCTTTATAATTGGAGATATTTTAGCGTTGTATCACTGTATTTTTCACAACAACATGGTTTAAATATTTATAATTTATTACTATTTTGGTACTTACATTAAGGTCTGAATTCAACATTGTTTCTATCTCAAGCTGTTTTTCATTCTTACCTAGGCCCTAGAGTGGATGATTTTTTCTTACAATGGATATTTTAAAACCAGGTAATAGACATACATATTAACTGAGCAGACACATATACTATTCACTGAACTTTAGGAAATTGGCTGAAGAATGTTGTGAAATGCTGTGAGTTCTAATGTAATGTAAAAAATTGATCATTACATTTTGTGAAGAGTAGACACTTATAATTAAGTAAATTTGTGTACTCGCACATGAATATTTCAGCACATCTTAATTCCTTGGCAGTAAATCCAGTTAAAAATTAATCAACGGAAATTTTATCACAAACAAATAAAATTTCTATGACAAATACTTGAGTATAGGTTGATCTGACTATAAACCAACCCTTTGACTTTAGGACTTAAAAAGCTTCCAAAATGAATGATCCGCCTTTAAGTCGATTTGCCGATTCCAAATTCCTGCATTGTTTTGGAATTTCTATAGATTTCTGCAAATTCTGTTACTTTCAGTACCATTCCCCTTTTAATGTGCCTGAAATCGCCTGCCCTGAAAGTCTAATATTCCATTCAAAACTGTTGTCGGTCATTGCCAATTAGCTACGAGATCTCGGTATTTAGCGAGACCTGAGTTATCAATAGATTTCCAGTTCTTGTAAAGCTTCCATTTTCATAAATTATTTTTAGAATGGATCGATACTATCATTTTTTATGATTTTTTAAAGCTATGGCTTTTCTGGTGGTTGATTATTTGTTATGGATCTGAGAAGTGACGTTATTTGATCTGGATGCTAATGGTGCTGCCAAATCAAATGTGGATATTGAATAAGGCCCGATTTAGACTCTGCCAGTGACAAAAGTGACTCTAGTGAAACAAGTAATGGTATTGATGATAGATCAAACAAAGGAGGCTGGTCAACAAAGCTTACTCCAGTTGAAATTTGTGACTTTGTAGGAAACCCTTGATTAAACATACTCTAGATCTAGATAGTATCTTATGATTACTACAGTTTAGTCACAAGTAAAATATTGTAGCAAATCTGTTCAATACAAAGAAGGAAAAACCTCAGCACAACATTCTTTATTATTAAATGCTGGTATGTTTACAAGAAACTATTTAAACAGCTTGCATGCCGGTGTATACATGACAGGAATTACGAAAGGGTGATGGACATTTTTATTTAAATCATTTAGATCGAGTGTATGTTTTTATTTGAATAATTACCCCAACTAACATTCTAATAAAACTGACACAAACATGTATTAATTAAGATATTTTGCTAAAAACATTTACTAAAGCAACATGTTTATATCTGAAGCATACCAGTATGGCAAAACTTCCTGTCTATAGTACCTGTTACGTGGCTTTTATCTTGATAATGTTAATATTTAGTGACAGGATGGTTCCTGTAGGCCAAGTTCACTTCTAGGGTAGCAAACATATCAGACACCGTAACAAGCCAACGTCCATCACCCTTACAAGGTATTTGAACTACAATGGACGAAGTGGACAGTATACATTTTTATTCAAACTTCACGATGCTGCAAATTGAAAACATTTCAGTTCAGTATACAAAGAAGACGATGGCGATGGATAGGACACACACTGAGGACACCTGTTGATAGCATTACAAGGCAGTCCTTGTTCTGTAACCCCCAGGGCAAGAGAGGCAGAGGTAGACCAAGAAGCACATGGAGAAGAGAGCTGGAAACAGAGGTGAAAATGATGAGGAGAACGTGGAAAGAGCTTGAGATGATGGCGCGTGACAGGAGGACTTGGCATGTGTTTGTTGAAGGCCTATGCTCCTTTGGGAGTGGAGGGGTATGATGATACAAATGGCATATTATATGCAGTTGTCAATAAAACTTTATGCAGTCTGTTCATGTCTGGAACGCTGTCCTTTTCATTTTCCACATTTTATTAATTATATTTTCACACTCGACATTGAGAAGCTAAACTCCCTTCAAATGAAAATAACTAGATACACCTCACAGAAGATCTTGATGTATTAGTGATGGAATAACATAGGGATGTATAATATATATATATATTCAGTAGCTCAAACACATGCGTCTTCTCGCCATGACACACAATGATAGAAGGCTTGCAGACAATCTCCTCACTTCTTCAGTTTTAGTTTCATGTCTGCCAAATACACCATATCGGCATGATGTCACTTCCTGTATTAATAAATGACTCCGTATAAAATAAACAAACAAGGAGCCCTGTCGAGCTACCTAATTATACCGGCACAATCGTTATGAATTTTAATCATAACAGTACCATTGATCAATTCTGTTGTTGTCGTCTTTCCATGCCATGATGTCAAACTGTCCAGAATCATCGCTGTTTGTTGTCCTCCATCTTTCCATGCCATGATGTCAAACTGTCCAGAATCATCTCTGTTTGTTGTCCTCCATCTTTCCATGCCATGATGTCAAACTGTCCAGAATCATCTCTGTTTGTTGTCCTCCATCTTTCCATGCCATGATGTCAAACTGTCCAGAATCATCTCTGTTTGTTGTCCTCCATCTTTCCATGCCATGATGTCAAACTGTCCAGAATCATCTCTGTTTGTTGTCCTCCATCTTTCCATGCCATGATGTCAAACTGTCCAGAATCATCTCTGTTTGTTGTCCTCCATCTTTCCATGCCATGATGTCAAACTGTCCAGAATCATCTCTGTTTGTTGTCCTCCATCTTTCCATGCCATGATGTCAAACTGTCCAGAATTATCTCTGTTTGTTGTCCTCCATCTTTCCATGCCATGATGTCAAACTGTCCAGAATCATCTCTGTTTGTTGTCCTCCATCTTTCCTGTTGTCGTGATGTGCTCCAACTTCCTTCTTCCCATAACAACCCACAGAAAGTGGATTGCTTCCTTTTAACCTGAGCAATAATCCTCCTTTGCACATTGGCCACTTCCAAGACATCTTCATGACTATTTTTAGCTGTCTAAGGTATTGTTTAGATTCTTCTGTACAACCACATCCCTGTGGCCTCTAGTGCTTTTCTGTTTGTTTACTAATTGTCCATGACTCACTTCCATATTTCAGGATTTGTTGTATATAACACTGAAGAACTTTCTTACTTTCATTGACAAAGAGTATTTGCATAAAATACTTTTCATTTGATAGAATGTTACATGTTTACCACCCGTTTGTCTCAGCTTCCACAAATGCTGAAACAGAAACTGAAAACATTGATGAAAATATAAAACAGGGACCTGGTTATGAAGTGAGTAATTAATATGTTGGTAATATTCTCATAATGTCATTGTATGTTTGCTTTTATCAACATGTTTACAAGTGAGTGTTGCCTCAGTAAAATATTAAATATATCAGTCTCTCTCCTCCCCCCCCCCCATAATCTGTGTATAACAAGCACCATAATTCTCATCCTGTTTCATGTGCCCAGCTTAGTCTATGTCCTGTGTACCAATCTCAAGCTCACTAACAAGATCTCATTTTTGTTGTCTCCCTTAGACAAATGATGGTCATAATTACACTGAAGTCCTCAGCACTTATGTTCAGACAGTTGACAGCATGAGTACAGAAATGCCCAGTGAAGAACATGTGAAACATCCTGATTTATATGAAGAAGTAGAAGGTAATGAAATAATTGGTAATCATTTCAGACTTCAATGTTTACTATTGTTATATTTTTTTTTAAAGAAACTTCAATTTCATGCTTAATAAAAACCAAGATCAGCAAATCTTCTGTGACTGCCAGGTAATATATTGGGATGACTGGGTTAGTGGGTGATGCTGATGCTGTATTGGGAACAATGTTGTGCTATTTAGGTGTTGAGTTGTATCAGCGGCACGGGGGAGGGGGGTGGATTACTAATCAACCTAGATATGATGTTTTATACATCATAACTAGGTTGATCAGTAATCTGTTTTGTACATGGGAGCTGTTTATTTTTACCTTGGTTGATGAGCTAAAGCTTGCCATGTTGAATGCTGGGAAGAAACAAGATTGCTGTGAAAGGAGAAACAGTGAGGTTTGGTAGCGCCTCACGTGCATGTAAAAATGACCCAAACCAACATGAGGATCAGTTTCATCCTGTTATCAGTCTGTGTGCTTTATGCTCCTACACTAGCACATGAACAATGCGTTAGACAAGTTCATGTAGAGGCTAGAGCTTACAACAACTCCATCATTGCTCTGATCTCCTCCCTTAGATTACACAGAGAGGATCTCAGCACAGTGCACAAACTCCATAGCACCAGCAAGGATCCTAATGTGTGTATACAGGAAATAAATAAATATTACACACATTACGGTATGTTTCAGGCACTCGTGAGAAATAAAGAAGTAGAAAACTAGACAACAGAAATGATAGGCTCGCTGGAGAATCGAACCCAGAACAATCCAAATGGCAACACTACCTAGCTATGGAAGTGAATTACACTATCCTCCCTGCCAACTAGGCAACACAAAAATAGTGCTTCATGGACAGAGGTTTTTAGCGCGATTTTCCACACACACCACATGTGTACTTCTGGCGATCCAGCTGAATTAATGACGCAATCACGTCTGCTGTCCCCCTATTATATAGGAATCACATATTCAATAAATATTTTTGTGATGGATAGGTTTTCCTAATTTTGTAAATTTTGGTCTACTCTTTACGATTTCCAATGGCTGAGGGATTCTTAATGTGCGCAACTTGCACATGGGACCTCCTATTTTTAAGCCCTTGCCCGAGAAGGCTGTGCATCCAATCTCATTACCCATGAGATCAGGGAGAAGTATGAGATCAGGGAGAAGTATGAGATCAGAGAGAAGTATGAGATCAGGGAGAAGTATGAGATCAGGGAGAAGTATGAGATCAGAGAGAAGTATGAGATCAGGGAGAAGTATGAGATCAGGGAGAAGTATGAGATCAGGGAGAAGTATGAGATCAGGGAGAAGTATGAGATCAGAGAGAAGTATGAGATCAGAGAGAAGTATGAGATCAGGGAGAAGTATGAGATCAGGGAGAAGTATGAGATCAGGGAGAAGTATGAGATCAGGGAGAAGTATGAGATCAGAGAGAAGTATGAGATCAGGGAGAAGTATGAGATCAGGGAGAAGTATGAGATGAGATCAGAGAGAAGTATGAGATCAGGGAGAAATATGAGATCAGAGAGAAGTATGAGATCAGGGAGAAGTATGAGATCAGAGAGAAGTATGAGATCAGGGAGAAGTATGAGATCAGGGAGAAGTATGAGATCAGAGAGAAGTATGAGATCAGGGAGAAGTATGAGATCAGGGAGAAGTATGAGATCAGAGAGAAGTATGAGATCAGAGAGAAGTATGAGATCAGAGAGAAGTATGAGATCAGAGAGAAGTATGACATCACTAGGACCTACTGGTCCAGAAAAAATGTCCATGACATATATTCCTGTAAACTGGGAACCAAAACCGGCTGCTTTAGAATTAGAGGCGGAAGCCATACCTCTTAGCCAGTCCAACCTTCTTCTATTTGCTTCTCCCTACCCCCCTCCCCCTCACTGGTTCTTCTCTAAGCTGTTCTTGTCCTAGACCTTCAACTTCTTGTTATATCCACCTCTAGGCTAAATTATTTTTTAATGACATTTTCATAAACACTTGCTTAAAATGAATGATCAAGAGCCAGTGAATGATGTTATGACACATTTAAATACAGTAGACTCTTTGGTGAAGTAATACAGTTTGTTTATCACTTCAAACACGTTATTCAAACCAATACCATCTATACCACAAATACAAAATTGGTGCAACAGATCTCTGCACCTGCGGTACCAGCCCGATGACAATCAAACACCTGCTGCAATACTGCCCAACCTACAGTAATGAACAGAGTAGCAGATGGCAACAACCCACTTCTGTCAACGAAAAACTGTTTGGAGTGTCGGGAACCTTGAGTTGACTACTGCCTTTATTAGAGTCATTTTTTTTTTTTTTTTTTTTACGCCCGCTAATACTCGAGGCGAAATCTCAGGTTATTATTAATGTCTAACCTGACATTGATTTTACGTGAGTATCCCTTTTCTTGTACAGAGACAGGTGTCCCTCGCCATTCAGGCAGATACTCGCCGATTTCGGAGGTACCCATTAGAGCTGGGTCGGCTCAGGAGCCGCCAATCCCTGGTCGACGACACTCCTTCAAATGTCCTCGCCAGGTCTCGAGTTAATCCAGTCCAATTCCCAGTCGACGAAAAATCCTCAAATGCCGTCGGCCGGGTTTGATCCTGAATCACCCGGTCGCCAGAGCGGTGTTGTAACCACTACGCTAGCAACAACCCACTTCTGTCAACGAAAAACTGTTTGGAGTGTCGGGAACCTTGAGTTGACTACTGCCTTTATTAGAGTCATAAATGTGGAAGTTTGAAGGCGAACGAGATGTTGTGAACCTTGAGTTGACTACTGCCGCTATTAGAGTCATAAATGTGGAAGTTTGAAGGCGAACGAGATGTTGTGAACCTTGAGTTGACTACTGCCGCTATTAGAGTCATAAATGTGGAAGTTTGAAGGCGAACGAGATGTTGTGAACCTTGAGTTGACTACTGCCGCTATTAGAGTCATAAATGTGGAAGTCTGAAGGCGAACGAGATGTTGTGAACCTTGAGTTGACTACTGCCGCTATTAGAGTCATAAATGTGGAAGTTTGAAGGCGAACGAGATGTTGTGAACCTTGAGTTGACTACTGCCTTTATTAGAGTCATAAATGTGGAAGTTTGAAGGCGAACGAGATGTTGGGAACCTTGAGTTGACTACTGCCTTTATTAGAGTCATAAATGTGGAAGTTTGAAGGCGAACGAGATGTTGTGAACCTTGAGTTGACTACTGCCGCTATTAGAGTCATAAATGTGGAAGTTTGAAGGCGAACGAGATGTTGTGAACCTTGAGTTGACTACTGCCGCTATTAGAGTCATAAATGTGGAAGTTTGAAGGCGAACGAGATGTTGTGAACCTTGAGTTGACTACTGCCGCTATTAGAGTCATAAATGTGGAAGTTTGAAGGCGAACGAGATGTTGTGAACCTTGAGTTGACTACTGCCGCTATTAGAGTCATAAATGTGGAAGTTTGAAGGCGAACGAGATGTTGTGAACCTTGAGTTGACTACTGCCACTATTAGAGTCATAAATGTGGAAGTTTGAAGGCATACAAGGAAGAAGAAGAAAAAACCAGTACTGCATCCATCTCATACCTCTTCCTATCATGGTACATTAAACTGGCAGAGATTGGCTTGGAGGCCAGTTAAGATTGAATTACCAGTTTAAATTCTGTAAGATGTATTGTCTCAGTAATGGATTCAGAGTATTCCTTTGTATGCAATGTCATGCTCAAAGTTGGGTAGCTAAGACATTCTGACTATTTTTTGTACATGGTGTTTTAATGAGCTGACAAAAACACTGTATATTAAAAGGTATTGTATCACCTGGTGCCTACTTGGTAAAAAATATATTATGTTTCTGTTTTTCTGATTCTGGATGTTCACTTTGCCACGTTTTTGTTAACAACTTATTTTTGATTATTGCTTTACTGTCTGCATATGTCTTCACTTTCATTTTTGTTTCCTTGTTAAAAAAAAAAAAAAAAGTTGCTATGTTTAAAAAAAAACAGTTAGTTCATATATATTACATACAAATGAAGGAATGTGCCTTCACACTAGGTCAGATGGCTGTCTGTTTCATGACTCTCCACTCCCAAAGGAGCATAGGCCTTCAACAAACACATGCCAAGTCCTCCTGTCACGTGCCATCATCTCAAGTTCTTTCCACGTTTTCCTTATCATTTTCATCTCTGTTTCCAGCTCTCTTCTCCATGTACTTCTTGGTCTACCTCTGCCTCTTTTGCCGTGGGGGTTCCAGAACAAGGACTGCCTTGTAATGCTATCAACAGGTTTCCTCAGTGTGTCCCCTATCCATCGCCATCGTCTTCTTCTCATCTCTTGTTCCACTGGCACTTGTCTAGTTCTTGTCATCAGTTCCACGTTGGTAACCTTGTCATACCATTTTAATCCCTCTATCCTATGCAAGCACCCATTTATGAAAGTCTGTAGCTTTTTGGTTGTTGTCTTTGTTGTTCTCCATGTCTCAGAGCCATACAATAGGACTGACTTCACATTTGAGTTGAAAATTCTTATTTTCGTGTTGGATCCGATTTCTCTTGATCTCCATATATTTCCCAATGCAATGAAAGCTCCTCTTGCTTTTTGTATTCTTATTCTGATATCACTGTCTGTCCCTCCAGCTTTGTCTATATTGCTTCCAAGATATGTGTATGATTCTACATCTTGTATTGGTGTTTCTTCAAGTTCAACCCTGTTATCATTACCTGCATTTAGTCTCATTATTTTTGTCTTTTCCCTGTATATTTTCAGACCCAGTTGCTGTGACCTCTCATCGAGTGTTTTCAATTTGTCCTGCATCTGATTATGGTTATGGGACAGAAGAGCCAAGTCATCAGCAAAATCCAGATCATCCAACTGCTTAGTCAGAGTCCACTGGATTCCATTTCTGTTGTGTGTTGTCGATGTTCTCATAACCCAGTCTCTTGCTAGTAAGAAAAGAAATGGAGACAAGAGGCATCCCTGTCGCACTCCTGTTCTTATCCCAAACGGTTCTGTAAGCTGTCCTTCATGAAGAACTCTGCATGTCATGTCTTCATATGTTTCTTTATTAAATTAATGATCTTCAGGGGAACTCCATAATGCCTCATCAATTTCCAAAGTGATTCTCTGTCTACACTGTCAAATGCCTTTTCGTAGCCCACAAATCCGATGTATAATGGTGAATTCCATTCCAAACTTTGTTCAACTATTATTCTCAAAGTGGCTAGCTGGTCTGTACAGGATCTGTTTTATCGAAAACCTGCTTGTTCATCTCTCAGTTTCTTGTTTATGGACTCTTTTAATCTCTCAAGGATAATCCTGTTTAATACTTTTCCTGGCACTGATAGTAACATTATTCCTCTATAATTTGTGCACTCTTGTAAATTTCCCTTCTTAGGCAACTTAACCAGATATCCTTCCTTCCATTCTGTTGGTATCTCTTCCTTTTCCCAGACTTTACCAAGTAATTTATATAACATCTCTGTAGCCGTGTCGATATCTGCTTTGATGGCCTCTGCTGGAATGTCATCAGGTCCAGACACTTCTCCATCTCTTGGATGCTTTATGGCTTTCTTTATTTCTTCCTTTGTTGGTCTTTCACCGTTAATTTGTAGCTCTTCTTCTGCTGGCTGGATGTCAGGGTGGTTTTGTGGAGCTGGTCTATTGAGAAGGTCCTCAAAATATTCTGTCCACCACTTCATTTGCTCTTGTATATTGCTGAGCAGTTTTCCATTTTTGTCTTTTATGAGGAAACTTGTTTGCTTGTATTTCCCTGTTAGCTTCTTTGTGCTGTTATACAGTTCTCTCAAATTTCCTTTGACTGCAGCATCTTCTGCCTCTCTTGCCAACTCCTCAATATACTTCCTGTGACGTACGTCTAGTTGGACAAGTGAATTTTCCCTGATATGATGGATGATTTAAAGGGACCTTTAGCTTTTCATAACATTAGAACCCCTGAACATTTGTTGTAACTTTCGTTTCGCCAGAGCGAACCGACCGAGACTCATTTAGTATGCGGCACGAGATCAAAGAGACAGACTGATGGATTTCAGGGGAGACTATCGGCGCTATCAAAGACATTAGTGGTTCCTGAAACGATTTCGCATCTCGGTGTTAAGCACGGAACCGATCGCAGCCAGAGCGAACGGGGAAAGCTGACGCAAGCAGCGAACAAAGATACGAAGACCAAAGGGTGGCTTCTCTCTTTGGATTTGGCGGTCAGATCCCCCAAAGTCATGATATCAAAAAAGCTGTCAAAGTTATCATGTCCCACTCAACTTACATTCCATTTTAGATAAATAGACCATGAAGAATAGACATTTGATCACTCGCTGGCCAGACCTTTACAGAAGCACTAGCTTTATTGAAATCTTGTTATAGATTTTCCCCTGGATTTTATATATATTTGCAGTGATTTCTATTCTGTGCAAAGCGGTAATATATATTGTGTAAAGTGATCAGTGGTCTAGTTCAGTCATTCTATTTCAATGGATTTTGTGTTAATTTAAATCTATTAAATTAAACCATCTCAATAGTTCCAGTTGTAAATATAATGATCTATCTATTATATTATTTCAAAAGATAATAGATGCTTAAATTAACTTTTAAAGTCGCGAAGGAATTTATAATTAATAAATTCAGTTAAGTCCTAGTTTTATAGATGTGTGTTTTAACCACTAGAATTCGCGCAGGGTTTATTAAATACATAATTAAATACTCGAGTGTATTATAGGCTTAACGGGAAATTTATCGCGCTTGATTTTTCGGTATGTTACATGTCTTTTTTCTTTCACACAGAGTGATCGTAACCTGCGGTCCCAGCTAAATAGAGAAAGAAATAAAGAAATCATCCTATAAACTTCCAGTCATATTGAAGAAACATTTCTTTTAAATATAATCTTGTGGCGGTCCTTTTGCGACCTAGCTGTCAGAATTAAATAAAATAAAGCCCACCCAAGAACATTTTAAAGAACAATCATCAAATTACCATTACAAACCTGTAAGATAAACTGGAAGGTAATCATCGCCAGTAGCGATATTATATTTACTGTTTACTGTGAGAGAGTACATATTTTCCTGACTGTGACTGAGCCTAGTTTTTCCTCAATTGGATTTAATAAAACTATCATCACGCATTGAAGGAATTTTACCATAGCGGAGGATTAAAAGAGACCACTTCATTTTCACCCCTGTGCCGAACTGTGTTAGTGCCATCCCATAGACTCCTTTTTTATATATAATAAAACACGAGAACTCTTAGTCTTCAAGTCTTGCGATAATTGAGAATATTTGTTACCAACAAAACCTCGCAAACATCTGGGGCGGGACATCGAAGGACTAGACAGTTCATATGTCAAAGAATACTTGCTGTTTTTATATACTTTTATGGATCGTCTGAGGCTGCATTCGGTAAGTGTGTGAGTATATGAGTGTGGATCCTCACGCGTGTGCATGAATGACAGGAAATTTAATCTTTTTCATTTGGTAACCCTGTTGTTAACTTTCTTGCCTAGTAATATAATTTTTCTGTATTCCCTGCATTGTTCCTTTAAGGGGGAGTTGATAATTGGTTAACTCTGTTTAAACCCCCATCCTTTCCGTTTGCTTAGTAAAGGGAAGAACAGCTGGGAAGAACAGGTTTTTTTCTATCACCTATACCTAACTTTGTAACACCTCTTTTCAGAGTAATTAACTTTACTGTTAGGTTAACGTACCCGTGTTCCTGATATTATCTATCTCTGGACTGGGTTTATCTTTGTCTAATAAGCGGGAAGGGCTTAGTCGATACCAATCTTCTTCACCCCTCCCAAACTTGTTATTTGCATTTGTGTACTTATGATAATTTATGTAATACCTGATATTTGTTAGTGATTGATGTTTAAAGTGAATAAAATCACATAAACTCATTTAGTTCTGTGTGTTGGATGTACCCAAAGCCCAACTTTTCCCCTATTCGTTTAATATAGTTTGTATCTACGTCGCCTGTGTGTTTGAAAACACCAAATCGGTGTACGCGCAGAGGTGTGTCTGGAAAACTGGCAAATAATTGTTTGACCAGGAGAGTGGAAGAGAAGATTGAGAGAGACGAATTGTCGTAAATAAGTCTGTCTTTACTCTCCTCCAGCACTCTGTGGAGCATCATATTTAATCTATACATTTCTATCACTGAGCTTTCCATCATCATTTTCCACTCTAAACCGGACTACTATTTCTAGACTCTTTTTCTCTCAAAATAAATTTACGACAATATTTGGCTGGCTCGCCGGGATAATTTTGAGATACATTTGATGCACACATATTTGTGGGCTGGTTCTGGGATCTTGAGCTACATTTGAGGCAATCGCATAGCCGGGTTAAAGATATTTTGAGTCTGATTTAGTCTGGGTCTAACTAGGTAGAGTGTGAATGATTTGTCTTTGTGAATTAGGGAAATAAATAAATAATTACACCCCTAGACAAACGTTCTTTAAGTATTTGGGTTGTCCACACAGCATATTTACAGGTTGTTTTCTCTCCACAGCAGTAGAAAGTACAGATAAACAAAAATATTTGCTATTTTTATTATCCTCTGGCGGAGATAATTATATTTCTTTCTTTATAAGAGTTGCTGGGATTGCGTGATTGTTTTACAGTCACTAAGGTTTTTGAAGTTAAAAAGAGTTGAGCTTAGCTAAAGACGGTTTGTTCTGATTTTTAAAAAGTAAGTTAACAACGTCTCATCTCAATAATTGACTTTAGGGACGGAGTTTGTTGTCAGAGATTTAAAATTTAGGGGAAAATTTTTTTTTTTTCCTTTTAAATTGTTTTAATATACATTTTTCTCTACTGTTAGTAAAAGTAGATTCTTTTCTAGTGTAACTTACCATTTTAGTGGCATAGTCGCTTGCGTTAAGAGTCTTAAGTGACAATAATAGCAGCGATAAGTTAACGCATTTAAGGTAGGAGGTAACTCAAGTAAATTTTTACTTTGGTTTTTCTCGTAGCGGTTCCGAGTTTCTTCCCCTTCTTGTTCCATCTTACTATTCTCTAGTCTTAGAAGCATCCAGTTCTTTGGTATGGCAGGGAGAATTAGGATAAGATCCATTTTGAGACAGGAGGCGAAGGACTCAGGATTAGAAGGAGAAGCCGCGAACCTGTTTGTCAACAAAGAACTTGAAAGATATGACGCACACAAACAGAGAGAAGAAAAAGAGAAAAAGGAAGCGGAAGAGCGGGCAGAAGCTAGGAAGAAAGAAGCGGACGATCGTCAATTGGAGCAGAAAAAAAATTGAGGCAGAGATGGACGCTCGCAGAGAGAGAGAGAGAGAGACAAGGAAAGACAGCATGAACTGGCGCTTAAGGCTCTAGAGAGTCGGGGCGCCTCTACTTCGACTAACGGAGAGCCGTCTTTGCCCCAGTCTCAATCAATGGACCTCTCCAGTACTCAATCTGCCCAATTAACTGCTATGTCGTTTTCTTTAGAATCTTTTCCTAGCCCTAACGAAAAAATTGACAGCTACCTAGAAAAATTCGAGAGACTCGCGAATCTTTATGGGTTAGAGAGTACCCGCTGGGCGCTCAAACTTTCAACGTCACTGAAAGGCAATGCTTATGACGTGTACACAAAGCTGGGACCGAATCAACATGATTACGACATGTTGAAGAAGGCCTTACTACAGCAGTTTGAGATGACTGCCCGAAAGTTTCTGCAGTTGTTCAGAAACAGCCGAAAAGAGAGCACGGAAACATTTCCCCAGTTCTCTTCACGTCTCACAGGTTATCTGACAAAGTGCATTGAATTATCTGACCTACCTCTTTCATATGAGGGACTCCTCGAACTTGTTCTTGTGGAGCAGATAAAATCCACTTTGTCGAATGAAACACGTAGATTTTTGGCGGAACAGGGGGCAGTCAGGCTTGAAGACATACTCAATAAAGCCGACCGCTATAGCAATGCAATGGCCGAACTTCCCAGCACTAAACGTAAACCCACAGATGAGCCATCTCGAAAACAGAATCTAGAGCAGTCATCATCTTCTTCCAATTCCTCTTAACATTATAACCAACGAGATAACAATACCCAGAAACCTCCCCAGGAAAAATCGAAATTCTACAAAACCCGATACCCCCCCAACAACAATTCTGATCAACCCAACAAGCCTACGTGGCAGCGCGGCCACCAAGGTCAAGGAAAAGGGAAGACCCCTACACCAGGAACATCTGATCAGGGCAAACAAACCGGTGCAAACCACATTGGATGTTTGCATACAGCCTCGAAAGGTAGAGTCAATGTCAGTGATTCTCAACCTGAGGGGAACCGACCCTCAACTCGAGGAACTGTAATTTTGAACGGTACCTCTACTACTTGTCTTTTTGACACTGGATTAAGTTTTGATTGTATTGTCGCTAGGCACCTAGTCAAACCCGGTCAGGAGACAGAGGAAACCGTCAAACTTAGTGGAGTTTTCAGGAGTGATGCACCCAGGACGCTTCCTATCGCATTGGTAGAAATACACTCTGATTTTGTCAGAGGGGTTATTAAAGCGGCCATTATGGATGATCCGATCTACCCAGTTATCCTGGGATGTAGATATGTGTTCATTGGGAGACCTAAGGAGCCGATTGTGGCAGCAGTAACCACAAGAGGGCAAGCCAAGAAGGAGAGGGAGCCTGCGCCAAACTTGTTGCCGAATGAACTGAAGGAGGCGCAACAAAAGGACCCTACTCTGGCGCCCTGCTTTAAAAAACTGCCCATGGCTAAGGACCCCAGACACAATGGAGACATCTTTTCTAAGGATGGTGTATTGTATCGTAGAACGGGCAACCCGGACACGGGGAATAACCAGCTCCTAGTACCGACGCAGTACAGAAACCAGATCTTAGAAATGGGGCACTCTCTTCCCTTTAGCGGACATATGGGACAAAACGCCACTATTCAGCGAATAAAAAACCACTATTGGTGGCCAGGAATGAACTCTGACATTGTCAGGTATGTGAAATCCTGCGCCCAGTGCCAACGGGTAGCACCCAAGCACTTGACACCCCCAGTACCTATGGGGCAAATGCCAATAGTAGGGACTCCATTTAAACGGGTTGCTGTCGACATCATTGGTCCCCTGGAAAAGACCAAAAGAAGGAACAGGTTCATCCTGACCTTAGTCGACACTTGCACTATGTGGGCCGAAGCTGTACCACTACCATGCACTAATTCCAAGCATGTCGCAGAAGCCCTTGTGCAAATTTTTACACGGTTGGGATTCCCTCAACAAGTTTTGACGGACAATGGATCCCAATTCCGTAGCCTGTTAATGGAGGAGATCTTTAAGATCTTGAGGGCCAAACATATCCACACAAGTCCCTACCATCCGGCCGGAAATGGGCTCGTGGAACGTTTTAACGGTACCCTCACCATGATGTTACGTAAGCTGGGTCAGGAGAAACCGGAAGACTGGGACCAATATATATCGGCTGCCTTATTCGCCTACCGAGAGGTACCCCAAGCGTCTATGGGTTTTGCGCTAGCTACACTTTTATTTGGCAGACCTATTAAGGGGCCACTAGAAGCCTTACTTCGGTCCCTGACAGACCAGAAGGCTGATGAGACAGTCGTCTCTGCAAGCAAGTATGTATCTGAGCTTAAGGAAAGGCTAAAGCTAGGATGGGATCTAGCTACTACCAACCTTAAGAAAGCCCGCGCTAAAATTACGAAAAGATACAACAAAGCTGCAAAAGAGAGAGAACTACAACCAGGGGAGAAAGTCCTATTGCTACTTCCAACCGGAAGCAATAAACTTCGCATCGGATGGCAAGGACCGTTTACCGTCCTTAATAAGATCTCATGTACCAACTACAAGATCTCCATCAAAGGAAAGGAGAAGGTCTTCCACATAAATCTGCTAAAGAAATATTTGAAAAGACCGGTGCCATCCTCCGAGCATCTCCTGGCTGTCGCCATAGCAACGGAAGATGAGGAAGATGATGATGGTTGCATGGAGTATCCACTGCAACCCACAGAATCCTTTAAAGATGTCAAGTTCGGCGACAATCTCTCACCAGAACAACAAACAGAAACCAGGGCTCTACTAAAACAGTACAGTGCAGTCTTAACGGATGTACCTGGTCGAACAAATCTCATTGAATTTGATATGAAATTAACAAATGAGACCCCTGTTCAAACCAGAGTTTACCCCATCCCGTACACTAAAGCTGATGCACTTCGCGGAGAAATAGACAAGCTGTGTCAGGCAGGAATTATCAGTGAGTCTACATCTCCTTACAGCTCGAGCGTAGTGCTGTTGCAGAAGCCCAATAAGGAAGTTCGGCTGTGCATTGATTACAGGTTGCTAAACGCTGTAACAAGGATGGCCACCGACCGTGCAAAGTGGAATCAATTTGTTGTTGCCCTACAAGACGCCACTAGGCGTGATGGCCACTGACTGCTTTGACGGTCGGTGGTTAAGGATCGAAGAAGAAGAAGAAGAGAAACGCTGTAACGGAATTCCAGCCCGAACCTCTCCAAACTGTTTCTGAGTTGTTCACCAAGCTCAGCAAAGCAAAGATCTTCTCCAAGATTGACCTCAGTAAAGGTTATTATCAAATACCAGTCAAGGAGGAAATTAAACCTTTGTTAGCTTTCAGCACTAGCGAAGGACATTACACATTTAATGTGATGCCGTTCGGTTTGCATAACGCACCAGGAGTGTTCACCAGGATGATGAGGAAGCTTCTAGAACCTTTGCAAAGTCCCCATGTCCATAATTTCATGGATGACATCTTAATTGCATCAGAAACCTATGAAGAACATATTGCTACGGTTGCTATGCTCCTCAGGAGACTACAGGAAACGGGTCTCACAGCCAGACCTAGCAAATGTCTCATCGGGTTTGAACAGTTAGACTTCCTGGGGCACACTATTTCTCACGGATGCAGTTGGCCTATTAAGAAGAACGTGGAGAAAATAGTGGCAGCAAAAAGACCCCGAACGAAGAAAGACGTACGTTCCTTCATATCGCTATGTGCATACTATCAGAAGTACATCCAGAACTTCAACGGACTGACGGCACCTCTGACTGACCTCACAAAGAAAGGTTGTCCTGATAAGGTCATATGGGATCAAAAGTGCGAACACGCGTATAGCACTTTGAAAGGACAGTTGTCTGCATACCCCATTTTGAGGTTGCCTGACCTCAAGAAACCTTTTGTACTGAGAGTCGACGCGTCAGGTCAGGGCATCGGGTCAACACTGCTTCAAGCCGATGACAGTGACCTGAACATGCTATTCCCAGTTGCCTATGGCAGTCGGAAATTAAATAAAGCTGAACGGAACTACAGCGTAGTCGAAAGAGAATGTCTCGCTCTGATTGACGGTATCAGACGCCATCATGAGTTTCTCTATGGTACATCTTTCACGGTGCAAACAGACCACGCTCCGTTAGCATTTCTTGGTGCCAATAAAGAATTTAATGCAAGGATCATGCGTTGGGCGCTTCTTTTAAGCGTTTATTCTTTCAAAGTGGAATATATTCCGGGAAGACAGAATGTCGGGGCTGATTTCTTGAGTAGAAACTGGTCTACAGAGGAAGAAGAGCAAACTGAAGATACCACTCATCCTAAAATCACCAATCAGGTCACCTCCATTGTCAAAAAATGAAACATGAAAAATAGTTTCATGTCTAAAAGTGGGGACGATTGTGACGTACGTCTAGTTGGACAAGTGAATTTTCCCTGATATGATGGATGATTTAAAGGGACCTTTAGCTTTTCATAACATTAGAACCCCTGAACATTTGTTGTAACTTTCGTTTCGCCAGAGCGAACCGACCGAGACTCATTTAGTATGCGGCACGAGATCAAAGAGACAGACTGAGGGATTTCAGGGGAGACTATCGGCGCTATCAAATACAGTAGTGGTCCCTGAAATGATTTCGCATCTCGGTGTTAAGCACGGAACCGATCGCAGCCAGAGCGAACGGGGAAAGCTGACGCAAGCAGCGAACGAAGATACGAAGACCAGAGGGCGGCTTCTCTCTTTGGATTTGGCGGTCAGATCCCCCAAAGTCATGAGATCAAAAAAGCTGTCAAAGTTATCATGTCCCACTCAACTTACATTCCATTTTAGATAAATAGACCATGAAGAATAGACATTTGATCACTCGCTGGTTTTTTCTTTCACACAGAGTGATCGTAACCTGCGGTCCCAGCTAAATAGAGAAAGAAATAAAGAAATCATCCTATAAACTTCCAGTCATATTGAAGAAACATTTCTTTTAAATATAATCTTGTGGCGGTCCTTTTGCGACCTAGGTGTCAGAATTAAATGAAATAAAGCCCACCCAAGAACATTTTAAAGAACAATCATCAAATTACCATTACAAACCTGTAAGATAAACTGGAAGGTAATCATCGCCAGTAGCGATATTATATTTACTGTTTACTGTGAGAGAGTACATATTTTCCTGACTGTGACTGAGCCTAGTTTTTCCTCAATTGGATTTAATAAAACTATCATCACGCATTGAAGGAATTTTACCATAGCGGAGGATTAAAAGAGACCACTTCATTTTCACCCCTGTGCCGAACTGTGTTAGTGCCATCCCATAGACTCCTTTTTTATATATAATAAAACACGAGAACTCTTAGTCTTCAAGTCTTGCGATAAGTGAGAATATTTGTTACCAACAAAACCTCGCAAACATCTGGGGCGGGACATCGAAGGACTAGACAGTTCATATGTCAAAGAATACTTGCTGTTTTTATATACTTTTATGGATCGTCTGAGGCTGCATTCGGTAAGTGTGTGAGTATATGAGTGTGGATCCTCACGCGTGTGCATGAATGACAGGAAATTTAATCTTTTTCATTTGGTAACCCTGTTGTTAACTTTCTTGCCTAGTAATATAATTTTTCTGTATTCCCTGCATTGTTCCTTTAAGGGGGAGTTGATAATTGGTTAACTCTGTTTAAACCCCCCTCCTTTCCGTTTGCTTAGTAAAGGGAAGAACAGCTGGGAAGAACAGGTTTTTTTCTATCACCTATACCTAACTTTGTAACACCTCTTTCAGAGTAATTAACTTCACTGTTAGGTTAACGTACCCGTGTTCCTGATATTATCTATTTCTGGACTGGGTTTATCTTTGTCTAATAAGCGGGAAGGGCTTAGTCGATACCAATCTTCTTCACCCCTCCCAAACTTGTTATTTGCATTTGTGTACTTATGATAATTTATGTAATACCTGATATTTGTTAGTGATTGATGTTTAAAGTGAATAAAATCACATAAACTCATTTAGTTCTGTGTGTTGGATGTACCCAAAGCCCAACTTTTCCCCTATTCGTTTAATATAGTTTGTATCTACGTCACCTGTGTGTTTGAAAACACCAAATCGGTGTACGCGCAGAGGTGTGTCTGGAAAACTGGCAAATAATTGTTTAACCAGGAGAGTGGAAGAGAAGATTGAGAGAGACGAATTGTCGTAAATAAGTCTGTCTTTACTCTCCTCCAGCACTCTGTGGAGCATCATATTTAATCTATACATTTCTATCACTGAGCTTTCCTTTCATCATTTTCCACTCTAAACCGGACAACTATTTCTAGACTCTTTTTCTCTCAAAATAAATTTACGACACTTCCTCTTGTCTCTTTTGATACTTCTTTTTACTTCTTTGTTCGCTTCTGTGTACACTTCTTGTGCCTTGGCTTTGGAACTTCTGGTTTTGCTTGTGTTTAAATCTGCTTTCTTGTTTTTTCTGTCTTTTATCTTATTGATGGTTTCTGTTGTTATCCATGCTTTTTGTTGTCGTTCCCTTTTCCCCAGTATTTCTTCATGTCTCATTCCATACCGTTTTGATTTGCTGCCAATAGTCTTCTGTATTCTCTACATCTTTCAGCTGTTGGAGCACTTGGAATTTGTTGGATATTGTAACTGTAAATTTGTCTCTTGTTTCTTGATTTCTTACATGTCCTACATTAAATTGTTGTCTATAATTTTGCATTGTTGCATATCTCTTGAGTTTCATTTTTACTTTGGCTATCAGAAGGTGGTGATCTGATGCCACATCTTCTCCTCTATATACCTGTACATCCTGCAATGATGATCTAAAATTCTTGTTTATGCATATATGATCAATCTGATTTTCTGTTCTATGGTCTGGTGATATCCATGTTGCCTTGTGTATTCTCTTATGTGGAAACATGCTTCCTCCTATAGCCAGTTGATTTGAAGCACAGAAGTTTGAGAATAGTTCCCCATTTTCATTCATTATTCCTAGCCCATGTTTTCCCATGACTTCTTCAAAGCCGGTGTTGACTGTACCTATCTTTGCATTCATGTCACCCATCAAAATTGTGATGTCTCTTCTTTTTTTTTTTTTCCAAAATTTCCTGTAGTCTAGTATAAAATGCTTCTTTCACAGACTCTTCTTTGTCATTAGTTGGTGCATAACATTGGATGACATTTACATTTATTTTCTTTTTAGCTGTTTTAAAAGTAGCTGTTATTATTCTGGGTCCAATGGCTTCCCATTCAATGAGTGCTTTCTGTGCTTCTTTAGATAACATAAGAGCTACCCCTTCACTGTGGTGTGAACTTTCGTCTTCATGTCCTGAGGACAGCACCAATTCACCTGTGATGAGTTTCTTCCTGTCTACCCCCTTCCACTTTGTTTCACACAGTCCCAGAACCTCGATTTTATATTCCCTCATTTAACCTCACAAAAACAAGGCAAAAATCAGAAGGGTCACTATAAGAGGCTTCTTATTTAGTCGTCACTCAAAGTCAACAGGAGCTTCAGAGCTTGATGAATAGCTTCACTAAAGCATGCGAGGACTTTGGCCTCACAATAAGTCTAAAGAAAACAAATGTGCTGAGTCAGGGTGTGAATATTGCACCAGTAATCACTGTCGATAACTATGAATTGGCAGTGGTGCACCACTTCACCTACCTATGGTCTACCATCAATGACAAACTCTCACTGGACATAGAAACTTACAGCCGCATTGACAAAGCTGCAGCTACCTTTGCCTGCCTCACAATGCATGTTTGGGGAAACTCCAAACTCACAACAAAGACCAAAGCTGCGGTATATAACGCTTTTGTCACCAGCACACTTCTGTAAGGCAGCGAGACCTAGAAAACCTGTTGTTGTTCGTCCATCACAAGTGATGAAGACCACTCTGTTCATCCAATTATTAGGATGTTAGGATAGTCTATGAGTACGAAGGTGACTAATGAGCCCGATGCAGGCCTGGAAGGATCTCGGACAGTGTGGGCAGGGAATGTTTGCTTCATGTGAAGGTTTTATTTCACGATCTTTTCTAGCTTGTCTCCGCTGTTCCGCTGCTGCTCTTCTGGAAGATTCGCATGCCACTGCAACTTTACGAAGAGATGTGCGCCAGGCAGTTCGGTCTTGCGCAGCAGCTTCCCAAGTGTCTGGGTTTATGTCAAAGGTTTTTAATGAAGCCTTAAGCGTGTCTTTGAAGCGCTTTTTCTGGCCACCATGGGAGCGTCTACCCTTCTGCATCTCACCATAAAAGAGTATCTTTGGCAGTCGATGGTCTGGCATGCGGACTACATGACCTGCCCAGCGAATCTGTGACTGCATCAGAATAGTATCGATGCTAGGGATACCAGCTCTGTCAAGAACGGCGGTATCTGGGATCTTGTCTTGCCATTTGATGTTCATTATCTTCCTGAGACAGACTGTATGGAAGTGGTTGAGCTTTTTTACGTGGCGCCTGTATACAGTCCATGTTTCACATGCATAAAGCAGCACTGGAAGCACCGCAGCTCTGTATACCTTCAGCTTTGTCTGTAGACTAATGCCACTTCGATGCCAAACGTTGGTGTATAGTCTGCCAAATGTGCTGCTGGCTTTGGAGATCCTGGTGTTCACCTCATCATCAATGACGATGTTCTGGGATAGTGTACTACCAAGGTATGTGAACCTGTTCACAACATTCAGTTTCTCACCATTTACCGTGATGACTGGCTCAGTATAAATTGTGCCAGGAGCTGGTTGGTACATGATTTCTGTTTTCCCCGTGTTGATGGTAAGCCCAAAGTTGGAGCAGGCTTCGGAGAATCTATCAACGCTACGCTGCAGATCAGCCTCTGAGCCAGCACTGAGGGCACAATCGTCAGCAAACAGAAGATCCCTGATGGTGTGTGATTTGACCTTGGTTTTTGCTTGAAGCCTCCTAAGGTTAAACAATTTTCCATCAATACGATATCTGATGTCGATTCCTGTGTCCCCGTCTCTGAAAGCATCAGTCAGCATAGCAGAAAACATGATACTGAAAAGCGTCGGTGCAAGTACACACCCTTGTTTAACTCCATTTGAGATGGGGAAAGGCTCCGACAGCTCACCGTTTTCCTGAACTCTAGCCTGCATTCCATCATGCAGTTGCTGCACTACTGAGATAAATTTCTTTGGGCAGCCGTATTTTGCCATGATCATAGACCCTCTCTACTGACCGTGTCGAACGCCTTTGTCAAGTCGATGAAAGCTGTGTACAGGTCACAGTGCTGTTCTTGGCATTTTTCTTGAAGCTGTCTTGCAGCGAACACCATATCGGTGGTTCCACGTTCTTTCCGGAATCCACACTGACTTTCAGGTAGAAGACCTTTGTCAAGATGAGCCGTAAGGCGATTAAGAAGGATTCTGGCAAATATCTTCCCAGCAATTGATAGTAGTGAGATGCCTCGATGATTGTTACAGTCTTGGCGATTACCTTTACGTTTATAAAGATGTATAATTGACGCATCCTTGAGATTGTGTGGGATGGTTTCACTCTGCCACATTTGCTGGAAGATCATGTGAAGTTTCTCTATCAGAACTGTACCGCCATCTTTATAGACCTCAACAGGAATTGAATCGGAGCCGGGGGCCTTTTCACTAGAAAGTTGACGAATCGCTTTTTGAGTCTCCTCCAAAGTCGGTATAACATCTAGTGCTTCATTTATAGGAATTTGGGGCAGTCGGTTGATGGCTTCATCGTTAATAGATGATGGCTGGTTCAGAATATTATTAAAGTGTTCGACCCAGCGTTGGAGAATTTTTTCCTTGTCTGTAATTAATGTTTTTCCATCTGCATTAAGGAGGGGAAATGATCCTGATGATGTTGGACCATAGACCGCTTTGAGTGCATGGTAAAAAATTTTCAAGTCATGGCTGTCAGCAAAGCCTTGGAGCTCATCTGCTTTATTACTCAGCCATGAATCCCGCATCTGGCGTAGTTTATGTTGGACGATTCTACGCATGTTGTTGAAAGCGTCTTTCTTGGATGTAGATTTTGGATCATTTAAATATGCTTTATGGAGATGGTGTTTCTCAGCTAACATCTTCTTTATATCATCTGAGTTCTCATCAAACCAGTCATTTTGTTTCTTGATGGCGGGACCCAGGACCTCTGTAGCAGTGTTGTAGATCTGCTCGCTTAGGGCTGTCCAATTTGTTTCCGCACTTTGGCCGTCTAACGAGATAGATTTGAGACGGTCTTCTAGGGTGTCAGTGAATGACTGTTTAATTTTTGTCTTCTTTAGTTTGGTAATATCCAGCCTTTTTTGAGTTTTCTTTCCCTGAGGGCGCCTGGCAGGTTGGATACGAATTTTAAGTTTAGACACAATGAGGCGATGATCAGTCCAGCATTCGGCACCACACATGGACTTGGTCACCCGGACATCTTGCCTGTCCTTCTTCCTAACAATTACATAGTCAATTAGGTGCCAATGCTTCGAGCGAGGGTGCATCCAGGAGGTCCTGTTGCGGATAGGAAGTCGAAAAATGGTGTTGGTGACAAGGAGGTTATGTTCTGCGCAAGTCTGGAGGAGAAGAAGTCCATTGCTGTTACAGCGACCCACGCCGTACTTTCCGATAGTGCCATTCCAGGAGATGTTATCTGAGCCTACTCTTGCATTAAAGTCACCAAGAATAATAAGCTTATCTTTTCTTATGTGTCGCCCGCTGAAGTAGGGTACCCACCAACCGCGGTAAGCTGGTTAGGTAATGGTGGAGCAGGCAATGTTTAGGGCACCTTTTCTAGCCCCTTCCTCATGCCATGGAGGTGAGCAGTGCTTTCCTAAAGAGGGCTGCTCAGTCACTCAGGGGGCTGCCGAATCCCACTGCTGCTCCGATCAGTGGAAGACGACCATATGGCCTGAGCCGCCTGTGTGTAGGTCTGCGACTACGACTGCCAGCGCACCCACGCCTGCCGCTTCGCCGCTCGCCCATCGCCACAGGACTTGTTGTGAGTGGATGGATGAGTGGATGAAAGAGTGACTTGCGCAGTGATTTGGTTTAAAGTGAGGAAGAGTTGCGCAATTCGTCGACCTCACTCTCTCGCCTGGGTCCATCTTAATCCAGTGGCAAGACAAGTCAAGACGACTGGAGATGAAGTCAGGTGCAGTGGATGACCATGGCTTTCTACGTGCCTCGCCATGCTCCTTACGCTCCACAGCGCGTTGCTGGCAATCGCCGTCATGCCCGTTGAACCAACAGGTGGTTTCTTCCGCGCAGTCTACCGAATCCAGTCTTCGCATGCATGGGTAGGCAGACCCTAAATCACCGAAGGTTTATAACCAGTCGGCTACCCTCACCTAGTTTAGCCGGCCTGTCAAAGCCGTTTCCCGGGGGGTGGCCGCTGTCGCATGCTGACAGCTACGAGGAGCCACAGGTGAGAGCTGAATGCCAGGTTTGGACCAAAGGTGGCCGAGCTGCCATGAAAAGGGCATGACAGCTCCTTAACCAGAGGTACTACCAATACCTGACATCCCAAACCCCCCCAGAAAACCTATGCTAAGCAAGAAAGAAGGCTCAATACCTTCCATCTACATTGTTTCTCATGGAAAGATAAAGTGACAAATGTCAAGGTGTTGTCATGTGCTGGCCTTCAAAGCATGTAAACACTGCTTAGGCAACGCAGACTACGCTGGCTTGACCATGTCCGCCGCATGGAAGATGGTCGCATCCCGAAAGATATCTTACTTATACGGACAACTGACAGGTGACAAAAGAACAGTTGGACGACCGCAGAGGCACATTCCCATAGTCAGTTATGAGGGCTATTATGATTATTATTACTTACCATGAAAAAATATATATGTTCATGTAAACTGTTCTGTCTTCCTTTCTCAAAGTTTAGATATTTACAACAACATAAAATGGTGTATGGTGTCAGCAAACTTAATGTTTTAAAAATGGAATATATTTTCAGATGTGCCACCAGAAAACCATAGTAGCCGCATAACGGAAAGTGTGTACGAAACAGAATACACCAGTGCTGCAGCATCGACAAATGACAATAACAGTGTGTCAAGAAATACTGAAATTGATGTTTGTGTAGACTCCGCCATTTGTCATGAAAATACAGCTGATGCTTGTGAAATTCAGAATGATTATAAAGTGACATTTCAAAATGAAGTAGCATCAGGTGACACAGATTTAATGAGTGAGAAAACTGCCGAACTTAGTTGTGTTGGTTTCAGTTATCCATTAGTGAAAAACATACAGATTAAAACAGTGGAGACAAGAGAGAAGTCTTTTAATTGTGATGTTTGTGGTGTAGGATTCATGTTCAGTAGTCATCTGAAAAGACACATAAGGATACATACAGGAGAGAGGCCTTACATTTGTCATGTTTGTGATGTAGGGTTTACAAGTTGTAGTCATCTGAAAGCACACACAAGAATACATACAGGAGAAAAGCCTTACAAATGTGAAGTATGTGGTGTAGGATTCACTTTTAGTAGTTATCTGAAAATACATGTAAGAATACATACAGGAGAGAGGCCTTACAAGTGTGATGTTTGTGGTGTAGGATTTATTAGTTGTACTGAAATCCGATGTCACAAAAGAACACATACAGGAGAGAAGCCTATACTACACAGGAAGATAGAAGTTCGTACATAGTGCATGTTTAGTGAGAGACTCAAATGCCACAAAAGAATACACACAGGAGAGAAGCTTTACAAGTGTGATGTTTGTGGTGCAAAGTTTACATGTTGTAGTCATCTAAAAACACACACACAAATACATACAGGAGAGAAGCCTTACTTATGTGATGTTTGTGGCATTGGGTTTAGTAAGTGTAGTGATATGAAAACACATAAAAGAATCCATACAGGAGAGAAGCCTTACAAGTGTGATGTTTGTGGTGTATTGTTTACACAGAGGGGTAATCTGAAAAGGCACAAAAGCATACATATATAAGAAAGGCCATACTGATGTGATGTCTGTGATATAAGTTTTACACATTCTATTAGTCTGGAAAGACACAAAATAGTGCATATGGAAAAGAAATCTATATTTTCTGTTAGCCTAAAAAGAGATAGCAGAATATGTAAAGAAAAGACAATCTTACATGTTTTTTTATTTGTTGTTTTGTTTTAAATATAAGGCTTTGAAATAGTGTTAGTCACAAGAGACATATGGGAGAGAAATCTTACATGTTTGGTGTATGTTGTATATGACAAAAAAATTAATTGTTATGTACTGACTAAATAACCCTTTTTCAGTTAACATTAAAAGAAATGTGATCCAGTTTGATCTGTATTGACTTGAAAGTTTTTTTCTTGTTTGTAATCCTTAACCTTCGTCAGCTCAGCGGTCCATGGTTCAATCTCCAGTTGAGGTGGGATTTTTTAGACCGCAAACAGCTCCTGGATCCACCCAGCCTCATAAATTGGGTTTCAGAGCAACCCTGGGAAGGTTAAGGCGGCCGGCGTGATGCTGACCACATCACCCCTAGTGTGTTGTTAGTCAAGAAAATATGAACCTAACACTATATTCCCCAATATGCCTCAGTGGGCGTGTAACGGGATCCGTTACCTCTTACCTTTAACCTTTGTCTCCCCGTGAAGCATAGGCCTTAACTAACTCATGTCAAGCCTTCCTGTACAGGTCCGTAGCCTTTTGTCCAAAAACTGAAATATTCTGAAAATTGAAAGTTTCTTTAGGCCACTTTTTTTTAATGACAGTTTGGAGTTTCTAATGTTTTTATACGGTTATTTTTGAAGACATTATGGGATGTTTGGACTACTTTTTTGATGACAGTTTGGAGTTTCTAATGTTTTTATACGGTTATTTTTGAAGACATTATGGGATGTTTGGACTACTTTTTTAATGTGATTTGGGCGACATGTGAAAAAATCTGGTTTCTGAAACAAAGCTGTCCCCAAGAATTGTGACCTGTGCCATCCATTCAAGTTATCATCATCCCCACCATTTCCTTTTTCCATATGTTTTAGTTCTCCCTCTATTTCTTGTACTCCTAGTATTGTGGAAAAGAAGGACTGCTAATACTGTCAGGTGGTTCTCTTGTCTTCACCTCGTGTTGTGCTGGTATTTGCCTGACCTATCCACCTCCAGCATCTTGTCTTCACCTCGTGTTGCGCTGGTATTTGCCTGACTCTTCTATCGGTAATTTGGTTTTGTTTACATTTGGTATTATGGCAGTTTAACATCAATTTTAGCCAACAGAAATGAAATCCAGTGGACTCAGAATAAACAGCTTGATGATCTAGATTTTTTCAACAACTTGTCTCACCCGTACCATCACTATCAGCAGATGGAAGACACAATTTAAATACTTGATAAGAGGTAACAGCAAGTTGGTCTAAAAATATACTGGGAGATAACAAAGATAATGAGAATAAATGCAGGAAAGGATAAACAATATTGAAGAAACAACACTACAAGATGTAGCATCATACATATACATTGGCAGCAATATAGACACTGTTGGAGAGATAGACAAGGACATCAAAATAAGAATACAAAAGTCTAGAGGAGCTTTCGTTGCATTGGGAAATATATGGAGATTTAAAAAAAAATCAAGCCTAACACAAAAATTAGAATTTTTAATTCGAATGTTAAGTCAGTCCAGTTGCATGGCTCTGAAACACTGAGAACAAAAACAACAACCAAAAAGCTACAGACTTTCATAAATGGGTGCTTGCGTATAATACAGTACATGTAGAAGCATTGAATTTGAATGACAAGATCACTAATGTGGAACTGAACTAGACAAAAGCCAGTGGAACAAGAGATGAGAATAAGATACTGGAGATAAAGAGGGCACACACTGAGGACACATGCTGATAACATTACCTGGCAGGTCTTATTCTGTAATGCCCATGGTAAGAGAAGTTGATGGAGACCAAGGAACACATGGAGACCAAGGAACACATGGAGACTAAGGAACATGTGGAGACCAAGGAACACGTGGAGGCCAAGGAACATGTGGAGGCCAAGGAACACATGGAGAATAGAACTGGAGACAGAGAAGTTGATGGAGACCAAGGAACACGTGGAGACCAAGGAACACGTGGAGACCAAGGAACATGTGGAGACCAAGGAACACATGGAGAATAGAACTGGAGACAGAGAAGTTGATGGAGACCACGGAACACGTGGAGACCAAGGAACATGTGGAGACCAAGGAACACATGGAGACCAAGGAATACATGGAGAACAGAACTGGGAGACAGAAGAAGACCTTGAGCTATCGGCACATGACGTCGCCCGCTGCAATGTTAAAAAAATGACGTTTATTTTTTTTCCATCACAATCTCTCATGGAACCCTGGGGTTCTATAGAGCCTGGTTGAGAAACCCTGGCTTAGAGGGATTACTCTGGTAGATACAAACTAGAGATCTCTTTTTTTGGAATGGGATGTCAAACTCTGTTGATGGTATGTAAATTATTAAAGTGTAATTACCATTAACTCTGAAGACAGGGAGATCACTAGCATGGACTGTTGATATCTGCCCCTTAGACACAGTGCTAACAGGAGCAATCTTTGTTTGCATTCTTTCAGTCTCAGGTGGTGATACTAATGTGATCATCTGTTTGAGCCAAATCTCACAGCAGATGAAAGCCTACAATCTTTCACAGAAAAAATAACTCATATTTGATGCTGAGAACAATTGATTATCATTGAGTATTTATTTATTTGATTTAAAATGTACCTAACTTGTTAATTTTATGAATTGTTGACTTAAATTTTTTTTTTAATATGAATATCTTCATTTTAATATTTATACTTGTGAACATAAAAATAAGTTACGACTGTTATTAATGGTATCATTACATAATGTTTCATTAGTTATTCATTAATGAACAAGATAGTTTCATCAAGCCAAATGATTTATTTGTCTATCTGTTTATTACATTTGATCTTTGGTCTTAGTTCTGATGATGGTAACAGAGATCTAATTTATTTATCTATCTGTTTATTTCATCGGATCTTTTGTCTTAGCTCTGATGATGGTGACAGAGACCTAACTTTGCTCTAATCATTCCATCTTTCCTAAAGATGGTTGTAGTTGTCTTCTCTTTAAGTCCTGTGTGATCTTTCTATCAGGAGATTCTCTTTATTCTACTAGCCAAAACCTATTTTTAGAGGTATTTCTTGAGAAGATTATCGAACTACTGACATGTCCTTCTTAACTACAGTATTTTCTTCTTTACCCAGATTCCACAATTCATGACACATCCTGGTAAGCACCAAGATTCCACAATACATGACATCCTGGTAAGCACCCAGATGCCACAATACATGACACATCCTGGTAAGCACCCAGATGCCACAATACATGACACATCCTGGCAAGCACCCAGATGCCACAATACATGACATCCTGGCAAGCACCCAGATTCCACAATACATGACACATCCTGGTAAGCACCCAGATGCCACAGTACATGACATCCTGGTAAGCACCCAGATGCCACAATACATATCACATCCTGGTAAGCACCCAGATGCCACAATACATGACATCCTGGTAAGCACCCAGATGCCACAATACATGATATATCCTGGTAAGCACCCAGATGCCACAATACATGACACATCCTGGTAAGCACCCAGATGCCACAATACATGACATATCCTGGTAAGCATCCAAATACCACAATACATGACATATCCTGGTAAGCACCCAGATTCCACAATACATGACACATCCTGGTAAGCAACAAGATGCCACAATACATGACATATCCTGGTAAGCAACCAGATGCCACAATACATAACATATTCTGGTAAGCACCCAGATTCCACAATACATGACACATACTGGTAAGCACCCAGATGCCACAATACATGACATATCCTGGTAAGCACCCAGATGCCACAATACATGACACATCCTAGTAAGCACCTTAGTAAGCACCCAGATGCCACAATACATGACATCCTGGTAAGCACCCAGATACCACAATATTTGACACATCCTAGTAAGCACACAGATGCCACAATACATGACACATCCTGGTAAGCACCCAGATGCCACAATACATGACACATCCTGGTAAGCACCCAGATGCCACAATACATGACACATCCTGGTAAGCACCCAGATGCCACAATACATGACACATCCTAGTAAGCACCCAGATGCCACAATACATGACACATCCTAGTAAGAACCCAGGTACCACAATACATGACACATCCTAGTAAGCACCAAGATGCCACAATACATGACACATCCTGGTAAGCACCCAGATTCCACAATACATGACACATCCTGGTAAGCACCCAGATGCCACAGTACCATGACACATCCTGGTAAGCACCCAGATGCCACAATACATGACACATCCTGGTAAGCATGGATCACCTGTTTTCTGAAGCAATTTGTTTTACATAATGAGTTGCCAGTCCCAAGCACACCCATCCTTAGCCAATTTTTAGGATTAGCTACAAACAAGCAATAAGATTCAGATGGGTGACAAAGAAACTGAGGAAAGAACAAGCAGGATTTAGAAAGAACAGAAGATGTGTAGATCATATATTCACTCTCAGGAACATTATAGAGCAGTGCTCAGAATGGCAAAGACAGCTGTACATTAATTTCATTGATTTTGAAAAGGCTTTTGACAGTGTACATAGGGACAGTTTATGGAAAATACTGAGGGCTTATGGAATTCCAAGCTGCATAATGTCAATCATAAAAAGCCTCTATGCCAACTTTACGTGTAGTGTTGGGCAGAGCAACCTAACCTTTGAGGTGAAGACAGGAGTACGACAGGGATGCCCCTTATCATCAACCACTCTATTTTTAACAGTCATAGACTGAGTGATGCGCCAGACAACAGAGGGCAGTCCAAGAGGAATAAGATGGACTACATTTTCTACATTGGAAGATCTGGAATATGCAGATGACATTGCACTACTAGCACATTCACATCAACACATCCAGGAAAAAACGGATAGACTTAATAAGTTTAGCCAGCAGGTGGGCTTGAACATCAATTTAAAGAAGTCAGAGGTCATGACGCTCAATGTGAGCAACCCTGAGCCCATATCAGTAAGGAACCAGCAACTGGTACAGACAGACACCTTCACATACCTAGGATGCATAGTAACACAAGACGGTGGGGCAAGCAAAGACATCAACAACAGAATGAACAAAACAAGAACAGCCTTGTTTAGCCTAAACAACATCTGGAAGTCCTCTCAATACAGCACAAGCACAATATTAAGATTATATCAGAGCTGTGTGCTTTCTGTGCTTCTCTATGGTGCGGAATGCTGGAGAGTTACAGAGAAGGAAATGTCAAAATTGTCCTCTTTTCACACAACATGCCTAAGAAAAATTCACCGAATCTTTTGGCCGAATACCATCACCAACCTAGATCTGCTTACTTGGAGCAAGCAAGAGGACATGCACACCATCATAGCTGGCAGACGCTGGAGTTGGGTTGGCCATGTCCTCAGAAGAGACCCCGATGCCATCACAAGAACAGCTATGCTATGGACCCCTGAAGGAAAACGAAAGAAAGGCCGACCAAAAACAACTTGGCGGAGAACTGTGGAGGCTGAGATGCAAAGAATGAACCAGAGTTGGGGCACTGTACGAAGGATGGCCACCGACTGAGCAAAGTGGAATCAATTTGTTGCTGCCCTACAAGACGCCACTAGGGGTGATGACCACTGACTGCTTTGACGATCGGCGGCTAAGGATCAAAGAAGGGTGACAAAGCTTTCTTGCTTGTAGTTACAATTTCTAACTTCTTCCCACTCCCTCTTTGAAACTGTCTACTCTAAATGTCCTCCTACCTTACCACTCCCCCCCCCCCCCCCACCCCACTCTTACATACCTTATGCCAACTATATCTGTACCAGGATTGCATCCATGAAGCTGCTTAACAATATATCCTACTCATTATGCACAGATATAATCACCAAGATATGAATAACAGTGTTAGATAGTTCTAACGTTTCATCCACATAAAAGAACAGAAAAGAATAATCTGTTCTAACAATTGCCTATACTTCAACATTATGACTTTTGCTGATTACCCTATCCTTGAAATAGGAATCAGGAATACAAAGTAAGAATAAAGGTTACATAATTATATTCACTTCATGACATTAAAATTAAAGCATCAACAAATTTTGAATGCTGAATTTATACAGAATTATTACTGCCATAAGAAATAAACACATGTTATGGGAACATAAGCCCAATGGGCTGATCACCCGTTGGCTTGTCACACCGATTACGGAAACAACGGCAGATGGATCTATTTGTTGTTGCCCTAAAGACGCCGCTAGGCGTGATGGGAAACTACAACAGAGAAAATCAATCTGCTGTTGCCCTTAAGACGCCACAAGGCGTGATGGCCTCTGACTGCTTGGTCGGTCTTTGGCTAAGGACGGAAGAAGAAGAAGAAGATGGGAACATAAAGTTTTATCATAATTATAACATGCACAAGAAACAATTTTACTCTGCATATAAAAAGAATACGAAGTATGCTGTTCCATTACGCCCAAGATACACTAGGTTTACATGATTTCTATTGTACATGTATTATTTGTTTCCTTCCAGACTAAAAGAATGTGTATAACTGTCATCATACACATGACGCGCGTTTCTGGGTGTGTGTGTAGGTGAAACATAGTGATGGAAGAGGAAATGAAAGGAAAGAAGATAGAAGTGGAGTCCCCAGGTTAAAGCAATTATATGGCGAACAGTGTAGTCGGCTGGACAGGGAAGTAGAGCATCAAACCCGAGCCAAGAAAGGGAAATTCCTAGATGATCTTGCAAGACAGGCAGAGGAGGCAGCACTGAGAAATGAACAAAGCACAGTAAATAAAATAACTAAGGCCATCGGCAGAGAACGAGGTGCAAACAGTGTCACATTGGTAAGAGATAAGCGGGGAAATCTTCTCGCCATAACAGGGGGATAGGGAGCAAGATGGGCAGAGCATTTCAGAGACACAGTTGAATGTTCCTGGGGCTGAAAATGATGTGGATGTTGGTACGGACATTCCACAAGGGGAGGAGATCATCACGGCAATCAAGGGGTTGGGGAATGGAGGAGCTCCTGGTCACGATAGTTTGGGTGCGGAGTTATTTGGGACGGACCCTGAGCTGGCAGTGGAACTATTGGAACCACTGTTTGCACGGGTCTGGAGAACGGGGACGATACCGGCGGAGTGGAATGGAGGAATAGTTGTCGGGGGGGAGGGACCTTGCAGACTGCGTCGGCTGGAGGGGAACTGCTCCTCTCTCAATTTCCAGTAAAATGCTGGGCAGGATAATTATCCAGAGAATTTCAAGGGCGGTGGACCATGGACTGAGGAAGGGGCAGCAGGGTTCAGAGGGAACGGAAGATGTGCAGATCATGTTTTTACCCTCGGGAGCATTATAGAGCAGTGCTCAAAATGGCAGAGACAGCTGTGTATTGGGTTTGTTGATTTTGAAAGGGCTTTTGACGGTGTGCACAGGGACAGTCTCTGGCGGATACTGATGGCTTGTGGAGTTCCGGGCTGCATGGTGTCCGGCTTTGCGTTAGTGTCGGGCAGGGCGGCCTGGTTTTTGGGGTGGGGTGGGAGTACGATGGGGGATGCCCCTTGTCGACCACTTTATTTTTGGCGGTCATGGACTGGATGGTGCGCCCGTGGCAGTCCGGGAGGAATGGGATGGACTGCATTTTCTGCATTGGAGGATATGGAGTGTGCGGATGATGTTGCACTGCTCACATCGGCACATCCGGGGGGAAACGGATGGACTTGATAAGTGTAGCCAGCGGGTGGGTCTGGGCATCAGTCTAGGGAAGACAGGGGTCATGGCACTTGGTGTGGGCAACCCTGGGCCCATGATGGTGAGGAGTCGGGGGCTGGAGTGCACGGACACCTTTGCATACCTGGGTTGCGTGGTGACACCAGATACATTGGTGGCAGAATGAATGGAGCGAGAGCAGCCTTTGCTGGTCTGCATCTGGGGGTCCTCTCGGTGCAGCACAAGCGCAAAATTGGGGTTATATGAGAGCTGTGTGCTTTCTGTGCTTCTCTGTGGTGCGAGGTGCTGCAGAGTGGCAGAGAGTAAGATGTTGAGGTTGTCCTCTTTCCACACAGTATACCTAGGAAAAATTCTCTCAGTCTTTTCCCCGAGTGCCATCACCGACTGGGAGCTGCTTGCTCAGAGCGGCCGGGGGAACATGCACACCATCATTGCTGGCAGACGCTGGAGTTGGGTTGTCCACATCCTCAGAGGAGACCCTGATGCCATCACGAGAACAGCTATGCTATGGACCCCCTGGGGGAAAGCAAAAGAGAGGCCGACCAAAAATAACTTGGTGGAGAACTGTGGAGGCTGAGATGCAAAGAGTGAATCAGAGCTAGGGCACTGCATGAAGGATGGCTGCCGACTAAGCAGGGTGGAAGCAGTTTGTTGCCGCCCTACAAGACAACACCAGACGTGATGGCCACTGACTGCTTTGACAGTCGGCAGCTAAAGATCAAAGAAGAAGAAGTGTGGGTGAAAGTGAGTGGATGTTGTGGTTGAATACCATTGGCTTTGTAGTAAGTTAGTTTTGCATTGTCACGTATTGTTTCTAACTTTATGTACTTGTAGAGTGTTATTCAGGGCTGGAGTTTGTGAGGACATAACAGTGAGCCCATGGACTCTGTGCTGTGTTGAAATCAGTTTGTGTTACTAGAGTATTTTGGGATGTTAGAATTGGTGACTGAATGTCTTGAAAGATGGGTCAGATGTAATATGATATAGGGCCCAGATGGGTTTTGATGTGATATGGTGTAGACTATAGAATCTAGATCTGATCTGAAGGTGCAAAAGATTTGCTGCACGAGAAATTATATTGTAGGGCCTCGTATCGTGTGTCCTTGTAAGTTGTACACACGAGGAGATAATGTTATGTTTAATCTTGCTGTTGAAGATATGTTGTTACTTATGTGAGGAAAGAATGCCACACTTGTGGTGATTCTATAGACAGTATTCAGTCAGAGAGGTTAAACTGACTATGAGTACCCTAGTGCAAGGTGCATGCAACACTAAAGAAAGCTGAGATTGTCAGTGTGTCCTCTTTGAGTGTTCAAGTATGCCAGCATAGTTTAGATATAGTATGAGTCAAGACACAGTGATCAGTATATGATGAGACGTTTCCTGAAGCCAACATTAAGTTGTATTCACATGTCAGCCATATCTGTTGTTGAATTATATATATGGGACTGTAAGAGAGACTTGTGTCAAGTTTATGAACATGTGTCACAAGTGAGACTGTCTTTGTTCAGCCTACAGCAACTGTCGTACCCTAGAGTTAGTACAATGAGCCATGTTGATATAACCTGGTACCGATGTCCCATTTGGTCCATGACAGTACCCTGTATCACTAACATTACACTTGTAAGATTTCTCTGCTGTAGGTAATCTGTTCTGTCAGTTCAGATTAACAGAATGTGTAAATACCACATCTCACTTCTCAGATTCCTCTTTTGCATCCATGCTTGTTTACCTTTTCATAACCAAGAAATATTTCGACCAAAAATAAAAACACATTTAACTCTCTTCAATTCAACCATTAGAAATCGGATGTCTACGCCTACTAATTTCTAAGTCGCAGAAAGTACCTTAAAAACATTTTTTTCAAATTAATATCGTTATTTTATAATAAAATACTAAATAAAATTTATTTAAAACAAGTTATATGTGAAAATAATTAATGTTGAAATCTCGAGTGAACGCCGAAAACACTCGACGCCACTTTGAAAAATGGCTCGAGTTCGATTTCTTTGCCACCGCAAAAAAAATTAAAACATGAGTTCCAGCGATGATTTAAATTATGAATGCAGCAGTAATTCTGCAGAGGATGATGTCTGGGAGCCTGAAACATCGGATTCAGACATGGATATTAATGATAATGTCCCGGATGACCCAATTTTCGAAGCCGGCATGGCAAGGTAAGTTTCAAGAGCTAGCGACTACGCGATAGCGTCAAGAATTGTACAGGAATGTGATATCGTAATGGCCTAATTTTTAAAAAATTACCACTTAAATAGTAACTGTAACCTATTTTCCATTAAAATGTGTGTTAAATTTTTTCATTACAGACCTGGAGGCTATAATGATTGTGATGGATCCCCTGTGTCAATTCCAAAGTTTTTGCCTTGTCGAAAGCCTGGGGTTCATCTGAAGGAGGACATGCTAACGAGAGATGATGTCCAAGAGTTTTTAAGGCCTGTGGATTTTTTCAAGTTGTTTTTTACTGTTGATCTTGTATCGTATCTATGTTTGTGTACAAACAAATATGCTTTGATGTATGGTCCATCAAAGCCATCAGTTTACAGTGGATGGATGGATGTAACGGTTGAAGAATTTTATAAGTTTCTGGGACTTCTTATGTATATGGGTATTGTACAAATACCAAGTGTGCAAAAATATATTGGTCTACATCTTCCTTGTACTACGGATTGTGGGCTAGGTCTTTCATGACAAAAAAGCGATTTTTACAGATAATGTTCTTTCTGAAAGTTTCAAACTTTGAGACTGAAAATCCTACTGATAAGCTAAGTAAAGTACGCTTTCTGTTTGATTACATACATAGGAAATTCCAGAAGCTTTATCAGCCTGGACAACATCTTTCCATTGATGAACGGATGGTTCAAAATAAAGGCAGGTATCCATTTAGGCAGTATATTAGAGATAAGCCAACTAAATGGGGAATGAAATTATGGATCCTTGCTGATGCTGAAACAGGATACACATACGATTTTGAAGTTTACCTTGGTAAGGGTACCCAAGCTTTCCCATTTGGTTTGGCTTATGATGTAGTAATGAGACTAATAAAGTTTCTTATTAATCAAGGTTATCAACCTATTTTTTAATAATTGTTACACTAGTGTACAGCTTTTAAAAGATCTTTTAAAGAAAGGTGTTTGTGCATGTGGAACTATTCTAAAAAATAGAAAGGGTTTTCCAAAGTCTTTAAAATAAATAGTCATTTGAAAAAAAATCAGCTCGCGGTGACATGCGTTGGGTTAGGGAGATTTTAACAGTGCAGTGGAGGGATAATACAGTTTCTATAATGTCTAATTTTATGACAGCTAATGAATATTTAGAAGCCACTAGAAGAACAAAAGTCAATGGGGAATTTAGAGTTAAAAGTAAAGCAGCTAATGTAGTAAAACAATATAATACTTATATGGGTGGTGTAGATAAAAGTGACCAATTAAGTAATAAATATAAAGTTCTTAGAAAAACAAACAAATATTGGAAAACCTTGTTCTACCATTTTCTTGACATTGCTAGGGTTAATAGCTATATTATTTGTCAAGAGTGGAGAAAGGATCATCCAGATGTTGAAGAACTAGATAGACCGAATCATTACCTTCAAATAGATTTTACGGAGGAACTTATTAGGGAGCTTGGTGGACTTGAAAAGCATCAGAATATTCCTTCTTCACATAATGCCATAAAAACTAAAATCAGCACCACCTTGGATAATTACATTGTACAACATTATTGTTATAAATGCCCCAGATACAGTTTATTAACTTCCAAACAAATCTATATATAATATACATTGGTTTCATACATTTTTCAAGATTTCAAGTGTTATTTTGTAATGTCACCATAATTTTGTTCAAATATCCAGTTCCTGCCCCTTTCTTTCTAACACTTTAATTAATTTTTTAATTAAAGAATTTATGATCAGATTTGCCTAATTTTTTGGAAATCATATTCAAAATTGGATGTACTTTTAAATAAAAGCCACTGTTTTGTACTTATTGCATTTGCTAGTTTTTTTTCTTTGAATATTTCAGTGTATGTAAAGTTTTATTTTGTATGCATCTAATTAGGTAACTAATTTGTTGCTACTCAAGCAAGGTAACAAGAATCCCAAAGTAACTACTACTTTTCTAAAGTCCATTCAATTCCAAACACATACGAACGAACGAACGAACTTTATTTTCGACTGATATATAAGGTATATATGTTTAATATTCAATACCATAATACCTGCCATAAGTACTTCGGTCAGTCACATTTTGCACACTTTTTCTTTTAACTTTCAACCACAGCTAAGGGGGTGCAACTGTGGTTGAAAGTTAGACACTAATTGTATTGTTTCCCCTTATATGTACTCTCCCGAAAATAGAAAAAGTGCGCAAATGAAGGTGTGCATGAACACTTTGATTATGGAAAGAAGACAACAACACGATTGATAAACAGTACGTAAACTGGAGTTTCGTCAAACTTCAAACATTGTTCTCAGAGGCAGTAAGTCGACCATGGCTTCTCAGAGGCAACAATTATGAGACATGTTGTCATAAAAGAAATGTTAGTTATTTAGTCAATTTTCGGTCCATTAGATCATTATCACTGCTCCACGTGTCATTTAGGAAGGTTACTCCATGTCTTCATATTTAATACATCCATATAATTTTCACTATAAATATCTAATGACGGTCGTCTGCAATGAAATGACCACAGTAGTGATAGTACCGTCTGTAATACATGTAACAGAAACAACACACTATAATTAATAACCAGTCAATGTTGACGGGTTATTGCTAGTATTTAATAATATTCTACATGCTTTTAAAAAATGTCACCTAAAATCTACAACAACAAAAAAAACCTTAAAAAGTCAAGAATTGAATAAAGTTAAGTTTCTTGTGTCTGTGTGTTCTTCTGTTTCTTTCTGATCGCTACAATTTACAAAGGTCAAACTCTTCACACCAACAAACATTTATCACGCTGGTAAATTTGTATACTCTTTTGTGTTTTCAGATCATCACACTGTGTAAACCCTGCACTACAAAAGTCACATTTGTAAGGTTTCTCTCCTATGTGTATTCTTTTGTGTCTCTTCAGATGACAACGCTGAGCAAATCCTACACCACAAACATCACATTGGTAAGGCCTCTCTCCTGTATGTATTCTTTTGTGACTTTTCAAATTACTACAGTGTGTAAACTGTATTCCACAAACATCACACTTGTAATGCTTCTCTCCAGTATGTATTCTTTTGTGCGTTTTAAGATGACTACTCTGTGTAAACCCTAGACCACAAACATCACACTGGTAAGGCTTTTCTCCTGTATGTATTATTTTGTGCCTTTTAAGATTGCTACAACGTGCAAACCCTACACCACAAATATCACACTTGTAAGGTGTCTCTCCATTGTGTATTATTTTGCATGTTTTCAGACTACAAGACTGTATAAACTCTACATCACAAACATCAGACTTGTAAGACTTCTCTCCTGTACATGTTTCATTAATCTCGTCATTTGTCTCTAACCTGTAACTGCTATCAATCCCACTGTGATCATTATTTTTCTCCTTCATTAAAATAGTGTCATCTAACCACACTTTATTGTGTAGTGTCATTTTATAATTATTCTGCATCTCACAAACATCTGTCGTTTGATGACAAGTGATGGAAGCTGAAAACATTTTTCCAGTTCTTTCCAACTCATCATGGATGTCAAGTTTCAACACTGCAACACTGGTATAATCTTTCTTGTCTACTATTTCAGTTTTGCTGGTGCTCTGGTCTTGAGGTAGCACACCTGAAAATATAACCCACTTTCAAAACCAACCCTGCAACATTATTATCTGTATTTGTAAATATTGTCATGTGGACAAGGAAAGACAGAAAATGACTCAATAATATATTTGTAAATATTGTCATGTGGACAAGGGAAGACAGAAAATGACTCAATAATATATTTGTAAATATTGTCATGTGGACAAGGGAAGACAGAAAACGACTCAATAATATATTTGTAAATATTATCATTTGGACAAGGGAAGACTCAAAATGACTCATTAATATATTTGTAAATATTGTCATGTGGACAAGGGAAGACAGAAAATGACTCAATAATATATTTGTAAATATTGTCATGTGGACAAGGGAAGACAGAAAATGACTCAATAATATATTTGTAAATATTATCATTTGGACAAGGGAAGACTCAAAATGACTCATTAACATATTATCAGTATAAGTCCACAACCTCTTATCCAAAATGTCAGGTGATCTTTATCTTTCAGAAATCAGATTTTTTCAATTTTTAGATATTGCCCAAACTGTAATTGAAAAGTAGCCAAAATCGCTCAAATCGTGTGCGAGAAGTAGTACCTCCTCTTGATCCTTGAATATTTGCTTTTTTTTTTTTTTTTAAGTACTCATTGTCTGTCACACATTAATCTTTTTTTTTAAAAAGCGCAAAATAAAATTGGGTCAACATTTTTCTGTCGTCACATCCTAAGCCTGGCCAATGTGCTAATGTTAAACTGCTAGCACAAAACAATTTGCTATTTTTTTTTGGGGGGGGGGGGGGGGGGGGGGGGGGGTGGGTGGTTTGTTTGGTTTTTAAAAAATATATACGGCCCCAAATATCTGTCGCAAGTTATTATTTTCTTGAAGTGCTAAATAAAATTAAGGTACTATATGTGTCTCTGCATCTTAAGACTAGGCCTAATCTTAATGCTAAACCATTAACTGTAACCGTTTCTAGCTTTTTGTTTTTTAGTAAATAATAAGCAGATATAAATCTTAGAACAAAGACCGCTAACTCTTATTATAACCATAATAATTACCGATGTATGCTACCTCAGTCGGTCTCACTGAAAATAGTAACTCGCGCCACAAAAAAGGTGCGCAACACACGGTGTGCAACTTGCACGGCGTGGGTGTTATATAAAACAAATACTTTGGTTTTTTGTTTTTTTTTAATTCTTTCACAAAATTAGTGTGTTGAAAAATTGTATTGTTTCCATTATATATACTCTCCCGAAAATAGTTACAATCAACAAAGAAAAGTGTTCAAATGACGGTGTTCATGAACAGTTTGATTACACTGTATAATGGAAAGAAACCAAAAACACTCTAAGAATGTACTTCTATCTGCTCATCTGGGAATGGAAACATACTGTAATTAAAAACCCGTCAAGTTTGACGGGTTATTGCTAGTTATTTTCTTGCTCTAATTTCAGATGTTGTCGAACTATTCATTGAGAAGTAACCCAACTATCGATTCATGATAATTGCTGTTTTTATCATTTTTAATGTATGGCCTCAATGTCTGTCGCACATTAATTGTTATTAAAATGCAAAACAAAATAAAGTTACTACAGGAACTTTCTGTCTCTGCATCTTAAGCTTAGGCCTAATCTTAAAGCTAAACCACTAACCATAACAGTCTTTAGTGTTTATATTTACTTGTGAATAATAACTGGCTACAGATTTCAGAACAATGTCAGCTAACGCCAATCTTAACCACAACTCTTAACCTGTTTTGAACATTTTCACAAATTATTACTGACAACAGTGAACTGGGGTAGTTATGAATCACAAGTTGGCCTACTTATTGATCTCGAGCTGTGCAAGTGGCGTACATCCAGTATCTGGTAATTTTTTATACCATGCTAGCACTTCTAATACATTAAGGCATGCGCCAGTATGGTAGTGTAAGACACACAGACCAAAAACTGATAAAACTGATTTTCAGATAATAATAATAATAGCCCTTCAGTCATAACTGACTATGGGAATGCACCCCTGATGATGATTTCTTAAACGTTAAAAATAGAGAGAGTGTGTGAGTGAAGGAGAGTGATTGAGAGAGTGTGAGTGATGGAGAGAGAGTATGAGAGAGAGTGATGGTGAGTGTGAGTGATGGAGAGTGTGAGTGACAAAGATGGAGAGAGTGTGTGAGAGAGTGATGGTGAGTGATGGAGAGAGTGAGAGAGAGTGATGGAAAGAGTGTGAGAGAGTGATGAAGTGTGAGAGAGAGTGATGGAAAGAGAGTGTAAGAGAGTGATGGAAAGAGTGTGAGAGAGTGTTGGAGAGAGTAAGAGAGGGGGAGAGAGTGTGTGTGTGATGGACACAGTGTGTGAGAGAGGGTGATGGACAGAGTGTGTATTTTCTTCTTCTTTGTTTATCCTGAAAATGACCTTGGTTGCATTGTGTCACCATTTACAGCGAAGCTGTGATATTTGTGCCTTTTGGCCTGACACATCCGACTTCTGCACGGCATTTTTTGGGACCAAGTTTGCCTTCCCTCTTCGATCCCTACTCTCTCGGCCAGACTGCAGTGATGCAGCCTGTTTCCAGGACCACCACTTGGAGGTGGGGTAGGGTCTTGGTCAGCTCTGGTTCGCTGACCCTGATGCAAGCAGTCAAGCTATGAGTCGCTGAATGCATTGATCTGTTTTGCTGCGTCTTTGATCCCAGAGTGTGTATGAGAGATATAGAGTAAATATTTATGCACTAATAATTGTTCAAACTTGCTATTTCAAGTTTACTTCAGTGCGTGTGTGCCTTTTTTGTCATGCACAGACAGACGTGGAAAGTAAAGCTAAACCTTTGTCTCTTGAAACTTTTGGAAATATTTTAAATCGCAGACGCCAGCAGAAAGGATGTAGTAATCAGAATAGTACATAATTAATCAATTACTGAAATAGAAAACTGGAACAGCTAACAGACTGAAGCAAGAATATATAATGATTGTACAAGTTTATCATCCTTGCTATCAATTTAAAGTCAATAACAGCAGAATAAATTGTTTCAATTTAAAAAAAGATAGAAGAAATTAGTGGTTTAAAGGACTAAACATAGGAGAAAAAACAATAAACAAATAGATATACAATGGCACAGTTATTATTAGTAACCCACAAACAAGAATAGCAAGAATTAGTGGAACAAGTAAACATGAACACTGACACAATAAAAACTATGACAATTAGTAAACAAGATTAAAAAAACATACTGCACATTATAATACATGAATTTGTTATAACTTAGACATATCGTAACTGTAGACAGTAGATATGAAACAGAAGAAGGCATAAAGTTAATGTGTTTTACTGCTCCTGTCGTGACTGCATCTGGACCATTATCAGGATCTGCCAAAGTATTTGCTCTTGCCAGTGATGGGTTCTGTAGCAATCTGTTTTATGTACTCAGGTTCTTTTTCTTCTTTCAACTCCACAAGAGCAAAGGTCATCAACAAACTTCTGCCAAGTCTGTCCTGTCTCGTGCCGTCTGCTCAAGGTCTTTCCATGTCTTCGTCATCCCCTTCATGTCTTTCTCCAGTTCTCTTCTCCATGTGTTCCTTGGTCTGCCTCTACCTCTCTTACCCTGGGGATTCCAGAACAAGGACTGTCAGGTCATGCTATCAACAGGTTTTCTCAGTGTGTGTCCTATCCATCTCCAGCATCTTCTCATCTGTTGTTCCACTCAGGCTTGTCTAGTTCTTGTCATCTCTTTTCCACTCAGGTTTGTCTAGTTCTTGTCATCTCTTGTTCCACTCACACTTTTCTAGTTCTTGTCATCTCTTGTTCCACTCACACTTGTCTAGTTCTTGTCATTCTTGTTCCACTCACGCTTGTCTAGTTCTTGTCATCTCTTGTTCCACTCAGGCATGTCTAGTTCTTGTCATCTCTTGTTCCACTCAGGCATGTCTAGTTCTTGTCATCTCTTGTTCCACTCACGCTTGTCTAGTTCTTGTCATCTCTTGTTCCACTCACGCTTGTCTAGTTCTTGTCCTCTCTTGTTCCACTCACGCTTGTCTAGTTCTTGTCCTCTCTTGTTCCACTCACACGTGTCTAGTTCTTGTCATCTCTTGTTCCACTCACACTTGTCTAGTTCTTGTCATCTCTTGTTCCACTCACGCTTGTCTAGTTCTTGTCCTCTCTTGTTCCACTCACACTTGTCTAGTTCTTGTCATCTCTTGTTCCACTCACACTTGTCTAGTTCTTGTCATCTCTTGTTCCACTCACGCTTGTCTAGTTCTTGTCATCTCTTGTTCCACTCACACTTGTCTAGTTCTTGTCATCTCTTGTTCCACTCACGCTTGCATAGTTCTTGTCATCTCTTGTTCCACTCACACTTGTCTAGTTCTTGTCATCTCTTGTTCCACTCACACTTGTCTAGTTCTTGTCATCTCTTGTTCCACTCAGGCTTGTCTAGTTCTTGTCATCTTTTATTCCACTCACACTTGTCTAGTTCTTGTCATCTCTTGTTCCACTCACACCTGTCTAGTTCTTGTCATCTCTTGTTCCACTCACACTTGTCTAGTTCTTGTCATCTCTTGTTCCACTCACACTTGTCCAGTTCTTGTCATCTCTTGTTCCACTCACGCTTGTCTAGTTCTTGTCATCTCTTGTTCCACTCACGCTTGTCTAGTTCTTGTCATCTCTTGTTCCACTCACGCTTGTGTAGTTCTTGTAATCTCTTGTTGCACTCAGGCTTGTCTAGTTCTTGTCATCTCTTGTTCCACTCACGCTTGTCTAGTTCTTGTCATCTCTTGTTCCACTCACGCTTGTCTAGTTCTTGTCATCTCTTGTTCCACTCATGCTTGTCTAGTTCTTGTCATCTCTTGTTCCACTCACGCTTGTCTAGTTCTTGTCATCTCTTGTTCCACTCAGGCATGTCTAGTTCTTGTAATCTCTTGTTCCACTCAGGCTTGTCTAGTTCTTGTAATCTCTTGTTCCACTCACACTTGTCTAGTTCTTGTCATCTCTTGTTCCACTCGCGCTTGTCTAGTTCTTGTCATCTCTTGTTCCACTCAGGCATGTCTAGTTCTTGTCATCTCTTGTTCCACTCAGGCTTGTCTAGTTCTTGTCATCTCTTGTTCCACTCAGGCTTGTCTAGTTCTTGTCATCTCTTGTTCCACTCAGGCTTGTCTAGTTCTTGTCATCTCTTGTTCCACTCAGGCTTGTCTAGTTCTTGTCATCTCTTGTTCAACTCATGCTTGCCTAGTTCTTGTCATCAGTTCCACATTCATGATCTTGTTGTACCACTTAAATCCTTCTATTCTATGCAAGCATCCATTTATGATGTGTGATTCTTATATACACATACTGGGATTCTCGCCGGTGCTACGTAGTTCGTGCAGTGTGCTGAGATCCTCCTTGTGTGATCTAAGGGAGGAGATCAGAGCACTGATGGAGTAGTCCGTGTGTAATGAAGATAGTCCTTAAAACCAAACCAAACCAGCCAAATGCACATCCTTATCTTAACTGCCTATTATACCTGGTGGGAGGAATTATCTATTCTTTCTTTGTGTCTTTAGAGTGTCCTCAGGAACCATTTACAGCCCAGATGAAACTAGGATTGGCTAAAAATGTGTTCAGAAACATGAGACATATACAACATAATAATCAACTAGCAAATAAATATAAATATCGTCACACATAATGTATAATCTTCCATATTTTGTATGATGCACAATCATCGACAATGAAGAGACAATTGTCAACAACAAAAAAGTGACCTTGAAATGTGAATATATTAATAAATAGTGTGCATTCAATGATGTGAAAAACCTGCACAAACTAGAACAGAAAGAGAATCAATAAATGAGATAAAAGTTCCGTGGGAGGCTATAACAAAAAGTAGAATTAAAGGCAAACAGATCAAGCGGGTATTCACATCAAAGAAAAAACCGATAGACTGAATTATAGCCATCAAGTAGGTCTGAACATCAATCTGAAGAAGACAGAGGTCATGACACTCAGTGTGGGCAATCCTGAACCAATTACAACAAGAAACCAGAAGCTAGAGCAGATAGGCACATTTACATACCTAGGATGCATAGTAACACCAGATGGCGGAACAAGCAAGGACATCAACAACAGAATGAATAAAGTGAGAACAGCCTTTGCTGGTCTCAACAACATCTGGAAGTCTTCCCAGTACATCACAAACACCAAATTAAGACTGTATGAGAGCTGTGTACTTTCTGTGCTTCTCTATGGTGCGGAATGTTGGAGAGTAACAGAGAAGGATATGTCAAAACTGTCCTCCTTCCACACAATCTGCCTAAGTAAGATTCTCCAAATCTTTTGGCCAAATACCATCACCAACCAAGAACTACTTATTCGGAGTAACCAAGAGGACATGCACACCATCATAGCTGGCAGAAGCTGGAGTTTGTTTGACCACATCCTCAGAAGGGAACCAAATGCCATTACAAGAACAGCTTTGCTATGGAAATCTGAAGAAAAGCAAAAGAGAGGTTGACCAAAAACAACTTGGCAGAGAACTGTGGACGCCGAGATGCAAAGAATGAACCAGAGAGTGGAAGAAGTTTGTTGTTGCCCAACAAGACGCCACCAGGCATGATGGCTACTGACTGCTTTGACAGCCTGCGTCTAAGGATCACAGAAGAAGCAGAAGATTAAGTGGGTGTGAAGTTAAAATCAACAAGTAGATAGACAGCAGCTGTCAGAATGCACATAAAGGGCAAGTCATAGTGTACCATCAGGGCAATAGAGAAAGCAGTTGTATGAGTGCACCATTAGGGCAACAGATAAAACAGCAGTCAGAGTGTATCATTAGGGCGAGAGAGAAAACAGTTGTCAGAGTGTATAATTAGGGTGAGAGAGAAAACAGCTGTCAGAGTGTAACATTAGGGCGAGAGATTGTTGTTATTGTTTAACCAATAAACACAAAAGGGGAGAAACCCAAGGCCTATAAACAGTAAATAAATATTACACACATAAAAGTCTGTTTCAAGCACTCATGAGAAATAAAGAAGTAGAAGACTAGACAACAGAAATACAACAGAAGTGATGAGCTCACCAGGAATCAAACCCAGGACCTTCTGAATGACACTATCGCCTAGCTACGGGAGTGAATCGTTACTATCCTCTCTGCCAACTAGGCACCACAAATATAGTGCTTCATAGACAGAGGTCTAGCATGAATTCTCCACATAACCATCAATAAGATAATAGATAGAAAATGCAATAAAGCAGATTTAAACAGAAGAAAAACCAGAAGTTCCAAAGCCAAGGCTCAAAAAGTGTTCACAAAAGCAAACAAAGCAGTAAAGTGAAATATCCAAAGAGACAAAGAAATATTGAGGAGTTGGCAAGAGAGGCAGAGAAAGTTGCAGCCAAAGGGAATATGACAGACCTTGCAACAGCATAAAGAAGCTGACAGAGAAATGCTAGTAAGTAACTGGCCTCATCAAAGACAAGAATGGAAAGTTGTTAAGCAATGAAGAGGTGCTCAGAAAATTTTGAGGAACTTCTCAATAGACCAGCTCCAGAAAATCCTACAGGCATTCAGCAGGAAGATGAACAGCTGCAAGTCAATGGTGAAAGACCAACTAAGGAATAAATAAAGAAAGTCATAAGGCTTCTAAGCAATGGAAAAGCATCAGGTCCAGATGGCAACCCTACAGAGGCCATCAAAACATATTTTTACACTGCTACAGAGATATTATTCAAATTATTTGGTAAAGTCTGAGAGAGACAGGAAATACTAGCAGAATGGAGGGCAGGATACCTAGTTGAGTTTCCTAAGAAGGGAGATTTACAAGAATGCACACATTACTGAGGAATAATGCTACTATTAGTGCCAGGAAAAATATTAAACAGGATCATCTTTGAAAGATTAAAAGAGTCCATAGAAAGACAAATAAGAGATGAAAAAGCAAATTTTAGGAAAATTAGATCATGTACAGATCAAATAGCCACATCGAGAATAGTAGTGAAACAAAGTCTGCAACAGAACTCACTTCTTTATATTAGATTTGTGGACTATGAAAAGGCATTTGACAGTGTAGACTAGTGTTTCTCAACCTTTTAGTGTTCACAGCACACTTTTCAATTTTCTAAAACTTTGGCACATCTATCTGACCCCGCGCCTCAATAAAAAAATATATACTAAATGAAATACAATAATTTGTTGGTACTTTAGAATAAAGAAAACTCTCAATTTGATTTTCTTTTAATTGTTTAAAATAATTTTGAAGTATATCTATTTTTGTTCAAAGTAATTAATAGCTCCAATTATTATTGAATGAATTCAAGCTGTAAGATCAGTGTTACATTACATAATCACTGAAAAAATACTGCATGCAGTAAATTTACAAAATTTTTGCAGCATACTTTGATAGGCGCTGCGGCACACTAGAGTGCCATGGCACACCACTTGAGAAACACTAGTGTAGAGAATGACTTTGGAAATTAATGAGGAATTATGGAGCTCCCCTGAAGATTATTAACTTATTAAGAAAGATTATGAAGACATGAGGACAACTTATAGAACCATTTAGGACAGGAACTGGAGTGCAACAGGGGTGCCTCATGTTATCATTTCTATTCCTACTGGATATAGACTGGGTTACAAAAACATCGACCTCAGCCAACAGAAATGGAATACAGTGAACTCTGATGAAACAGCTTGATGACCTAGAATTTGTCAACAATTTTGCTCTTCTGTTCTGTAACCATAATTGGATGAAAGACAAAATGAAAATACTCAATGAGAGATCACAACAAGTGGATCTGAATCAATGAGAGGTCACAGCAAGTGGGTCTGAAACTAAAAAGGAGAAGACAAAGACAATGAGAATAAATGCAGAAAATAATCAGAAGTCTGAAATTCAAGAAACTTAGTCGTACCCCTTCTACTGTGAGGTGTAGAGGTTTGGAAGAGAGAGCGCCAGACTATCCTATCGGCTGTCTTCCTCCTGGCCTGGTTCCATTCTAGTCCTCGGTCCTTCAAAGATTGTCTAATGTTGTCCTCCCAGCAGACTCTGGGTCGTCCTGGGGGTCTGGATCCCTGGCTCTTTGTTTCCCATGCTTGTCGTGGTAGCCGATCTTCTCCCATTCTGCAGACATGGCCAAACCATCTTAGTTGGGACTGTTCTACTTGGGTCTGCAGGGGGTGGGATTTTAGGCCATGTCTCTTCTTGTTACTTCAACCACCTTCCTCAGATACCTCATTTCTGAGGTTTGGATCTGGCTTTTGTGGGTTGTAGTCATTACCCATGACTCGCATCCATATGTCAAGACTGGGACATAGGTGGAGCGGTATACAGCCATCTTCGTTTGAAATTCAAGAAACACCACTACAAAAGTAGAATCATACACACATCTTGGCAGCAATAAAGACAAAGTTGGAAGGACAGACAATGATGTCAAAATAAGAATACAAAAGGCAAGAAGTGCAGTCCTAGCAGTGGGAAATACATTGAGAGATCATGAAAATTCAAGCCCAGTACATAAATAAGAAACAATTTAAACATCAAGTCTGCCATATTGTATGGCTCTGAAACTTGGAGAACAACATAACAACCAAAAAGTTAGACTTCCATAAATGGGTGCTTGTAGGAGCCGTGCTGGTGTAGTGGTTACCAAACTGCGCTGGCGACCGGGTGACCCAGGATCAAACCCGGGCGAGGACATTTGAAGATTTTTCGTCGACCGGGATTTAGACTGGATTAACTCAAGCCCTGGTGAAAAACATTTGAAGGGGTGTTGTCGACTAGGGACTGGCGGCTCCTGAGCCGACCCAGCTCTAATGAGTACCTTCGAAATCAGCAAGTATCTACCTGAATGGCGAGGGACACCTGGACAAGAAAAAAAGGGATACTCACATAAAAATAAGTCTCATACTAACCTGAGATTTCGCCTCGAGTAATAGCGGGCGTACGCTTAAAAAAAAAAAAAATGGGTGCTTGTGTAGAACAAAAGGATTGAAATGGAGCAACAAGGTCAGAAATATGTGGTGGAACTGATGACAAGAACCAGAGAAATGCCAGTAAACAAGAGATGAGAAGATGGTGCTGGCAATGGATAGGAGGAAACCTGCTGTTAGCATTACAGGGCAGTCCTTATTCTGCAATCCTCAGGGTAACAGAGGCTGGGTGTATGTTTGCTGAAGGGTCTTTGTGTAGCTGAAGGTTGATAGATGAGTCAATTAATGAATTGAATATTTTGCTTGCTATTCTGAAATGTCCTTTAGTGAGACACAAGCATGGTGTTACAAATTATGGACAAGACAAATTATGTACAGTAGATATTCAGACATTCATTTTTTTTTTGGGGGGGGGGGGGAATAACAAATACACACATTACACGCAGAGATGTATGCTGAGAGTAAAAAAACTACAGATGATTTATTTATTTGTTAATATGTGTCGGTTATTTTCTGAGTAGTAAAAGGGTAAAATAAATATAAAACATTGCAAACATGAACTTTGACATTCAGTGTGTGCATTCATTACATTCTTCCATTTCACCCCTGTGGTTTAAATCAGAATATATATTTACAAATTGCTGGAAATGATAGAGTCATTCCATGACAACATGAAGGGAACAGTTCAATATGCTGGAAGCATATCACAGCCCTTTGACATTCAAAGTGGCATTAAACAAGGCTGCGTTCTAGCTCCAACCCTCTTTGGGATCTTCTTTGCCTTACTCTTGAAACATGCATTCAGAGATGCAAAACTTCACTTCACCGAAGCATGCAAGGATTTTGGCCTCACAATAAGTCTAAAGAAAACGAATGTGCTGAGTCAGGATGTGGATGCTGCACCAGTTATCACTATCGATAACTATGGATTGGCAGTGGTGCACCACTTCACATACCTGGGATCTACCATCAATGACAAACTCTCACTGGACACAAAAATTGACAGCTGCATTGGCAAAGCTGCAGCTACCTTATGGAAGATGGTCGCATCCCAAAAGATATCTTCTACGGACAACTAGCAGATGGCAAAAGAACAATTGGGCCACCGCAGCTGAGGTTCAAAGATGTGTGCAAAAGAGACATGAGGGCACTGGACATAAATCCAGCAACGTGGGTGGATGAAGCTGCCGATCGCACCAGGTGGCGATGCTATTTATGGCGCCACCTCAGATTGGGCGAAAAGAAGCTCACACAACACGCAGAAGAGGGGAGAAAATGTCGAAAGGAGCACCAAGAAAATAAGCAGCTGAGGGCTGTCACCTCAGGGGCACATTCCCATAGTCAGTTATAACTGAAGGGGCTATTATATTTACAAATGACAAAATTGCATGTGTCAATAGGTTAATGAGTACAAAAATGTCTTATCAGAGTACACAAGGTGTCATAAAAATGTAAGGATCTGAGAAATGAATACGCCACTAATTTTAAAAATGTGTTTAATGCAAACCTGATTCTCAATTACCTTCATACTCTCCACTCAGATGAGTTTGTTCCATTTTTTTATTTGCTGATATTTTTGTATCCATACTGCCAGCTATTTGAACAGGAGTACGGAGGTCGTCAGTGTATGTAGCATTACCATAAGTCTGTGGGAAAATATTTGGCTTTTGTTAGTAAGCTTTAAATTGTACATTTGGCTATTAAGTTGGGATATGAAGAAGAGACATCACAATTTTGATGGGTGACATGAATGCAAAGATAGGTTATTAAGTTGGGATATGAAAAATGCTGTAGTCCAGTTCTGATTTGGTCAGTAGGTAAAAAATCAGTTTTCAGCAAAGGCCACAAATTGTATCACAAGATTCCTTCATAACTTGACACAGATAAGTTTGTGTAATATTTCCTTTCTTGGCTGAATAGCCTCTCAAGTTGAACTTGTAAATGGTTGTTAACACTCTTCGGACCGGAAATAAAGAAAATCGTTGCGAACGGAACGATGACTTTTGAAGTAAAAAAAAGCACATTTATTTCTTAATTTTGACTTCAAATCAATGTTTTATATTAAGAATACATGTTAACAATTATATCTGTGCTAAAAAATATACAGCTTTCACTTATTTTGACTTTGAAATTACACGCAGAAAAACGTAAACACCGCATTTGTCCGTCCGCCATTTTGGATATTTTCCGAACAACTCGTCTTAACATATCGTAAACAAAATGCAGTCTTCTTCTTCTTCTTCGTACACTCTCAGACGTCCACTTGAATGTTCTCAAAGAAAGCAGTAGTCAGTTTGAGGCTATTTGAATCCCCGTAAAGCTTTTCCACGAAAGGAGCTGGCGTCGACCACATGCACTTTCACTGTACCACATATAAGGGGCAACTTTGAAGCAGATGTTCAGCAGTCATTTTATCAGTGCCACAGTTACACTGATCGGTAGTTCCTATCTTTAGCTTGTTGAATAGATGGTTTCTCAATCTGTTGTGGCCAGAGCAGAGTCTGAAGATTACCACTTGTTCTCTTCTGTGGAGCTGGTAGTAAGCATCATTCTGTGTGTGCCCTGGATGTTCTACATTCCATTTGTTTCTGTAACTGATTCTGATAAAACTCTTTGCCTCCTCAAAAGTTATGCTTGCATCAGGCTGAGGTAGATGTGAACCTTCTTTTGCCATTCTGTCAGCCTCTTCATTGCCGGCGATGTTACAATGAGATGGGATCCATTGGATCACAATACTTTTGAATCGTTGACAAAGTTTGTGGAGCACTATTCTGAGATCATCTAGGTCTGTATTATTTTGGCTTTTCAACGATGCAATTACTGACTGTGGATCAGTAAAGAAAGCAACTTGTCTCTCTGACCGTTCTTCTGTCAATATAACCTCTGCTGCAGTTTTCAAGGCCTCTGCCTCTGCTCTGACGTTGCTGGAGAATCGTCCTGTCGCTACTGACAGCCTTTTTTCTGCACCAGTGCTTAAGGTCAGAAAGACACCCACACCTCCATTTTCTGTTGCATTTGTTGCTGATCCATCTGTGTATGCATGGGTCCAGGTGTTGCGTGGGTAATATTTATCTATGTATTTTGTCGCTATGGATTTTCTATCTGTTGTAGTTTGGCTCTTTTTACTTTCAATTCCAGGAATGTTTTCTATCATTTTAGGGAAACGATTTTGTTTCCAAACTGGAAGCTTGTGTGCAGTGTAGATGGGTTTAACAGTGGATATTTCATCTATGGATACTGCTCTCATTTGTGATTCCGAACTACCTAGGCATTATTTTTGATCGCCGTCTGACTTGGAAAAAACAGGTTGACAGAAATCGAATGAGAGCAAGACAAAGAATGGCAATTATGAAAAAACTTGCTGGAACAACTTGGGGTGCAGATGAGAAAGTGCTTAAGACGTTGTACACAGGGCGAGTGAGGCCAGTTCTTGAATATGGCATGGCAGCATGGGCAACAGCAGATAAGACAAACTTCGATAAAATTAGCAGACTCCAAAATCAAGCAATGAGAATTATAACGGGAGGCATGAAGTCAACACCTATAAAAGAACTCGAAAAGATTACTTGCCTCCAGCCAATGACAGATAGAAGAGACTGCAGGGCTCAGCAACAGGCCAAAAAATTCAAAAGACTAACAGACCACCCAATGTGCCATAGAATAAATGCTCTTAGAAGGCAAAGACTCAAACGAAGTAATTTTGTAGAAAATGCAGTCTGATAGTGACTACAACGCATCTAGTGATGTAGATTCCTGTTCTGATGATTATTCAGAGGACTTGGAAACATCTGATGAGTCAGATGGTGAAAATACAACTCAGAACAACTCAAATCACCAGCCGTACATGCAAAGGTAATGTTACTTCGTTAACGAAATGATAACAGCTGATTTTGAAAAGCAGTAAAACAGTCGGTTTAGTGGGCTATTGTAGTCAGTATAGCTGCTTTTTGTTTGTTTTTGAAAAAATGAAACAAATATTTAACCTTTCAAACAGTTAACAAAGAACTCATGGCACCAGGAAATAAGTATAAAGTGGGTCAGACGTAACTTCTGAATCAGCTGATTTTTTCTGACCTCATTTGCCCTATGTCTCTGCTTTTAAAAATTATTATTTGCATCATATGACTTTATGATTGACAGTATTCCTTTGTACAGAAAATGTAATGTGTGTCAATTTTCCTGTGTACTCTAAACTGTAACTTTGTGAATTCTATTGTTGATCTATACAAATTAATTTTAAATTGTTCTTCTTGCAGATATTTTGGTTATGATGGACTTGATGAATACCCACCTTCCAACCCTCCACCATTTTTGCCTGAGAGGGTTCCAGATCTTCAACTGTCAGAGATAAGGACCAGAGAAAATACAAAGCAGTTTTTTGAGACCCATTGACTTCTTCAAACTGTAATTTTGTGAAAGAAGGTATAAGAAAAGGGTGTTTTCTTTTTGAAAGTATATTAGAGACAAGCCAACAAAATGGGGGATGAAGTTATGGGTTCTTGCTGATGCTGTTAGTGGATATACTTTGATGTTTATTTAGGTATGAACACTCTAAGTGGACCATTTGCTTTAGCTTATACTATAGTTATGAATCTTACGAAATCTTTGGTGAGTCAAGGATGTAGGTCAAATATAAAGGAATTTGTAAAAAATAGTATCAGAGGTGCAATGGTAAGGTTAGAGATAAAGAATTACTAGCACTGCAGTGGAGAGGTAACAAAACTATAACACTGGTTTCAAGCATTTGCAATGCAAATGGCCATAGGTTCGCTAAGTGTAGAACTAAGGTTAATTGGAATTTTCAAGAACTTAATGTTAGCCAAATCTTGTAAGGGATTACAATATATACATGAAAGTAGTGGACAAGAGTGACCAGCTGATTAACAAGTACAATGTTTTGAGAAAGAGCAATAAATATTGGAAAACTCTTTTTTACACTTTCTTGATATTGCTATGGTAAATGCTTACATTTTATTTCAATACTGGCAGAAAAAAATACCCAGATGTAGAAGACCAGCTAGATATGGTCAGCTAGATCTTACAGAACTGATTCGGGAATTGGGGAACATAAGTTTGTATGATGATGTATCACTTGCTTCAAAGCTACCAGTTTTTTCTCAGCACACCATGGACCCAGAGTTTACAGAGACAAAAAGAAATTGTAAGCTTTTCTATCAGACTGTAAAGATTGAAAAAAAACAAAAGTTAAATGACAAGTTTGTGATATTTTTTTATGTATTCATGCAGGTAGGAATTGTCTGTCAGAATACCACAAGCCGTAGTAAGAAATATATAAAGATATGTTGAGCCTTTAGTATGTCACCCTTATAACTGATTTTACTTATGTGTTAGTGATTACAGTGTTACACAAGCAATATGTCTACTGAAGTCATATTTCATTATTATAGCTAAGATAATGCAGCTACTTATAATAACTGTAATGTATTCGGTGGAAGATTTTTTTTTTAAATATTTCTTTTTTTTAAAGCCTAGTTATGTAACATTTCAAAAATTTGCATAATTTTATTATTTAATGTTGAATTGTTTTGGAAATGTAACATATAATGCAGAAATGGCCAGACTACAATAAAATATGACTGCTGTTAATTGTTCTGATAATAATTTTTTTTTTTGTCTTCTTTGTGAAATATCATGTTTATAATTGTTGTGTATTTTTTCTGGTGACATTCCTTCAATTTTTAAAAACTCACATCAATACAAATTTTAAAAATATTAATCTTTCATGTAAATATGGTAGTCTGTTCAATTACAAACAATTTGATGTATAACACACTTGGGTAGACTTCAAATTAAAATGTATCAAGGAACATTAGAAGTCAGATATGTCAGAGTATGAGAAAATGATACAAAATATCAGGTCTGAAGAGAATTAAGTTTTTGATCTGTTCCTGACAGTTTGTCGCCTTAACACTGCCTTATCCCATCTCCACTTTTGGCTCGAATTAACATGAGGTCATAAATCTATATCACATAGTTTAATCTCTCATCCTACACAATAACTTATAGTTTAATCTATCATCCTACACAATATCTTATAGTTTAACCTACCATCCTACACAATATCTTATAGTTTAATCTATCATCCTACACAATATCTTATAGTTTAATCTATCATCCTACACAATAACTTATAGTTTAATCTATCATCCTACACAATATCTTATAGTTTAATCTACCATCCAACAATACTTAGGAGCTAAAAACACAACAGGACAAATGGAAAAATATAGAGAATATGTGACACTCAGAACAGAAGCAAAGAACAAAGTGCTAGCAGCAAAACAGAAGTCCTGGGAAGAATTTGGAGAAAAGCTAGAAAAAGATGCACAAGAAAACCAGAAATTGTTCTATAAGACCCTAAAGAACATGAGGAAGGAAAAACAATGCCCTCTCAAATTTATAAAGGACAAGCAAGGCAAATTGCTTACTGCCCCGAAGGAAGTAATGGGAAGATGGAAAGAATATTTCTCAGAACTCCTGGATGGTGAAGCATCAGAAATGATAAACACTAGCACAGAAGAGAAAACCAATGATGGTGAAGATGACATAAAGATGGAAGAACTGAAGGCAGCACTGGAGAAAATCAAGATGGGCAAAGCAGCAGGGCATGATGATATAACACCAGAAATGGTTAAGTTCATGGGAGCATCAGGCGACATATTACTCTTAAGGGTTTTACAGGCAGCGTGGTACAACAAGACCATACCAAAGGATTGGGAGATTGCCATCATAACACCAATTTTCAAAAAGGGTGACAATCGACAGTGTGGAAACCATAGAGGCATATCCCTTCTCAGTGTCCCTGGTAAAATCTACTCTAGAATCCTAGAGCAGAGACTCCGACGCCTAGCTGAGCCACAATTGGATGAGGTCCAGTGCGGATTCCGAGCAAACCGAAGTACTCAAGACCTAATCTTCACACTCAGACAGCTGAGTGAAAAGGCCCTTGAGTATAAGAGTGAGATGCATCTTTGTTTCATAGATCTGGAAAAGGCGTTTGACAGGGTCCCCTGGAGCAAACTTTGGGACTGTTTGGCAAGGAAGAATATTCCAGCACCTCTGATTTATGCTATACAGAGCTTTTACAAGTTTTGCAGAAATTATGTGAGGACAGCAAACCATAAGTCGGAAGAGTTCAGGACCACCACTGGTGTAAGACAAGGTGATATCCTATCACCTTACCTCTTCATACTCCTTATGGACGATGTCATCAAGGCATGTAAGGAGAGAACAAGAAAGTATTCAGTGGGGTACTGGAAGATGAGACAGGTCTATATTTCAGAGCTGGCATTTGCTGATGATGTTGCCCTGATTGCTAAATCAGAGGCACATCTCCAATCCAACCTGCAAGTCTGGAAGGAAGAGCTGGAGAAGAGAGGGATGGTCATAAGCAGCTCTAAAACAAAATCCATGGTGATATCACGAGAAGAAAGAAAACATCAGATTAAGCTGGGAGAACAGGTCCTGGAGCAGGTCGACCACTTTAAATACCTCGGAGCTATTATAGACCGAAAGGGAGGCATCAAAGAAGAGTTGGCCACTCGAAAAGCAGCAGCTGGGAGACTTTTTCAGGCCATAAATCGAGGATTCCTCAGCAAGAGAGAGGTTGGTAAGAAAACGAAGATGGCGGTATACTGCTCCACCTATGTCCCAGTCTTGACATACGGATGCGAGTCATGGGCAATGACTACAACCCATAAAAGCCAGATCCAAACCTCAGAAATGAGGTATCTGAGGAAGGTGGTTGAAGTAACAAGAAGAGACATGGTACGAAACCAGACGATACGTCAAGGCCTTAAATCCTACCCCCTGCAGACCCAAGTAGAACAGTCCCAATTAAGATGGTTTGGCCATGTCTGCAGAATGGGAGAAGATCGGATACCACGACAAGCATGGGAAACAAAGAGCCAAGGATCCAGACCCCGAGGACGACCCAGAGTCCGCTGGGAGGACAACATTAGACAATCTTTGAAGGATCGAGGACTAGAATGGAACCAGGCTAGGAGGAAGACAGCCGATAGGATAGTCTGGCGCTCTCTCTTCCAAACCTCTACACCTCACGGTAGAAGGGGAACGACTAAGTAAGTAAGTTAATCTACCATCCTACACAATATCTTATAGTTTAATCTATCATCCTACACAATATCTTATAGTTTAATCTATCATCCTACACAATATCTTATAGTTTAATCTACCATCCTACACTACATCTTATAGCTAATAGTTTGGATCATCATGCTAAATATATTTTTAATATGATATATTCTTGTTTTCAACTAGTAACCCAAAAACCTTGAACACGTTTTTTCTTAAAACAAGCAGAAGTGGTGATGGAATAAAGTAGTACTGAGAAGACAAGTTGCTGTAGCGTTTTTGAAAGCTGCTGTTGTAAAATTCCTACTTGACCTGTCAATAAATCTCTTTTGGGTAATCTTTTGTATAGTATATCCCCTTTATATATACAGGGTGGGCCAAAAGTAGGTATACAGTCTGGTCAGATGAAGCCTGTTTCAAGTTGTAATGCCACATGAACAGGCATAATTGTATGTACAGGGCAGATGAAAATCCTCACGTGACTATCATAACTGAACTGAACCAGCCAGGTGTCACCGTGTGGGGTGGACTGTCCAGTGATGGTGTCATTAGGCCAGAATTTTAAATATTCATCAATTTTAAATGTACATGAATTCACTAAGATATTTTGTATGCTTAAAGATTTATACAGACATACCCTCAGGCACAGTGATAGTTTGAAGTCAGCGACTGTTGGAAGCTTCGATCTACAAAGCGCTCACAATAGCGGTCAGTTGTGGCTTTTTCTCAGTTATCTTGTTGTGCTGTGGGTTAAGACTTCTAACTATAAATGTCAGCCGTCCGGATATCTTCTCAGCTCTGTGAGATCTTGAAGTGATTTCGGGAAGTAAGGAGCTGTTTCTGAGATGGGGCCTTATATACCTAATTTCAGGTCTAACATTTGCTTTCTCAGAGGTCTATGCCTGAGTTCACTTTTCCTCTTGTAAACTTTTGTGTGGTTGTGACAGATGAAAATCGAGCACCTTGATCGGTCCACTTTACTCTCACTGGCACCCCTCACTCTTTTTCAATCTAATCACTCAACGTGGTTTCCCACCCACTTCTCTAATTAGCATGGATGGGTTATCACGCAAAAAGCCATGCCTTTCGCCATCTGTCTGATTCCTAGTTTAGCCACGCCTACCTGTCTTTGTTTCAAGCGCTATTAATACAGCTATTCATATCTCTGTCTTTCCTTCAAAAAAGGGGAAGGGAAAAAGGGGTCTGCCTGCTGTCAGATTACGTCATCACGTCAGCGCCTTGTCCCTGAAACACGGGGGGAGGCAACGGGTTTGGTAGCTCCCTAAGAGAGAACGGGTCGGTAATTGCAGAATCAAGGGGGAATTAAGCGAATGCAGAAAGGAGCGATAACCACTTTTACCGACTGCATCCCTTTGTTCGTGTTCCAAGGGACGCAATTTTCTCACCGAGAGAAGGGACCTAAAAGGCGCCCGCTCGCTAGCGAAACGAATATGCGGTCGGCGAAAGTGTGAAAATAAGCTTTCACTCAGGAATCGATCGCAGATTTGCCCAAAATATGGGCAGAGGCGCGAAATCTCGCACTAGCTAACGATTTTTTACCCATTTCATATATATATCCCATCTCTTAAAATTCAGTTATCAGTAGCGTCAGAGATTTTGAAGAAAGTACCTAGCTCGCATTATAAGAGCCATACTACAATTTGGATCACTTATATACGTGGAGATAAATTCATTTTTTCTGTGCTGCGGAAATATATATATTAGAATTTTGAATGATTTAATTGTTAAAGTGTTTCCATTATATTTCACTGGGTTCTTTTCTGTGTTAATTAAATAACGTCTAGCAAATTTTACCAGCTGTAAACGTAAAATTAATTACTCGCTATTTCCCAAGTAAGAGATGCTTTAAATTAATTAACAGACGCTAGGTGGTGGATAATTAAGAGAACGCAATTTATTTCTATTTCATCATGTGTACATTTTTAGTGACTAGTGTTCATATCTCGTGTTAAAAAGCGATGAGATTAGCTAGACATTTGTGGGTTTTAAATGTAATTTAATAACGGAGTGCTTAACAGGTCATACCTAAATGTGCGTTAGATTAGGATATTGATAATATTGTTAAAATGTTTGTAATTTCTTCCAATATAATCCAGGCTGATCATAACCTTGCGATCCAGCGATTTTACGGTCTGATGTTCCTATCAGCATCCAGAAATTATTGTTGTAACTATTTTCATGTTGTGACCCCTGTGCGGTCCACCTTCTCCATTTATGATGAGAGGTCAAATCAAGAAAAACACAATAATTATAAATTTTAACTGGAATGGAACATTCCCAGAATACAACTTTTTTTTCATATATATATATATATATATATATATATATATATATATATATATATATATATATATATATATATATATATATATATATATATATATATATATATATATATATATATTACCAGTCTGCTGTGGCAGAAATGAAGTACTCTTTTATCTGACCCATGACAGGTGTTTTTTCCATCGGATATATTCACGAGAACTCACTGTTCATACTCGGCCATCACCTCAGCGAACAGCCAATTATTATCATTTAACATTTTTTCCCCATCACGTCACAGAGTGTCACAGCCACCTGAGGCTAGACCGCACTGGAACAATATATTAACATATTACTTCCCAGGACAGTGCCACCACATAGATAAACTTATCCCAAACCAATACCTGCAATGAAAAGAGGAATATCCAGGATAAAACTAACGCATCAATTTCAGCGACTCCCCAAAAAATAGCAGTCAGCAAACCGGATAGTCTGGGGCTGCAATTGACAACGAATATGAATGAATAGTCTTAATACCTGTTAGTGTTTAATTCCATGGAATGTATGCAGCGTCAACATCTGGGTAAGCAAATCTGAAAGTGGGCCACTGTATGAGTGTAGTGAGTAAACGGAAAGAAAGAAACTTATTTTTTTTTTTTTAACCAATAACATACCAATCTTCTTTTATTTATTTCTCACTAATCTGAGTGTTCACGGGATAGGTTAAATTAAGGACTTAGTCTTTACCTGTGCTGACTATTCCCTACCCCCCCCCCACTGTTAATTATTTTTATCTTTTGGGTAAATTACCTCTGTTGGGATCTTCCTAGTTTCCCTATACAAGAGGGAGTGCCTATTAGATTATATTTGTCATTCTGTAAACTATAATTCATTGATGTAAATGCTTTTCTTGATGTTGTGATATTTTCTAGTGAGAATAAACATAATAAACCTTAAGCTATAGTGTTGGTTAAACCCCAGCCCTTATATGTGATCCATAGTTTATCTGTTTTCATGTCTGTATGTATTTCTGTCACAAAATTGTGTGTACGTGAGTGTAGTGTAATTTGAATCTGTACCAAGTGAGAAAGCGCATCTGAATTTAAATAGAGTCGTAAAAGATTGGCTGGATTAGAGCAATTACTCAATCCAAGACTGTTCTTTCTCTTACACTATCAACCCCCTCGTGAAACAGAAACTATTTCTTACATTTCAATATCTGTTTTATAACGCAAGGGCAACAACTGCTTGAAATCTATAGTCACTTTTCTCGGTAAGCATTTGTCTTCTCGCGTTAGTATCGAATGCAGTTAACTTTTGAGCTGTGGTCATTTTTGCGCTGGACTGCGCATGACTTGTCTTGTTGTTTTGTCGATCGGTTTCCGCCCACCACTAGTGGGAGTGAGCGATTTGGAATGGCGAAAGAGATGCCTCGTTGAAGAGGGGATCTCCGCTATTTTTTGTTCTGTCAGGGATGTGTAGTCCTCTTATGGATATTTCGTTTAGTCGAGATAATACCTCTAGTGTTTTCCCACATGTCTGGAGGCGTGATATTTCTGTGTATTTCATGAAAGCAAGGTAAATTGACTTTTTCATTAACTCTATCGATTTTGGGTCGTGAGCGATTTCGATTCATAGCCTGTCTCCGAAAGTCGTCGTCACGAGATGTTCTTTCCCAGCTCACATGTCGCTGCATTGTACTGCATCGGTTGATGCATGTACCAAGGACCATTACTTGCTACTTTGTTAAATGAACTAGGTTTAGAAAACCTTTATTATCTAGAGGATATTATTGAGGACATTATTTATACTTCGGCAGACGTGTCTGTCTTGCTGAAGTCAAACTAAGGAGAGTGAACTGATCTCATACATCTGGTTATCTCCTGGCTGTTATAGAAAAGGATGGAGTTTTCCACCTGACTACATTTACAGCACTATGAAATATAACATGCATCTGACTCATCATTGTAATGCTGTCTACCGTCTATTGCTGTATTGAATGTTGCTGTGATAATGACTGTTTGATGTGCCTACACATTTGCGTAACCATTTTGTCACTGTGGCGTCCACAATAAATAATGAAGAAAAACGTCAACGGCTGTTTCAAGACTCATTGACTTTATACGTCGTGAGTTTACTGACGTCCTATGTGGATTGCCCTGTTATTGTTGCATGAACATTGTTTTGACTGAACACATCTACACACTACACAAAACCAGACATGCGGATGCCATCCATCATCATATGGCATCACGCATCATTTGGTGGCCATAAGCTGGTTTGATTCTGGTACTAGCAAACACGGGGTCCCTTACCCACTTCATTTTCAACAAGAATTCATCAGCATCCTTCAAGAAATTAACATTCTTCAATACAGTCAACATCTTCAAAATTTTCAAAGTACTCGGCGTTGCCCGGTAAAAGTCAAAATTTCAACCTTTTGACGGAAACAAGAATTTGACAGTACCCGGCGTTGTTACATGTTGCCGGATAACTCGGACTGCTGTTATCTTTTACGCAAGTCAAGCAAGTTGCTGCTGTCAAGGTTCCAGTGCTGTCGTTTTTTGAGAAGGTCAAGTGCCGGTTGAAACGGTTTGTTTTCTGAAGAAGGCCAAGTACCGATTTCCATCAACTTACTTTTGGATTAGAAGGTCAAGTGCCGAAACAACTCAACACACAGTATTTCAGAAGCTCTTGTACCATCGTGTTAGCAGTGGAAGCAGTTCAGATGTGCCATCATCGTTGGAGCTTCGCTCTTTAGGACGTTGATTGACATCCGTTTTTCTGCTGTTCTACGATTGGAAGCCTTTAAGTTAAGTGGCCTGTTTGTATGTAAACTGTGCCCTTATACTTCTGCTGAGTCTTCTGTGTATCATCTCATTCTATATATTATATGTCTATATGTTATTTGTATATTTATATGTTTATATTTCAGCGGGTTCTCGGTTGGGTGGTGTCTCCGTTAGATTATGCCACGTCATAGAGGTCGTCTATTGTGAGCGTTTTCTGTAGGGTTTGCAAATTTCCGATACTGGAATTTGCTAAGCGACTTCTGTTGCTATTTATGTTAGCTGTGATGACATGTTTTAATATTGTTTTCGTTATTATTTCACATTCTTTAGTTTTGTTGTGATTTGTTTGTATTTGTTAGCCTACTCTTGTCTATAATTTAGTTTCATACAACATTTTTGTTTATACACTGTGGTGTCATGTATTTTTGTTTAATTCTATCGCAGATATCGTCACATTTTTTGTGATACCGATCATGCAAGGAATGTCAGGAGGTCAAATCTAGAGGACCACGACACACACGTTGGCCAGAGGCTATTCCTCTTAAGAGCATATCTACTACAGATATCGCAGATGCTCTTTGGTTGATATTTTCTCGCTTGGGGTTCCCCAGAGAAATATTGTCAGACCATGGCACTCAACTCATATCTGACACTATGTCACAGGTAATGTCTACCTTACATATTGAATGATCTCTCAGTAGTATCTACCATCCTATGTCTAATGGGTTAGTTGAGCGTCTGAATAGAACGCTCAAGACTTTGCTTGGTAAGATAACTGAAGATCATCCTCAAGATTGGGACAGGGTTTTACCCGCGGCTCTCTTTGCCTATAGAGAAGTCCCTAATGAACACACAGGATTTTCTCCCTTCGAACTTGTCTTTGGCGCGCGTCCACGCGGCCCTATGTCTTTATTACACGATCTCATCACTGCCGATGATATTAGCGATGAAACTCAATCCTCATATGAGTATGTCATTGCTCTTAGACAAAAGATCATTGAGGCATGTAAGCTAGCAACTGCTTCATCAGAAATTGCTAAAGAGAAGGCAAGGCAGTTTGCTAACAAGAATAGATGTCTACGACAACTTTGTCCAGGTGACAAAGCATTCGTCCTACTCCCCAGTAGGGAAAATAGACTTCTTATTGCATGGAAAGGTCCGTATGCAATAGTCTCTCTCGGATTTCCGATGTTGACTATGTGGTCGATATTGATGGAAAGCATAAAACTTTCCACATAAACATGCTTTCGGAATTTCACGAACGTCCGGACTATTTGCTGCCTATTTTCCAGGCAACGGATGCTCCTCCTGCACCTCACGGTCATTATTCATCCCTGTCTGTCATTCAGGATGAGGAAGCTACCTTCTCTGATGTCAACCTTCCCCTTCCAGTGGTTCCATTACATTCCACGGAATCTTGGAAAAACGTTTCTGTTTCTCCTAATCTTTCTGGTGACGAACATCGACAAGTCTCGTCGATGTTACAAACATTTCAGGATGTTCTCACTGACATTCCTGGACACACAGATGTCATAGAACATGACATAATTCTTACCGACAATAATCCAATTAGGGTTAGGCCGTATCCTATTCCTATACACTTTCAGTCGCAAGTGGAAAAGGAATTGGATGAAATGATTCAATTAAATATAATTGAACCATCGACTTCACCATATTCTTCTTCCATGGTTATTGTCCGGAAGAAGGATAAGAACATACGAATTTGCGTTGATTATCGCAAATTGAATCAGGTCACAAAGTTCGACGCTGAACCGATGCCTTTGTTAGAAGATCTACTGATTAGACTTTCTAATTCTAGATTCTTCACTAAACTTGACTTGTCTAAAGGTTATTGGCAAGTGCCTTTAGCAGAGCATGCCACCTCTTACTGCTTTTTCTACACCTAGGGGTCTATTTCAATGGAATGTTATGCCTTTTGGTCTCATGAACGCCCCTGCCACTTTCGTTCGCATGATGCGTCGAATTCTGTCACATCGTTCGGATGTCATCGCATACTTAGATGACATCTGTCTCTTCAGTGATACCTGGGAAGATCACTATTTAGGGTTATATGACTTACTGTCCACTCTACGTGAGAATAATTTGACAGCAAAACCTTCTAAAGCTTTTGTTGGTTTTGGTGAAATCTCTTTCCTGGGTCATCGTGTTGGTCATGGTCTCTTGAAGACAGAAGACCACAATACTTCCAAAATACTGAACATCTCTGTTCCTAAAACGAAGAAACAAGTTAGGAGTCTCTTAGGTTTAATTCAATTTTATGGGAGATTTATTCCAAATTTATCTTCGATCATGGCACCTCTCTCAACATTGTTGAAGAAAGGTTCGCCTAATCTGGTCCGTTGGTCTGAAGAATGCCAATCTTCACTAGACCAAATCAAGAATATATTTTCTTCTCCTCCCATCTTAAGATTACCTACTCTTGATAGGACTTTTGTTCTTCGGAGTGATGCTTCATCCACTGGGATTGGAGCAGCACTGATGCAAGAATATGCAAATACTCTGCATCCTGTTATGTACATTTCTAGAAAACTAAATGCGGCAGAGAGGAACTACTCGGTTTTAGACCGTGAGTTGTTAGCGATGGTTTGGTCAATTCTAAAGCTACAAAGATTCCTCCTGGGCGCACATTTCATTCTAGAGACTGATCAGAAAGCTCTTACAGCTATTCAGACTAAGAATTTGAAGAGTTCGAGATCCACTCGATATGCTATAGCTCTTCAACCTTTTCACTTCACGGTACGAGCTATCCGTGGTGCGGATAATGTGATGGCTGACATTTTGTCTAGATGCCCACATGACTCCAACTAATACTTCTGTCCTATATTTCCATATATTACAGAGTCATAACACACCTATATTTCTACAATAGATTAGCACATCTGTACTTACTTTATATGTACACACTATCGTGCTTTGTTGTCATCTTCTTCTGTTCTTTTTTTTTAAAATGATAGAGGAGGACTGAGTAGTTAATATAAGGGCCGTTAGTTTACTAAACAGCCACAATTATTAATAATGTATTGTACCTTATGAAGCATATTAGTTATTAATTAGCATTATATTGCTTGTACTTTCTCAGAATGTCATTGTTGAGCTGAGGACTTACCTTACGAGTTCTAGATTGTGTACTTACCCTCGGAATACCAGAGCATATGTCCTGGATCGTCATGTAGTTTAACTTTACTATGTACTTATGTCATTACATGTCAAAGAATGTACTATTTAAATTTTCCTATCAGATTTGTACATCCATTTTTAAAGACAATATTAGAGTATGCTGTTTAATGATGATTATAGTAACTTGCATACGTATATTGTGTTTACATGCTAACGTGATGTGTGTTGGTGACACCTCCCCGATGTGAATATTTTTTGAGACATATTTATTTTTCTGTGAGGTATATCCTCACCAGACACTCTATAATTAGCCTATTGTTTGGCAATTTAATTAATTATCAGCGCATAATTCGTGCGTTTTGAGCCGCTTATCGCTTGCTCTTGATATTGAAAAAAAAATATGTTCCACATTTTTTTTTATCGGGAGGAGGTGGTGATATGTTGCGTGATAAATTCTCGCAACATCGTTTTATTTCAATATCTGTTTTATAACGCAAGGGCAACAACTGCTTGAAATCTATAGTCACTTTTCTCGGTAAGCATTTGTCTTCTCGCGTTAGTATCGAATGCAGTTAACTTTTGAGCTGTGGTCATTTTTGCGCTGGACTGCGCATGACTTGTCTTGTTGTTTTGGTCGATCGGTTTCCGCCCACCACTAGTGGGAGTGAGCGATTTGGAATGGCGAAAGAGATGCCTCGTTGAAGAGGGGATCTCCGCTATTTTTTTTGTTCTGTCAGGGATGTGTAGTCCTCTTATGGATATTTCGTTTATGATAATACCTCTAGTGTTTTTGCCACATGTCGGGAGGCGTGATATTTCTGTGTATTTCATGAAAGCAAGGTAAATTGACTTTTTCATTAACTCTATCGATTTTGGGTCGTGAGCGATTTCGATTCATAGCCTGTCTCCGAAAGTCGTCGTCACGAGATGTTCTTTCCCAGCTCACATGTCGCTGCATTGTACTGCATCGGTTGATGCATGTACCAAGGACCATTACTTGCTACTTTGTTAAATGAACTAGGTTTAGAAAACCTTTATTATCTAGAGGATATTCTTGAGGACATTATTTATACTTCGATAATGACTGTTTGATGTGCCTACACATTTGCGTAACCATTTTGTCACTGTGGCGTCCACAATAAATAATGAAGAAAAACGTCAACGGCTGTTTCAAGACTCATTGACTTTATACGTCGTGAGTTTACTGACGTCCTATGTGGATTCCCTGTTTGTTTGTCAGTGGTCTGGCATTTTTCAAATGTCGCCCAGCACACGATAGAAAAGTAGCCTAACTCTCGATCCATAACATGTGCTGTTGTTGTTGTAAGCTCTATCACCGACACCAAATTGTCTATCATGCATGCGCTAGCTTTGTAGTATAAAGCACACAGACTGGAAACATGATGAAACTGACCATGTTGTCATGGATGGGTCATTTCTGTGCACAAATGATGCATTATAAAAGAAAATATTTATTATTCATTAGCTTTTTTATAAAAAAAAACTTTAAATTGCTAGTTTTTTATTGTTGTTGAATATTTGAATTTTGGATCAACAGTTATGAACCATACTATGACTACAGAGACTTTTTATACGTCGCTATAAAAACATTTAAAAAATGTTAAAGTTCTGGTCAGAAAGGACCTCACTATCTCTTTAGGAAAACTCCCAACAAATAAAGACAACATCAATAACAAATGATGAGTGAAGCAGAAAGCAATATTCTAACCAAGAACAGAACACACCAGACTCGATAAACACTTAAACAAATTAAACCCCACACATGAGCCTAACTGTGACAACTGTACCCATCCATATGGGACAGTTCCGTGAGTGCTGCTCACTTGATCAGGACTTCCCACAGAAAGAAGAAAGCTATGGCTGGGCTCCCCAACTATGAAAAAACACTATACAGTGTGCTAGTATTGTGTGTAGCTAACGATTACAGCATAGATAATAGACAAATAAAAATAAATAACAGAACAAAGATGAAATAAACAGATAACATCACAACCTAAAGACCAGGCAAGTTTTAAAGCAAGCATCTAGATAATAGTAGCAGAAAATAAAATTAATGTAACATAAAAACGTTAAGTTTAGCATGTTTATTAGTGTAGCTAAGAAAACGGCTTGACATGTCTAAAAATAGAAAGACGCAACATGAAAAAGCTTACGAACTTTGCTAACCTGCCATGCAAATCAGAGCTTATATTGAGCTGAACCTTTTTAAAAATGTGCACAAATGAATTATGTCTATGCGACAATCGCAGCTTTATGTGAGTATTTAAGATGCTGTTTTCCCGCATTTTCGCAGCGCAGCCCAAAAATTTCAATGAGTCAGAATTTTTCATTGTCCAAGAAATTATTCACGAGTATTCTTATTTTGTAGTGCTGGGCAAGATATCAAAGCAAGTTGAAATTTTTAATAATCATCGGTGAGTGATACACCTTTGTGAAGTTAGAAGAAGCAAAGGTAAGTTAATCTTCAACTTACTGTGTTAGCCACACACAAAAAGCAAGAAGTATTCATTCTACCCTTTTCAGTAGAGCCATTTTGATCTATAATGAGTCTTGAAATAGATTCGAAAGCAAACCAAATAAGTTTTTACTGACAATGTCGTACATTACATCTCATATAGATTTTTACAAAAACTTCCCAGAGGTAATAGGAGTAGATATAGAAGAAATGCCCACCAACACTGCAGAACATTTACCAGCCTCAGATCATAAATTTTTACAAAAAGTAACAGACGGCAAATATTATTTGCCCTTCATTCTCATTACACAAGATGAACCTGAGGATCCGAGCTAAAGTTCAAGCAAACATTAGGAAATGGCATGTTTCTTATAATGATCATCAATGGATAATTTAGGCAATCTGCTTTTAAATATAAATCGAGCAGTTTTTGAATTGTGGTAAAATTTTTCCAGAAATTATAAGTATAAACTGTATATAAAGAAAAGGATCTGCTATGAATATTACAACACAGGCGATTAGCACGTCAAAATAGCCATGAACTGTGTTTATGGATCCCAGATACATTGATTTTTAAAGAATAACATGCACCAATAAAGAAGTGAGTTGAAGGCATATTATTTCAAACTTGAAGTTGGACTTGACTAATTAAATTTAGCTTGTTGCAATTATCCAAGCAGTGTCACTACTGTGACATAATGATCAGCCAGAAGACCATAAGTGTAACAATTTTTGTAAAAGAATTTAGGTCCTGATCAGTCCTGAAGAATTCTGCTATAAAAACTATTTAACTTAACTGTGTTGTTTCTCAAACAATCTGAGGAATCGGCACATGCTGCTACATACATCTGTATGCCACTGTGACCAGTCCAGAAAGACCTAAAATCACAATAAAGCTGGAACAACACCACACAAAGGTTATAGAACAGGAGAAAATCCTTCAAACTTGGCACTGACTGCAAACAACAGCAACAACAAATTCTTTAGGAATCAGCCACACCTACTTCCATGCCTATGTAGAATAAAACTTTAATGTGACTCTTGTGTCAACAATTTCAGGAACAATAATTCAATTACCTCACAACCTTGTTCCTGTTTTATAAGTTTTGCTAGATCAGGGACACCACTTCCTTCATCCTGGTGGAACACAAAAGTACAGGAACAATTTAGAATACATGTATGACATGAAAATATAAACAAAAAAATTAAACTGTGACTGTTTATTTCTAATTAAAGAAACAACTATCCGAGTACCTTAAAATCTTGTACCTATTTTTTCATATTCAGGTTAAAACACTGGCACCATCACAGTAATAGACAACCTGTTCAAACAAGAATTCTATTGGCCCTCGGATGTCATAATATTTCCTTCACCATTGTGGAACAGAAAGTAGATTAATAACTCAAAATACACAAACTGCAAAATAAAATGAACCTGTGACCGTTATTTATAATTAAAGAAACAAAAATTCATTTACCTTAAAATCTTGTGGAATAAAGAGTAGATTAACATTTCAGAATACACATGGGACATGAAAGCATAAAATAAAATAAAACTGTGTTGATAATTTAAGAAAGAGTAATTAATTGACCTCACAATCTTGCTCCTGTTTTATCATTTCAGTAAGATCAGGGACATCATTTTTAATACTTCCTTCATTCTGGTAAAATAAAAAGTAGATAAACAATTTAGAAGAGAAGAGTTTTACTGTAAGAACAGAAAATTGTGTGAATAGTATTCAAACACTGGAAACGTTAATATGTCAGTACTGTTGTGAATAAAATATACATTCATCTCACACTCTGATATCAGTTTCATTCTTTTTACTCATAAATGGAAAATGCATGTGACTGTTTCTTAGGAGCCCCAAAAATGTTGTTCCTTGTGAATACATCACTCTCAGAAATGAGGTATCTGAGGAAGGTGGTTGAAGTAACAAGAAAAGACATGGTCCGCAACCAGACGATACAACAAGGCTTAAAAACCCAACTCTGCAGATCCAAGTAGAACAGTCCCAACTAAGATGGTTTGGCCATGTCTGCAGAATGGGAAAAGATTGGCTGCCACGACAAGCATGGGAAACTAAAAGCCAGGGATTCAGACCTCCAGGACGACCCAGAGTCCGCTGGGAGGACAATATTAGACAATCTTTGAAGGACCGAGGACTAGAATGGAACCAGGCCAGGAGGAAGACAGCCAAAAGGAAAGTATGGCGCTCCCTTGTCCAAACCTCTACACCTCACGGTAAAAGGGGAATGACGAAGTAAGTAAGCAAGAATACATCACTGAGGCTAAAATACTGACAACAGCAACACAAACTACATGTAGTTACATGATCATGCATAGCTATGCATGGTGACATTTGGAAACATTCTGTTTATTTTATCTCTCAGACAGAACTGGACTAACTACCAGCAAATCATCATCATCTTCTTTGGCACATGGTGTAGAAATTGGTGTAATGGAAAAGAGAACTGGAAATTAATCAGCTGACAAATGATCATACTAGGGATTTTGGTGCTACAGTATTCACTGATGGGTCTGGTCTCTGTGGTGAGAAATCAGGTTGGGGCTTGTCAGCTAGCATATGGGGCAGGTCATCACTGAACAGTGTGTAGCTTACCTGACAACAACCTCCAGCATGACAATGAAGATACGGGTAGCTACTGCACCCGTGAGAAGGCTGTCTGCAACAAAATTAACTGGGGCAGTTATTGTATCAGAATCTCAATCCATGCTTCGAAAGGTCCTAAATGGATGGCTATGACATGAATAGAAAACTTACAATGACCTGCCAACTCTAAATTTCATGCCCTAATAAAATAAATAGACAGAGATCTCAAAACACAAGGTGAACGAATGAACGCACGAACGAACAAACAAACTTTATTTTCAAAGGGTTTAGAATTGGGCACGCAGGCCCGTCTAACATTCTGCCCTTCCTTTCTCTCGTCTTCCATACTGAATCCATTAATTCTCACATGTATCTTAAATATTACTTAAAATAAGAAAATAACATACAATAAAATAAAATAAAATCCAAACATTGTAACAGTACAATAATAGTTACACAGATTTTCATTGCCTTATCATATTAATACTAAACAGGACAAAGTTATCTTTAATATCTACCTATGATGTTATGTAATTATTTAAGAACATAACTAAATTAGGGTGGCATATAATCTGCCCTAACGATGTATTTGAAAAGTCTGTGACTGAATGAATATGGACTAAGCGTGTTTTTTAGGTCGTGTGGAAGATTATTCCACAGATGAGCAGCAGAAAAGGCTAAACTTTTCTTGAATAAGTCGAGCCTAGGCTTGGGCATGTGTAATGTATTTAAGCGTTGACTGCGTCTTCCGCTGTATTTTAAAATAGACCACAAATACTTTGGAGCATTCTGTGATAAGATTTTGTGAATAAATTTGGCTTTGTTGAAGAGAAAGCGCTTTCTTAGTGGTAATATGTTAAGATATGTATGTGGGTCTACACACTGTGTGAGGTTTTTGTCTGAAACTAGGCGCACCGCACGTTTTTGTAATGAATAGAGTCTTTTAGTGTTGGACATGGAGCAGCCATCCCAAATTGTGGAACAATAGTCTAGATGTGTTTGTATTTGGGATGTATAGAACATTTTTCGAGTCTCCTCATCTAGGAAATGTTTGATTTTAGCTAACTGGTAAACTTTTTGTGCCGTTTGTTTGGTTAGTGCTTGTACATGCGAATTCCAACTTAAATGTTGGTCAATTATGAGTCCTAGTGTTTTATTTTCATTTACATTTTCAATTAAAGAGGTTCCAATGTAGAGCTGAAGTGTTGTTTTCAGTGAGTTTTGTAATTTTTGTCTAGTTGATATTATCATACATTTTGTTTTAATGATATTTATTTGCATGCAGTTTTCATTACTCCACTTAATAAGATTGTCTGTGTCGCTTTGTAATAATATTTCTAGCGTGTTGCAACTTTTATCACTTGTATAAATGGTACAGTCATCGGCAAATAGGTCGCAGGATGAGTGCTTAATGTGTAGTGGAAGGTCATTTATGTAAATGGAAAAAAAGTAGAGGGCCGAGAATAGAACCCTGAGGAACACCGGTGTCAATAATAGCTGGGTTTGACAATGAGTTATTGTACCACACTACTTGCTGTCTGTCGGACAGGAATGATTTAAGTAATGTCACTAGTTTAAAGTTAACTTTCATTGTTTCTAATTTCCTTATTAAAACAGCGTGATCTAACATATCAAATGCTTTCCTAAAGTCTACAAAGATTGCTCCACATATGTTATCATTATTGATGTTTAGGTGCAAGTTGTCTATCATCTTAGTTAGAGCTGTGTGGCATGAATGCTTTTGTCTAAACCCTGACTGACTGTCAATTAGCAAGTCATTGCTAACTAGGTACAGTAGTGTTGTTTTATGGATGTGTTTTTCTAGTGGTTTAGATAGCGATGATAAAAGAGAAATTGGTCTATAGTTACCAAAGTTACTGTTATCTGACGAACCAGGTTTGAAGAGAGGATATACTTTGGCGATCTTAAAGGCCGAAGGAAAATAACTTTTGGCGATACATTGATTATATATATAAGTTAGTGAATCACTAATAGCTGGTGCGGAGTAACGCAGTATTCGATTACTAATTCCGTCAAGCCCTGATGAGCTATTATCTTTAAGGCCATGAAGATAGTTATACACTTCATTAACTGTCATAAAAGGAATGTCGGATGGAACTGAGTTTGTACATTTCTTCTCACAGAATGCTGAAAGTTGGTCTAAGTCACTAGGGGAATGTGGTATTGTGGATTTCAGACTGCTTATTTCTGCTTGAAAGTGATTGCTGAAGTCTGTACAAGTAAATGAAGTGTTGGAAGATAATGAGTCTGGTGCATTACGTTTTTTCGCTAAGGTGTTAATTGCCTTCCATATCTCCTTACTATTTTATTTGTTCTGAACCATATTTCTAAAATGATTTTTCTTTTCTTTACGAATTAAATATTGAACCTTGTTACTGTATACCCGGTAAGTGTTGAGGTCCTTATTTTTGTGCGCTTGATCTCTCTGCCTCATAGCCTCCAACACTTCCTGCGTGATCCACGGAGATTTTAATTGTCGTTTGACGCGAATTTCCTTAGCTGGTACGTGCGTGTCAAAAACATTATAAACATTTTTTGTCCAGTATTCAATAGCGTCATCCGGATCACGAAGTTGGTAAACACGGCCGAGAGGTGCAGTTAGCAAGTCATTCAAAAATAATTCCCGACTGAAATATTTGAAACTTCTAAATTTAATACTTACATGTTTATTTTTGGGAACTTTACATTTATTTTTTGACCATGTACAGCATACTGGATAGTGGTCACTCATTGCAAAATTAGAGACAGAGCATACTATGATGTTTTCTGGGCAAGTTACGTAGATGTGGTCGATTAGTGTGGATGATGCTTGTGTTACTCTTGTAGGCTGGTTAACTATTTGTTTTAAATGGTACGATAATATTATATTTTTCCATGTTAGATTTGAATTGTGTATATCGATATTGAAATCACCAACAAGAACAACCTCCTTGACAGTGGCAAATACATTGTCCATCATGGTGGTGAAATCTTCATACCAGATAGGTCCTGCACTAGGATTTCGATAAAGATATCCCACCAGAAATGGGCCCTGATTCGGTAGCTTTATTTCCAACCATACACATTCTATCTCTGCTGTCTCTAAGTCGTTTCTGCGGCGAAAATTAAGGGAAGTAGAAATATAAACTGTTATACCTGTCTCTTGTTTTTTGGTAAATATTCAGATGACCAAGTCGTAGACCATCCTTGTGAAGCCACGGTACATTATTATCAACCATGTTTGTATAGTATAAAGGAAATATATATATATTTATATAATACCAAGTTAAAAAAGCAGTTATGCACACAAAAAAGCGCAAAGTATTTTACGAATTAATACTTCACCTAGAAAGTGAAATTCAAGGAAAGAAAAATTCAAGGAAATACAATATTAAAATAATTAAAACAATTTCAACTGAGTAAATTGTCTGGAGTACATAAAAATTGTCACAAAACAATCAAGCATACAACATATCACACCAGAACTGCTTAACGCAACAAACTGAAGTTAAACGAGAGATGGAAGAAATTAAAATTGTGACACGTCAGACAAGTATACAACACTACACACCTTAACACCGTTACTTCTAACAAATTAAAGCTACGCGTGATAAAAAGAAATTGAAATTGTAACAAAATAAGCAATCAAAGAAAAATTCGTCAATAACTGATATCTCTGCCTGGCATATAATAGGGATGGCGTTGGGCAGACATTATTAATGCTTGTCTAAGTGACGCAGGACTGAATTGCATCAGATAGACAAGTTCAGGGTTCCACTGAGGATGATGATAAGGACTAGGGGAGGAAGCATGGTGATCTCTGATTTCTTCCGCCCTTGTTTTAGCATTGGTAGGACTATTCTGAGCCTGGGACATTGGAATACTGTTGGTAGAGGTATCTGAGTGGGACTGCCTTGTGACTAATGGAGGAAACATGGTATCATAAGATTCTGCTTCCTGACTGAAAGTGGCGTTGTGATAGCTGGAAGGCTGTCTGCTTGCAATAGGTGTGCTTCTTTGTGGGGCAGGTAGGGTGTGTGATGTATTGTGATGATAAGTTGATGTCACAGTAGATTTTTTAGGATTCTCTATGTGGGTGAAGAGAAATTGAGACATACAAAGTACGGTATATGGAAAAGATATTTAAAGAACTTGAATGAATGACACAGGACAGAAGGACTCAATAAGAAATGAAATGTGAAAGCCAAAGTTTCATACAGAGGCAGAAATTTAATGAATGAATGAAATATGCGTTTGTGGGCATGCATGCTTGTGTGTATCAATATATGCATATATATATATATTAATAATTTTAAAAAGTATACTTACCTCAAAATTCAGTTCCTGTTTTATTTCTGTTGTTGTTGCAATTTGCTCCATGTTGTCACAGCACTGAAGAGCGTTTCTATTGGAATGTAAATATTGGTCTCACATTTATGAAAGCAGAAATGTCTATCATCTAAATTAATTTATACTTTTACTTCCCCCCCCCCTCCCCCCATCATTTATTAGACACAGTATTACGGTCTTTGTCTTGTGTGGACTGACCTATACTGTATAATAGGGGAACAACAGAAGTGATTGCGTCATTAATAGGCTGGACTGCCCATGGTAAATTTCCAGTGTTATGTCTTGCGGTTCGCACTAATGACCCGTCATCAAAGCATCATTTTTTGGTGATGCCTAGTGTTGAGGACTGTTTCGCGGTTTGCAGACATGTGAATGACTGCAGACATTCGCATGCCTGCACCACGGAACTCCTCAATTGAATTAATACTGGAAATCGCGCAGATCAATATATGACACGTCAAGCCTAGATACATTAGTCTATGTGTGGCCATTGAGCCGAACGGCAGTGTTGGAATGTGTGCAAAGCCACTTAAGGATTGTGTTTCAATGTGTGGTATAGCCACTGACTAAGAATATATGTGGAACGGTAGATCCACTGGAAAGTGTAAAATAGCGTAAGAATCCGTATCAAATTAAATATAGGACCAGATAAAGTCCAGATTAGAATCGCGAATAACGCAGATTACGTTCAAGGTGAACTTATATACATGGCAGTTAAAGCCTGGCGATGGAGGCCAAAAAAATGTTGAATAATGATACATAGACAGGATCTATAGATTTACGGATATTAAACTCACTAGTAGTGTGAAGGGATAATAATTCCCAGGATCGGATTCAGTAGGAGTTGGTTGCAAACTCTATTACGCTATAGACTTAACGGTTGACCCAGATGAGCTAAGTCTGTGGGATGAACATTTCGTAGAGCTTAGTACTATGTTAAAGCCAAGTTAATGTGTGAGAAATGTGTTACGCTCATTGTGGAAAAAGACATATGTATATTAAATTGTTCAGTCGTCAATGGAACTTGTTGATTGCCTGAATTATTCAAGTTCTCATTCTGTGCTGTGACTGTTGTTAATCCTTGCAAGGTCAGTCCAGATTATCACAGGTATTCAGAAGACTAACTATAATATAATCAACACTGCTAGAGAAATAATAAATAATAACGACACTGAATAGAATCATAATTAAATCACACAAGAATAGCTTAAAACTGCACTCGAACTATAAGCTGGAATTAGAATGGATGAATCATAATATCTAAAGAAGTATTGACAAGCAACCCAATAACTCACGTCCAACGGTGCTGAATCTTTTAATAACACCTAGAAATAAGAGATACAGTGGGGACCGTAACACCTAGATGGCAGGGAGGATAGTGTGATTCACTTGCATAGCAAGGCGGGGTTGTCGCACGGAAGGTCCTGGGTTCGAGTCCTGGGTAAGCCACTCAGGTCTGTTGTTTTTCTGTTGTCTAGTATTCTACTTCTGTATTTCTTACGAGTGCCTGAAAACATACATTTACATTTGTCTAATATTTATTGGACTGTAGGTAATTTGACAAGCTGTTCACATGACTTGTAGTTGAACTATGGCTGCTAAGCTTCTCACTCTTTTGCAGCCAATACCAAGTTGAAGACTCTGTGGTATTATCTGCACTGTACCCCATCGAGGCCAGCTCCTTGACGTGGAGATGGGGCTCAAGTACAGCCATCAGCGGCTGAAAAACCAAGACTGGCCAGGCCCTCCTACACTCGAGCAAGACCACAGTCTGCCCTAGCAAGTCAAGGTGCTGAAGACGGAGGCAACCAGCCAAGAGGCGCACCACAGCAATCAGGATGCCACGCACATGCGCTATGGGAAGTATGCCTATATCTGCAAAACGTTATGGCACTCGCCCTGTGATGGACACCCAGGCAGGCGCAGTGCCGGGCCCTCTGCCTCGGAAGGGCCCAACCCCTACTACTGGGGGTCCTTCTCAATTGCCCCGTGGAGCCAGGAGGCATGAGAATAGAGCTACTGGCCAAGCAAAGAAAAGACCATTTAAAATAATGCACTGGAATGCTTAAGGCGTCAATAGTAAAAAAGACGGCTACAGCAAAAAATTAGAGCTCGAAAATATCTTGAATGAAGAGCAAGTAAATGTATGTTGCTTGCAAGAAACCCACCTCAACAAAGACATAGCCTTCAAAATCAGAGGCTACCAGTGCTACCGATCTGACCGAATAGACAGGCGAAAAGGTGGAATACTGACACTCGTGAGGAATAACATCAGTGCATGTCAGCTTGAAACATATATGGAGGGGGCGGAATACCAGATGCTTCACCTCAGGACAGAAAGTTCAGAATTCCACCTGCTCAACTACTACTGTCCAAGCGACCGCTCACTGGCACTAGATACAATCCCAGAAAAGAAAGACTGATTGTATGCGGAGACTTCAACAGCCACTCACAGAGCTGGGGCTATGATCACATGGACAGGAGAGGTGAGGAGCTTGAAAACTGGCAGGATGACAATGGGCTTATCCTGATTAACCAGCCAATCGACCCACCAACCTTCTACTCGAGATCATGGCACACCACCTCTACACCAGACCTGGCATTCCACTCACCTGGCTTGGAGTGGAACACCACACGCGTTGTAGGGAAACAACTTGGAGGCAGCGACCACCGGCCAGTCTTCCTAATTGTGGAAAATGAACTTGTCAAGGAGAGCAGCACTCTCTCTAGGTGGAACTACAAGAAGGCAGACTGGACAATGTACCAGCACCGTACTAGTATACTGGCTAGAGATCTGACTGTAGACAAAGACATCAATAAGCTAGTCGATGAATTCAGCAGATGCATATTACAGGCTGCTCGTGAAACAATACCTAGAGGGGCTCGTAAGCACTACAAACCATATTGGAATAGTGAACTAGAGCAGCTGCACAACGACGTGGAAACATCTTGAAAGCAGGCAGAGACCAGTCCATGCCAAGAACACCACAATAACTACCAGCAAGCTAAGGCCAAATTTCAAAGGGCCAAGTTGCAGGCCAGGCGAAGAAGCTGGAAGGAGAAAACAGAGTCCTTGAACTTTGAAAGAGATACAAGGAAACTGTGGAAGCTGGTAAAACAACTTAACGATGAAGGTACAGGGAGAAACTCAAGGATTGCTCTGTACAAAGATGGAAACATCCTCATGGGAACACAGGCAGCTGATCACTTTGCAGACTCCTTTGCTAAAGACAACAACATCGAAGTTAGCCCAGAGAAGCAACATGAGACTCGTGAGAAACAACACGCAGGACGAGATGGAACCATACCTGAAGTTATGGAGGCACCAATCACATTCAGAGAACTGGAGCTTGCAATATCCAAATTGAAAATGAGAAAGTCGCCAGGAGTTGATGGAGTGTCCAATGAAATGATTAAGAACTTGGGAACCGCAGCAAAAACAAAGCTGCTGCAGATCTTCAATATCTGTTGGAACTCAGGCAGAGTTCCACAGACCTGGAGGGAAGCAATCATGATACCACTCCTAAAACCAGGAAAAGACAGTTCCACTGCCTCCAGCTACAGACCAATCAGCCTTACAAGCTGCCTCTGCAAAACAATGGAACGTATCATCAACCTCAGGCTACAGTGGTACCTTGAAAGTGAAAACCTTCTTGTACCACAGCAGGCGGGCTTTAGGCAGTGTTATTCCACCGAAGATCAGGCAACTTACCTTTCCCAAGAGATTGAGGATGCGTTCCAAGATAAGAAACTGGTACTAGCAGCATGGATAGATCTAAGGAAAGCATTTGACAAGGTTTGGAAAGAAGGGCTTCTGAAGAAACTGAGAAATTGTAGAGTGAATGGTAAGATGTACAAATGGGTGAAAGCATACTTGCATAACAGAAGAGCCCGAGTACAACTAGATGGCCTCAAGAGTAAGAAAATTCTACTGCGTCATGGCGTCCCTCAGGGAGGGGTTCTGTCCCCCACACTTTTCCTAGTCTACATCAACGACCTGGTTGCTGAACTACCACATGGAATGAAAGTGGCAATGTACGCTGATGACCTGGTAATATGGTGCACAGATGAGCATGCAACAGTGGCCACCAAACTGCTACAAAGAGCTATAGATGCCTTAACCTCATGGGCAAATAGATGGTGTGTCAGCATCAACACAGACAAGTGCAGCACTACGCTCTTCACCCTCTCTCCCAAACAAAAAGCTGGTGTCATCAAGATAAACGAAGAGCTCCTGAGAGAAGATAAACAACCCACCTATCTCGGAGTTACATTCGATGATAGGCTGACATGGAAGCAGCACATCAACAAGGCAGCAACAAAGGCCAGGAGGAAGCTAGCCATCCTGAGAAAACTAAGTGGAACCACATGGGGAGCCAGCGGGAAAATACTTAGTAAAGTTTACCAGCAGGGCATACGACCACACCTGGAATATGGGTCAGCTGCGTGGTGTCCAGCATCAAACACCACATTACAAGAGCTAGATAAGGTGCAAAACCAGGCGCTTAGGGTCATCACGGGGGCAATGAAATCAACGCCTATAGTGGAGATGGAGAAAATGGGGAGGATACAAGCACTGAGAGAACGCAGAGACACGAAAGTGCTAACACAGGCAGAAAAGTTCCTCTGTATGCCGAGCCATCCAATGAAGGACAGATTCCAAAACCTAGCAATGGGGCGACTGAAAAGAAGCAGCTTTATCCACCAGGCCAAACGATTTCGTAGACAAACCTCAGACCTGCCTGAAGTTAACAGCCCCCTGAAGTCTGTGCCAGAACAAACCCCTTGGAGAGAGGAGCATGGACTACCAGTACACATCCACACAAAAGTGAAAGGAATATTCGACAGGGATGAACAGAACAGCGTGCAACGTAGGACAGTCACTCTCAGTTTCCTGGATGATGAATACCCACAGGACCTCTGGGTCCGAGTATACACGGATGGGTCAGCACAGAATGCAGTAAAGAATGGAGGAGCAGGAGTGTACATAGAATACCCAAACAACACTAGGGATACGGTCAGAGTACCAACGGGGAAATTCTGTAACAACTATGATGCAGAAGTCCAGGCAATCAAGGTGGCAACTGAGAAACTGTTGAACACCAATCTCGGTCCACAGCCTGTGGTATTCCTGACAGATGCAAGATCAGCACTCCAAGCACTTCAGTCCAGAAAATTGCCAGGTATACAAGCCCTACTTTCTGAACTGTGCAACCAGCGCAGGGTCGCCATGCAGTGGATACCGTCTCATTGTGGAATACCAGGAAACGAGAGAGCAGACGGACTGGCTAAAGAAGGTGCTGCAGACGAGCAAACCGGATGTACCAGTTACGTACCATCAGAAGAAAAAGATGATCAAATCTATCAGAAAGCCACCAACACCAACGCAGGATGACTACCAAGCTATGAACAGATCAGAACAAATAGTCATTCTGCGCCTCAGAACAGGACACAACCGCCTCCGCAGCCACATGTATACAAAATTCAAGATTGGCAATTCAGCCATGTGTACATGTGGACAGGCACCCCAGACAGCGGAGCACGTACTTCAAGATTGCCCCGAATATGATATATTGAGGCAAACCCACTGGCCCAGAGAAACAACACTGGAAGCAAAACTATATGGACCTCTGTATGAACTACAAAAGACAGTGAAGTTTATACAAGAAACAACATTGCAGATATAGACAATATATTTCAAGCGAACGAAAGAAGAAGAAGAAGAATCTGCACTGTAGATCTAAGCTTTTCCTGTGGCTTTTCTGCCATTCTGAAACATGTTGAGTTGAAATCATGAACTACAGTTTCTCCAGCTTAACTGTCATTTAAAAGATCATCAATCTGGTCCTAACCTAGAAGGAAGAAGCATGTGGCATGCTGTGCATTCCTCCCCATCCAAGAGACTTTCCAAATAGGCAGAGCTAAAATACTGTGGTCTGGCTCTAAGCTCTCTCAAGGAATTGTCACATGCTGCAAAGAGCCACTTCTCAGCTCCTCCTGCCTATCACGGGGTCCATAGTGAGATCCTTCTGCATGCAGCCAACCAGGTAAAAGCCAGGATTACATTTGGGGCTTAAGTGACTCCTCCAATCTTAGTGTGCAATGATGGGTTCTCAACAAGTTTCACCACAGGGGGAATCCCTGGAAGGGTGTGGATGTTTTTAAGAGTTAATGGGGGTGTAATTAGGCTCACATACAGATGTTCACCTCCACGTCATATGTTATAGCAGTGTACTTAGCTGATGGCATATAAATATGACTCCATATATGCCTCCCTGCGTTATCTGACATGAAACTATCTGGAGTATCGTTACTGCAATAAAATGTTTTATCTGGCCTACCATTTGTACGTTAGCAGCATTATGAAAATGTAGCATCAACTAAAAGATAGGATTTACACTTATTTCATCTATATTGTTATAACTGGTTACATGCTAAATTCTTGAATCCAATTACAATCTTTCAGCCAAATTTTCAAAAAACGATAAATTGCTGTAATTTTTTTTTAATTGTCTCATACCTTTTAGCACATTAAGGAGCTTAGACCTTTAATATAAGTAGGTCAAGTCTTCCTGTCACGTGCCATCAGCTCCAGGTTTATCCAACCATTACCATTTCCATCTCCAGCTCACTTCTCCATGTGTTTTTGGTCGTCTGTTTCTCTTACCCTGGCAATTTCAGAACAATGACTGACTTGTAATGCTTTCAACTGCTTCCCCCAAAGTGTGTCCTATCCATCACCAGCATTTTCTACTCAACTCCAGTTCACTGACACTTGTCAGGTTTTTTGTCATCAGTTCAACATTCATGATTTTGTCATGCCACTTCAATTTTTCTATTCTATGTAAGCACCCAGTTATGAAAGTCTGTAGCTTTCTTATTTTTGATATTCAGTTCTTCAGAACCATCCATATTATGGCTATGATAGGAAACAACAGGAGGCAAACTGATCATCAGAAGGTGTCCTCTGTCAATCAAGTGTTTTGGCCCCTTACTCTCCTTTACACTCTAACAGGGGTGGGCCCAATTTGGTCATGACTCCCAAGTGTCAACCTCCTGTTGTCTTGTGCAGGTAATTGAACCCACTCCACCTTGGTTGCAGCTTTAACATCCTATTTTCTGCCAGCTGGAGGGCAATTGTGAAAGTAACCCCTATGTTGAAAACAAATTACTGTCCCAAGTTCCAGAGCCCATTGTGGTTGTTCCACAGCCAGCATGATGTCTTTTGCGTAGTTTTGCTGAAGAATGCAGCACTATATCTGGTCGTCTTCGAGATTTTCTGATACTCTCTGGATATGCCCTAGCCCAGGTCGGTCTACTGCCATCTCCCAGTCATTTGCACGGTCAAGAAGAGATGGTAAACTGCTACCTGATTTACTCGGTTTGGGGTGTGCCGACTTTCCTGCTCTCAGAAAGTATGAATTTGCGGTGCTTGGCTTGACTTTGCTGTTCGCCTTCACCCTTGCCAGGTCTATTGTAGCAGCCAGCTCATTTAGCACTTTGTTGTGGCGCCATGTGTATCGCCCTTGCCCTAATGACACCTTGCATGCTGTGAGCACATGCTCAAGTGTCTGCCTCTCATGGCACAGGGGGCACTGCTCATCATCCAACTTTCCCCATCTCACAAGGTATGTACCCCGATGGCAGGAGGCCATACTGATCTGATAATGAAGCTGAGCCTAAAAGGTGCCATATGCCATATATCATTCCATGTCAAGGACCTTTGCAGGGCTCCTTCCCATGTAGTCCATTGGCCTTGTTGGGCCTGCTGCATCCTCTTATCATTCTCAGTTCCTTGTATCTCCTGAACTACCATGTCTCTGCGATCCCTGTTTGATGCCTTGGACCACCAGCGGATGTCTCCATTGCCAAATCCTCATCTATTCATTTCCTCGTGAACTTGTTGACCTTTTGCTCTATAGTTTCCACTGTACTGGTGCTTATTTTATATAAGCGGGGCCACAGCAATTTATGTATCAACATGAACTGGAGGCACCACAGTTTCAACTTTCCTAGGAGTCTGCTTTGGTCTATGATCTGTAGTCCTCTGTCTGCCATTTCTATTGTCTGTTGCACTGCCTTCGAGTCTTTTAATGAGGCATCGTACACCCTGCCAAGACTTTTAACAGGTTCTTCAATGACAGTAGGGATTCTTTGGTTGGAAACCATGAATGTGACCTCAGCTATCTTCTCTTTCCTGACTGACAGGCTTCTAGACGTCTTAGGTTTGAAGCTCATTCTGCACCAGCTGACTTGTTCATCCAGGCGTGCTAACATTCTCTGGGCCTGGTGTTCATCTGATGTCAGAATTGTTGTGTCATCCATGAATGCTTTGAGCAGTGGAATGTGACACATTCCACTGTGCTTTGGACTTATCGCAACTCCTTCAGCCGCTTTGAGGATTACCTGCATAGCCAACATAAATAGTATCGGAGAGATGGTACATCCCATCGCAATTCCAACGTGTAGGTCAATCCATTTCGTTGTGTACTCTCTGGTTGAAAATCTGACAGAACCCTGAGAAATACAGCTTCAGCATTGCTGCAAATCCTTGTGGAACATGGTACATTTCCAGGGCCTGCCACAACATCTGGTGTGGAACGGATCCATAAGCATTTGCTAGATCCAACCAGATTACATGGAGATTTGTTCTGTCAGACTTTGCCTTTTGAATTGCTTCCCAGATCATTGTGGCATGCTCTAGATACCCTGATGTACCTGGGATACCTCCTTTCTGGATGGTAGTGTCAAAGTAACCATTTTCCAGGAGGTATGTGGTGAGCCTTATAGCCATCACTGAGAAGAATATCTTCCCTTCCACATTAAGTAGTGAGACTGGCCTGAACTGACTGATGTCGGTGGAATTTTGTTCCTTCGGGATGTAGACTCCATTCGCCTTTCTCCATATGCTGGGTTGTCCACGCATTTTTCAGCAAACAGAGCAGTCGTTTCAGCACCTCAGGACATCTATTATATACAACATATGGGACACCATTAGGACCTGAAGCTGACTTGCACCATGCTTTCTGGACAATGCTTTTTATTTCTTGCAATGGTGGGGGCTTGGTGTTGACTTCAGCTCCTGGCTTACTAGGCCATCTAAGGCCTGCCATGCTGCTGAGCGGCTCATCTTTGTAACCATCTGAATAGGTCATTCTATGGTGTTCTTCCAGGTCTTCTTTCCTGATGTTTAGCGTTCCCGACTGTGGCTGCTCAAACAGTTCTTTGGTGAACTAGAAGAACTCCCTGAAGAATCTTTCCCTATCCCTCCATGTTTTCCTTCTTTTCTTGCACAACCTTTCTGCTCTACAAAGGGCATTATGTTGGCCTTTCAGGTGCTCCCAAACCTGTCGTAATCCTTCCTTCTCTGTGGTCATTGCGTTCTTGAACAGTTTTTGGGTATGCTTCTTCTGTTTCCTGATCTCTTCTATTCTGATTTGTCTTCTACTTTTTTTTTGTGGTGGGTTACTTTCCCTTGCCTCCTTGACTCCAAATACTTTGCGACAGTGAAGATATATTATGTCGCCGAAGATTTCCAGCTTCTTTTCCAAAGTTATCTGCTTCAGGTTGTTTTCCAACTCTTTTGACAAGGCTTCGTCCAGCTGTTCCCAAAGCCCTTTTGCACTGGCAGGTGGAAACCTGATTGCATCTCTCTTCCCATCCAAGATGTGTGTGAGATCCTCAGGCAGATCAACTTGAATATTCTCAGCACTGTGGACTGACTCCTGGCTGAGGTCTTCTAACATCTTACCAGTCGAAACAGAGCGCTGTTGATCAACAGAGCGCTGTTGATCTCCCACTGATGAGCTCCCACACCCCTTTTTCTTTCTGTGGATTCTCATGCCTCTCTGAGTAGAGAATCTCCTACCACAGGTACGTGGAAATTCCAGCCGTTGATCACAACTCAAAGTCCATGTAATTTGTCTGGTCGATTCCAATAAATCACCTGTGGATTCATCATTCTCTCCCCCTCTCCCCCCCCCCCCAGTGAATCCTGGGGGCATCTATCAATTCTGGGTCCTGTAGCGATTGTATACGGCTTACAGGGTACCAACCCAGTCAGCTGGTTCCTTGTCTTTCCCAGTGTCATCCGTCTTTCCAGAAGTCTATCGGTCTTTTCCCGATTGTCAATGGTCTGACCATGTAGTTATGATAGGAAACTATAAAGAGCGATACAACAGGAGACAATCTGATCATCAGAAGTAGTCCCCCCATCGATCAAGTGTTAAATCGTAGTTCAGAGATCTTTTATTAGAGTTACTTCCCTTTGGAATGACTGTTCATTGTTGTTACATTTTTCTCCTGTGAAGTTTGTATCTAATACACATGTCCTCCATTTAAATTATACATTGACCCTCACTAAGACTCCAAGTGAAATAACTCTAACAAGCCCATATTATTTGCAATTGAAGATAATATATATCCTACTGACATAGTTAAGTCCTGGGTTAAGACTTGACCTAGAATCCGCTCCCTAAACTGCAGAGAACGGTAAAACAACAACAAAAATGCAGATGGGTCAGTGACCCGGGGTGAGAAATCCGGTTGGGGCTTCTCTGCTCGGGTACAGGGCAGAATCGTCGCTAACATAGCGGGGCTTACAAGATAACAACTTCCAGCATGAGAATGGAGGTCTAGGCTGTTACTGCAGCCTTAAAGTGGATAACTGAAACTTCATTAACAAAGGCTATCATTGTGTCCGACTCTCAGTCCATGCTTCGGAAGGTTCAAAGTGGTTGGTTGTGGCATGAATGGAAAACATTCAATAGAAGCTTCCAGTCTACAAGAGCTGGTGTGGATCTACTGTCCTGGTCATGCTGGGGTATGTGGTAATGAAAGAGCTGATAGACTTGCATCAAGAGCACCCACAGTGGGGTCACTAGATTTGGATAAGGGAGAGATACTGAGAACAATTAATGATCGCCTGTTAGAGAATGACTCTGCAATAGATGAATCATCAAGGTTAACACTGTTGGAATTTGGCATCAAACGTAAAGCTAGTAGAGATGGACGTATTTGATGATGCATCCGTCGTGTTTACAACCAGCGAGCTACAGGAACACTTAATTAGCATTCACACTCTTCGACATATACTGATGGAGACTGAGCACCTATGGGTTTGCCCGGAGTGCATTGATGTCAATTCTGCATAACAATAAGAATATATCCTACTTATAACCCATCAGAGGGAGCCGCGCTGGCGTAATGGTTACCACATTGCGCTGGCGATCCAGGTTCGCGCCCTGGCGAGGACGTTTGAAAGTGTCTTCAACCGGGACTTGGACTGGATTAATTCGAGTCCTGGTGAAGATATTTGAAGCATTGAACCTGAGCGGCTCCTGAACACAAACCCTCTGTGGATGGGAAGGAGCGAATGACCGGGTTGGAAGGAAAGTCTATAGGCTCCACAGCGTCTCAATGCCATGAAATTTGTTTCATGCCATTGGGCCGAAGGACCAAAAAAAAACCATCAGAGGTTGAAGGAGATATTTTTCATCATTAGGCTAATTTTAAAAAAAAATACAAAAGGACTGACTTGACATTTGAGTCTTATGTTTCAGTTACTGATTTACTTATTTCTGCGCTGACCATAGACCAAGGAAACCAAAGTCCCACGATCTTAAACAACTATAGTCCGTTCGGAAATTCGTGCCCACAGAAAGCGTCAATTTTCTCCAAAACTGTTTGTTGTATGGACATGAATTTTTGCATGCAGTCTTAGATTTTCCATGCAGTTATTAATATATTTTTTGTCCTTACAAAACTCATGTCATGTTCGAATTTTCTTCTTTACGTTATATAGAAAACTCTTATCGTTGTCTGGTTTAATTTTTCTGAGTTTTACAGGAAAGTTACAAGATCCGTTCAAAAATATTTTTTTTTTTTTTAATTAGTGTAGTGACTACATGTCCGCACGAGTGCGCACCTATTGTACACAGTCGCGAGTAACTAATTCAAACAAACAAAAATATTTTTGAACGGATCTTGTAACTTTGCTGTAAAACTACTAAAAATTAACCCAGACAACAGTAAGAGTTTTTTATATAACGTAAAGAAGAAAATTCGAACATGACATGAGTTTTGTAAGGGCAAAAAATATATTAATAACTGCATGGAAAATCTAAGACTGCATGCAAAAATTCATCTCCATACAACAAACAGTTTTGGAGAAAATCGACGCTTTCTGTGGGCACGAATTTCCGAACGGATTATAACGAGTATAATTACTGACTATTGTAAACAAGCCGCCATTTTGCCGAAGTGGCTATTGATACGTCAGCCATGCTGAACCATGTCGCTTTGACTTATTAAAAATAGCTATCAATTAACAACTCAGAACAGGTTCATGAATACCAGTAGGTACCCGACCGGTTGAAAATGCATGGAGGAACTAGTACACTTGGGTGCCCTAAAAATGCATAAATTAATAACAGCAGTATATACTAGCCAGTGGTACCACACTAGGAACTCAAGAAATCAGATACAGACTACCACCTGCCAGGCATAATTAATAAAACAACTGATATGGCTACTTTCAAAATCAAAGCCAAGAAATATATTCAACAAATATCAAAGGACAGTATTACAGTGCACACAGATGGACCTAAAGGAGATGATAACAAATTGGGGATAGGAATTTATGTTCCCATGTGATGGTGAAAGGAAATGATTTGTCCATCGTTTTCGATGAGGATCATCGACATCTCTCGTGTAATACAGTTCGTTCTATGAGGTTAAATGGGTGCGCATATGGCTGATCAAGCCAATGCGTGCAAATGGTGAAAGGAAATAGTAAAACAGATAATACATCTATTTTTACGGCAGAGATGGTTGCTATTCTGAAAGCTCTGGAATTCTTCTCTAGCAACCATCCTCATAAATTGACAGTACTAACAGACTGACTTTCTGCTATTCAAGCTAAAAGATAATTACGACAATGCAGTAGACCTGATATATTGTTATTGTTAATCAGAATCGACCTCACTGCACTCAGGACAAACCCATAAGTGCTCAATCTCCCTCAGCAAATGTCGAAGAGCATGAGTGCTAATCGTACCTGTAGCACGCTGGTTGTACATACGACAGATGCATCCTCTCTCACGTCCATCTCTGCTAGTCCCACGTTTGATGCCAAACTCTAACAGTCTCTGTCTTGTTGATTCATCCATTAAAATGTCATTTTCTAGCAGGCGATCGTTAATCACACTTAGTATCTCTCCTTTATCCATATCCAGTGCCCCCACTATGGGTGCTCTCGAGGCCAGTCTGTCAGCTCTCTAAGATGTTAGGGGGTTTTGTTGCTATTGTCAGGATTAATGACGTTGTAGACTTCTATCTTTAGCATGAGTCAGAACTGATACTGACATAGTGACCGATACATATCCCCCTGCGTGGATTCGTGTTCATCTTGAATTAAAGTTATATTATTTTCATCATAATCGTTGTTGACTTTATCTTGCTTCATTATTATTGAGAGTTCTGTATTCTATTACAATCAAAATACATAATTGCGCCGTGAGTACTTGGCCGGTCGGTCGGTCGGTCAGTCACATTTTGCAAATCGTCATTTGCGCACTTTTTTCTATTTTCGAGGGAGTGCATTTTAACTTTCAACCAATGCTAAGGGGGTGCAACTGTGGTTGAAAGTTAGACAATAATTGTATTGTTTCCCCTTATATGTACTCACGCGAAAATAGAAAAAAAGTGCGCAAATGAAGGTGTGCATGAACAGTTTGATTAGGGAAAGAAGCCAACAACACGATTGATAAACAGTACATGAACTGGAGTTTCGTCAAACTTCAAACGTTGTTCTCAGAGGCAGTAAGTCGACCAAGGCGTCTCAGAGGCGGTAAGTCGACCAGGGCAAGATTTTAAAAGATGCACAAACAATTACGAGACATGTTGTCATAAAAGAAATGTTAGTTATTTAGTCAATTTACGGTCCATTAGACCATTATCACTGCTCTACATGTCATTTAGGTTGGGTTACTCTATGTCTTCATATTTAATACATCTACTATATAATTTTCACTACAAACATCTAAAGACGGTCGTCTGCAATGAAATGACCACACAGTAGTGATAGTACCGTCTGTATTACATGTAACAGAAACAACACACTATAATTAAAAACCTGCCAATTTTGACGGGTTGTTGCTAGTATTAATATATTGTTTGATCTAGTTTCGTATTCAAATGTATCTACTCTGTATTTTGAAGACGGTGGCAACATGTAGATTTGAATGACATTTCAAAGACATTCCAACGGTTAGACTCCAACGAATGTTATTAACTGAAGCAAGCACGGTCGCAATAGACTGATAGATATTTAATGATGACGTTTATATATAACTTACGACACGTCATTGCCACGTACCCTTGCATGATGAGGACAGTAGATCCACACCAGTTCTTGGAGAATTGAGGATTCTATTGATGTTGTCCATTCCTGCCGCTGCCATCCGTTCTGAATTTTCCGAAGCATGGCCTGGGAGTGGCCGAAGGTAACTGTGCAGCCAGTCTTCTAGCACCTCAGCATTCCGGATGCTGAGATTGAAATCACTCACCATATTTATAGTGGCTGTGTCATCAAGCTGTTTTATGTGGCGATACTGTACACCATCAGGACCAGCAGCAGTATTTCTGCTAGTGTTCAATGTGTAGACCTGAAATAGCCAATTCAGACCTGATATAGCAGAAGAGATATTACTGGCAAATACTTACCTATGCTCCAGAGGAAAATGATCCCGTTACACGCCCATTGAGGGATATTGGGAATATGGTGTTAGGCCCATATTTTCTTGACGATCGACACACTAGGGGTAATGTGGTCAGCATCACGCCTGCCGCCTTAACCTCCCCAGAAGTTGCTCTGGTACCCAATTGGGGCTGGGTCGACCCAGGAGCCGTTTGTGGCCTAAAAAAATCCCACCTCATCTGGAAATCGAACCATGGACCACTGAGCTAGGAAGCCAGTGCACTAACCACTATGACTAACCACTATGACTAACCGCTATGACTAACCACTATGCTACCGCGGCTCCCATGCTCCAGAGGAAGCTCTGTTCTAATAGCTTGGATACCCTCACATGTTGGCATAGAAGGAAATGAAAAGGCAGATAAAGAAGCTAAGAAAAGTAGAAATAATAGAAACCAAATAAATGTGGGGATGAGTAAAACATATATCATATATCTATTTTAAAACCTAATTAAAAGAATAATAACTGAACTAGGAATTGGCTATCTCAGAATAGAAGAACCTTACTGTGCAGAGTGTCTAGAAAAAAAAATAATATAGAGCATTTCCTACTAAAATGAAGAAAGTATGAACAACAGAATAAATATGAGAATAAGGGGTTGTCTGATGGTATCTTCTCTAACAACCAGCCTCATAAATTGACAGACTCATTTTCTTCTATTCAAGTTATAGGAAACACGAGAATGCAGTAGACCTGATATAGCAGAAGAAATATTACTGGCAAATACTTACCTATGCTCCAGAGGATGTTCTGTTCTAATAACTTGGTTACCTTCACATGTTGGCCTAGCAGGAAATGAAAAGGCGGATAAAGAAGCTGAGAAAATTAGAAATATCAGAAACAGAACCAATATTGGGATGTGTAAAACAGAAATCGGAAACTTAATTAAAAGAATATTAACTGAGGAATGGACATTAGAGTGGGATGGAAGTCTGAAGGGCAGACATGCATATAAATTGTTCAAGGCTCCAACAAGAACGTGTCAGGTATCTAGAGAACTAAAAATTCCTAGCAAAAAGAAACTTCTTAGACTGCAACTAGGAATGGGCTATTTTAGAATAGAAGAACCTTACTGTGCAGAGTATCTAGAAAAAAAATATATAGAGCATTTCCTATTAAAATTTAGGAAGTATGAACAACAGAGAAGACCAATATTAGATTATTTACAGGCATGCGATTTATCCATAACCGTGGAACAGGTATTGAGAATAAATAGACCTAGAGAATTGCACAACATGGTTAAACAGCATATAACAAGAACTAAAATTTAAATATAAGGATCAATGATGGTGGGAGGAAAAGGGATAGTCGCCCGGGGGTGCTTGTATGACGGATGTCAGATGATTGGTGGATTTGAAGCAGTTTCGGACACCCCCGGCTTTCTCACCAATTTTCACCTTGTTAACAACAGGGCAGTTGTGAGAGACTTCATTTTGATTTTTTGCTTGTTTGCTTTTATTCGTTTGGTTTTTTCTTTATTTTTATTTGTTTGTTTGTTTCTTAGAAAGCGAAGGTCACACACGAAAACATTCAGTCAAATTTGGTTTTGAATTATTCTATCTGGCCGAGTTGAGGGGAAGGAAGGTATTATATTTTTTAATGGAAATATGACTTTATTTTCTTGAATTAGTACATCATATGTCGTAATTATAACACATCACGGGTTGAACGGGATACCAAAGAAAAAAAATGATGGTGTATCATACAGATGATGGCAGATAATTGGTGGATTGGGTGTCATCCCGGACACCCACGGCTTTCGCATCCCTTTTCACCTTGTTAACAACACGGCAGTTATGAGAGACTTTGATTTTGTCTTTGTATTTGTGCTTTATTGTAATCACAGTTTTTATTTACTATATTTGAACTGAGTGGAAGGGGAACGACTAAGTAAGTAAGGAAGAGTGAGAAGATAATATATTTAGATATCGGAAATCAGGTTTTATTATCTTGAATTTTCTACATTATATATCCTATTTATAACGCATCACGGGTTGAACGGAATATTTTGTCTTAAAAAATAATAACGTGGTGGTTCATTCATTCATAACCCTCCACTCCCAAAGAAGCATAGGCCTTCAACAAACACATGCCAAGTCCTCCTGTCACGTGCCATCATCTCAAGTTCTTTCCACGTTCTCCTTATCATTTTCACCTCTGTTTCCAGCTCTGTTATCTATGTGCTTCTTGGTCTACCTCTGCTTCTCTTGCCCTGGGGGTTCCAGAACAAGGACTGACTAGTAATGCTATCAACAGGTTTCCTCAGTATGTGTCCTATCCATCGCGATCGTCTTCTTCTCATCTCTTGTTCCACTGGCACTTGTCTAGTTCTTGTCATCAGTTCCACGTTGGTAACCTTGTCATACCATTTTAATCCCTCTATTCTACGCAAACACCCATTTATGAAAGTCTGTAGCTTTTTGGTAGTTGTCTTTGTTGTTCTCAACGTGGTGATTGCTGTACATCATATTTCAAGAGTTAATTATTGAAAACTACGTGCAGGTACTTCAATTCTCAAACATTTACCGCTGCCGTTTTAACTTTTTTTAAAATGTGTTTGTTTTAATGTATCGCCAAGAGCTCATACTCAGTGACTGTGGATCAAAGATAAGGGATCGTCTACATATGACGTCATGCAATTGGGGAGGGGTGTCAAAATTTTGTGACGAATTGTGGCGATAGGGGAGGGGGTTGGAATAATGCGTTGAAACAATTATGACATTCACCAGGCCCAGCAAACATTGACAAGAACTTGGTCCGACAGAGCGATAAGATATTCGACTGTGGTCGTCTCAAAGTTGTTTACTCAATATTAATCGGCCGCACCCATGCACGGTCTGGCTGGAAAATGTGTTACACATTAGTAAACCACACTTCTCTCTACCGATCCCAGGTGTCAATATTGGTTCAAACGAAAGGGGTTGATTACTTTAATCAGCAAAAGGTGGTCCCTGGATTCCCGACATAACAAGAATTCAGGGAAGGAAGTATAAACAATGAATCGAAAATACCTAATACTGCCTGAGGTGGGAAAAACTAAAGCGAAGAGCACAGAATGAATTATAGGATGGCACAGTGTCGTGGTTGAGTTAAAGTGTAAGAGTATTTGTCGAGTTGGACAATAGTAGTGAAATCGACTATGATAGTGAACTGACAAAGTTATAGATTACACATAGATAAGGTGTAAATAGGAGGTGGACTTGAGATTAACCTGGAAGAAGATTTATTAAAGTTATCTCTCTCTCCAAGCCTCAACACACTTATATAGTCTAAGCACCGCCTGCTCTTCCTCTTTTCTCTGGATCATAATTAGAGACTATAGTAAAGAGTTTGAAATGTTAATTATGGATGAAAGGGTCGTGAACAGCGCGTTAATAAATGAGTAAAATTTATTAAAGAAGAAATGTATGAAAATAATGCATATCAGCACAAACAACATAAAAATTACATCACTAATCACAAATATGCAAATACACACCAACGAACACACAGACCACCAACATAAAACCTGTAGAACACCGAGAAATAAATAAACCGAATGTCAGTACGTCCGCTTTCGTGGGACCAAATGCAATAGCTCCAGTAAGTGTCTTTACGTGTAGATATCCTCCATAGGTGATGGAAAAAAAACATGAATTAAATTCACTTTAGGCGCTATCGTTGATGACACCCTAATTGCGCGAGGTGGGCTGGAAGACTCTGTCTATCTCCGGCTGACCGCTCATAAGTGCGGGGTTTTAAATATCCAGAAACACACACAAGACGAAGTTACTTGAGGACAAATGGTCCATTGCGCTCTTATCCGGCGCTTAGAATTTTTGCTTGCGTACTTGGTATTAAATCCGGTTTGGGCTGGCTTGAACTGTGGTTTGACTGAGTGCTCCGTTTAAGCACACAAAGTCTGGTGATTTAAATTCTGCTATAGACGCTGGGCTGCTAGATATGTTGGAAGCCGCAATGCTCTGACTGGCGATCAATAGGCGAGTAGGAAACTACTACCGCAACCTACGATTTTTCCAGAGTTGCTATGGCTCGTTGCACAGTGCGTGAGCTTATTTTTTTCCCGTTAGAGGGATAGGCGTTGACAAAGGGGTTTTGTTTCAGGTATGGGGGTGACGCCTCGTGATGCTAGTGGTTTTCAGAAACCCTCTAGATCGAAGAGAATATGACGTTCTTCGCCTGACTGGATTCTTGTTCTAGCTATTCGGTATCCCTGAAACTGAGACCCAAAAGAGACGACCTTTACATCAAGCAACAAATAAAATGACACTAACGTTATACATAACAGTTATGCTCCCCTATGGGATTTAAATTATTGTAATCATTGCTATGATAGTTTAGGGCTGTCTTTAACCATATAAGTCTCCTGTTCTTTCCACTCTATCAATTATCAGCATGCGCCCGCATAGGCTAATACATTTTGTACACACATGTACCTGTCAGTAAATGTTCTGACAGCAAAATCTTCTCTTCTTCCAACTCAAGATACAGGAAACCTAACCCTGTAGTTACAGCTGAGTGGATATGCTATTCATCTTACAACATTAAGTGAATTTACATCAACAGATTACAGCATTTGACATTACAAAAATAAATCGTATGTCCCCCTTGGGGAAAAATATTAACATCCCACAAATGAATAAATAGAAAATGCAATGTTCTTGCTATAATAATACAGTTGTGACTGAAGCCTAAGACAAAATGTTTTCTCTGGCTGGGGCCTGCTTTCTGTGAAAGTTATAACTAGTGTCTGACTACACAAGTAAGCATATCAAATTTCCCACCCAACCACTAGAAGTTACTATCAGAAAGGAATAAGGGACTATCTCCTATAATTCAGAGTTATAGCGCCTGCACAACTCTTTTCAGTTTTTTTAAGTGGATCACCCACACCTCTGACATTTCCTTACAGTAATGACAGTTAATTTAGCCTACTCTTAACCCATGGTAAGCCTCTGTACGGACTGATTCTACGCCTAGTGAGCATCTGTTATCGTAAGTTTACCTTTAACCTGTGGTAAAAAAATAACACTGACACCTGACTGTTTCGTCACTCGTTTAACTAAGGCTGTAGACGGCGCAACACTATCACTGAATTAAATTACCGGGAGAAATCCTCAAAATGAATTCAAGTCACATTCCTATCAGATATATATAAAAAGCTAACATGAATATACATATTATAATAGATGTCTACTCACCCCGAGAAATGCCGAGAACATAGGTAAATAACATTTTGTTCTGTGTTATCGTCTGCCTTATTCTCATTGTGGTCCTCTCGGGCAGGAAATATTTTACGATTGTGTTTGACTGAATAAAACCCTCTACTCTTATAGTTTAAAAATAACGCTACCCGGACACCTGGCCTGGCGTATAACGTAATCAAGAGTAAGACAAATGTTATACTGGAGGTATACATCAGAAGCAACAACCGCGAGAAAGTTCCCCAGATAGACAATGCATAATATTATGATCTCTCTCTTCGTTCGAGGGCCAAAACCACAAAGACCGACCGCGATTGTTATCTCCCCTGAATCGGAGATCAAACCTGTTACCAGCGAGACATTCCTGTGGTCAGACAAACACCAGGTGCAGCTAGGAAATATTATCGTAAGCTGAGCTAACCGCTACTGACCAGTGGGGAATTTATAATGCAGGCCAGAACGAAACGAAGCGGCGGGGTGAGTCTAAGAGAGGAGTAATGGGCCACGTAGGTAAAATCAAAAGAAAGAAAATACAAAATCAAAGAAACCAGGACATTAAAAGAGTAATAAAAGAGATGGGACGTGATGGAAAGACAAATTATCAGTCAACGTGACACACAGGTAAATGAGACGTTCAATGTTATCCCGTCAGACCGGGAGCCACGCTGGTGTAATGGTTACCACACTGCGCTGTCGATCGGGTGATCCAGGTTCAAGCCCGAGCAAGGACATTTGAAAGGGTTTCGTCGACCGGGATTTTGACTGGATTAATTCGAGCCTCCTGGCGAGGACATTTGAAGTACCAACTCTAATGGGTACTCTCCGAAGACGGCAAGTATCTGCCTGAATGGCGAGAGGACACCTGTCAGCGAACAGGGAAAATAGGATACTCACGTAAAATCAGTCTCAGGTTAGACATACTAACCTGAAATTTCGCCTCGAGTAACAGCGGGCAAACTTTAAAAAATAAATAAAAAATTCCGTCACACCTACTAAACTGTAGGAAGTATGAACAACAGAGAAAATCAATATTAGTCATGTATTTCATCCATAACTGTAGAACAGGTGTTGAGAATAGATAGATCTAGAGAATTGCACAGTATAGTAAAACAGTATATAATAAGTACGGTACTAAAAGCTCTCTCTCTCTCTCTCTCTCTCTCTCTATATATATTTATATATATATATATATATATATATATATATATATATATATATATATATATATATATATATATATATATATATATATATAGGCAGTGGATGTTTGTTGGTACTTTATATAAATCTAGTTCTACTTGAAATTTGGCAGAGTTACTCTTTAGGTTCTCCTTGCTGAACATTATGTTTGTCACATAAAATATTAGAAACAAAAAAATCCGTTTTAATTCATTCACGCCATCAACAATAATCAAGGGAAATAACTTCATGTTAGAAATCAAGGTAAATAATTCAAATGATAAAGTCATTGGCTTTTTCGCAATTAACAACTAACATTTTTACTATTTTACATTGCAATTTAAAATTTTTAACTATAAACTTTTAATATTATCGAAAATCTAAATACAATTTATTTTTCTATAGTACTAAAATTATCATTACTATGTATATACCACGTTGTCACGGGATTTACTCCCCTTGCTCTGCAATGATGGTCCAACAATGGCCAAAACCTGGAGTTAACAAGGGTCTTCAAAGTTATCTACCTTTAGCTCAAGATGACTCTGGCTGAGATGTCAACTGGTGCTTCAGTTCTAGGGAGCCTCGTAGGAATTTAAGAAATCAAGTAATACAGCTGATAAAATCCAGGCCTTGTAAACTTACTTTATATCTTCCCAGACCTTCTGTGATAGGATTTTGCTAGTTATGATGATCCCCTAACTGATTTAACTCAGTAAAATATTACTTTAATAGCTATGTTGTAAGTATTAAATGACTGGGACATGGGGTGGGGTGGGGGGGGGGGGGGGGTGCAGCTCACTCCAACAATGATTAAATCAACTATAAATTGGTATATATAAAGATAACAAATTTAATCATAAATTATCGTTAACAAATGTAAAATAAATAAGGGTGGGGACAATTCGATAAGTCTTTAAAATTTCATGACGGAGGATGATCTGGATAGTATAAGGAATTTTTGTTATTAGAGAGTTCACTTGGCTGCTTTACGTGGGTACTTAGCTGCCAGTAAGATGTTGGTTGGTTTCTACTCCAGCCGATGCTTGTTCTTCGCAGGTTATAGATCGGTTCACTCGTCACTGGTCAAGTCTGGTGGCCACAACATGTCCCTTGTAGTATCATGGGGTAATTGCAAAGATGGTCCAGTGTCTGTTAAGACCCGTCTGCTGTAGGTGTCTAGCTTTGACTGAAGGCCACTTATACCACTCACTTGTTCCACAGATAGCACCACCAATTGGTACCACAGACTAGTATCAGGAAATAAGAGAGAAACAAATACCCTTCTGAGTATTGGGTTTCCTGACATGACAATCAGGTGTCCTCCTTTTCATACCACCATCCCATCTACCTCAGAAATTTACCCTCTCTGAGCATTAATGTTAATCCCAGTGAGCAGAAAACATCCCTTGCATTTATATGGAACACGTTTACATTTAAATATGCACTAGTTGAAAAGGTTAATATGAGTATGTACATCAGTTCTATCATCATCCAATCCCGCTCCATATGGAACTTGGGACTACCTCTGCTTTTTGTTCTCTATAAGGAACCCGCATAAAGCAGTCACCAGCTCTTGCAGTGGTGGTTCATGAAACCATCATTCTATATGCTGAGGTTGCCAGCCTCGTATGAACTTGGACATCCCCTAGCAATTCTCAAATGTTAATAAATGCAAAATATAGAATTATAAAATGTACAACTCGCCCCAAATATCTTTGAGAATACGACTTCTGGCTCAGAGAAATAGCTAAGGCAACTTGATTGAGATGCCTCTTACATGTGGTCCTGGTCTGGAGTGTTACTTTACAATAGATGATGTGGTGATCAGGTTCCTAAGATTCCAGACTTTCCGTATTTAGAAATGGAAAGTTTTCTTGAGACTAAGTCCACAAGATGCTCTGGTCCTTTAAAGTGGAATCGTGATCCTATTCTTACTCTGGCTTGTCTGGCTGTGTTCTTGACGAGTTGAATTTCACAGTGTCGTAAACTCAAAAGGCACTAAATTATATGGCAACATTCGGCACGCATCCAGATTGTTCCTATATGACAAGGTTCCAGTCAGAAATGTTGTATTTTTACATCTCAAATGCCAAGCCAATAGCATGCAATTTGCATATATTTTGGTGGGGTATATTCCCCCTGCCTCTCCCAGAAAATTCCTGTGTGACAGCCGTAAAAAATGTGTTGTTTACAAGCCACCTTTCCATATATGGTACGTCAGCTTCTGTATATTATCGATCATGTTTACATTCACGACTTCATAATCTATCACAGGTAATCTCTTTCAAGATGGATAATTATTCTCCGACAAGTCTTGTCCGGAAATGATTATGACGTTTACCCGGTCTAGCCAACAATAAATAAACTGGTGAGACAGAACTATTATCAATGATAATATAATCGACTGGTTGTTTACTTCTTAATCAGGCGCGCCCATGCACTGTCTGTTAACTAATGTGTTACACATTCGTAAATCACATCTCTCTCTACAGATCCCAGGAGTCAGTATGGGTTCAAACAAAAGTCACTGACTACCCTAATCAGCTAAAGATATTTGCTGAACTTCCAACATGACAAGAATTGAAAGAAGGGAGTGTAAACAATAATTAAATACAGAAAATGATATCTGGAGCAATAATGTCGGCGATATACATGAATGCTAGGAAAAGAGAACGGAAAACTCTATCACAAGCACCTATGCTATAAATAATGCACAATTCAACAGTTTACACTGAAATGTGTGCAATTCTTTTTTTAAAATTTGTGTTATTTTGTAGTGCAAAAAAGAAATAAACTAATACAGTTTCAAAATATATGGATACAATATGTGATTATTGCAGAGCAATGAAATTTAAAACTGAAGCATCTGGAATGTGTTATTTCAATGGCCAACAAAACTACCAGATCAAATAATTTGTAGCCTTAATTTGTTATGACAAGGGAAATTCTCAACTCATTGGAACCAACTGGAATGCCACATAACAACTTATTTTGAAAAAAAAACCGGTGCACCAATAATATTACAATGAAATTTCGATCTGCCTAAGTTGTGTAATGGGACCAGATTATTTGCCAAAAACCTCATGCCAAACACGACAGAAGCAACAATATTAACAGGTTGTGGCATAGGAGAAAATGCATTCATTCCACGCATTCCTCTGATCCCCACTGACATTCATTTTGATTTTAAGCGACTGCGATATTCTGTGCATCTTGTATTTGCAATGACAGTGAACAAGGCCAAGCGTCAGTCAGTTAAGATAGTAGATATTAACTTAAAAACAGAGAGCTATATGCTGCTTGCTCCACAGTGGGCACACCAAGAAATTTATTCATTTTTACCCCATGCTGCAACACCAAAAATATTTTTCATTAAAAAGCACTGGGATTATGTTGCAAAAATAGATTTAGAAAAGAACAATAGGCAAATATAACATAGTCTAGTAAATTTATAATTGTAAAGTATGCGATTTAAAAAAAAAAAAAACATGAAAAGAATATAAATTTATCAAAGTATCAGTTTGACCGTTACATAAACCGTTACTAGAAAAACCGGGCAACGCTGAGTACTTACAGCTAGTACTAGTATATACTGTCACCATGCTAAGGGGTTTGAAAAAAAAAACAATTAAAATTATTGCTTGTTAGGTGAAAGGCGGCCTAAACACACAAAAATAGAGGCCCTTCTTTGCTTAATCCAGCCCTGACTATATGTCCTAATTGCTATACAGAATTGACATCATTGCACTCCAGGCGAACCAATAAGTGCTCAGTCTCCATCAGTATATGTCAAAGAGTGTGAATGCTTACTATTCCTGTAGTTTGCAGGTTGTATACAAGGTGGATGCATCCTCTCATACGTCCATCTCTGTAGCCTTACGGTTGATGCCAAATTCCAACATTGATGATTCCTGTTGCAGTGTCATTCTCTAACAAGTGATCATAAACTGTCCTCAGTATTTCTCCCTTATCCATTTCCAGTGTCCCCACTGTGGGTGCTCTTGGCGCTAGTCTGTCAGCTCTCTCATTACTGCGTACCCCTGCATGACCAGAACATAGATCCACACCAGCTCCTGCAGATTCAAAGCTTCTATGAATGTTTTCCAAAGCCAAAGCTGCAGTCAAAGGAAATATGATGGACTTGTATAACAGCACAAAGAAGCTAACAGGGAATTACAAGCAAGGAAATGACCTCATCAAAAACAAGAATGGAAAATTGTTTAGCAATCCACATGAGCAAATGAAGAGGTGGACATAATATTTTGAGGACCTTCTCAACAGACCAGCTCCATAAAATCCACCAGACATTTAGTGGCAGAAGAAGAGCTACAAGTCAAAATAAAGAAAGCAATAAAACTTCTAAGAAATGGAAAAGCAGCTGGTCCAGACAGCATTCCAGCAGAGACCATCAAAGCAGCTGGTCCAGACAGCATTCCAGCAGAGACCATCAAAGCAGCTGGTCCAGACACAGCATATTCCAGCAGAAACCATCAAAGCAAATACTGATGCAGCTATATAAATTAATGGGTAAAGTCTGGGAGAGGGGAGAAATTCCAGCAGAATGGAAGAATGATATCTGGTTAACCTGCCTAAGAAAGGAGATTTACATTGGCCCCTTTCATTCATAACTGACTATGGGAATGTGCCCCTGAGGTAGCCCTCAGCTGCTTTTTTACCTGGTATTTATACATGGAGGAATATCTGGAGTCATACCTTTATGACCATCAGCTTTGCACAATGCTATAATATACAGATGTGAAAGTGAACCTCTGTGAGGCTTATTCACCCTCATTGACTCTTTAAATCATCCACACACTTCCAGGGATTCCCCCTGTGGTGAAACATGTTGAGAATCCAGCATTGCACACTAAGCTTGGAGGAGTCACGAGCCACAGACGTAATTTTTTGGCTTTGACCTGGTTGACTGCATACAGAAGGATGTCACTATAGACCGAATGATAGGCAGAGGGAGCTGAGTAGCTTCATCCTCCCAGGTTGTTGGATTTATGTCCATGAGATTTACAAGAGTGCACAAATTACAGAGGAATTATGTTACTATCAGTGCCAGGAAAATTATTAAACAGGATAATCCTTGAGATTAAAGGAGTCCATATACAGACAACTGAGAGATAAATAAGCAGGTTTTAGGCAAAACAGATCAGATAGCCGCTTTGAGAATAATAGTTGAACAAAGTCTGGAATGGAACTCACCTCTTTACATTGAATTTGTTGTCTATGAAAAGGAATTTGTCAGAGAATAACTTTGGAAATTGATGAGGCATTATGGAGTCCCTCTGAAGATCATTAATTTAATAAGAGAAAAGCTAAGGTTCCTCATGCAGAGTTCTTCAGGAAGGACAACTTACAGAACCATTTGGGATAGGGGCTGGAGTGTGATGGGGAAGCCCCTTGTCACCATCTCTCTTCCTATTGGCTACAGACTGGGTTGTGAAGACATGACCTCAATCAACAGAAATGGAATGAAGTGGTTTCAGATTAAACAACTTGACGATCTGGATTTTGCTGATGACCTGCCATTTCACAGCCATAACCTTTATCAGACACATGATAAAATTAAAATACTTGATGACAGATCAAAGTTAGTGGTGGCTCTGACAATACACAGGGAGAAAACAAAGATAATAAGAATTAAATACAGGAAACAATAAGAAGATTGTACTGGAAGAAACACCCACTACAAGATGTAGAAACATACATATACCTTGGCAGTAATACAGGAAACAATAAGAAGATTGTACTGGAAGAAACACCCACTACAAGATGTAGAAACATACATATACCTTGGCAGTAATACAGGAAACAATAAGAAGATTGTACTGGAAGAAACACCCACTACAAGATGTAGAAACATACATATACATATACCTTGGCAGTAATACAGGAAACAATAAGAAGATTGTACTGGAAGAAACACCCACTACAAGATGTAGAAACATACATATACCTTGGCAGTAATACAGGAAACAATAAGAAGATTGTACTGGAAGAAACACCCACTACAAGATGTAGAAATGGGAGCCGCGCTGGTGTAATGGCTACAGCGTTGTACTGGCGACCAGGTGTTCATGGTTCAAACCCGGGCGTCGGCGTTTGAAGAAATGTTTACGGCCGGAAATTTGACTGAATAACCTGAACGGCTCCTGTGATAAACCCTCTGTGGATGGGAAGGAGCGAAGCTCCTGACCGGGTTGGAAGGAAAGTCCTCAGGTTCCCCAGCCTCGCAATGACATGTCATTGGGCCGAAGGGCTGATAGCCTAAGTGCCGCTGGTTAAGAAAAAAAAAAAAAAAAAAAAAAAGATGTAGAAACAAACATATACCTTGGCAGTAATACAGGAAACAATAAGAAGATTGTACTGGAAGAAACACCCACTACAAGATGTAGAAACAAACATATACCTTGGCAGTAATACAGGAAACAATAAGAAGATTGTACTGGAAGAAACACCCACAACAAGATGTAGAAACAAACATATACCTTGGCAGTAATACAGGAAACAATAAGAAGATTGTACTGGAAGAAACACCCACTACAAGATGTAGAAACATACATATACCTTGGCAGTAATACAGGAAACAATAAGAAGATTGTACTGGAAGAAACACCCACTACAAGATGTATAAACATACATATACCTTGGCAGTAATACAGGAAACAATAAGAAGATTGTACTGGAAGAAACACCATTACAAGATGTAGAAACATACATATACCTTGGCAGTAATACAGGAAACAATAAGAAGATTGTACTGGAAGAAACACCCACTACAAGATGTAGAAACATACATATACCTTGGCAGTAATACAGGAAACAATAAGAAGATTGTACTGGAAGAAACACCATTACAAGATGTAGAAACATACATATACCTTGGCAGTAATACAGGAAACAATAAGAAGATTGTACTGGAAGAAACACCCACTACAAGATGTAGAAACATACATATACCTTGGCAGTAATACAGGAAACAATAAGAAGATTGTACTGGAAGAAACACCCACTACAAGATGTAGAAACGGGAGCCGCGCTGGTGTAATGGCTACGGCGTTGTACTGGCGACCAGGTGTTCATGGTTCAAACCCGGGCGTCGGCGTTTGAAGAAATGTTTACGGCCGGAAATTTGACTGAATAACCTGAACGGCTCCTGTGATAAACCCTCTGTGGATGGGAAGGAGCGAAGCTCCTGACCGGGTTGGAAGGAAAGTCCTCAGGTTCCCCAGCCTTGCAATGACATGTCATTGGGCCAAAGGGCTGATAGCCTAAGTGCCGCTGGTTAAGAAAAAAAAAAAAAAAAAAAAAAAGATGTAGAAACAAACATATACCTTGGCAGTAATACAGGAAACAATAAGAAGATTGTACTGGAAGAAACACCCACTACAAGATGTAGAAACATACATATACCTTGGCAGTAATACAGGAAACAATAAGAAGATTGTACTGGAAGAAACACCCACTACAAGATGTAGAAACAGACATATACCTTGGCAGTAATACAGGAAACAATAAGAAGATTGTACTGGAAGAAACACCCACTACAAGATGTAGAAACATACATATACCTTGGCAGTAATACAGGAAACAATAAGAAGATTGTACTGGAAGAAACACCCACTACAAGATGTAGAAACAGACATATACCTTGGCAGTAATACAGGAAACAATAAGAAGATTGTACTGGAAGAAACACCCACTACAAGATGTAGAAACATACATATACCTTGGCAGTAATACAGGAAACAATAAGAAGATTGTACTGGAAGAAACACCCCCAACAAGATGTAGAAACATACATATACCTTGGCAGTAATACAGGAAACAATAAGAAGATTGTACTGGAAGAAACACCCACAACAAGATGTAGAAACATACATATACCTTGGCAGTAATACAGGAAACAATAAGAAGATTGTACTGGAAGAAACACCCACTACAAGATGTAGAAACATACATATACCTTGGCAGTAATACAGGAAACAATAAGAAGATTGTACTGGAAGAAACACCCACAACAAGATGTAGAAACATACATATACCTTGGCAGTAATACAGGAAACAATAAGAAGATTGTACTGGAAGAAACACCCACTACAAGATGTAGAAACATACATATACCTTGGCAGTAATACAGGAAACAATAAGATTGTACTGGAAGAAACACCCACAACAAGATGTAGAAACATACATATACCTTGGCAGTAATACAGGAAACAATAAGAAGATTGTACTGGAAGAAACACCCACAACAAGATGTAGAAACATACATATACCTTGGCAGTAATACAGGAAACAATAAGAAGATTGTACTGGAAGAAACACCCACTACAAGATGTAGAAACATACATATACCTTGGCAGTAATACAGACAAACAGTTGGAGGGACAGACAGTCATATCAAAATATGAATACAAAAGGCTAGAGGAGCTTTCATTGTATTGTGACATATATGGGAATCAAAGAAAATTAAGTCCAACAAAAATCAAAATGTTCAATCTAAATGTCAAGTCAGTTCCTATTGTATGGCTCTCAAGCACAAAGAACAACAAAAGCAACACACAAAAAGTTACAGACTTTCATAAACGGGTGCTTGCGTAGAATGGAAGGACTGAAGTGGTATGACAAGATCACTAATGTGGAGGTGGTATGACAAGATCACTAATGTGGAAGTGGTATGACAAGATCACTAATGTGGAAGTGGTATGACAAGATCACTAATGTGGAAGTGGTATGACAAGATCACTAATGTGGAAGTGGTATGACAAGATCACTAATGTGGAAGTGGTATGACAAGATCACTAATGTGGAAGTGGTATGACAAGATCACTAATGTGGAAGTGGTATGACAAGATCACTAATGTGGAAGTGGTATGACAAGATCACTAATGTGGAAGTGGTATGACAAGATCACTAATGTGGAAGTGGTATGACAAGATCACTAATGTGGAAGTGGTATGACAAGATCATTAATGTGGAAGTGGTATGACAAGATCACTAATGTGGAAGTGGTATGACAAGAACTAGACAAGTACCAATGGAAAAAGAGATGAGAAGAACACACTGGAGATGAACAGAAAACTTATTGAGAAACCTGTTAATAGCATTACAAGGCAGTCCTTGTTCTGGAATCCCCAGGGTAAGGGAGACCAATGAAAACATGGAGAAGAGAACTGGTGACAGACATGAAGAAGACCTTGAGCAGACGGCACGGGAAAAGAAATCTTGGCATTTAAAGAAAAAAAGAAAATTTTGCCTCGTTTTGGCGTGGCGAGTCTCGTTCAACCTAGCCAGTTATATTAGGGCGTATGTCCAAATATAAAAGACCTTTAAGTCTGGAGAATTAGTTATGTGTTAGTCTTGGCATAAGTTTGTTGAAGGCCTATGCTCCTTGAGGGTGTTGAAAGGAGTTAAAAGGTGATGAATAAAAGAAGTCTTGGCATAAGTTTGTTGAAGGGCTATGCTCCTTGGGGGTGTTGAAAGGTGATGAATAAAAGAATCACCATTTTCCTTTGAACTCCTTATGGATCATTTAGCCACCATTGCAATAGGGACAACATTTGCAGGAATATTGCACCAAGCATCCACATGCTCTTAGAGCAATAGTTTCTATGGCAATTAATTTTATGTGATGTGCTTGCCAGCCCCATGCAACATACGTATTATGAGCAAATTACTATTTCAAGTATGTATTATGAGCAAATTGCTATTTCAAGTATGTATTATGAGCTAATTACTATTTCAAGTATGTAATGAGCAAATTGCTATTTCAAGTATGTATTATGAGCTAATTACTATACTACTCGTCAAAAGTCAAGGGCCACCCTATTATTTTCAATACACTTTTATATAAGCGCATAGAATGATTAAATGAAGTTTTTAGTAAAAATGGGTGCAATATCTTCCTCTGACAGTCCTCTATGCACGTTAAGCATAAAAACAACTCACCAACAACCATGGTGATCACGTGCAATTTGGTTTGCTGACCATAAATTCACATTTTTAATCTGTTTTTTCAAACTTCCGTACAACCAAACAGGTGAAGTAATCGTGCTGATTGACATTCCACATGCAATGGCGACTTTTCGTGAAAAGAGTTCACTCTTAATTTGTTTTACAATCAGCAGACTTAGGGTAGTTTCATCACTTGCAAAAACCATGCCACCGAGAAGAAGTCTTGACACCTTACAAAGAATGAGGGCTATAGCGTGGGTTGAAAGTGGTTTATCTGTCCGTGAGGTTGCTAGACGGCTTGCAGTGTCACACTCTACTATCCAAAGAATTTTGGAGAGATTTTAGGCCACAAGAAGTGTGGAGGATCGCCACCGGCCAGGTCACCCTAGATGCACCAATAGACATGATGACCGGTACCTCTTGTTGTCAGCCCTGCGCCATCGAACAGTGACTTGTTCCACTCTAAGATGTCAGCTGAGACAAACTGTAAACGTTAATGTCAGTCAAAGCACCATTCCCAGACGTTTACATGAATTTGGACTGGCTGCTCGACGTCCTGCAATCAGAATCCCTCTTACTCCTGCTCATCGCAGAGCCTGTGTTACTTGGTGTCGCGAGCACATCCGATGGACAAGGCAACAATGGAGTCTCATGGTCTGAGGAGGCTTCTACAGACACGGCAGGACCCCACTCTACATCATCCAAGGCAACTTGACCGGCCCAAGATACCAGAACGAAATCTTGAGATCAATTGTTCAGCCTGCTCTGGAGGCCATAGGTGGTAATGCCATCCTCCAAGATGATAACGCTCGACCCCATCGAGCTCGTGTGGTGAATGAGTTTATTCAGCAACATGGGATCATCAGGATGGCGTGGCCAGCTCATTCACCTGACCTTTCTCCGATTGAGCACCTCTGGGATGTCCTTGGTCGAAGATTGTCAACAAATCACCCCCTGGCAATGGATGTTGCACAGCTGACTGCATTTCTGCTTCAGGAATGGCAAGCTGTTCCTCAGGATACTCTTCGGACCCTTGTGGACTCGATGCGTCTACGGTGTCTTGAATGCCTTGCTGCAAACGGTGGTCATACCCGATTTTGAAATGTCTATTTGTCCAATATCTATTGTGTGACTTTTCAAAAGGTGGGTGACACACTTCACAGCTTCATTGCGTTTTATTGTGTGTTTCCATTTCTTTACGTGACATGTCAATTTGGTATTCAATAAATGCCGTTTTGACTGATACCAATTACGTTTATATCAGATTTGTTTTATGGTTTCAACCAAGGTTTTTCTAAGTGGCCCTTGACTTTTGACTAGTAGTATATTTCAAGTATGTAATGAGCAAATTGCTATTTCAAGTATGTAATGAGCTAATTACTATTTCAAGTATGTATTATGGAACTTCAAACAACAGTCGAATTCATCATGAGAACTCGTCTGACGGTGTAATCATCAAAGATGCGATCGCAAGAAGAAGAAGTATGTATTATGAGCTAATTGCTATTTCAAGTATGTAATGAGATAATTGCTATTTCAAGTATGTATTATGAGCTAATTACTATTTCTTCTTCTTCTTCTTCGTTCGCCCTGAAAAGGACGGGGGTTGCGTTGTGTTTGTTTACGCCGTAGCTGTGATATCTGCACCTTTCGGTCGACACATTCGACTTCTGCACGGCATTTTTTAGGACCGGGTTTGCCTTCCCATTGCGATCCGTGCTCGCTCAGCCAGACTGCACTGCTGCAGACTGTTTCCAGGACCACCACGTGGAGGTGGAGCACGGTCTTGACCAGCTCTGGTTCGCTGGTCCTGACGCAGGCAGTCAAGCTATGAGTCGCTGACTGCGGTCTCTATTGCTGCGTCTTCTGGTCCCTAATTACTATTTCAAGTATGTATTATGAGCTAATTGCTATTTCAAGTATGTATTATGAGCTAATTACTATTTCAAGTATGTATTATGAGCTAATTACTATTTCAAGTATGTATTATGAGCTAATTACTATTTCAAGTATGTATTATGAGCTAATTACTATTTCAAGTATGTATTATGAGCTAATTGCTATTTCAAGTATGTATTATGAGCTAATTACTATTTCAAGTATGTATTATGAGCAAATTGCTATTTCAAGTATGTAATGAGCTAATTGCTATTTCAAGTATGCATTATGAGCTAATTGCTATTTCAAGTATGTATTATGAGCTAATTGCTTTTTTTTTTTCCAATTACTATCTTGTTTGTTTAAAAAAAAAAAAAACCTGCTGATTCTTTATTATGATTGCATACTGTAAATGAATGCTGTTATGTTAACTTTATAATGTTGCATGCCTTTAAATTAATGCTTAAAGTATCATGTGGGAATGAAAGGATATAGTATGCAAGATAAATGAGAGTGGAAGGGCAGAATGTTAGATGGGCCTGCGAGCCCAATTCTTAACCCTTCGAAAATAAAATTTGTTCGTTCGTTTGTTCAAGTATGTTCTTCTTCTTCTTCTTCCGTCCTTAGCCAAAGACCGACCAAGCAGTCAGAGGCCATCACGCCTTGTGGCGTCTTAAGGGCAACAGCAGATTGATTTTCTCTGTTGTAGTTTCCCATCACGCCTAGCGGCGTCTTTAGGGCAACAACAAATAGATCCATCTGCCGTTGTTTCCGTAATCGGCGTGACAAGCCAACGGGTGATCAGCCCATTGGGCGTTCAAGTATGTATTATGAGCAAATTACTATTTCAAGTATGTATTATGAGCAAATTACTATTTCAAGCATGTATTATGAGCAAATTACTATTTCAATTGCCTTGTGATCAGACCAGAGATGTATATGTGCGAGAAGTGAATGCCGCACTTACACTGAATGCAGTGGCTGCCAGTACGTTAGAATGGCTGTACCACTTATTATATTGATGCAAGTATTATTGTACTATTGTTACTAATGTCCAAGATAATACTAGAAGATTACAAGATGATTACTATTTCAAGTGTGTAATATGAGCAAATTACTAGTACAGGTGCTATTTATTGGTCAGTTGAACATAATTCAATATGCAATTGTAAATTTTCACTCTAATGATGACAGCTTCATCAACAGAACAAACATCTTCATTTTACATTTCTAAATATTAACTCTTTCAGCCCCAAGCAAAAAAGTGGGTTTGGCCCAAGCAAAAATGGCCACCCCAGTGCATTTTTATTGTTGTTGTTTGGAAATAATTTTTTTAAATGTTCATATGCATAAAAAACTTTGTTGTTGTATATGAAACTGAAGGTAATTGGATGTACTTTACTCTTGTTCTACAAGTATAAAAGCTTTCATTGAAAATGATTAGTTATTCAAGTTAAAATGGAGGATATGCGCTTTAAAAAAATGATTAGTTATTCAAGGTAAAATGGAGGAAATGCGCTTTAAAAATCTAAAATAAATATCTCAAAACAGAACACGTTTACTCTTAAACACGTACGGTATTTAAAAGAATGTACTTGCAGTCGGAAATGACGTTTTGGGTGGTTTGTGTTAGAAACAGTCTCAAACAGAGGCACATATACTAAAGGCTTTTTAAAGTCGATTGGGCCAAGCGCATCTAACCCCTGAGCCTTTATAAAGTAGATTGGGACTTAAAGAGTTAAAACAAAGAGTTACGATTTTTGATAATTTGTGTCATTACATCACATCTCATTAGTTATTCCTGAATGAATACATTAGATGGGGACATCATCTCATCAAGCCAATAGATGGATTAATACATCTATCCATCTAATCTTTTGTCTTATTCTGATGATGGTGGCAGAGATCTAACCATGTTCTAGTCATTTCATCTTTCCTGAAGATGGCAGCATCTACCTTCTCCTTTAGTCCTCTCTGATCTTTCTATAAGGAATTCTGTCATGATATAAATGATATGTATACATGTGTGTGGGTGAAGAATGGAGTAACCTGTTAAAAGTGTGTACCTTTACTGTTAAAGTACGCAAGTGTGAAGTGTCACATATAAGTCTAATGTTATGAGCACGTATTGTGGCTGAAGTGTTATGAGCATGTACTGTGGCTGAAGAGGATTCAGGAGTGTACAGTGTGAATTGAGGTTTACGTATGTCTGTGAGATATGTGTGGAGTGAACTCAGTGTACTTGGTAGAGAGAATACTGAGATGCAATCAGGGATTCTGTGGAGACAGTTGATGTCTTGTGGATCTGTGAAAATAGTCTGTGGCTTTTGATTATTATACTTTGGATCTGACACGATGAAGTCCTGCATAATGCTTGTCTACAAGGCCTTAATACATTATTGTTTATCAGCGTGTTTTGCCCTTTCCCACCCTTGGAAGTGGATGGATTAAGAGGTGCATCGTTTTCCCGCATTAGGAGCTCTATGGTAAGAGCCCGATTTATTATTATTTGGATGCATGCTGTTTGCTTTCCCGCACCAGGAGGAGGTCTATGTTATAAGACCCTGGCTGGTCCAGTATTTGGAAGCCTAACAGGAGCGTTGACATAAAGCCTAGATACTATAAGTGTGTCGTGGTTTTCCTGCACTAGAAGTAGAAAGTTCTCAGTGAACTATAATGCCTGGTGATCAGACTAGAGATGTATATATGCGAAGAGTGAATGCTGCACTTACATTGAATGCAGTGGCTGCCAGTATGTTAGAATGATTGCCCCACTTATTGTATTGATGCAAGTATTTTTGTACTACTGTTACTGATGTCCAGGACTATGCCGTTTAGATTATATACTAGCAATAACCCGTCACACTTGACGGGTTTTTATAGTGTGCTGTTTCCATTCCCGGATGAGCAGATACCATAATGGAAACAATACAATTTTTCAACATGGTTGCATTCCTCAGCTGTGACCAACGAACACATGGTGAGAATTATGTTATTTTAGATTCAATTTAAAAGTTATTTGATGACAACATTTTGTGTGAAAGTGCGTAGATTGTTTTCAAAGAGTGTTCCCTGATAATAAGTGGTTTTAACAAAAACTTTCAAGTTTTCATGATTTGTACATCGGGTGAGGGCTCATGCACACCAATTTTTACACACTTTTTCTTTGTCAAGCGCTACTAATTTCATGAAAGAATAAAAAAAATAATAAAACCAAAGTATTTGTTTTATATAACACCCACGCCGCGCAAGTTGCACACCGTGCATTGCGCACTTTTTTTTTCTGGCGCGAGTTACTATTTTGAGTGAGACCGACCGACATAACATACATCGGTAATTATGTTAGGTGGGATACGGAACTGTGACTCAGACTCCTATTAAGTTATTTATTTGTGTATGTACTGTCTTGAGTGAGACTATCAATTGACTTTACATCTCCAAATTTCATACAGTAAGGTGCATCATAAAATTTACCCTGTAATACTGGGAACCTATTCTGTTACAAATACACTTTTCATTCTACAAGCCAAAACCTATTTTTAGAGATATTTCTGAAGAAGATTACTAAACTACTGACATTTCCATTGTAAATATTATTTTCTTCACCTAGATGTCAAAATACATGACATGATCCTTGTGAGCACGGATGTCTAAAGTAATGTGTTGTACATAGTCAGGTTTGATAGTCCTAATCACACCAATCCTTAACTGCTTGTTTAATGATTTGCTTTGTACTGGCAGCAAGATTCAAATGGGAGACAAAGCCTTCTTGCTATAGTTATCTTTCATACATTTGTCCCCCTTCTAATTTGAAATAATCATCTCTAAATATTCTCTCCCCCTCTTGCATTAAATCTACACACTGCACTAAAGGTCAAGGTAGTCCCATAACAGATACTGCAGTAGGGAAGTGAAGTGTTAGAGACTTCATCATACTAGGTCCAGCTTTTTTAAAATGAGGCGGAGTGACCAGTTCTCTTGCTGACTGCCTTTGTCTTCCCTTACTCAAGAGGAAAGTTAAGTACCCATCTACAGATGTGTAGATTTGAGCACACAGCTACCAAGTTGTGGTCCTGGAACACAGTAACTGAACCACAAGAGGAAAGCTCTCTAAACACTTGGCTAATTAGACTTACTACAATGCTCAATCAAGTGTGTCAGGAACATTTGAAACGCACGAGTCGCTAGACATTTTATGCCAGCTATATCTGTACCAGGACTGCAACCTTGAAGCTGCTTAACAATACAGTATATCCTACTCTTTACAAACAGATTTAATCATCAAGATATGAATAACAGTGTTAAATAGTCCTAATGTTTCATCCGCATAAAAGAACAGCACATGTTGTTGTTGTTGTTGTTATTGATCCAGCGGCACTTGGGCTCTCGCCCTTCGGCCCAAAAGAACAGCACATAAGTATGTATTCTAACATATTATCCCATACAATTTCCCATACGTCAGCCATTTTGGCTGTTGCCAGCAACCCTTTCTTGAAGCAGGAATCAAAAAGAGTAAGAATGAAACAGAATTACAGGCATACCTCACTCTGTCAACAGGTTAGGAACCAGAGCAGTCATGACAGTCAAAAATCGACAAAAGTCGAAGCATAGCCTTTATTTAGCTTGCAAATGCATTATGACTGCCAAATATCGTAAATAACTAACTATATAATACTCGCGAATGCGTGCAACACCTAAATAAATGGAAATAAACATAAGAATAAAGAAAATACATTAATAAATAAAAAAATATGTAAATAACATCTTACCTTAAAATCATTCTTGAGCAAGTAGACGATGAATAAATACAGTATGTACAGTTTTGAATGTTGGTGATTTAGGGAGATTCTAGACTTAGAAAATCTGATGGAGAAAATTGAGGAGGCTCACTTCAGAACTCTATCTACTTCTTTTAGGAGAAGGGGACATTGAAGATCTAACAGGCTGATGTTGATGGCTCGGAATCTGAAAGGTTAGAGGGAGGGGTGACTGAAGCTGGTTGTGGCGGTTGCGTCTTAAAAAAGGAGAGCAAGGACGTTTACCTCATTGATGTCTTCTTCCTTTCCATAAGAAGTTCTCTGTAACAGGCTATTTGGCGTAGCGTTTTTAATTTCCTCTAACACTTTAGCTCTGTTTTTTACAAGTGTGCTAACTGTAGGTGAGGTACTCCTAGCTTGTGGCCTATTTCAGCATTTGAGATGCCTTGTTCATTAAGCTTCATTAGCTCAAGCTTTTCTTGCAAATTGATAACCTTATGGGTTCTTTTAACTTTGTCACTACACTTAGGACCCATTATGAGTATATTGAAGCACACAAAATGAACAAGTAGTATAGGGCCTAATCACACAAAATAGTACAGTATGAATACTGTACACGTGTCTTATAACCACGATATGAACACTGCCATTATACTGTTGTCACAAAAATAACTATGAACTGTTTACAGTATAAACACAAAAATAATATAGTATGAATAATTTGGTTATTTAATCACAAAAATAAGTAGTATTAATTTGTTTCATCACAAATTTAAGAGATTCAATGCGGACTACTTCAAAAAACAGTGCGCACCGACTGACCTGTTCAAAGACTGAACGATGAAAGAAACAAGATGACACGCGGTTGTGGCGAAATGCGATGAAAGAGCGAAGTGTGTGACAAAATTTGGAAATGTGGTTATAATTGAAAACTGATAAAAGAGCGAAGTGATGAAACTCAAAGCAACGAAAGTCGAGGTATGCCTGTATATTCACTTTATGATATCACAATTAAAGCAACAAAGCGTGAATGCTGAATGTAAACAGAATTATAAACTGCAACGAGAACACATTTTATGGGAACATAGATAAACTGTGCTAATTTTATCAGAATTATTATATTCACAACAAACAATTTTATTTACCAAATTTAAAACAACTATAGGAAGTATGCTGCTCCATTTTGAATAAAATACACAAGCTTTGCATGATTTCTATCCTACATGTATTATTTGTTTCTGTCCAGACTAAATGAATGTGTATACCTTACATCACTAATAAAACACTTGTGTAAGATTGCTGCTGCTCTGCTGCTGGTAAATCTTTTGTCAGTTATGATTTCCAACTGTTGAGGGATTTTTAACAAGCACAACTTGAACATGGGACCTCCTATTTTTTTTCACCCTTACAACCATGCATGCAGCCGCTGCTCTGGCAAAATTTACAAAACTTAAGAAACCTACCCACCACAAAATTATTTACAGTATGTGTGATTCCTGTATTCACACATCGGGATCCTGCCAGTGCTATGGAGTTTGTGCTGAGATCATCCTTGTGTGATCTAAGGCAGGAGATCGAGCACTGATGGAGTTTGTGCTGAGATCATCCTTGTGTGATCTAAGGCAGGAGATCAAGCACTGATGAAGTTGTCCACGTTCAATGAAGATGGTCCTTAAAACCCAACCAAACTAGTGTGTCAGTTCAGACTAACAGAACACGTGTCAATACCATATTTCACTTTTCACATTTCTCGGAATACGTAAATACCATATTTCACTTCTCACATTTCTCAGAATACGTAAATACCATATTTCACTTCTCACATTTCTCAGAATGTGTAAATACCATATTTCACTTCTCACATTTCTCTTTTGCATCTATTCTTTTTTTCAACATGTTCAGACCAACAGATATTTCAACCCAACATAACATAAAAACATTACACCCTAAAGGTTCTTGTGTCTCTGTATTCTTGTGTCTGTCTTTATTACTGCAAAGGTCACACCCTCCACAACAACACTCATTGATGAAGCTGGTAAATGTGTATGTTTTGTGTACTCAGTATTTTTCAAAATACTACCACAAGAAACTCTACACCACAGACACACATTACATTTTTAAGATGTCTCTACTGTAGGCAATATTTTGTGTTTTGAGACTACCACACACTGTTAACCCTCTATCATAATCACCTAAGGCTTCTCTCCTGCGTGTTTTCTTTTGTGTCTTTTCAAAGTACTACTTTGTGTAAATCCTTTACCACAAACATCACACTTGTAAGGTTTCTCTCCTGTGTGTGTTCTTTTGTGACTTTTCAATGTACCGCCATGTGTAAACCCTACACCACAAACATCACAATTGTAAGGCTTCTCTCTTGAATGTATTCTTTTGTGTATTGTCATATCACCACACTGTGTAAACCCTACACCACAAACATCACACTTGTAAGGTTTCTCTCCTGTATGTGTTCTTTTGTGACTTATCAAAGCACCACATTGTCTAAACCCAATACCACAAATGTCACACATGTAAGGCTTCTCTCCTGTATGTATTCTTTTGTGACTTTTCATATTATCACACTGTGTAAACCCTTCACCACAAATATCACATTTGAAAGGCTTCTCTCCTGTATGTACTCTTTTGTGTATTTTCAGATGACTACTCTGTGTAAACCCTACACCACACACATCACACTTAAAAGGTTTCTCTCCTGTGTGTATTCTTTTGTGATCTTTCATATTATTACAATGTGTAAACCCTACACCACAAACATCACACTTGTAAGGCTTCTCTCCTGTGTGTATTCTTTTGTGTCTTTTCAATTCCCCACACCAAGTAAACCTTACACCACAAACATCACACTTGAAAGACTTCTCGTGTGTATGTATTCGTGTGTGCTTTTTCAGACGAGAACTCTGTGTAAACCCTTTACCACAAACATCACACTTGTAAAACTTCTCTTCTGAATGTATTATTTTATGCCTCTTAAGTTCACTACAGTGTATAAACCCTACACCACAAATATCACACTTGTAGGGTTTCTCTCCTGTGTGTATTATTTTGCATGTTTTCAGACTACAAGACTGTATAAACTCTACATCACAAACATCAGACTTGTAAGACTTCTCTCCTGTACATGTTTCATTAATCTCGTCATTTGTCTCTAATCTATAACTGTTATTTGATATCACACTGTAATCATCATTGTTCTCCATCATTGAATTATTGTCATCATTGTGTAATGTCACCTTATCATCATTGTGTAATGTCACCTTATAATCATTGTGTAATGTCACCTTATAATCATTCTGTATCTCACAAACATCTGTCGTTTGGTGACAAGCGAGGGAAGCTGAAAACTTTTTTTCAGTTTTTCCCAACTCATCATGGAGGTCAAGTTTCAACACTGCAACACTGGTATAATCTTTCTTGTCTACTATTTCAATCATGCTGGTGCTCTGGTCTTGAGGTAGCACACCTAAAAATATAATCCATTTTCAAAACTAATCTTGAAATATTTTTATCTGTATTTGCAAATACTGTCATTTGGACAAGGAACGACAGAAAATGACATCAATATATTTGTAAATATTGTCATTTGGACAAGGGAAGACAGGCAATGACTCATCAATATATTTGTAAATATTGTAATTTGGACAAGGAAAATGACTCATCAATATATTTGTAAATTTTGTCATTTTGACAAGGGAAGACAGAAAATGACTCATCAATATATATGTTAATATTGTCATTTGGACAAGGAAAGACAGAAAATGACTCATGAATATAATTTTAAATATTGTAAATAGCTGTCAGAGTGTACCACCAAGGCAGAGATAGAGAACAACTGTCAGAGTGTACCATCAAGGCAGAGATAGAGAACAACTGTCAGAGTGTACCATCAAGGCAGAGATAGAGAACAACTGTCAGAGTGTACCATCAAGGCAGAGATAGAGAACAACTGTCAGAGTGTACCACCAAGGCAGAGATAGAGAACAACTGTCAGAGTATACCACCAAGGCAGAGATAGAGAACAACTGTCAGAGTGTACCACCAAGGCAGAGATAGAGAAGAACTGTCAGAGTGTACCATCAAGGCAGAGATAGAGAACAACTGTCAGAGTGTACCATCAAGGCAGAGATAGAGAACAACTGTCAGAGTGTACCACCAAGGCAGAGATAGAGAACAACTGTCAGAGTGTACCACCAAGGCAGAGATAGAGAACAACTGTCAGAGTGTACCATCAAGGCAGAGATAGAGAACAACTGTCAGAGTGTACCATCAAGGCAGAGATAGAGAACAACTGTCAGAGTGTACCATCAAGGCAGAGATAGAGAACAACTGTCAGAGTGTACCATCAAGGCAGAGATAGAGAACAACTGTCAGAGTGTACCATCAAGGCAGAGATAGAGAACAACTGTCAGAGTGTACCACCAAGGCAGAGATAGAGAACAACTGTCAGAGTGTACCATCAAGGCAGAGATAGAGAACAACTGTCAGAGTGTACCACCAAGGCAGAGATAGAGAACAACTGTCAGAGTGTACCACCAAGGCAGAGATAGAGAACAACTGTCAGAGTGTACCATCAAGGCAGAGATAGAGAACAACTGTCAGAGTGTACCATCAAGGCAGAGATAGAGAACAACTGTCAGAGTGTACCACCAAGGCAGAGATAGAGAACAACTGTCAGAGTGTACCACCAAGGCAGAGATAGAGAACAACTGTCAGAGTGTACCACCAAGGCAGAGATAGAGAACAACTGTCAGAGTGTACCACCAAGGCAGAGATAGAGAACAACTGTCAGAGTGTACCACCAAGGCAGAGATAGAGAACAACTGTCAGAGTGTACCATCAAGGCAGAGATAGAGAACAACTGTCAGAGTGTACCATCAAGGCAGAGATAGAGAACAACTGTCAGAGTGTACCACCAAGGCAGAGATAGAGAACAACTGTCAGAGTGTACCACCAAGGCAGAGATAGAGAACAACTGTCAGAGTGTACCACCAAGGCAGAGATAGAGAACAACTGTCAGAGTGTACCACCAAGGCAGAGATAGAGAACAACTGTCAGAGTGTACCATCAAGGCAGAGATAGAGAACAACTGTCAGAGTGTACCACCAAGGCAGAGATAGAGAACAACTGTCAGAGTGTACCACCAAGGCAGAGATAGAGAACAACTGTCAGAGTGTACCACCAAGGCAGAGATAGAGAACAACTGTCAGAGTGTACCACCAAGGCAGAGATAGAGAACAACTGTCAGAGTGTACCACCAAGGCAGAGATAGAGAACAACTGTCAGAGTGTACCACCAAGGCAGAGATAGAGAACAACTGTCAGAGTGTACCACCAAGGCAGAGATAGAGAACAACTGTCAGAGTGTACCACCAAGGCAGAGATAGATAACAAGAACAACAGTAGAGTCAGAGTGTACCACCAAGGCAGAGATAGAGAACAACTGTCAGAGTGTACCACCAAGGCAGAGATAGAGAACAACTGTCAGAGTGTACCACCAAGGCAGAGATAGAGAACAACTGTCAGAGTGTACCACCAAGGCAGAGATAGAGAACAACTGTCAGAGTGTACCACCAAGGCAGAGATAGAGAACAACTGTCAGAGTGTACCATCAAGGCAGAGATAGAGAACAACTGTCAGAGTGTACCACCAAGGCAGAGATAGAGATAGAGAGTGTACAAGATAGAGGAACTGTCAGAGTGTACCACCAAGGCAGAGATAGAGAACAAGTGTCAGAGTGTACGTCACCAAGGCAGAGATAGAGAACAACTGTCAGAGTGTACCACCAAGGCAGAGATAGAGAACAACTGTCAGAGTGTACCACCAAGGCAGAGATAGAGAACAACTGTCAGAGTGTACCACCAAGGCAGAGATAGAGAACAACTGTCAGAGTGTACCACCAAGGCAGAGATAGAGAACAACTGTCAGAGTGTACCACCAAGGCAGAGATAGAGAACAACTGTCAGAGTGTACCACCAAGGCAGAGATAGAGAACAACTGTCAGAGTGTACCATCAAGGCAGAGATAGAGAACAACTGTCAGAGTATACCACCAAGGCAGAGAACAACTGTCAGAGTGTACCATCAAGGCAGAGATAGAGAACAACTGTCAGAGTGTACCACCAAGGCAGAGATAGAGAACAACTGTCAGAGTGTACCACCAAGGCAGAGATAGAGAACAACTGTCAGAGTGTACCACCAAGGCAGAGATAGAGAACAACTGTCAGAGTGTACCATCAAGGCAGAGATAGAGAACAACTGTCAGAGTGTACCACCAAGGCAGAGATAGAGAACAACTGTCAGAGTGTACCATCAAGGCAGAGATAGAGAACAACTGTCAGAGTGTACCACCAAGGCAGAGATAGAGAAGAGTGTACAAAGGCAGAGATAGAGAACTGTCAGAGTGTACCACCAAGGCAGAGATAGAGAACAACTGTCAGAGTGTACCACCAAGGCAGAGATAGAGAACAACTGTCAGAGTGTACCACCAAGGCAGAGATAGAGAACAACTGTCAGAGTGTACCATCAAGGCAGAGATAGAGAACAACTGTCAGAGTGTAACACCAAGGCAGAGATAGAGAACAACTGTCAGAGTGTCAGAGTGTACCATCAAGGCAGAGATAGAGAACAACTGTCAGAGTGTACCACCAAGGCAGAGATAGAGAACAACTGTCAGAGTGTACCATCAAGGCAGAGATAGAGAACACCATCAAGGCAGAGATAGAGAACAACTGTCAGAGTGTACCACCAAGGCAGAGATAGAGAACAACTGTCAGAGTGTACCACCAAGGCAGAGATAGAGAACAACTGTCAGAGTGTACCATCAAGGCAGAGATAGAGAACAACTGTCAGAGTGTACCAGCAAGGCAGAGATAGAGAACAACTGTCAGAGTGTACCACCAAGGCAGAGATAGAGAACAACTGTCAGAGTGTACCACCAAGGCAGAGATAGAGAACAACTGTCAGAGTGTACCATCAAGGCAGAGATAGAGAACAACTGTCAGAGTGTACTGTAGAGAGTCAGTACCACCAAGGCAGAGATAGAGAACAACTGTCAGAGTGTACCATCAAGGCAGAGATAGAGAACAACTGTCAGAGTGTACCATCAAGGCAGAGATAGAGAACAACTGTCAGAGTGTACCACCAAGGCAGAGATAGAGAACAACTGTCAGAGTGTACCACCAAGGCAGAGATAGAGAACAACTGTCAGAGTGTACCATCAAGGCAGAGATAGAGAACAACTGTCAGAGTGTACCATCAAGGCAGAGATAGAGAACAACTGTCAGAGTGTACCATCAAGGCAGAGATAGAGAACAACTGTCAGAGTGTACCACAGTGAGATAGAGAACAACTGTCAGAGTGTACCACCAAGGCAGAGATAGAGAACAACTGTCAGAGTGTACCATCAAGGCAGAGATAGAGAACAACTGTCAGAGTGTACCATCAAGGCAGAGATAGAGAACAACTGTCAGAGTGTACCACCAAGGCAGAGATAGAGAACAAAGAGATACTGTCAGAGTGTACCACCAAGGCAGAGATAGAGAACAACTGTCAGAGTGTACCACCAAGAGCAGAGATAGAGAACAACTGTCAGAGTGTACCACCAAGGCAGAGATAGAGAACAACTGTCAGAGTGTACCATCAAGGCAGAGATAGAGAACAACTGTCAGAGTGTACCATCAAGGCAGAGATAGAGAACAACTGTCAGAGTGTACCACCAAGGCAGAGAGATAGAGAACAACTGTCAGAGTGTACCACCAAGGCAGAGATAAACTGTCAGAGTGTACCACCAAGGCAGAGATAGAGAACAACTGTCAGAGTGTACCACCAAGGCAGAGATAGAGAACAACTGTCAGAGTGTACCATCAAGGCAGAGATAGAGAACAACTGTCAGAGTGTACCACCAAGGCAGAGATAGAGAACAACTGTCAGAGTGTACCATCAAGGCAGAGATAGAGAACAACTGTCAGAGTGTACCATCAAGGCAGAGATAGAGGCAGAGATAGAGAACAACTGTCAGAGTGTACCACCAAGGCAGAGATAGAGAACAACTGTCAGAGTGTACCATCAAGGCAGAGATAGAGAACAACTGTCAGAGTGTACCATCAAGGCAGAGATAGAGAACAACTGTCAGAGTGTACCATCAAGGCAGAGATAGAGAACAACTGTCAGAGTGTACCACCAAGGCAGAGATAGAGAACAACTGTCAGAGTGTACCACCAAGGCAGAGATAGAGAACAACTGTCAGAGTGTACCACCAAGGCAGAGATAGAGAACAACTGTCAGAGTGTACCATCAAGGCAGAGATAGAGAACAACTGTCAGAGTGTACCACCAAGGCAGGGAGAGATAGATCAAGGCAAGAGAACAACTGTCAGAGTGTACCACCAAGGCAGAGATAGAGAACAACTGTCAGAGTGTACCACCAAGGCAGAGATAGAGAACAACTGTCAGAGTGTACCACCAAGGCAGAGATAGAGAACAACTGTCAGAGTGTACCACCAAGGCAGAGATAGAGAACAACTGTCAGAGTGTACCATCAAGGCAGAGATAGAGAACAACTGTCAGAGTGTACCACCAAGGCAGAGATAGAGAACAACTGTCAGAGTGTACCATCAAGGCAGAGATAGAGAACAACAACTGTCAGAGTGTACCATCAAGGCAGAGATAGAGAACAACTGTCAGAGTGTACCACCAAGGCAGAGATAGAGAACAACTGTCAGAGTGTACCATCAAGGCAGAGATAGAGAACTGTCAGAGTGTACCATGTCAACTGAGTGTACCACCAAGGCAGAGATAGAGAACAACTGTCAGAGTGTACCATCAAGGCAGAGATAGAGAACAACTGTCAGAGTGTACCATCAAGGCAGAGATAGAGAACAACTGTCAGAGTGTACCATCAAGGCAGAGATAGAGAACAACTGTCAGAGTGTGTACCACCAAGGCAGACCATCAAGGCAGAGATAGAGAACAACTGTCAGAGTGTACCATCAAGGCAGAGATAGAGAACAAGAGAATCTGTCAGAGTGTACCATCAAGGCAGAGATAGAGAACAACTGTCAGAGTGTACCACCAAGGCAGAGATAGAGAACAACTGTCAGAGTGTACCACCAAGGCAGAGATAGAGAACAACTGTCAGAGTGTACCATCAAGGCAGAGATAGAGAACAACTGTCAGAGTGTACCATCAAGGCAGAGATAGAGAACAAGAGTGTACCACCAGGCAGAGTGTCAGAGTGTACCACCAAGGCAGAGATAGAGAACAACTGTCAGAGTGTACCATCAAGGCAGAGATAGAGAACAACTGTCAGAGTGTACCATCAAGGCAAAGATAGAGAACAACTGTCAGAGTGTAGAGTATACCATCAAGGCAGAGATAGAGAACAACTGTCAGAGTGTACCATCAAGGCAGAGATAGAGAACAACTGTCAGAGTGTACCATCAAGGCAGAGATAGAGAACAACTGTCAGAGTATACCATCAAGGCAGAGATAGAGAACAACTGTCAGAGTGTACCACCAAGGCAGAGATAGAGAACAACTGTCAGAGTGTACCATCAAGGCAGAGATACAGAACAACTGTCAGAGTGTACCACCAAGGCAGAGATAGAGAACAACTGTCAGAGTGTACCATCAAGGCAGAGATAGAGAACAACTGTCAGAGTGTACCATCAAGGCAGAGATAGAGAACAACTGTCAGAGAGAACAACTGTCAGAGTGTACCATCAAGGCAGAGATAGAGAACAACTGTCAGAGTGTACCATCAAGGCAGAGATAGAGAACAACTGTCAGAGTGTACCACCAAGGCAGAGATAGAGAACAACTGTCAGAGTGTACCATCAAGGCAGAGATAGAGAACAACTGTCAGAGTGTACCACCAAGGCAGAGATAGAGAACAACTGTCAGAGTGTACCATCAAGGCAGAGATAGAGAACAACTGTCAGAGTGTACCATCAAGGCAGAGATAGAGAACAACTGTCAGAGTGTACCACCAAGGCAGAGATAGAGAACAACTGTCAGAGTGTACCACCAAGGCAGAGATAGAGAACAACTGTCAGAGTGTACCACCAAGGCAGAGATAGAGAACAACTGTCAGAGTGTACCACCAAGGCAGAGATAGAGAACAACTGTCAGAGTGTACCACCAAGGCAGAGATAGAGAACAACTGTCAGAGTGTACCATCAAGGCAGAGATAGAGAACAACTGTCAGAGTGTACCACCAAGGCAGAGATAGAGAACAACTGTCAGAGTGTACCATCAAGGCAGAGATAGAGAACAACTGTCAGAGTGTACCATCAAGGCAGATAGATAGAGAAGATTAGAGAACAACTGTCAGAGTGTACCACCAAGGCAGAGATAGAGAACAACTGTCAGAGTGTACCATCAAGGCAGAGATAGAGAACAACTGTCAGAGTGTACCACCAAGGCAGAGATAGAGAACAACTGTCAGAGTATACCACCAAAGATAAGACAAGAGATAGAAAATGTTACAGATCATTATAGCCAACCTTTAATACGGAGACAGTATTTGACATGATCTAATCAGAATTTCTTGGTCACTTTTGAGTTTTTGTGCTAAATACAACCTAGATTTCAGCATCCCATCAATATGTACAGGTCCGTATACTAGAATCCAAAATGCTCGGGGACAGCCGTTTTTCGGTTTTCCGATTATTTTGGTTTTCGGCCAAAAAATCGCCCCAACTTAAATTATGTACAGCCGTAGTACAATTTATTTTTCAGAAACAAATTTTTTTTAAACTTTAAAAATAAACATGAAATACCTGAACATTTAGCCTACATTCAAGCTCGTCTCTCTGTTTCTTTATGTCATATACTGTGGTAGTTCCTACACCATATTCTTCTGTAAGTAGGCATACAGAGACACCACGCCCAAGCTTCTGCAATAATTCTACTTTCTGTGCTATCAGTAACGACAAATGCTTCCTTTTCTTATTCCCACTGTTATCCACAGGAGTATATGCAGCTCTTTTCGACATTTTAACAATGAAATTAAACTCTAAATCACAAAATTAGCGAACAAAAGTCCAACTCAAAATCACACGTAAGCTTAGAAATATCAACACGTGGCTGGTAGAAGTACCGGAACGCAACAGACCACGCTATGTTTTAACATTCATTTCATGCAGTAGCGATTATGTCAGCATATACTATACTGAGCTTGCGTGTCACAGGCTGGAAATGTGATAAACTGAACATAGCGTGTGGTCAGTTCCTCGCATACCTGTAAAAATATCAATCAACACGTGGCTGGAAGCAGTGACGAGAGAGAACTAACCACACTTTAAAAATTTGTATCACACGTTAGCGCTTGCGTCAGCCTATATTGCACCTTGCGCATCATGGCTGGAAATGTGATAAACTGAAGATTGCGTGTTTTCGGTTCCTTACAAACCAGTTTAAAAATGTAAAAAAAATCTTTTTTGTTTTTGAAACCAAAAGTCACTTAAATTAGCCACACAAAAAAACTTACGATTTTCAGAATATTTCGGTTTTCAGATGTTCGGATTCTGAGATACGGACCTGTATCAGTTTCAGCTGCTTGTACTAAGTTTTTTATGTGCTTAGTATGGTCTCAAGATTTAACATTTATTTGTTATACTTACATTATTCCTAGACATCATGTAAAAAGGTTTGTAAAATGATTACTGGATACAGTAAGTAAAAACAGGTAAAGGTAAAGGAACCCGTTACACGTCCATCGAGGCATATTGGGAATATGGTGTTAGGCCCATATTATCTTGACCGTCGGCACACTAGGGATGATGTGGTTGGTATCACGTCGGCCGCCTTAACCTTCCCAGAAGTTGCTCTGGTACCCAATTGGGGCTGGGTCGACCCAAGGAGCCGTTTGTGGCCTAAAATAATCCCACCTTATTTGGGGATCGAACCATAGACCACTGCGCTAGGAAGCCAGTGCACTAACCACTATGCTACCACGGCTCCTGGATACAGTAAGTACCACAAAATAAAAACACATGTCACTTAGTTTTAAGTACAAAGTAGAATTACTAAAGCAAGAAGATTAAAGTGAACTGATGAAATCTTTGTTGAGGTGAATATAGCAATGATCTATCAACCTCCAACAACAAAAGAGAAAAACCTTATAAATTGCTGAATTGCTCTTTTGAGTGAGATACCAAACTTAATGACACTCAAGAAAACAATGTTAGACTATAAAAGTAAAGAACAACTCCCTACAGAAACACGAATGAGAATGAAATAAGTTACACAGCAAGAGTTGTTTCATAAATAAAACTCCTAACAACTGGCACCTGTGTTTCACTTTCACCAAGGGTTTCTGATATCCAGTGAGATGGTTCATTGCAAATAATGTTCATTTTCTAAGCTAATAAACGTTAATACTTTGTTTGCTGTTTTGAAATGTCCTTACTAAGACTCAAGCATGATGTTACAAATAAAGGACAAACCAGAAAAAACCCAAGTCCCAATAAAAATTATGTTTAATAGATATTCATATATTCACCTTTTTTGGATAACAATTAGATATATGACATGCTCACATGTATGCTGGAAGTAAAAAACTTGGTAAAAACATAAAAATTATTTCAAACATGAATTTTTACATTCAGTGTGCGCATTTCATTTTATTCTTGAGGTTAGATTCAGAATACATATTCATAAATGATAAAACTGGGTGAGTCAGAAAGTGAATGAGTATAAAAATATGTACAATCCTGTATAAAAGGTGTCATAAAAAATTGGTCAGATAGTGCCATACCTGTCAACCTGTACGGGATTCCAATACATCATACAGGACATTGACACTTTTAGCTGTGTATGCCCATTCATGCTCATTGTACGGATCTTCTCAACAAAAAAAAAAAAAAAAAAAAAAAAAAAAAAAAAAAAAATAAAAATATTTCATAATCAATGTTTTTATTAAAATCTATTTCTTTAAAATCCCGGGATTTCTCGACATCTATTTTTATAACGAGATCTCTCCGAGCAACCAATCAAATCTTTTTATACCTTACGATTTTGCCAGTAAATCTGAATTACCTCTCTAAAATTTTTGGGCTCTCGACAAGGGAAAAAGCATTTTTATTGCTTTCCATCCATAAACCTGTAGATGCCATTTTAAAAAAAAAAGCTATATTTTGTTAATAATTTGGTGGCACTGTGTGCTATTCTTTAGCCCAAACTAGCCCAGATGTCTATTGTTTAGTAAGAATTCGATTATCGATTTATAATGGGTAAGTTGGAATTTTATTGTTCATTATTGTGAATGAACGATTTTGTCTAGCGGTTTGTTAGGTAGGGTTAGGATTAATGTTAGGCAACATCATTTTATTTGTGCGTTCTAACAATTGACAATGAAACTGTAAACAAAACAGTTGACAATGTGGTGTAGTAGAACTTTGTGTTGATTACTAAAGTAATTGCTCCAAAATTGATTCTTCTTCTTCTTCTTCTTCGTTCGCCCTGAAAAGGACGGTGGTTGCGTTGTGTCTGTTTACAACGTAGCTGTGATATCTGCACCTTTCGGTCGACACATCCGACTTCTGCACGGCATTTTTTAGGACCGGGTTTGCCTTCCCATTTCGATCCACACTCGCTCAGCCAGCCTGCACAGCTGCAGACTGTTTCCAGGACCACCACGTGGAGGTGGAGTGCGGTCTTGACCAGCTCTGGTTCGCTGGTCCTGACGCAGGCAGTCAAGCTATGAGTCGCTGACTGCGGTCTCTATTGCTGCGTCTTGATTCTATAGGTGGGTGAGTAATTGTCAGTTCTTATTGTTTTTTAAAGTCTGATATGAGTGTTTTCTTGCATGATATTATTAGTGTATAAGCTGGGAATGGGTAGGTTTAGGATTAACGTTAGCATTATGTAATGTGTTTTTTTACGTGCATCGTAGGGATAGGTGTCAAGAAATGAAATTGCAAAATACAGCTACAAGAGGCACTTTGGTTAAATTAGTCAGCAAAGTCGATTACGCAAGGGCATGCGTACGATCATCCCCTGTTATTTGCTACGTTTTTAAAAAAATGAATTAATTCATTTTTTATTAGTATTTGTGCACATTATTACACACGAAAAAGCTGTAAATACAATTACAGTTAGCATTAAGTAATAACTCTTTCTGGTCTTTGCAGACTAAAAGTAAGCCAATGGAATCGCCGTGTGCAGTGACATAAAGGCAGTGGTGGTGAAATCGGACAGGGATATGGGAACGACAGCGAAAAAAAAAAAAAAAAAATCAGAGACAAGATAAAAAGGGTTGCTTTGTTGTAATATTTATCGCTTTTTTAGTCGTTCCAGTTATATTTTCTCCTTTTATACATTTATTAATTTTCTGGTGCATTTTACAAACTCGAACATCACCATGTTATGAATGCTGTGATTACTTTAAGGGATATAACACACAATTTAAATGATTATCACTCACAGCATTTCTAATACACATAAAGAACAGCATGAGACTTTATTAGTATGTTTTATATTGCACAATTTCAAAAGTTAAATTAATAAGTATGTCATTTGTCGTTTTAAAACCATGTTGCGTTTAATATATATAATATATATTTTTTGTGTAAGGTTTTTTGGGTGTTTGTACTGGTTTTTACTGGTCTGGCAAACTGATCATGTTTTTACTGGTCCGGTGTACAGGTTTTTACTGGTCTGGCATACAGGTATTTCATCTCAAGACAGGTGTGTAATACTGTAGATTTTTATAAACATGCAATTTAAGATTCACAAAAATGAATATAATGATAGTTTAAAAAAAATATGTTTAATGCATGTCTAATTTTTAATTACCTTCATATTCTCCACACAGACAAACATTCTCCACTGTTTCATTTCCCAATATTTTTGTATCCATGCTGTCAACTATATGAACAGGAGTACTGAGGTCTTCCATGTACTTATCACTATCATGAGCCTGAGGGAAAATATTTGATTTCTTTAGTGAGCCTGAAAGTGTACACGTGGCTATTAAGCTGGCATATGAAAAAATGTGGTCCATGTTCTGACTGATCTACGAAACAAAATATACAAGAGGTTTACAAGTGAACATCATGTCCTCCTGTGCTCAGGGCTGTGGATATTACTGTTTAATATTGTTAAAAACAAGAAGTTCTCAAGAACTTATGTGAAAGTTTAATTCATAAGTTAATGGTTCTCTATGGCCATATCATAAGTTAATGGTTCTCTATGACCATATCATAAGTTAATGGTTCTCTATGACCATATCATAAGTTAATGGTTCTCTATGACCATATAATAAGTTAATGGTTCTCTATGACCATATTATAAGTTAATGGTTCTCTATGACCATATCATAAGTTAATAGTTCTCTATGACCATATCATAAGTTAATGATTCTCTATGACCATATCATAATGTTTTTAAGACTTTAAAATAAACAAACGGGAGCCGCGCTGGTGTAATGGCTTCGGCGTTGTACTGGCGACCAGGTGTTCATGGTTCAAACCCGGGTGTCGGCGTTTGAAGAAATGTTTACGGCCGGAAATTTGACTGAATAGCCTGAACGGCTCCTGTGATAAACCCTCTGTGGATGGGAAGGAGCGAAGCTCCTGACCGGGTTGGAAGGAAAGTCCTCAGGTTCCCCAGCCTCGCAATGACATGTCATTGGGCCGAAGGGCTGAAAGCCCAAGTGCCGCTGGATAAGGAAAAAAAAAAAAAAACAAAAAAAAAACAAACAAACAAAAACATTTGCAAAAGGTACAAGAACAATGAGAAAGACAAGTTTTTTTAAATAGCTGACTTATGACATAAGAAAATGACATAGTTTACTGATATGTATTATAAGTTTACTGACGTGTTATACGTTTACTGACATGTGTTATAAGTTTACTGAAATGTGTTATAAGTTTACTGACATGTGTTATAAGTTTACTGACATGTGTTATAAGTTTACTGACGTGTTATAACAAAATGGAGACTATTTACTGCTAAGTGTTATAACAAGAGAAGAGAAAATTATTTCAGTCCTGATTTCTTGTTTTTCATCTTTTTCAGTTATCTGAGTCTTTAAGATTGCTCACCACACATAAAATCAGGTTCTGCTTCCCTCTATACAGGGTGTCCTTAACAGATTGTACCTTTTTCAAACAATTTATTCTCGGCCCCATGATGTGGTACGAGGATGCTTTCTATCACAAAACTAAGATAACCTCTGCAAGTTTTTAAGCATACCTTACAAAGACTCAAAAAGAATGTACCTATTTCTTTTTTTTTTCACCTATTTGACCAGTGTGTTGAGAGACACGTAACAATTACCGGTTGCAACTCAACAGCGAAAGTTTCACTTGAAATACCTGCTGCGCGCATGCGCACTTTTTTTTAGTCATTGTAAGGTATGCTTAAAAACTTGCAGAGATTATCTTACTTTTGAGATAGAAAGCATCCTCGTACCACGTCATGGGGCTGTGAATACATTTTTTGAAAAGGGTACAATCTTTTATGGACGCCCTGTACTTGATGGTCTCTCTCCATTTTACAAGTACAATACCCAGCTGATTCAGATGTATTTTACATACAATATTGCAAAAATACTATAATTATTTCAGAACAAAATATAAGAAAACTGAAAAATAAATACTATTTGCTTTCAATTAGTTCCCTTCCATGCAGAGGCAACTCCAAAGCTGATGGGAATATCTAACAATAAAGTAGTGCACATGATTTACTAAAAGTTGCAGAATACCATTTTGAAACTTCCTGAAAATTTTCGGTCCACTTTCTTATCTCCGTCAAAAACGGGGGTCAGAGTGGCTATGAGATATGACGTCCACCTCTTATTCTAAAGGTACCAGGTTTGCTCCCAGGTCATGGAATATAATTGATGAAACTGTTTTTTTAGAACCAGTGGTTGCTAATGATGTTATACTCCCACCTGATCTCTTGCGTACTGAGATCACATGACCTAGCCTTCTCAGATAAGAGCGAAAGAATAGGAGGTTCAAGGTGTGCACATTAAAAATCCCTTGGCAGTTGTCATTTGTAAAGATGCTACAGAGTTCATATAGTGTGCCCAAGAGACTTCTTGTGTGATTTAAGGGAGGAGATCGGGGAACTGATTGAACTGTCCGTGTGCAATGTAGCTGGTCCTTAACAACCTAATCAACTCCTTCACTACAAGTTTTTATAAATATTATTTACAGTTCTTTATCTAAAATGTCACTCTTTCACACTGGGTCATATGCATGGAGGCATATCTGGAGTCATCCTTATATGAGCACCAGCTATACACAATGCTAAAATATATGTACATGGAAGTGAACCTATGTCTGTGAGGTTAATTACATCCTCATTAAATCTTGAAATCATCCACACATTTCCAGGGATTCCCCCTGTGGTGAAACTTGTTGAGAACCCAGCATTGCACACTAAGCTAGGAGAAGTCACTTGAGCCCCAGGCGTAATTCTTTTACTTTGACTTGGTTGACTGCATGCAGAAGGATCTCACTATGGACCCATTGATAGGCAGGGGAAGCTGAGAAGTGGCTCTGTGCAGGGAATGACAATTCCTTAGGACAGCCCAGAACCAGAGTACAGCATTTTAGCTCTGCATAGTTGGAGAGCCCCCTTGGATGGCGGGGAATGCACAGTTTGCCACGCACTTCTTATTCCTTGTTTGTGACCAGATTTGAAGATTCTTTAAATGCAAGCCAAGCTGGAGAAACTGGAGCTCATGACTTCAACTCAACATGTTTCAGAACGGCAGAAGAGCCACAGGAAAAGACTAGATCTACAGTTTAGATAATGCCAAGGAGTCTTGGTATTGGTTACTAAAGAGCGATCAGCTCAGCAGCCCTAGTTAAACAACAACACCAACACTAGGTCATTGAACCTTCCCCTGCACTACTTTATCAGGTGGAGAATTACACTTTAGTGAATCCAAAATATGAAGACCAGAACCTTAAATATTGTACAAAAAATAATTTTGATTCCCTGTGTGTCATGGAACAATGTTGCTGTATTATGAGTTCAACTGGTGTGCCTAGCAGTGAACAATTTGTGTTGGAAGGAACTCTTCCTTATCAGTGACTCTCAGTCATTCCCTGAGCTTGAAGATGACCAAAAGATAAAGTGTATGTATTAAGGAAGTGACAATGGGAGGTAGTGGCAGTGAGAGAGGAAGTTAGAGAGAGTTTAATTCTGGATCATAGTAGTAGTACAATGTCTACAGAGATTTCTTATACATCACTACGAAAACATGGGAAAAAAAAGTATTGGTTTTTGAAGTTCTATGGTTGAAGAATCCCACTATCCTTTAGGAATGAACTGTGACTCCGAGTCAACAATTTAAGGAACATTAATTAAATTACCTCAGAACCTTGTTCCTGTTTCACATTGACATTTAGATCAGTGACACCATTTTCAATATTTCCTTCATCCTGGCGGAACAGAAAGTAGATGAACTTTTCAGCATACATATATGCCATGTACGTATAAAATAAAACTTAACTATGACTGTTAATAACTCAAGAAACAATAATTCATTTATGTTACAATCTTGTGCCTTTTTTATACTTTCAGTAAGAAGAGGGACACTATTTTCAATAGTTCCTTCAACGCAGTTAAATAAATAGTGGATAAAAAATTTAGGAGAGTTATAATTTTCAGAACACAGAGCTGTGTGAACATCACAGCTACATTTAATCAGATCCACTCCTCTGAAAACATGGAAAATTAATGTCAGTATACAAATTCATCTCACAGTCTGATATCAGTGTTCACTCATAAATGGAAATTGTTTGTGACCAATTCTTAGTCTCAACAAGAAAATTTTGCATATGAACACATCATTGAGTCTAAAATTCTGACAACAGCAACACAAACTACATGTAGTTAGTTACACGATGGTGAACAGCAATGTATGGTGATATTTGGAAATGCTCTGTTTGTTCTTTCCACTAAACAACCTTTTTCTGGCATAATGTTTTAACAGTTTAATTCTACAGATACTCTTTTCACCATTTTGTCATGTTGCAAGACTTCAATCTTCTTCCGCCTCTTCTCTTCAATTATAATTTCTTGTCAAAAATGCACAGTGTTTGCCTTCCTGCATAATACTGTCTTGTTACGGATATAGCTTGTATTACTTATCTGTTTCAAGCTACACAGTAATGATTATGACTTTTTAGAATTGTCCTAGGCAGAATAAATTCTCTGTTACACACATTCAATGTATGATGATCTGAGGCTATGTGACCATCAAAGTGTTTGTGTATGTGTGTTTGACAGAAAGTTATGTGCTTCGTCAAATAAAATATTGTTATTGTTGAACAGAATTGACATCAGTACACTCTGGGCAAACCCATAGGTGCTCAGTCTCCCTCAGTATATGTCGAAGAGTGTGAATGCTAATTGTTCCTGTAGCTTGCTGGTTGTATACACGACGGATGCATCCTCTCATACGTCCATCTCTGCTAGCCTTACGCTTGATGCCACATTCCAACAGTCTTAACCTTGATGATTGATCTATTGCAGTATCATTCTCTAATGGGAAACATTGTCTTAAACATTGACTGCTGGAATGCGAGCGGGCCTGTGCCAGGCAGATCAACTTCCTAAGGAACATCCCTTGCCTCTTCCCTGGCATGGTTGCTCTACCAGGGTAACCGGTTATTTCCACCACATCTTGAAAAAATATGATGAATTATGCAACAAATAAAATAATAAAAACTTAACTTGCCAACCAGACTCAACATGATGAATGTGAAAAAAAAAAATGTGTAATCTCATGACACAATGGTATAATGTGGTCCACCCATATAATCAGTTCCTTGAGTGATACTAGTCAGCTGTAGTTGTATTGAAAATGTCTTGCTTGAAGCACTGCTATTACTTCTTGTATTTCTTTTACAGTTTAATGAGTCACTCCTCCTTTTACTCCCTATGAGGCATGCAGTCACATCAGGTTGGTCTTCTTATAGTCCGTTCGGAAATTCGTGCCCACAGAAAGCGTCAATTTTCTCCAAAACTGTTTGTTGTATGGACATGAATTTTTGCATGCAGTCTTAGATTTTCCATGCAGTTAAGATTTTGCGATCATTACATCCACAGCTTTCGCGAAATTTGCAAAACGGCGATTTTCTTTGATCTTTTTGGAACATTTGCCTAAATCTGCCTGTAACATTAATTCTTACAGTACATCACAACATTTGTGCGACAAGACGGTTCAAAGGCGTGTCCTAAATGTGTGATTGGTTGCTCACGTGATTTTGATACGAGGAATGATGATCTGATAATGAACAATGATAGCAGTAAATCATCAGGAAGCTATGACGAATCGTAACTGTTTATGTGTTATTACAGATTGGCATATGAAATTAGTTTATCACAAAGGAAGGAATGCGATCGACGTGCCTCATTCCGAATCGGACGACTCCAATAAGTTCACAACAGTTATTGGGTTGGATAAACTGCAAGCCATCTCGCTGCCAGTAATCTTCTTCTTCCTGGAGCACGTGTTCTTCACATTTAGCCCAGTACTCTGTGTCTATTCCTGAAAGGGCCTCACGAGTCATGTCTTTAACATCGCACATTTCAAAAGTGGTGTTCTGGGCGGCCACTTGCCCTTTAACTCTAGCCCAAACCAGCTCTATTGGGTTAAGGTGAGAATGGTAAGGTGGGAGTCGAAGAGAAACATGACCCTGCTCTTGGATGATTTTATCAATCAGATACACTTTTGTCTTATTCCTCTGTCTCACAAGCTGCAACAACTCTGGTTTTAAATAGCTGTTGTCAGCAAAGATATTTTCATTCACAAGCCACCTCCTGATTTCATCTTTCGTGCTTGCCGAAGTGGGAGCTTTATCCTCCTGCGCTAGAACATTATGATAGGACGCATTATCCATCACCAGGCAAGACGGCCTATCTAGAGTCGGGAGGAGTGTATTCACTATCCAATCTCGAAAAATTTGCCCATTCATTTCACTGTGGTAGTCCCTACCATCTACAGACTTTGAATGAAAAATAAGCTCTGCATCACGGACAAGCCCATTCTGTCTGCTGCCAGCATGTGCTAATATAATGCGTTGACCTTTGCTGCTGGGAATTTTCGTTCCATGGTCTCCGTCAACAGATTGCCATTCTTTCTCGTTCGTATGATGAGCATTAACCCAAGATTCGTCCAAATACACTATATCATAGCCATCTTGCCTTCTCTCACAAATCTGCCTAAGGTATTTACTTCGAGCTGCAACTAGATGTGGTTTTTCACATAAAAAATTCCTTCCGCCAGACGTTTTTCTAAAAGTGAAGCTGACACTTCTGACAAGTTGCCAAAGAGTTGTTTTTGAGACGTTAATATCGCATTCTGCCTGCAGCCGACTTTTCAGCATACGGAGAGTAACAAGTTGATTGGCATTAAACATCTTCAAAATCAAACGTCTAATGACATCCTTGTCAAAATCATCAATTTTTTTCTTCCTTCCTTGCTTAACCGCTGCCTCTGTACAATCACCGTCCTGTTGTATCCAACGTCAAAAAGATATTCTATCCACACCCAGGGCCTTTCGTGTTCTCCTACCTGGTTCTTGGATGTCGTGGTATAAACAACCCATCTTAGCCTCTCTGCGAAAATGCCTGTACAATATAACAGTTACCTTCTGCAAAGTGATAAATTTTCATTTCAGATTCATTGCGCTTTTCATAATTATGCAGTTTAGTTTATTAATATATTATACGCTGGTGTTGTTTTGTTTCGTTGGAGCCAACTCATTGCAATTAGCACATGCCGCTGGAATAATTACTCACGACTGTGTACAATAGGTGCGCACTCGTGCTGTAGTGAAATGGACAGAGATACAACGGTAAAATATCTCCAAAGATAACATTTAAGGATAAAAACATACTGCGTAGGCTGCGAATAGTACATGATCGCCTAGACCGCGGGTCATCATCCTCCATAATAATTGACTTGCTAGACAGGAGGGGAACGGCGGATCAAAAAGGAAAAATATGACTGGAAAGATTGCGTGAGACTAGAAAGGCTAAGGAGACGCAATTGGGGGGGGGGGAAACGGAGAAAAGTCACGTTTCCCAAGTTGACATAAAAGTAAGCAACTCGACAGAAGGGACCTTAGATATAATACGCCACAGTCATTTATTGGACGCTTTTGCGCGATACCAAGCCCTTGATTTGAATTCAGCGGCTAAACGCAGATGTTAGGAATATTACAAAAATTAAAAAGTACTTTTTTCTTAATATTAATGTTAGGAATATAAAAATTAGCTGGCCGGATGGCCTATTCTGAGCAGTGAACTAATATGTTCTTAATTTTACAGACGGATAGATAATATTGAAGATAATGACAAAAGACAGTGTTGTTCACATCATCGACAGACTGTATTGAATCTAAAAGTGTCGCTAATTGCACAAAAAAAAACACGACCTCGAAACGCAGGTGTTCAAATTTACTTAGTATGGAGGAGAGGGTTTTTGGGTGGTGGCTGTGTCTAAATATAACTTTTAACGACAAAATTTTGGAGGGGAGAGAAAGGTTGGTTCAAAAATCAAGTACATTTTGTAGAAACACAAGTAGAGACGGACAGACTAACAGATAACCATCCATACTTGACTGAAGCATGACTGAAATGACTTTATGGTAGGAAATTTGAAATTAAAATAAACCTAGGCAGTGATTGGCCACAGACAATCATATCATTAGCGCTCAGACGCGAAAGTGGGGCCATTCTTCAATAGTTGTTCAGTGATAGACACAGATTTTAAAGTGTGGTGATTTCCATATGAAAGAAAGTGTAATAAATTTAGGGACGCCATACTATAGCCAGCAGCTCAGCTGAGTTTTGCTAGCAATTCTGTGTTATTTATTCATAATCTGGTAAGATTGAAATTATTTCCTTATATATTTTGAATATTGTTTCATGTTTGAGTGATTTGATACTGCCATATCGAAATCTAGCCTTACAAACAAGTAGGGATTTGCTCTAGACCCCCCGCCCTAGTCAGGGTCTAGGGACCAACAATGTACATAAACTCCAGCAAGGATTATGCAAGACAGATCAAGTGTTGAGAATAATGAAACATATTACCTATCCTCTTTTAGGACAGACAACTAATAAATATTTTTCAGAATCTATAGTCTGGGAGGATCTATCGGATGTAAAACCACCATGGTAAATGTGCTGTTTGGTCAGAGAGATCTGACCTGTCTGTATGATGTGGTTGTTGTGTCAGTGTTGGGTCCAGACGTGGGTAGAGAATAGATTTTGACACATGGCCCATACTTTGATTGCAGAGCTGCGAGTTTCTGTTGTCAACCAAGCAGTGTCTATTCAGTTGGTGACTTTACTCGAGTGTATCTGTGCAGTACTTGTGACAGAGACCACCATTATTGCCCGCCAGCACGGAGAGGTGGGACCATCAGTTTTCAGCACCAGAGCTACAAATATAAGATGAGTGAGCCTCTGGTCTGCTGGACATTCACCAAAGCTGTGTAGTTACTAATACCCCATAAAAATTCCCACCATTTTCTGGACACTGGGTAGTCAATATAGACAGGTGTGATGAGGCCACCCCAACAGCACAAACAGTAACTATCCTCCCAAGTAGATGACTACTAGAACATTTTAATAAAACTAACTAGTATAGTACATATATATGTACACTATTGCATTTATGATATAATATTCCATGCATTTCTTTCATAATCTCTAAATCCTTTTAAGTTCTGGTCAACCTAAAAAATTGATCCAGAACAAAATAAATGTAATATAATTTTATCAAAAAATTTTACACACGTGAGTTAGTTCAGTGTATTTTAACATTTATTAATATTATTAGTCTTGTTAAATATCTGTGGGTATATCTATAACCTATTACACCACACTACATATCATAACCCTAGACACTTTACGTAGCCACATTCATTAAAAAAAAATTAAGTGTGAGGTCGTAGTGGTAGCAAGAAAGGCCTTCTGACAATTCTCAACTACATTTTATCTCAGGAGCCTTCACAGCTGGCCTCATACAATTACATTTAGTAATATCAACATCATACAATACCATCAACACTACTACATAAATTGGGGTCTTGTCCAGGGATAATTAGCCCAACAGTAATATTAGGATCTCCTGGTGGGAGAAATAAAAGTAGGGAAATAAATTGTAAAATTTCCTTTAAAATTAAAAGTGTCCCTGCAGATAAAAGTTGGTGAATCTTCACAGCCAGTAATAATTAATTAGTTAACTGGTTAGTTAGAATTAGTTAGACTATAGTCATAAGAAGTACTTAGTGTATTTACTGGTTAGAGATTTATCTTGTATATTATTATATTGTCTAAAAAGTATGGCGGAGCTGGCAAAATTTAGATCAGCTGCTGTGCTCACCGCGAAGGAGATGGGAATGGATGGTCAAATTTTAATTCAATACGTAACGGCTGAATGTGATAAATATATTGAAAGGGAAGATAGAAAGGTAGCTGAAGAGAAGAGGTTACAAATTGAGGCTGATAGAGAAATTAAGAGGCTGCAGATTGAGGCAGAAGAAAAACGACAGCAAAGGGAGGCAGAAGATAAAAAGGCCGAAAGGGAGGCAGAAGATAAAAAGGCCGAAAGGGAGGCAGAAGATAGAAGGTTGCAAAGGGAGCACGAATTACGACTAAGGGAGCTGGAATTACAAGGTCCGGCTCCTGAAAATGGTGCCAGCCCTTTTGCCTCAGATGCTACGCCCAGTCTGGGAGCCTCAAACTCAGCTATGGGGTTTCATTTAGACCATTTTGTTGAAAAAGACGATGACATAGAGGGGTACCTAGGACGTTTTGAGTTATTAGCTACTACATATGGGTTACAGAGAGAGAGGTGGAGCTTAAAGCTATCACAGGGATTGAGAGGTACTTCTTATGAAGTATTTGCTAAAATGAACAGGGAAGACCAAGACAATTATGACATGTTAAAGCAGGCTTTGTTATTAAGGTACGAGAAGAATGGTGAATTTTATCGTAAGAAATTTAGAAATGCCAAACTGTTGTCTGGGGAGACATACCACCAATTCTCGGCTAGACTAGAAACCTATTTGGAGAAATGGACGGCTCTGGGGAAGACCCAAGATCTTAAAGAAATGATCATGATTGAGCAATTGAGAGAGTCCATGGCTCCAGACATGAGAAAATTTCTCATGGAACAAGGTGCAGAGAAGTTGGGGGAAATTTTAAATGTTGCTGAGAGGTATCAGGCAGCTCAGGCAGAGGTAAGTGGTGCTAAGAAGAAGCACATAGACAATTTTAAAGCTCCACAGCAATTTAATAAATTTGATAATAGAGAGCAGGGAAATAAAGGTAGGACAAACTTTGAGCGGCCAAGAAATGACTATCGCGACAGAAACTCACAGTTCAATGACCAAAAGTTCAATGAAAGAAAACCGTTGAACCAAGGAAAAAGATGGTGTAAATGGTGCAAGAAGGATAACCATAACACCGAATTTTGTAGAAGGAAACCTTCAAACATTGCTGCAATGAAGTCGGGGACGCAAAGATTAAAGGTTAATCCTAAGGGACAACAGGAACCTTATCACCCCCCAGTTTGTGAGGATGTTATTTGTAATGGGGTCACCATAAGGTGCCTTTATGATACAGGTTTGGATTATGATTCAGTTGTGAAGTCTAGCCTAGTGGACCCAAGTCAGTATACCACAGAAACAGTGGAAATACAAGGGGCGACTAAGGACATACCACTCATGACACTTCCCATCGCAAGGATAACGGTGAAAACTCGCTATGTGGAAGGAGAAATCAGAGCAGCAGTGATAGATGAACCAATCTACCCTCTGATATTGGGGTGTAGATACGTCTTCTTGGGGAACCCCGAGAAACCTGTGATCATGGCGACAGTGCAGACCAGGTCACAGAAGAAGGAGGAAGAAGGTGAACCTATAAATGCTCATCCAGAGGAGATGAGGAAGGCGCAGGCTGAGGATAGGACACTCAAGCCATGTTTTAAAAAATTGCCCAAATGCCACACACCTCCGAGCAAGGGGGAATATTTCATGAAGAACAAACTTTTATACAGGAAGGCCGGAACTGGAACAAATGGTCATAACCAGCTGGTTCTTCCCACTTCATATAGAGATAAAGTGATGGAACTCGGGCATGCGATTCCCTTCAGTGGTCACATGGGGATCAGCGCCACAGGACAGCGTATAGCTTGTCATTACTTCTGGCCAGGGATAACGGAGGATATAAAAAGATATGTCAAATCCTGCCCAGAATGTCAAAGGGTAGCTCCAAAGCACTGGACTGCTCCTGCAACTCTAGGGGAAATGCCCATAGTGGGAACACCTTTTGAGAGGGTTGCAGTGGATATTGTAGGACCTCTCACTCGGACCAAGAGGAGGAACAGTTACATCCTTACTCTGGTGGACACTTGTTCTATGTGGGGAGAGGCGGTAGCCCTGCCATCAATTGATTCAAAACATGTAGCAGAGGCACTACTTACAATATTTACCCGATTAGGATTCCCGCATCAAATCTTGACGGATAATGGATCTCAGTTCAAGGGGAAACTAACGGAAGAAGTTTTTAAGCTATTTCAAGCCAGGCACTTTCATTGTAGTCCGTACCATCCACAAGGGAACGGCCAGGTAGAGAGGTTCAACGGGACTCTCATTTCTATCCTGAGAAAGCTGGCACACGAAAAACCGGATCTGTGGGATCAATTCCTGCCCGCCGCATTGTTTGCGTATCGGGAGGTACCACATAGTTCAACCGGGATGGCTCCCGCAACTCTGCTATTTGGGAGGCCAATAAAAGGTCCTTTAGAAGCTTTATTAAGGACCTGGACAGATGAGAAGGCGGAAGAGACTGTTACCTCATCGTATCAATACGTGAACGAACTGACCACTCGTTTGAAAGCTGGATGGAAACTGGCAAATGATAATTTGAAACAAGCCAGGAAGAAACATGCAGCATATTTTAATAGGAAGGCAAAGGACAGGGAACTGGCAGTCGGAGAGAAGGTGCTGCTTCTACTACCCGGAAGCCAGAATAAATTACAAATTGGTTGGCAAGGTCCATATACGGTTCTAGAGAAGGTGTCTAGAACAAACTATAAAATTGACAAAAAGGGGAAGGAAAAAGTTTATCATGTAAACCTGTTAAAGAAGTATCTGGACAGACCACTCCAGGAAAGCACCCCCTTATTGACCCTGGCTATTGCAACCCAGATGCAAAAAGAACCACTCTCCTCACATGAATACCCATTACATCCTTGTGAAACCGCAGCACAGGTAAAAGTCAGTAAGCACCTGACTAAAAACCAGAGGGAGAGAGTTCAACAAGTTCTGGAGGAACATACAGATGTATTAACAGATAAACCAGGCCATACAAATTTGCTACAGTATGACATGAAACTGGTAGACTCAAACCAATCTGTATGAGAGCCTATTCTATTCCGTTCGCGAAGGAGAAGGCATTGAAGGAAGAAATAGAGTATTTGTTGAAGGAGGGGATTATTTCGCACAGTGAATCATCTTTTAGTTCTAGTGTCGTTTTGTTGAGAAAACCGTCTGGGGAACACAGACTGTGCATAGATTACAGGAAACTGAATGCTGTCACAGAAGGACAAGTGGATCCATTACCAGACACAAAACAGCTATTTGCCAGACTGAACAAGGCAAAATACTTTTCAAAGGTGGATCTTAGTAAAGGCTATTACCAGATCCCAGTGAAGCCTGAAGTGAGACCTTATTTGGCTTTTAGCACTTCGGATGGACATTATGAATTCAATATGCTACCATTCGGACTGAAAAATGCTCCGAGTGTGTTTTCAAGGATGATGCGAAAATTGTTGGATCCCCTGAATAACCCATGTATCACGAATTTCATGGATGATATTCTCGTCGCCACAGAGACATTTGAAGAACACATTGAAGCTCTGGAGATGTTGTTTGATAGACTTCGGGAGGCGAATTTGACTGCTAGGCCAACAAAATGTTGTATTGGATGTAAAGAGTTGGAATTCTTGGGGCACACTGTATATCAGGGTAATATGACCCCTGATCCTAAGAATTTGGAAAAACTGCAGAGAGCACCTAGGCCGCAAACAAAAAAGGACGTGCGATCATTCGTGTCGTTATGCGGATTTTATCAGAAATACATCAAAAATTTTAACGCTATATGTGCTCCTCTGACTGATCTGACTCGCAAGGGACTTCCAGATAAAATTATTTGGACTGCACAATGTGAACTAGCGTTCCAAGAGTTAAAGGAAAAACTCACTAGCAAGCCTATTCTCAAACTGCCTGATTTGACACAGGACTTTGTCTTAAGAACCGATGCAAGTAATGTAGGACTCGGAGGGGCTTTGTTGCAAAGATCATCTTCACCTGATGGGGAACTGAAACCAGTCGCTTATGCAAGCCGCAAATTGAATAAGGCGGAACAAGGATACTCCACAAGCGAAAAGGAATGTTTAGCATTAATCTGGGCAATAAAGAAGTTTCAAATCTATCTGTATGGTAGGACATTTGTGGTGGAGACGGACCATCAGCCTCTCGTGTTCTTGTCTCAGGCTAAGCATGAAAACGCAAGATTGCTGAGGTGGTCTTTGTTGCTTCAACCTTATCAGTTTAGTATCCAATATATCCCAGGCAAATTGAATGTCGGTGCAGATTTCCTCAGTCGGCACCCCTGTGATCAAAATTAGAGTAGTGGCAAACGTGAGGAGTAATTTTACCTATGTGTATCGCTGGTGTTGGAACTTGCCATAGGCATGTTTTCAAGTGGGGAGATGTGTAGTGAAATGGACAGAGATACAACGGTAAAATATCTCCAAAGATAACATTTAAGGATAAAAACATACTGCGTAGGCTGCGAATAGTACATGATCGCCTAGACCGCGGGTCATCATCCTCCATAATAATTGACTTGCTAGACAGGAGGGGAACGGCGGATCAAAAAGGAAAAAATATGACTGGAAAGATTGCGTGAGACTAGAAAGGCTAAGGAGACGCAATTGGGGGGGGGGGGGGGGGGGGGGGGAGGGGGGGGGGGGGGGGGGGGGGGGGGGGGGGGGGGGGGGGGGGGGGGGGAACGGAGAAAAGTCACGTTTCCCAAGTTGACATAAAAGTAAGCAACTCGACAGAAGGGACCTTAGATATAATACGCCACAGTCATTTATTGGACGCTTTTGCGCGATACCAAGGCCTTGATTTGAATTCAGCGGCTAAACGCAGATGTTAGGAATATTACAAAAATTAAAAAGTACTTTTTTTCTTAATATTAATGTTAGGAATATAAAAATTAGCTGGCCGGATGGCCTATTCTGAGCAGTGAACTAATATGTTCTTAATTTTACAGACGGATAGATAATATTGAAGATAATGACAAAAGACAGTGTTGTTCACATCATCGACAGACTGTATTGAATCTAAAAGTGTCGCTAATTGCACAAAAAAAAACACGACCTCGAAACGCAGGTGTTCAAATTTACTTAGTATGGAGGAGAGGGTTTTTGGGTGGTGGCTGTGTCTAAATATAACTTTTAATGACAAAATTTTGGAGGGGAGAGAAAGGTTGGTTCAAAAATCAAGTACATTTTGTAGAAACACAAGTAGAGACGGACAGACTAACAGATAACCATCCATACTTGACTGAAGCATGACTGAAATGACTTTATGGTAGGAAATTTGAAATTAAAATAAACCTAGGCAGTGATTGGCCACAGACAATCATATCATTAGCGCTCAGACGCGAAAGTGGGGCCATTCTTCAATAGTTGTTCAGTGATAGACACAGATTTTAAAGTGTGGTGATTTCCATATGAAAGAAAGTGTAATAAATTTAGGGACGCCATACTATAGCCAGCAGCTCAGCTGAGTTTTGCTAGCAATTCTGTGTTATTTATTCATAATCTGGTAAGATTGAAATTATTTCCTTATATATTTTGAATATTGTTTCATGTTTGAGTGATTTGATACTGCCATATCGAAATCTAGCCTTACAAACAAGTAGGGATTTGCTCTAGACCCCCCGCCCTAGTCAGGGTCTAGGGACCAACAATGTACATAAACTCCAGCAAGGATTATGCAAGACAGATCAAGTGTTGAGAATAATGAAACATATTACCTATCCTCTTTTAGGACAGACAACTAATAAATATTTTTCAGAATCTATAGTCTGGGAGGATCTATCGGATGTAAAACCACCATGGTAAATGTGCTGTTTGGTCAGAGAGATCTGACCTGTCTGTATGATGTGGTTGTTGTGTCAGTGTTGTGTCCAGACGTGGGTAGAGAATAGATTTTGACACATGGCCCATACTTTGATTGCAGAGCTGCGAGTTTCTGTTGTCAACCAAGCAGTGTCTATTCAGTTGGTGACTTTACTCGAGTGTATCTGTGCAGTACTTGTGACAGAGACCACCATTATTGCCCGCCAGCACGGAGAGGTGGGACCATCAGTTTTCAGCACCAGAGCTACAAATATAAGATGAGTGAGCCTCTGGTCTGCTGGACATTCACCAAAGCTGTGTAGTTACTAATACCCCATAAAAATTCCCACCATTTTCTGGACACTGGGTAGTCAATATAGACAGGTGTGATGAGGCCACCCCAACAGCACAAACAGTAACTATCCTCCCAAGTAGATGACTACTAGAACATTTTAATAAAACTAACTAGTATAGTACATATATATGTACACTATTGCATTTATGATATAATATTCCATGCATTTCTTTCATAATCTCTAAATCCTTTTAAGTTCTGGTCAACCTAAAAAATTGATCCAGAACAAAATAAATGTAATATAATTTTATCAAAAAATTTTACACACGTGAGTTAGTTCAGTGTATTTTAACATTTATTAATATTATTAGTCTTGTTAAATATCTGTGGGTATATCTATAACCTATTACACCACACTACATATCATAACCCTAGACACTTTACGTAGCCACATTCATTAAAAAAAAATTAAGTGTGAGGTCGTAGTGGTAGCAAGAAAGGCCTTCTGACAATTCTCAACTACATTTTATCTCAGGAGCCTTCACAGCTGGCCTCATACAATTACATTTAGTAATATCAACATCATACAATACCATCAACACCACTACACGTGCGGACATGTAGTCACTACACTAATTCAAACAAAAAAATATTGAATAGCACATTTCATCGCTTGTGCTGTCCTGCAACAAAAATTAAGTGCGCAATTTTTGAACAGATCTTGTAACTTTCCTGTAGAACTACTAAAAATTAACCCAGACAACGGTAAGAGTTATTTATATAACTTAAAGAAGAAAATTCGAACATTACATGTGTTTTGTAAGGGCAAAAAATATATTAATAACTGCATTGATATCAGTAGGGCACGTAGCAAATTTCAATAACATCCGTCAAGGGGTTGCAAAGTTCAATGTGTGGGCACGAATTTCCGAATGGACTATAAAAGAAAACGTACTATAACATTCATTTACTCTTGCAGTAGTGGTTCAACTAATAATTCTCGTACTCACTGAACAAATAAATATTAAGTGGTAAGAGAAACAAGAACATCCCAAATCAGCATCTGGTCTCTGAGCAAAAATTCAAAGACATATCTTATATGAGAACAGCAGGTTGTTTTTACCATGACATGTAGAACCATCAACAAAAATGAAAAACTGTTGACCTACATACATTTAAAGGAGCAAGGAACTAATATACATACGCACTTCGCCTGGTGCAATATATGGGGTGTCAGGCGAAGTTAGATTTCAGAGGGCGGCTTGCAAAGAATTTACGCCTCGTCGGCTTCAGGCAGGCATGTCAGTGGTGTGCTGCGGAACGACCGCAATAATTTGTCTTCACTTTGTTACTTTCACAATTGCCTCCTGTTGGCGGAATTGTGGATTTTAAAGCTGCATCCAAGGTGGAATGGGTTCATTTTCTACACAAGACAACAGGAGGCTGAGACACTTGGAAGTCATGACCCAGGTGGGCCTGCCCCCCCCCCCCCCCCCCCCAGAATGTATAGGAGAATAATTGGCTGAAACACTTGTTCGATGCGGGGACTCCTTCTGATGATCAGATTGCCTCCTGTTGTATCACTCTGTAAAGAGTTTCCTATCATACAATAGAATGGCCACATAATTCACACATTTGCTTACTTTGAACAAAATAACAATGTGATTGCACTAAAACGTGGTAGCCCGATCTAAGACTGAACTTTACTCCACAATTTTTCTAAATTACAATATCTCGACTGTATAACGGAGATGAGTTGACAAATATGAATAAGATCGTTGCTCATGGAAAGAAAGCTCATTCTGAAAGCTGAGAATCACATTTGTATTTTGTGCACATATTTTTTCTCTGTTCTGAAAGAGTCATGATATGAAAGTTTTTCATAGCCATTTAACCTAATACAAAGCAAACTAAACTGCCATAAAATTATCTACAGGCTATAACACTATGAATAATGACTTTATTTCACTTTACACAGTTCTGGTATTAAATAGGCAATGCTACAAGTATCAACAAATGGCTCAAGATGAATGTTACCCTTTATATCACTAGTCACACAAAAGAAGTTACAGTAATATGTTTTTATTTGTTGATTGTCAATAACAAATGCAAGTACCGATCAGGTGGGAGTAACTCAACCAACACTTTTATGTCTTGTCTGCACAGTGGTGGGACCATCCCATATGAGAAAGATATTATTCTATTAAACATTGAAAACTATATCCATGCTCAACTTCATGCGTGTGAGCTCATCTGATGAGAATATGTAACATAAAATGAATCTGAACTCACCTTTCTTAGTGTGCATTAATTAGCATAAATTAGACTGGTGTTATCAAAGAGTCACTTCAAGTGAGAACAATTCCTTGACTGTTCTGACAGTAAATGTTGGTGGTGAAATGTAGAATTAAATCATGTTTCTGATATGGGCATCAAGCAAAAATAAATAAATAAAATAAAACACAAAACCGCCTTAGCCTCAAACTTCTTGTCGGCAGTCATGACCTGGCTATTGGAAATGTCATGACCTAATAAAATAAACAGACAGAGATGCCAAAATACAAGGTGAAGAGAAATGAAGACAGATATCAAATATAACAAAAAGATATTTAAAGAACTTGAAAAAAAAAAATTGGCACTTAACAAGAACTGACTGTGAAGGACTATAGTTGATACAGAGCAGAAATGTAATAAGTGAATGAAATTTGTGTGTGTCTTTGGTGCATGCATGCTTATTAGTGAATATATATAATTTTTTTTTAATACACTTACCTCAAAATCCAGTTCTTGTTTTATTTCTGTAATTTGCATCATGCTCATGCTTGTCATAGTATTTGAGCAAACTTCCTATTGGAACGTAAATAATATTTTTTTCATTTTTACAAAAGTTCAAATGGCTGTCATCACAATTAATTTATTACTCACCCCACTCTTTTTTTTTAAGGGATTGCTTTGAATTTTGTAATAAAAGTTGAGAAATAATTATTAATGAACCAGAAATATCCAATATTATGCTCACAGAAAGCAGACATTTTTATCCAACTGATTTGAAGCCAGTTTTGATACATAGAAACCTGAGCCACAGCCTTGAGTTTGTACAGTAAAATCAAGTTAGTGCAAGCCCTTCTCAATCAAAATAATGGTCGTCATTATTTATACACATATTTTTTAAATCTTCACCATTGTGGTGTTTAAATAAAACCTAAAACAGAGCCATAATAAAACTCGGATAGACCTCATATATGCATACCAACTACATGCACATGAAATTGGAGCTGAGACTTATACTGGCAGAGCTGGAGCATACATATGGTTTTACAAAAAAGGTTCTAGAAAATTACTGAATATAGTTTTACAACATTACCTCACAGTTTGGCTACAACTACATTCAAATATTTCTGGAAATTAATCATTTTTATGGATCTGATACAGTACTAGACCTATTATACTGCAGGCCCCAAACAAATGAATGGAATATTGTAGAGGAGATGAGCCATGGTGTCCACTTACAATTAGCTTTTATTCCGTATCAAACATCAACACACTGGACACATCCCAATTTAATTGTCAACATTGATTATACAGTCAAAAGCATTGTTCAGCATTTGAAAGACCAAGTCTTTTTGGCAGATAACAGGGTGTACAATGCTACCATAACCCAGAAGATCTTAGTGCAGTAGTACTGTTGTTGTTGCCAACTTTTCTGCTGGTCTGAAGATTTGACTTTACACTGTTGTTAGCAGCTGCTGCATTGAATTTGATGGAAAGGGCACTGTTAACTCAATAGAAAATAAATATTAGACAAACATAAAGATATGTTTTCAGGCACTCGTAAGAAATAAAGAAGTAGAACACTAGACAACAGAAAAACAACAGACGTGAGTGGCTTACCCAGGACTAGAACCCAGGACCTTCCGTGCGACAACCCCGCCTAGCTATGCAAGCGAATCACACTATCCTCCCTGCCATCTAGGCATCAACAAAACTTCGATGACGGGTCATTAGTTCGACAGTAAGTACAGGACAGATGGTAGGTTTTTGGTAATAGGGGAATAACAGAAGTGATTGCGTCATTAATAGGCTGGACTGCCCATGGTAAATTTCCGGTGTTATGTCTTGCGGGTCGCACTAATGACCCGACATCGAAGCATCATTTTGGTGATGCCTAGATGGCAGGGAGGATAGTGTGATTGGCTTACTATTTACAATGAAGATAGTGCCAAGGATTCTTCAACTTGGCATTGGCTGCAAAAGAGCAACAAAGTCAGCAGCCCTAGTTAAACAACAACTACAAAACCTGGCTGCTCCCTCTGGTCTTTTGTGAGCTGTGGTAAGAAGGAAATTATGCCTGACTGTCAGTTTTAACATAAATGGTTAGAAATGCCAAATTATGAAAATGAAGTATCTCCTGCATAAAGTGAACATTACGAAAAATGTAAATTTTGTTATAAATAATTTGATTTCACAAGTATTAGCACTACAATTGTAAGTACTCCATCACGATTAAATCAATCATTTCAACTGAGAAAATAATTCAATTGAATTCTCTTATCTCTCGAGAACAAATATGCCAATTAGTACGTACCTATGTACATACATACATATGTATATACACAGTGCAGTTTGGATTATAATTAGGAGATATAGTGTATTTAATTCAAGATAATAATTTTAATTTCCTCTCCAATGCATTTAGTCCATATAGAGCAAATCAAAAATGTAATGCTATCAACAGGTTTCCTCAAAATGTGTGTCCTATCTATCTCCAGCATTTTCTCAACTCTTATTCCCCTGGCACTTGTCTGATTCTTGCTGTCAGTTTCAAATAGGTGACAGTGTTGTACTATTCCTACGCAAATCTGTTACTTTATATGGTTGTCTTTATTCTCGATATTTCTAAGTCATACAATGGTGTGACATATTATGATAATAGCTTTCATATATCTATTTCATTATCTACATTTTTTCTTTCACCTGGCTTTCACCTACACACGTTTTGTTAACATAAAACCCTCCTACACTCAGAGATCTGTTTCTTTTTCTAATTTAGCATGCCTATTTTATTTTCTGTTCTCTATTTCCTTAGGAATGTTTACCAACAGACCTATTTAGCTAACGTTGAGCCGGTTACCTGTAATTATAAAGCCAGCGATTGGAAATCGTCATAATAGGATCAAACAGGGAGAGACGGAACACGTAGAAAAGGGCGACTATTTCAAAAGAGTCGTAATTTTGGCTCAGGGGAAGATAAGCTAATCTAGTTGTAACGTATTTTTCGTTAGACAGTGATCAGGGGAAATAATTTGAGTAGAAGGAGTAGATAATTTGGAACCAAGGGAAGTCCGTCATTTTTATTTCACTAGGAATTTTGTGCAAAGTGACTAGCGAATTAATATAATCTATAGCTAAATTGTTCCGGCTGTAGCGTAAATCTAACTAACTGATATTAACCAGTAAGAGTTATTTTAATCGTCTAGTAAATGCACTATTCATTATGAGTACTGACGAAATATCAACTACATTATGGTTAAGTATTTGTATTTTTTTCTCCTTTACACAGTATTGGGTCAAACCCAAAATCTACCAGCTGCTTCCATATAAATCTGAGAATAACCATACAAAAGAACATCTGGGTCTTCAAAGGTGAACCTGTCTGGCTTCGTGTTTACACCCAGAAAGAGACAGAGTACCAACCCAAAGAACATTAAGAATAAATTTTGTAACTGGGCCTATAAATCCAGATTTCTTTTTCCCATTTTTTCATATACATTCAGCCCGTGGTGGCAACAAGATCCAACATTTGACATAATCAAACTTGTGACATTTTCCGACTATCGACCATTTGTGGTGTGACAAGGCATTTTTATACTGAGAGAAGTTACCTGACATTCATATGTACTGGAAATCTCGAGCTATTGACACTGTGAGCACTGTTAAATTTCTTACCTGGTCTAATTAATGTGACATAAACAGTAATCCTAAATAAAAGTAACAAAGTGGACATTCCCCGGAGAAGTGAATTTAATCTGTCTTTGAGGAGCTGGGGTTCTCTTTGCCAAAATAACACTGGATTTTCTGTGTGCGTGTGTCCTAAAGATTGTTCCAGAAGGTGCAAACCAAGCATTAGGTAAAGACGAATGCACGTGGCCATGGTTGTCTGAGAAGAGAGGAAGGATGAAAGACTAATTCCCATATATATATATATATATATCTTGTACAATCCACGTACTCACGTTGTTTATTTCTTTTAGTAAGTTTTGCTAATACTGTCCCTTTCAGAACAGATTAACGTATAAACTCTGTTCTTTACTGTAGAGGGAAATCCTAGACCATAGCGTATACATCTTTGACTCTTTGGGGGTTAATAGCTTTCTTCTAACGGGATCTTGTCTCAACAGAGGGAGGGAGGATTACACCTATGAGTCTATTTCTTTATTAATTTCATTAACCTATGTTTATTTGTATTTGATTGATATTCATAATATTGCTGTTGTAGAGTTTCTTTATAGTAAATAAAATTTACATAAAAACTTTATTTACATGTGTTGGTCAGCTCGTCCCAAAAATATTCCTATTCCATAAATATAATTTGTCACGTCTGTGCGTCTAACTGTTGTCACTTATGTGTGTGTGTATGTGAGTGGTTGATACATATATTAATATATATGTAGGTATACTGTCTGACTAACAAAGTTCTGTTGTAGAGATAGGCTGACCGAGAGTCCAGGGACAGACTCTACCTATTTTTCCACCATTTCACTCGTGAAAATCTATTTCTTATCTTATCTCTCACTGAGTCACCACCGGTCTAGTTCTATTCAGACGGGACCAAACTATGTCTCAATTCCCCTATCGAAAATCTACGACAAATGGGACTGACTTGACATTTAAGTTGAAGATTCTTATTTTTGTGTTGGACGGGTTCATTTGATTTTCTTATACTTCTCAATGCAATGATACCTTCTGTTGTCTTCATTTTGTCTTGCATCTGGTTACAGCTCATCTGCAAAATCTAGATTATCAAGTAATTATTATTACTATTGTTAATCAGAATCGGCATACTGCACTCAGGGCAAACCTATAGGTGCTCAGTCTCCCTTAGCAAATGTCGAACAGTATGAATGCTAATTGTACCTGCAGCACGCTGGTTGTACTTACAACGGATGCATCCTCTCTCATGCCCATCTCTCCTAGTCCCACGTTTGATGCCAAATTCCAACAGTCTCAGCCTTGTTGATTCATCCATTGATTAAATACAATGATGAGCTTCCATGTCAACATTGATGCTCATAACTCAACAAGTGAAAAAGCCTTAGAGAATTGAAATATTGGAGTAAAATCCAACATGGCCACCATTTCCATAGCAACCAATAGCATTACACCCTCAAATGCATTGGTATGCATGGCTATTACTGGCGTAAGTAAGCCCTGTATATTTGTATTTAAATCCCACAGTTAAAAGTGCATTTTCATGTAGCTCTTCCCCTTATTGTGAATTGTATCTATAAACTGAATAACTCATGGAGCTTCATTTAATGTGTTTTATAAATTTAATAAATGTCAGTGGGGACCAAATTGCATCAACAAACTGGAAATGTAGTCACTTACACTAGAAATAGCTGTTCATTTAATGTAGTTCAGGCACAAAGAAGAAACAATGGTCATCACAGTGACAGCACACAGGCTAAGTCATACATGTTAACCACTGGAGATAAAAAAACCTGTACAAAAATCTGGAAAACCTATAAAAACAAACCAAAAAAAAAAAAAAACATTCAAAGACAGAAAAATAAAACCCATACAACGACTCTTTTGTTTTTTGAGAAAACAAAAGAGCATTTGTTTTTGCCCATACTTTCACATAAGTTATTGTTTATTGCTTTTTCCTTGCTTGTTACTCAGCACATTTGGTATACTCAATACCGAGCACTACAACAATATATATATATATAAACTCCGCCTAGGCCTGTCCCAAGCCCGGCTGAAAAAGAAGGAAGGGCGGCCTGCATGGAGGCCGTAAGGAGGCAGCCCCTCCACCATACAAAGGCACAACAGGCCAATCACCTGTTTGCTTTAAAACATGTTTACGCGAACTACAAGAGAGAAAACCGGACTGATTCTAAAGGTGACAAACTGGAACGGACTACGACTTATGGAACTTGGAACACAAGAAGTACCCCCAGGATGACCCAGAGTCCGCTGGGAGGACAACATTAACCGAGGACTAGAGTGGAACCAGGCCGGGAGGAAGACAGCCAATAGGATAGTCTGGCACTCTCTCTTCCATACCTCTACACCTCACGGTATAAGGGGAACGACAAAGTAGTAAGTATGTAAGTAAGTAAGTAAGTGTATATATATATATATATATATATATATATATATATATATATATATATATATATATATATATATATATATATATATATATATATATATATATATATATACTGTTCAAAAAAAGAAACGCAACTTTTTTGGTGTTACTTTTATAAAAGATATTCGCTGATTGGACATCAGTCAACCTATCGACTGTGTGCACCTGGTCATTAACTTCTCGTGGTTACCTGAATTGTACTCACCTCATGATTCGTGAGGTCATGAAAGAGGTCAAGGTCAAAACAACATTTTTGACAATAACTTGTGACAGGTTCATGAGAATCCCGTGAAACTTACTGAACACAAAACTCTCTGACCATATTATTAAATGCCTATAAAAGATTGAAGCTCCTCGAATAAATTCAGTTGAAAATTCAATGCGCAAGTATGGCTCAGAGACATGGTCTGCAACCAGACGATCCGTCAAGGCCTAAAATCCCATCCGCTGCAGACCCAAATAGAACAGTCCCAACTAAGATGGTTTGGCCATGTCTGCAGAATGGGAGAAGATCGGCTACCACGACAAGCATGGGAAACAAAGAGCCAGGGATCCAGACCTCCAGGACGACCCAGAGTCCGCTGGGAGGACAACATTAGACAATCTTTGAAGGACCGAGGACTAGAATGGAACCAGGCCAGGAAGAAGACAGCTGATAGAATGGTCTGGCGCTCTCTCTTCCAAACCTCTACACCTCACGGTAGAAGGGGAACGACTAAGTAAGTAAGTAAGTAAGTATGGCTCATCTCACTACAGAACAACGACTCATCATCATTGGACGTTTACAGACTGGACAGTCACAAAGTGTAGTGGCCAGACAATTTAATGTGGTTAGAAGCACCATTAGTCGCCTTTAGAGGCGATTTCAAGAAACTGGCTCAGTGGCAGACCGGCCGCGCAGTGGAAGACCCAGAGTCACAACTCCTGCCGAAGACCGCTTCATACGGCTGTGTCACCTCAGGAATCGACTTGCATCTGCGTCCTCCACAGTCCAGTCAATGTCAGCAGCTCATCGAATTTCAGATCAAACGGTCAGGAACCGGCTGCACAACTCTGGTCTTTGGGCTAGAAGACCCTACAGAGGTCCTGTTCTTATGGACAGGCATCGCCAGAACCGACTGCAGTGGGCGAACCAGCATCGTCAATGGACCATTGGGAATGACTGGAGACGGGTTTGGTTTAGTGATGAATCATTTTTTGTGCTCCAGCGACACGATAGACGGAGAAGAGTTTACCGCAGAGTCCAAGAGCGCTACGCCCAGAACAGCATTGATGAGGCTCCTCCACATGGTGGTGGAGGTGTACTGATGTGGGGGGGGGCGATCAACTTCCTGGGAAGAAGTGACCTGGTGCAAATTGAAGGACGCCTGAATGCCCAACGATACATCACTGAAATTGTTCGTCCTCACGTCCTTCCACTTCTGGCTGCATGAGGGTTGATTTTTCAGCAGGATAACGCTCGACCTCATGTGGCACAACTCACCACCCAGTTCCTTGCTGACAACAACGTCCAGACCATTCCGTGGCCAGTCATGTCATCAGACATGAACCCCATAGAACACTTATGGGATGAACTCGACAGACGACTCCGCCAGCGAGACGTGGCTCCAGCCAATCTCCGTACATGCCACATGCTATGGTTTACCCATAATCTGTACAAGGTGTAGATGTGTACAGTACATAATTTCTGTTTTTCTAACCCATTCCCCTTATTACTGTGTCTCAGAGTTCTTTTATTATGTCCTATTGAACACAGGATTTCCTAGTCTGTTAGTGATAATTAAGCACAGAAATTGACTAAATGATGACACCATCACATTATTTTTACAGTGTAAAATAAACTCAGACATTTATTGTTTGGGTTTTAAAATAAGTGAAGACCTGCTTTTAAAGGCAAAGTCCTCGTGCCTCATTTATAATGCAGTCTACTGTATTTGAAAATATTTTTAACTTGAATTAACTCTTTTGATATGTTTTTTTTCAGTCTTTGTACAGGTTTTATGGGTCTTTGTACAGGGTTTTGGATTTTTTGTAAAGGTTTTTCATCTCCGAGGTGTGGCATGTACGCATACATACACTTGCTTACGTCGAATTTCGGTTAAGCCCTTTTGCAGGTCCTGGCTAAAGTTTTCTTTGGCTTTGTTTAAAAATTCCGGTTAAGTTGACCTCTGATAACTCAAGTTTTCTGATAAGCTGAGGTAATTGTTCAGTCCCAACTCAAATTAGGACTCGCTAAAACAGAAGTTTTGTCTTCACGCTGTTCAGAAGATCAAGCTAACATTATAAGTATTTGTGGCCGCATGTAGTTTTTTTTTTTTTTTTTAACGAATAGGCGATCCATAAATTATGATCAGGCTGCAGACTTCTATTCTACCAGTCTACAAGTTGTTGTGAACAGAAATAGGGCACGAGACTCAGCGATGAAAGAAAGAGCATAAGACCTACTTATAATAAGCTGCTCTGATCAAAGGAATATAGAAAGACCCTGTGTTGTGGGCGATAACATGTAATAGGGACCCGTCGTGTGTACTTGTTTCATGTATTGTTGTTAGCACATGTGTTATGGAACTTTAGGATATGGTCATAGAGAACCATTAACTTATGAGTGAAAGTTCTTGAGAATATTGTGGACAGACATAAACAATAAAAAGATGCAAAACAAGATCACAAGAATTTTTTTTATTTATTTAAGTTCAGGGGAAAATGAACACATTTTCTTTTGTATTTTTTTCTTTTTATAATTCAGTCATCATTTCCATATGAACGAGGGGCATTCAGAAAGTAATGCACCACATCGTTTTTCTCAGCTAATAATGAAGATAGAAGCATGAAATTTTGCACACTTCAAATATAGCATGTGCCAATTGTGTGCACCAAATTGCACCGCAACCGGCTAAATAATACGGCTGCCCTAAACCGCTGAAATGGAGCGTGTTAGCAACTTGCGTTATAAACAGCGAATTGTGATAGAATTTCTCGTTGCAGAGAAGGAAACTGTTGTGAATATTCACAAGCGTCTATGTGATGTGTATGGAAGTTTTGCAGTCGACAGGAGTACAGTCAGTCACTGGGTTCAGAGAATCAAAGAATCAGGAAGTGGAGATACGGAGCTGCTTGATCGGCTGCGCTGTGGACGTCCTGCCACAGCCACCAATGCAGAAATGTTGAAATGCACTGAGGGCATTATTCTTACTGATAGGCGAATCACTACTCAACAATTTGCCTCACAGCTGTCAGTCAGCATTGGTAGTGCAAATGCAGTTATAAAAACTCTCGGATTTTCTAAGGTTTGCGCAAGATGGGTTCCTCGAAGTCTCACAAATGACCACCGATTGCAAAGGAAAGCAATTTCTTCTGAATTGTTGGAGCGTTTCAATGCTGATGGAGAGAACTTTTTGGCTAAGATCGTTACAGGTGATGAAACCTGGGCACTTCATTTTGAACCTGAGACAAAAAGACAGTCAATGGAGTGGCATCATCCGCAATCACCAAAAAGAAAGAAATTCAAGACAATTCCTTCAGCTGGAAAGGTCATGATCACTGTCTTTTGGGACATTGAAGGTGTGATTCTTGTGGACATTATGCCAAGAGGAGAGACAACCAATTCGCAAGCTTACATTAAGACATTGAAAAAACTCAATCAACATTTTCGCAGAGTTTGGCCGCACAAGAATCCAGCAGACCTGCTTCTCCTTCACGACAATGCGCGCCCTCACACAAGTCTGGCAACACGGGAAGCAATCACCAACTTGGGTTGGACTGTACTATCCCATCCACCCTATAGTCCCGATTTGGCACCCTCTGATTTTCATCTATTTGGTCCACTTAAAGATGCACTCCGTGGGACAAGGTTTGAAGATGATGAAGGAGTGATTCATGCAGCGAAGAAATGGCTACATGATCAAGACAAAATCTGGTACGGGCTAGGAATACATGCACTTGTTTCGCGCTGGCATAAAGCCGTACAAGTTGATGGGGATTATGTTGAATAATACCGATGTTTATATGACATATCCATGTATATTGTGTATAAATTTCATGCTTTTTGAATAAACAGCTCCTGAGAAAAACGATGTGGTGCATTACTTTCTGAACGCCCCTCGTAGATTGACAGCAACAAATACGTTCCACAACTTCCGGTATCTTTCCACATCTTTTTTTATCCCTTAGAGTTCACGTCTCCAATTCTCTCTGAACGTTATTACCTTGTTTAATGCTTCTTGATTTCAGTGATATTTCTGATTTGTTTTTTAAAATCTTCATGAGGTCAGCATGATATACACATCCAACATATACAAATTGTGTGCTATGTCATGCTGATGTTGGCAACAGCTGTTTTGTTTCAGTTTTTGTCTTCTTTGGTTACTGTTTTTAAGATTGGATGCTAAGATTCTGATGTAGCTAGCTAATGCTGCTCTGGATCAAAAACGTGTGCACTGTGTTTGATTATAGTACAGGTATACCTCGCTTTATTGCGCTTCGCAAATATTGCGCTTTTTTTCAAATTATTCATGTTTTTTTTCTAGAACGTGCCTTCTTCCGCTAGATTTTGGCAGGAACATTGCTTCGAGCAAGTCAATTTTTTAGCAATAAAGTATTTATAATTTTAAAGTACATTGATTTTTAGACCTAGTGCTATTGCGCACTTAATAGACATAATGTAAACATGATTTTAGGCTTTTATATGCACTGGGAAGCCCAAAAAAAGGGTGTGACCCGCTTTATTGCTATATTCACTTTATTGCGGCGGTCTGGAACTGAACCCGCAATATCTCCGAGGTCTACCTGTATATGTAGTTTCAAATGTTTGGTATTTGCGTTTATGGTACAAAGGACATGATGCTGTACTTTATGCTTTTAATTTGCTTGTGAAAATAATAAGAGATGCAAAAATGAAACAGTTGTAAATAAAGAGTTAAAATATTTACTTTTTACTTTGTGTCTTATTCTGACCACAAAATATCCAGCTCTGAGCAAACTTCTGACAGCAGAAGTTAGTAAGTATTAATAAATATTTTAGATGGTCTCAGTGAATTAAATACACTATATCTCCTAATTATAACCCATCAAGAGATGAACAGGATATTTTTTTTCATGATAGCATTGCAAGGCAGTCCTTGTTCTGAAATCTGCTGAGTAAGACTAAGAGAAACAGAAGTAGGCCAAAAAGACATAGAGAAGAGAACTGGAGACAGAAATGACAATTATGGGAAGACCTTGAAGTGATGGCACATGACTGAAGGACTTGGCATACATTTGTACGAGGCCTTTGTCCTTGGGAAGAGAAAAAGGTAATGATGATGATGGTATGAGGATAAGGGGTAGTCTGATTGGGTGCTCATATGGATGATGGCAGATAATTGGTGGATTGGGTGTCATCCCGGGCTTTCTCTCCCCTTTTCACCTCGTTAACAACAAGACAGTGATGAGAGACTTGACTCGTTTTCTTTTTGTTTGTATTTGTTGTTTAATTTTAATTTTTGGACATGGGAAGGCACACACACATACATTCACCCAATTCTACAGTTTTGATTTACTCTATTTGGACTGAGTGGAGGGGGGAGAAGAAACTACATTTAGATATAGGAAATCAGACTTTACTATCTTGAATTTACTACATTAAGTTAAGGCGGCCAGCGTAATGCTGACCACTTCACCCAGTGTGCCAATGGTCATGAAAATATGGGCCTAACATTTTAGTCTATTTCTGCAATCAATATGTAGGCTTATCTTTTTCAACATGGAGAAATACCTCTCAGTCAGCATTATATATATATATTTTAATAATATTAAAAGCCCCTTCAGTCATAACTGACTATGGGAATGCGCCACTGATGTGACAGCCCTCAGCTGCTTATTTTCCTGGTGCTCCTTTTGACGTTTTCTCCTCTCTTCTGCTTGTTGTGTGAGTTTCATGTTGCTCAATCTGAGGTGGCACCGTAGATAGCATCGCCACTTGGTGCGATCGGCAGCTTCATCCTCCCACGTTGCTGGTTCCATGTCCAGTGCCCTCATGTCTCTCTTGCACACATCTTTGAACCTCAGCTACAGTCGCCCAACTGTTCTTCTGCCATCTGCTAGTTCGCCATAGAAGATATCTTTTGGGATGCGACCATCTTCCATGCAGCGGACATGGCCAAGCCAGCGTAGATATATATATATATATATATATATATATATATATATATATATATATATATATATATATATATATATATATATATATATATATATAAAAGAGAAAAACCTGTACAAAAAATGAGTAACTTGTACTAGTTGGCACGAATGGATTGACGATTGACCAATATCCGTTTTTTTTTTTTTTGCTTGGTAGGCCTACATAAGTAGTTATTGTATAAATTTCATTCAGTGTTTATTTTCACGGTGGAAATGATGAACCGTGGGACGTGTTCTTCGATGTCATCCAAATAAGTTGTTCACGTCCTTGATGTTTACGATTTCTGAACCTAACACAAACCCCCTGTTTGCAGCGCCTCCGAAATATTTTTTAAGACCGTATCGAACGACTTACATTCTTCATTTCAACCTATTTTCACAGCTTTCAGCCCACAGGAAATCACTCAACATTAATACACTGATCTTGGATCGCCAAACATTTAATTAAAGCTCACTACTCTAACGGTGACCACCATCTGCTCGGTTAAGCAGCCCCGGAATTACTAATAGACTAGAATTTTAAAAGTCTGCTATTTATTTATTGACATATAGGCTAGGCCTACTATTTATTTTCGGCCAAGCCAGGCGGTGATTACATCATTAGGCCTACATATTGATTACACAGGAAAGAGCTGAATTATTGAAGATTACCTGTATGTATTTTAATTCACATGCATCCGCCGCTACCCGTTTTGATTCTCTTAAATGCCTTGGTTAGTTAGTGTTTCAATAACCACCAATAGCAATGGCCGAGATTTGACGTCAGAAAGCGAGTCGCTATCGACGCTTTTCACACAAAATGGAGGCCAAGTTCCGCGTCCCACATCTGTTTTTTTAACAGGCGTACATCAAAGTCCCTCATGCCAGCCCAGAAGCCCAGCGCGAAGTTTGCATTATCGACCCGTTCTGCATTTAGTGCCTCGCCTTGTCTTTGTCCTTGTTCATATTTTTTGTTCATATAGAAGAAACTATATTTAGTCTGATGAAGTGCGTGTATGGCTGATGGCAGATAGTTGGTGGATTTGATGTAATCTCTGACACCCCAAGGCTTTCTCACCCCTTTTCACCTTGCTGGCAGCAGGGCAGTTGTGAGAGACTTCATTTTTTTTTTTTTTTTTTTTCCGTTTGTTTTTATGTATTTATTGTTTGTTTATTTCTTGAAATGGGGAGGTAAGGGGGAGTCTAGATAGGGTACTCGTGTGGATGATGGAAAGATAGTTGGTGGGTTTGATGTAAACTCGGACACCTCCAGGCTTTCTCTTCCACTTTGTTGACAGCGGAGCAGTTGTGAGAGACTACTTTTTTTCTTGTTTTTTATTTTTCTTGTTTGTGATTTTATTTTTCTTGTTTGTTTGTTTCTTGAAAAGGGGGTGTGACACACGGAATTGATTCATACAATTTTGATTTGCTATGTTTGGACTGAGTGGAGGGCTGAAGAATATACTATATTTGGATATCAGAAATCTGATTTTATTTTTATTGTCTTGAATTTATTGCACTATACGTCCTAATTATAACCCATCACGGGTTGAACGAGATACTTTGTTTAAAAAAAAAAAAGATATCGGAAATCAGATTTTAATATCTTGAATTTGCTAGACTGCAAAATAGCGAAGAACATTAAATAAAGCAACAACGGACTACTGGAAAGGAAAAACAGAAAATCTAAACTTTGATAAAGACGGCAATTAGCTATAGAAACTGGTTAAAGCCTTGAACAACGAAAGATCTCATTACAAACAAATCTCACTCAAACAAGGCGACAATAAGCTATAGAAACTGGTTAGAGCCTTGAACAACGAAGGATCTCATTACAAACAAATTGCACTCAAACAAGGTGACATTCAAAATCCACCTTAACACTTTTGGTGACCAGTGTAACACTTTTGGCGCCCAGCTGATGGGGATGAAATTATTTTCAAGTCCAGCCTTTATGCATATTTGAACATTATGAGCTCTGCACTTTTTGTCTGAACAACATTTCAAGCACCGTTGAAACCCCATCCTTTTGGTGTTTCTGCGCATGCCTCATATGCTCGCAGGCCAAAAAAAAAAAAAAAAGCTGCAAATGCATTTATAGAACAATTTGCTAGTGCAAATCACATTGATGTCCCTGCTGACAGGAATGAAACTTCTTAGACTGCAACTAGGAATGGGCTATTTTAGAATAGAAGAACCTTACTGTGCAGAGAGACTAGAAAAAAATTTATATAGAGCATTTCCTTTTAAAATGTAGGAAGTTTGAACAACAGAGAAAACCAATATTAGATTATTTACAGGCATACAATTCATTAATGACGGTGGAACAGGTGTTGAGAATAGATACACCTAGAGAATTGCACAATAAGGTTAAACAGTATATAACCAGAACTAAAATTAATGTATAAGGATCAATGATGGTTTGAGGAAAAGGGGTGGTCTGATGGGGTGCTTGTATGGCTGATAATTGGTGGATTTGATGTAATCTCTGACACCGCAGGGCTTTCTCACCCCTTGTCACCTTGTTAGCAGTAAATCAGTTGTGAGATACTTCATTTTAGTTTGTTTTTTGTTATTGTTGTTGTTTGTTTATATTCGTGCTGTTCTTTATATTCGTTTTTTATATTTTATTTTATTTCTTGAATTGGGGTGGTAAGGGGAAGTTTGATAGAGTACTGTTATGACGAGAGAACGGAAAACCACCAACTGTTCAAGTATGATTACTCAACTGTTAAATCTTATTGATGTGTATTGTCTAAACAGTACATGCACGTAAGAGTCATTGATCGTTGAAAGCCTGGTGACGTTTTCTTAAACACTTTAATTACGCCACGACACGACCACAATGACATCGACGAAATACAGTTACATTGAATCAAATAGCATCAGGTAAGATCTATCAATATTCACCCTGCATATCAACTACAGGCTTGTACAACTCCCGGCCTCGACGTATCTCCAATAACTCTAATACCTGTTCCTGGATCCTTCAAGCAATAATACATATAATCATCAGCGCTCTCTCTTCCTGTAGCCTGCAAACATCGCAATGCTACTAATATACGTTCCAGGATCCCTCCAGTAATAATATATGAAATCATCAGCGCTCTCTCTTCCTGTAGCCTGCAAACATCGCAGTGCTAATAATATATGTTCATGGATCCTCCAAGCAATAATACATGTATGGCCTCAAAGAGCAACTACTGGCATAGCAGTGCAAATAATATATGTCCATGGATCTTTCAAGTAATAACACATGTATGGCCTCAAAGAGCAACTACTGGCATAGCAGTGCAAATAATATACGTCCATGGATCCTTCAAGTAATAATACATGTATGGCCTCAAAGAGCAACTACTGGCATAGCAGTGCAAATAATATATGTCCATGGATCCTTCAGGTAATAATATATGTATGTAACACTGGCCTGTACACACCAAGGCCTATAGCACATCTCTTTAAATAAAGTACATTGATAACATCTGATTTTTTTATCCTTCCTTCCACTGCTAATATTCCCTCTTCTGATAGACTCACTGTTAATACGCCACTGATAAGACGTGCGTGGGTTTTCAAATGCGCCACACAGGCTATTAAATAATAATAGGTCGAGGATTCTGAAATAATGCGAGGATGACTCAAGCCACGCCCACACAGAGCTATTCATGTATATGGGTTACTACTGTCATGCGTGCTGTTCTCTTATCGAGTTTAGAATGTTGTAGTGAGTGTGTATAGGTACAATCACACACCACAGGTACACACATCAGAGGCATGGAGCGTTGAAACTACAGGTGACAGTTAATAACAGTTTATTTACATCACCACACGTTAACACTGAATACACACATAGTCAAAATACAGGTTACAGTAATAAAGTACTCCACTTCTCAGAATCATCAAGATACTACAATATCAATGGCCTCCTTAAAGATACTCCTCACATTAGCTCAATACAATAATGGATCCATTAGCAAACGGTCATCATCACCGTGCTAATATAAATATGGCCTCCTCAAAGATACTCTTCACATCAGCGCTATAATCATCAAATAATAATGGATTCTTTAGCAACCGGACATCCTCGCCGTGCTACAACATAAATATGGCCTCCTCAAAGATAGCAAACGGACATCATCGCCGTGCTACAACATAAATATGGCCTCCTCAAAGATAGCAAACGGACATCATCGCCGTGCTACAACATAAATATGGCCTCCTCAAAGATAGCAAACGGACATCATCGCCGCGCTACAACATAAATGGCATCCTCAAGATACTCCTCACATCAGCGCTGTAATATAATGGATCCTTTAGCAACCGGACATCCTCGCCGTGCTAATATAAATATGGCCTCCTCAAAGATACTCCTCACATAAGCGCTATAATAATATGACAATGGATCCTACTAGCAATTTCTCACAAGACTGCACACCTGGCAGTTTGCAATATTCTCGCCTTCACTCATCTCAGCGCGATTATATAATAACATAAGTTAATGGATCCTTACCTCTCAAAATACACACAATACTGCACACTCGGCAGTTTGCAATAATCTCACAATCAACATGTCTCCACATATCAAAAATTATCCTCTCTAAGGAAATAATGGCCTACACAAATAATGGCCTACACAAATAATGGCCTACCCTACACAAATAATGGCCTCTTATCTTCAGCACTGTACAGGCATACTATCGAAAAACACACAGTGGGGCCGACTCCTTCGGTCGATGCCCAAAGACCCTCTCAAACAGACTGCCCCGGGGATCACACATCTCCCGCCTAACCAGTCACGAGACTCGGCTGTTCATAAACCCCGCTCAGTCTACCTACTTGCACGGGCTAGCCACAAATAGCTAAACACCCGTAGCTCAAAACAGTTCAGAGTGCATACCTCTACACAATTGAACTGACCAGCGTTCACACGCTTTCTAGCTTTCGAACTCTCTAGAACATACGAGAGAATTCCCCTATTACAATTTAACCTAACATCATAGCTAATCAAGTAACGTAACTCAAGATCGAATCTGTTTACCAAGCATTTACAGGATCATTTCCCTTCCATAAGATTTACCCGCTACAGTTTGCCAGACCGCCCGGGGAAAAAAAATGATTCTATCATTTTTTTTGAAAATTTAAGACCCAAAAATTTAAAAGTTAATGAAATTAAATCATATGGCTACCAAAAATGAACCTATGACAAGTCAAAAATAGTAAATCTACAAAAAATATCAGCAATAAATGTAAAATAACAACTAAAGCATCCCATAATCATGCAAGCATACGAAAATTAATCTAATACAAAACCAAACTAAGTACATTTAGTACAAGAAACAACCAATAGTAAGTGAAAGAAGAAGATCAAGCAAAAGAAGAATGATCTGTAGTAAAGGAAAGTAAGAAATCGAAAAATGAGAAACAATCAACAATAGCACATAATAACCAATAAGTAAAACAATTTCATGTAAAATAAATACAAATACTGTACTAATTACATTATATTAAGTTATATAATTAACTTAACAATACAACGAATGAAAGTATAAGTATCAAAAGAAGAAGAAATGTACAAGTAGAAACGAAGATGTGACACGGAAGTATAAACAAGATATGAACAAATATCGAAAAGACAACAGAAAGATAGAATGAAATGAAGAATAGACACTAAAGACGGATGGAAAGCAAAGGCATGAACACAGAGAAAGTCAATAACAATACATACTAATAAATGTTTAGACCGGCTCCTGAGCCGACCCAGCTCTAATGGGTACCTCCGAAAATGGCGAGTATCTGCCTGAATGGCGAGGGACACTTGTCTCTGTACAAGAAAATAGGATACTCACGTAAAAATCAATGTCAGGTTAGACATTAAAAATAACCTGAGATTTCGCCTCGAGTATTAGCGGGCGTACGAAAAAAAAAAAAATGTTTAGACCAGACAACATATTTCCTAAATAAATACAAACATGATCGCAAGGCACAAAACAGAATATCAAAGTATATTACTACAACAAATAGTTTATAACTAAACAAAGCCTAATAAGTAATTTAACTAAGTTACAAAAGTTATACATAACTAAAAATAAATTATAGACATCACACAAACAAATAATAACATTGTGATAACTAAGTTCGACCTAGCGCACAGTCAAGCGCTAAATAAAAATACATCATAATATCAAACAAAAGAACTTTTCAACGAAGTAATATCCCTTTACATATCAATCATAGCGCATAGTCAAGCGCTGGGCACAAAAAAAAAAAAAAAAAAATTACAATGCCAAAATAAAAAATACAATTTTTTCTCAAAATACCATACAAAATATTTCAGAACGAAAAGTTATCAAAAAATAAAATTATTATTTTTTTAAAAAAGTAATTCGAAGTTATAACTAATAAACCAACAATGAAATTAGCTTTTAACAAAATGAGAAATATAAAAATTTTTATCTCTAAACAAACACTTAAACCAAAACATGCAAGTTTTTTTTTCACAAAAAAAAAATACGTCACAACAAAGACACCTGGGAAAAACACACTGTCGTCTGTATACCAACTTTCAAATATATAAACATAACATAATGTATATATTATAACAATCTGTCCATATTCTTCAAACAAACAATAGTATCCGATGTGTCTATCAATTTTACATAAAAGTTTAATTTAACTTATAAGTTAATTCTGGCTGACAATCGCGTTGAGCTTCAGAGTTATTTAGCTGTAAATTTATATGTTACTCAGCCTGATATGATATATACTATAAATAAATCTAAAATCTATTGGTACAATAAGATATGGAAAAGGTCCTATAAAAATATCTGCAAAGTTTTTTTCTTTTTTTAAATATTTATCAAATTAATCTGCTGCAAAAAATGTTGAAAATCGTATTATTTAAATTCTTAGGTACCATACTCTAACAAGATCAGTGTTTCACCATATGTTAACAATTCAACTAGAAGATCATTTCTGATACATGCAAGATAATTTTATAAAATCACATTTCACAACATAACAATAAATTCATATAATATCTCTATGTTAATATGTAAAACAATTATGGTATCAAAATATGGGAAAAATTCAATTTAGAAAATAAAGTTACACTCATGACTATCTATGAAAGTAACTATAACATCGTCTCAGTAAATGAGTTTGTGCATAGGGCTGGCAATCTCATCATTGTATAAAAACTATCCTAACAATACAGCTGCAAAAAATAAAGATAAATGATTATGATCCAAATGAGCACAGGTTTGAAACCGCTCACTGCCTTCATAAAAAACTACATACAAATCCTTACCAATACACATGTTCATGTCTCACCTTTCAATTTCCCATACATCTGTTTATTTTGTTTTGCCTCTTGTGTAATATTTTCCCCCTCAACTTGCTTATCTTTCATCTGAACTTCCAATTGCTTTATCTTCAACAATGCTAAATCCAAACTTGCTTGCACACTAGCAAGTTCCGAGTTTGATTTATGTAAATCACTTGTTAGTCTGGACACTGTTTCATGTAGCTTATTCACTTCAGCAGTACTCTTTACACAACTGTTTCTTTCATGTAGGGCACTCCGTTTGTTCTTTCTTATTTGCTCCTTATGTTCTAACTCCTTTTTCTGATCATCAGGCACGTCGTTGCGCACTATCTTACGTATACTCTTCATTATCTGATTGCGATCAACACCCATACAGTTGTACGAAAACAATCGAAGATCCATAACCAGTAACTCCGCTAAATCTTTAGCCATCCTTAGATGAGGAACAGAATGAAAATTCTCCTCAGCAAAATACTTTAGGGCTCTTGATGCATTGACCAAAAATCTGTCCATCACATGGCATTCTAGTTCTGGGCCTTTTAATTCCTGAAAATTTCTACCATCTTCACATACATATTCCAACATAGGCCTCAGATCCTCAGGATCTGTATCACAATCCATAGTAACTTGCTCACTTAGTCAACTATATATGTATCAATCAAACTTTCACCTCACCAAACCAATTATCTTTTTAAGAAATTGCAATTATTCCTTAATTACTGTATCATCTATTCCTGTACATAGAACCTTTATATAACCATACATTACTCATGTATCAACATATCCTACAAAACGACAGTTATCAACAAAACAAGGAATGTATAGCATATGCAGGCTTGCCGAAATGCACAAAGTTGCACCATTTACAAATACCAAAAACCACTTATCTTAAAGTAATCCCGTCCTTTCTGCCAACACACTGGATATCACAAAGTTCTGCAGATAAAAACACTCCACCGCAGAAAAGGTACTAGAACTAGACTCTCTTCTCTTCAGGTTCTTGCCACAGTATAGAATGTCGTCAACAATGCATCAGATGACAGGAACCGGAGCACAGCAACTTCTGCAACTCTTGACTTGAGGTATACGTGCAAAAGGACTCTCCAAACTACTGCTCATATAGCTGTACCTGTATATGGAAAGACTGGAACAGGCACTGTAACTATTATGGCATGAATGTCGCTATCCGATTACAGCTGTTTGATGTACACACCAACTGATAAAGTTAGTTTAGTTGACACACACGCCAAGATATGGGGATGGATATGCACAGTCAGCTGATACCTGTACAGTTTAATTCTGCCACGCATAAGGCGTGCGTTGTTTTCTTAACTGGGCCACACACCACACAGTTCATCAACGCGAATATAGTAGGTGCTAGATCCTTTTAAACTGAAAACCACCAAATGATAACGTAAGTTTAATGTTAAACCAAATGTTACCGGTGAAATTATTAAGGTTCCCATCTGAAATGTTAAATGGCTAATGGAGGGACTTGTTCTTGGCAGTACATACTGGCCACCAAATGATAACATCTGATTTTTTTATCCTTCCTTCCACTGCTAATATTCCCTCTTCTGATAGACTCACTGTTAATATACCACTGACAAGACGTGCGTGGGTTCTCAAATGCGCCACACAGGCTATTAAATAATAATAGGTCGAGGATTCTGAAATAATGCGAGGATGACTCAAGCCACGCCCACACAGAGCTATTCATGTATATGGGTTACTACTGTCATGCGTGCTGTTCTCTTATCGAGTTTAGAATGTTGTAGTGAGTGTGTATAGGTACAATCACACACCACAGGTACACACATCAGAGGCATGGAGCGTTGAAACTACAGGTGACAGTTAATAACAGTTTATTTACATCACCACACGTTAACACTGAATACACACATAGTCAAAATACAGGTTACAGTAATAAAGTACTCCACTTCTCAGAATCATCAAGATACTACAATATCAATGGCCTCCTTAAAGATACTCCTCACATTAGCTCAAAATAATAATGGATCCTTTAGCAAACGGTCATCATTACCGGGCTGACAACATCAATGTCCTCCTTAGAGATACTCCTCACATTAGCGCTATAATAACATAATAATGGATCCTTTAGCAAACAGTTATCATCACCGTGCTAATATAAATATGGCCTCCTCAAAGATACTCTTCACATCAGCGCTATAATCATCAAATAATAATGGATCCTTTAGCAACCGGACATCCTCGCCGTGCTACAACATAAATATGGCCTCCTCAAAGATAGCAAACGGACATCATCGCCGTGCTACAACATAAATATGGCCTCCTCAACGATAGCAAACGGACATGTCGTAGATTTTTGATAGGAGAATTAAGACTTGGGTTGGTCCCTTCTGAATAGTTTGGAATGAGTGATAGTCCCAGTGTGAGTTAGTAAAAGAAATAGATTCCACGAGTGAGATGATAGAATGTGATATAGAGGCTGTCTCTGAAAGCGAAAAAAATTCTTCTCTCTCTCACCTATCTTCTACGACAGCTTTTACAGCGTCAGACAGTCTAAACACATATATATATATATTACCTATATTTCTATCTACTCACGGGCACGCACATACACGTGACGACAGTTAAACACACAGACGTGGGAAACCTATAACAATACTTATACCTATATATACTAGAACGAGCTGACCACCACGCTGATTAAGTTTATTGTTAAGTTTATTATCATGGTAAACGTACGTCACAACATGTAAAAAGTTACATCAAACAAAAAAATATACACCAAGTCATAAACAAATCAAGGAATTGCTACAAGAAATGATAGCCCCGTTATGATCTTAACTCTAGGTTTAGCCCACAGCCCCGTTATGAGACAGATGATGGCCCAAAGAGTCACAAATACATATGGTTAGGGTCTAATATTGTCTCCTTTTGAAGGTATGACCTGACTTTGACAGCAGTATCTATTCTAAAGGAACAATTTAATTAAGCAGCAAATCTTGTCTAAGGAAAATTACAAAGTGAGTGAATCAATCAAAGAACATCCTTCCGTCACTTTCACTCGGTTCATTCATCAGGGTACCCTGGCGCTCGTGCTTACCTAAAAAACTTGATGATGCTCACCGTCTGGCGCAACCTTAGGACACTTCTCTACAGTGAATCTGTATTCTTTGAATAAAGCGAATCCCAGCTCTACAATTACAGGTTTCTTCCACTGTTTTCGGGGAGCGTTCACTTCACCAGTTAATTGTTTAGATTACTGTTCATGTCACTTAGATCAGTTAGGGTAAACAAGTTTAAACGGGCCCACAGAGTCAAAACACGAGGGTTTCCTTCATTTGGGAAAAGCTGACCAGTGGACAACTTCTTTTAACAGATAGTCTTGGTTCACCATACACTCTTTCAACACTTGTCGGAAATGTTAATGTTATTTCTTGTAATTATTCTCGCCGCCAGGCAGCATGTATATTTGAGTTTATTGTGAAGAAATAAAGTCTGGCTCAAAGGCCCAGTATAAACATTTAGTCTTTAGAAAAAACCGTTAGTGGGATTGGTATTACTGTCTATCTCTGATGGCACATGCACTGTCAGACCAGTGTTACTTGAAACAACCCACGTGGTTAAAGATAGGAAATGTCTATTCTTCTCACAAGTATGTCTCTTTACTACTAAACGCCGGCAAAGTTCTGGGTCACCCCAGTATTCACTGTATAAAGAAAAAACACATATAATATACTATACAGAATATGTACTCGTTATAACTTACATTTTAAACGGCAAGCCTACAGCTTGACTTATTATTTAAAACTTCCCGTGGAGTAAGTTATATTTAAAATCATCAATCCTCGTGAATTAGGAACACGAGCGTATTCCGTCAACATTCATAAGGCTTCTAGCATTTATAAGTTAGTTTAGAAAAATATGTTCTCGTCTGATTATTTAGCAGTAAAATTAAATTCATTTATTAGCCGACTGAATTTAAGCTAGAAATATAATTTATCCTGCTTTCCACTGAGACACGTCACTAGAAAATAATACAGACTTATGAATTAAGCGCTCTGCACCAAATCTAACTAGTGAAATAACACTTTAAACACTTCACAAAATACTAGATAATAATATATGATATTTCACCTCCAAACAGAATTACAGTTTCACAACGACTAGGATAATTCACTAGATAGTTATTTAGAAACTCGGCAAACTTTGACGAGAAACTGATGACTTCGCTATACAAGCTTCATTCACTAGCGCGAGTGATCCTGTCTACTGCAAGCTGGAGAATGACCAGAAAGTTTCAAACTTTCGTTAATATCTATTAAACGGACAAAAGGGGTCCCAACTATTTCGCCAAGCGAAATTATCTCCCCTTCTCCTAACACTTTACGTCAGCTTAACGCATGTCGTAACTGCCATCAGTGACCGAGAGTGCGCGTGTCCGTTGCCAATCTCAGACAACCCGTCTGCAGTGCGGAGCGCAATTTCACACTTCGCCGGACTATCCCGAAGAAAACTCACGCAGTTGCTGCAAAAGGTAGACAATCCGTCTGCCTGCCATGTCCGACGGAGCGAATTCTCACACCCCAGGCCCAGAAATCTGGTCGGGCAGCGTTCTGACCGGGGAAACTGCAGACGTTCTGTCTGGCGAGAACCGTATATTCACAGCTATCGTTCGACCAGCAGAGACTGACATCTACGTAATACCATCACTAGTGCGATTCTCAGTTTTTGAGAAAAGAACCAGGTAAACGTTAAGAATGGGGAAGAAAATATTTTTCGCAAACGAATGGATGCAAAAATACAGGGAAAAGGTAAAGAGTGATAATAAAAAAATAGAGGATACGGGTGAAAGAAAGGTAGAGGAAAATATAGGCAATTTATAGATCATAAATGTCTACGTGACAGAACGTCCCCCCTTTAAGATATGGAAGCACTCCATGTCTACGTTATGGAAATAAATTTCCTATATCCGTAGCTTCAGGGTGTCTGTCTTCCTCCCTCTCATCTCCCCCCTCCATCTCTCTCCAATTCCTACTCAAGTCTCCTCCCAAAGTTTCCTTTCTCTCGAATGTCTCCCATGCGCGCTTGAAAGAGCGTCGCCGCTTCTGACATTTTTCAAAGATTTCCTGTGATTGCAGTGGGGTTTCCCTGCCACTCTCGTCATCTTCGTCAGTTTTGGCGATCGTCAGGAGATGGTCAGAGGTTGGCACTGGTTTTTCCAAGTATCTCTTTAAGAGATTTAAATGGAAAACCTTCTCCTTTCCTTGAATAGAGATCTGGTAGTTAGCCTTAGAAATCTTTTTCAGGACGGTAAACGGCCCTTGCCATCCGATCTTCAGTTGGTTGTTCTCGGTAGGGAGTAACACCAAAACTTTCTCTCCTGCTTCTAATTCTCTCTCTTTCGCGACTTTCCTGTATCGGTTAGCGTGCTTTGTGCGTGCTCGCTTAAAGTTGGTCGTTGCTAGGTCCCATCCTAGTTTCAACCTATCCTTTAAATCCGATACGTATTTGCTTGCTGAGACAACTGTCTCATTCGCCTTCTGGTCTGTCAGCGACCAAAGTAAGGCTTCGAGCGGGCCCTTAATGGGTCTGCCGAATAGAAGCGTAGCTGGCGGAAATCCTGTGGAAGTATGAGGAGATTCTCTGTAGCCAAATAAAGCTGCCGGAATGCAACAATCCCAATCTTCAGGTTTCATTTGTGCCAGTCTACTTAACATCATGTTGAGGTTTCCGTTAACACGTTCCACGAGCCCATTTCCGGCCGGAGCATTAGGCTTTGTGTAGATGTGTTTGGTCCTCAAGATCTTAACGATCTCATCCATAAACAGGTTTCGGTATGAAGATCCGTTATCCGTCAGCACTTGCTGAGGGAATCCCAACCGAGTGAAAATCTGCACTAGGGCTTCTGCGACATGCATGGCATCTGCGCATGTTAGCGGTATAGCTTCTGCCCATAACGTGCATGTATCGACTAAGGTCAGGATAAACCTGTTCCTTCTTTTAGTCCTTTCGAAAGACCCTAAAATGTCGATCACAACCCGTTCGAATGGTGTTCCCACTATTGGCATTTCACCCAACGAGACTGGGGGTGTCCGTTGCTTGGGTGGTACACGTTGGCACTGGGCACAGGTTTGACCTATCTGATAATATCAGTATTTACTCCTGGCCACCAATAATGAGTGGTTATCCGTTGGTTTGTGGCGTTCTGTCCCATATGTCCGCTGAAGGGAAGAGAGTGCCCCATTTCTAGGATTTGGCTTCTATACTGTTTCGGTACTAGGAGCTGGTTGTAACCTTGGTCAGGCTTGCCCGTTCTGCGATAAAGTACGCCATCCTTAGAAAAAATGTCACCGTGCTGTCTGGGTTCCTTAGCCATGGGCAGTTTCCTAAAGCAGGGTGCCAAAGTAGGGTCCTTGTATTGCGCTTCTTTAAGTTCCATGGGTAACAAATTAGGCGCAGGCTCCCGTTCCTTCATGGTTTGCCCTCTTGTAGTTACTGCTGCCACAATCGGCTCTTCCGGTTTCCCAATACACACGTATCTCCCGCCAAGTATGACTGGGTAGATGGGATCATCCATAACAGCCGCTTTGATCACACCTCTGACAAAATCAGAGTGGATCTCCACCAATGCGATGGGAAGCGCTGTAGGTGCATCACTCTTACGAACTCCACAAAGTTTGACGGTCTCTCCTGTCTCTTGACCGGGTTTAACCAGGTTTCTGGCAACAATGCAATCATAAGAAAGCCCCGTGTAAAATAAGCAAGAAGTTTGAGAACCGTTCAAAATAACAGTATCTCGCGTTGAGGGTCTATCCCCAACAGGTTGGGAATCACTGTCAATGATTCCACCTTGCGAGACTGTTAATAAGCATCCGATGCGTTTCGGCTCGGTGTGCTCGGTCTGATCATATGTCCCGTGCTCAGGGGTTCTCCCTTTGCCACCTTGTCCTTTCTGGCTGCGCTGCCATGTAGGGCGGTCGGGTTGATCAGACTGTTTACTGTGGTTGGGGTACTTGTTTTTGTAGAACTTGGATTTTTCAGGAGGGGGGTTTTGAGATCCAGTTTCTCTGTGGTTATTTTGGTTAGACACGTGAGAAGTATGAGAAGCCTGAGAACGAACGAACGAACGAACGAACGAACGAACTTTATTTTCAAAGGGTTAAGAATTGGGCACGCAGGCCCGTCTGACATTCTGCCCTTCCTCTCTCTCTCATCATGTATACTAATATCCTTTCATCCTCACATTTACTTTAAGCATTATTAAGGCATTTATCATTATAAAAGTAATATTACATTTGCAATAATCATCATAATTAAAGTGTTTTTAAAATAAAATAAAATAATTATTAAAAAAAAAAAAAAAAAAAAAATTAATAGTAATAATGAATTTGAAAAATAAATAAATAAATAAAAAAATAAATAAATTTAAAAAAAAAAAAAAAAAAAGAATCGAATTCTTCGTACTGTAAATTAGTGATTTGAGACATATTCAGAGGTATGTTATGAGAACTTGTAAAATGTTCATACGGTGTTCAACTGAATGACTCAGGGACTTTTTTTTTTCTTTTTTTTTTTTTTTTTTAGGTTCATCAAGATGAGGTGGGTAGACAGTTACTTTCCATTTTCCTTTCCATTTCCTTTGCGTCCCAAACTCAAGACCAGAATCAGACTAGGTAGATAGTTAGATAGACATATACGAAAGCAATTAATTTGCCAAGGGTTGAAAATCGGACACAGTCCCCTCTTGCATTCTTCCATCCTCTTGCTCATCTTTTATTACTGTTACTCAACATTCTCCAGCGTACTGAAAGTATTAATTTAAGGACAGTGCAACATTACAAGGAAGTATAACAGCACACATTAACAGTACCTGATCATAAAATTAAGAATATAAGTTATTAAGAATATAATATTAAGAATAAGTATATTGTAATGAAAACTAGATCATCAGAGCCTCCATACAGTATATTAGATAAAAGTACAACACAATCAGTTAGGGTGGCATATAATCAGCACACATAAAGTATTTGAATAGTATACGATTGTATGAGTAAGGACTGTGCGTGTTTTTCAGGTCATTGGGAAGATTGTTCCAAAGATGAGCAGCTGAGTAAGCCAAACTAGTTTTAAATAGGTCAAGCCTGGGCTTGGGTACCTGTAATTTATTTAAGCGCTGACTACGTCTGTCATTGTATTTTAAAAGCGGCCAAAGATACTTTGGAGCATTCTGTGACAGGATTTTGTGAATAAATTTCCCTTTGTTAAAGAGGAAGCGCTTCCTGAGGGGTAATATTTGAAGATAATTATATAAATCTATACAATGTGATTGGTGTTTATCAGCAACAAGGCGCATTGCGCGTTTTTGAAGCGAGTGGAGCCTTCTTGTGTTGGAGACAGAACAACCATCCCAGATTGTGGAACAATAGTCTAGATGCGTTTGTATATGAGATATGTAGAACATTTTCCTTGCCTCTTCATCCAGGAAATGTTTAATTTTGGCTAATTGGTAAACTTTTTGTGCTGTTTGCTTTGTGAGTGCATGTACATGTGAGTTCCAGCTTAGGTGTTGGTCAACAGTGATACCTAGAGTTCTGTGTTCATTTACGTTTTCAATTAGTGATGTTCCAATGAAGAGCTGAAGTGTTGTTTTCTGCAAGTTTTGTAGTTTTTGTCTGGTTGATATTAACATACATTTTGTTTTACTAATATTTATTTGCATGCGATTCTCGTTGCTCCACGTAATAAGATTATGTGTATCGTTTTGTAAAGATTGTTCTAGTGTGGTGCAACATTTATCACTAGTATAGACAGTACAGTCATCGGCAAAAAGGTCACATGATGAGTGTTTGAAATATAGAGGAAGATCATTAATGTATACGGTAAATAGAAGAGGGCCGAGAATAGAGCCCTGAGGAACACCTGTATGGACAACGGTTGGGTTCGACAAGGAATTATTGTAAGAGACTATTTGTTGTCTGTCTGACAGGAACGATTTAATTAACTTTACCAGCTTAATATTTACTTTCATTGTTTCTAATTTTCTGATTAAAATAAAGTGATCTATCATATCAAATGCTTTTTTGAAGTCTACAAATATTGCTCCACATATATTATCGTTATTGATGTTTAGGTGCCAATTGTCTATCATCTTTGTTAAGGCTGTGTGGCATGAATGCTTTGGTCTAAACCCCGACTGACTGTCTGGATTAGCAGGTCGTTATCTACTAGGTGTTGTAGTGTTGTTTTGTGGATGTGTTTTTTCCAGTGGTTTGGACAGCGACGATATAAGAGAAATGGGCCTATAGTTACTAAGATTACTACTATCAGATGAACCTGGTTTGAGAAGTGGGTATACTTTAGCGCTTTTAAAAGCGGATGGAAAGTAACTCCTTGCGATACATTGATTATATATGTATGTCAGTGAATCACTAATAGCAGGTGCGGCAAATCGCAGTATTCGATTACTGATTCCATCAAGTCCCGATGAGTTATTATCTTTAAGGCCAGTAATATAGTTGTAAACTTCGTTAACTGTTATAAAAGGGATGTCGGGTGGAATTGTGTTAGTACATTTGTTCTCGCAGAACGTTGATAATTTGCTTAAGTCACAAGGGGGAGACGGAATGGTGGATTTTATATTGTTGATGTCTGCCTGAAAATGATTGCTGAAGTCAGTACAAGTAAGTGGCGTATTGGGAGTATGTGGGTCTGGAAAATTTCGTTTGTTCACTAAAGTGTTGATTGCCTTCCATATCTCTTTACTGTTTGTTTTACTCTGAACTAAATTTCTAAAGTAGTTTTTCTTTTCTCTGCGAATTAAGTATTGTACTTTATTTCTTATTGTCCGATATGTAGTGATATCCTTATTTTTATGCGCTCTATCTCTTTGCCTCATAGCGTCAAGAACTTCTTGTGTGATCCATGGAGATTTAATTTGCCTTTTCACGCGAATTTCTTTAGTAGGCGCATGCTTATTAAAAATACTATAAAATATCATTGTCCAATATGCGATGGCGTCATCAGGATCAGGAATTTGAAAAACGTTGGCGAGAGGCGCAGTTCGCAAATCATTCAAAAATAATTCACGGTTGAAATTTTTAAGACTTCTATATTGAAAACTAATGTGTTTATTTTTTGGAGATTTGTACCCATTTTTTGCCCAAGTGCAACATATGGGATAATGGTCACTCATAGCAATAGTAGGGATGGAGCATTCTATAATATTTTCTGGACAGGTTACATAAATATGATCGATCAGTGTGGATGACGTTGTTGTTACTCTGGTAGGTTTGTTGACTATTTGTTTCATGTTATACGATGCTATGATGTTGGTCCATATATTGTTTGGCTTGTGCATGTCGATATTAAAATCACCAAGAAGAATAATTTCGTTAACTGTAGTAATAACTTTATCCATCATGTTGGTAAAATCTTCAAACCATGTTGTTCCTACACTGGGATTACGATAAAGATATCCGATTAAAATAGATCTTTGCTTTTGGGGCTTTATCTCTAACCATATGCATTCTATATCTATAGTCTCAAGATCGTTTCTGCGGCGATAACTGAGAGAAGTAGAAATATAAACTGCTAGACCCGTCTCTAATTGTCTACTAGAATCTCGCCGAATAGTTTTAAAACCTCTGAGCGCAATATCATCGTCGGTTATTTTCTCATTCAGACGACTTTCGGAAAAACCAAAAACCTGGAAATTTTGGTTAAGAATTTGTGTGAGTTCTGGAATTTTACCTAAAAGATGGTTTACGTTCAAGTGGCCAAGCCGTAAGCCAATTGTATTTAGTAATTGTTCATAATTACCTGACATTTTTATGTGAAAGAAGTTTTACGCTCAAATAGAAAATAAATAACTAAATAAACATCACGAGGTTGCTATATATGTGAGATTAAAAGTAATAGTACATAAATGCACACCTTAATACAACAAATTACAAACAATTCAGATAACTGTACTAGTTAAAAATTGTAAGAAACTGTCACACAACAAGCACACCCATCCACACTGTGAAGGTTAACAACAAAGTTAAGCTGCACCAAGAGAATAGACGGGCAGACAAACAAATAGATACTGAGAATAAATAAATAAAGCATTATCCGACAGTTGCTGGTCCTACAGAGACGTCGACTTGTGAAGTGAACAGTCACTGATAATGTTGAGGAGAGGGTTGTGGACAATAAAAGCGAGATAGATTTGGCCGTAAAAGATGATTCATTTGGTAGTAGGTGTTCGCGGGATGTTGAGGTACTGTTGTTGGATGAATGGGATATTCCGGCCAGTAGGACCTCCAAGTGTAAGGTGCGTAGTTCAAGAGGCTTTGCTGATGTAGAAAGTTATGAAAGGTTGGGTGTGCGGGTTGATATGGGAAAACCTGTGATGACAACGATGATGGGTGATCTCTCATTGGTGTCTGGTGCGACAGCGGACGTGGTGAGATTTCAGTAGGTGGACCCTGAGTTGGTTGAATTGAATCTTTTACAGATCTTTGAGAATGGAGTGTCTCAGGTTGTTGTTGAGGTGGGTCGTCGGTCGTAGAATGTTGCTGAAGGCCGATATTATTGGCTGTTTCTTGCACATCTGTAGTTCTAATAAGGGGTCTGTCTTGATACTCCTGATTGTGTGACGTTGTCTGGCTGGTGCTTGAAGTTGTGGGTATTGGCGGAAACTCAAGGTCGTAAATTGCATTAGAGGAGTAGCTGGTTACATTCGTGTGTCGTTTTGAAGGATACTTGGATGCTGATGTGCTGGCTGTGCCTCTGAGGGTGTTTTCTGGAAATTTGATGTTTCTCGCCAACATACTGGTTCCTTGATCGGATAAGGAAATGTCACCGCTATAAAGATGCTTCCTAGGAGCTCCGGATGTGGCAAGGAACGAGGAGTGTTCTATAAATGTGTGGTGGTGTCTGACGCAATGCTTTTTCAATTTTGTGTTGTTCATCTCAACAGATTTCCTATAATGTGAACGAACTGGAGGTATAATAGCTGAAAAATATACCTTTGCATTTGGGAACAGGAACTGGAAGTTACTTGTGATTTGATTTAGCTCTGTTTGTGCAATTTCGTTATGCTTTAGCGCGTCCGACAGACCAATGTGCACAGTGACCCTGGCTACATCAAGATCAGTTTCATATCTTTTAAGGAGAGTCAGTAGGTCCTGCGCAGATGCCCAGTTTTTGTAGCGAACAGTGACCCTGTCTATATCTGCTGTTACTAATTGACATTTTTGAAGGTCCTTCACATTTTGGTCACCAAAGATGAAGTGTTTCCTTCTATTTGAAAGATGTGTGTGTGTGCCGGTGGCAGTGTGTGCTGTTTCTTGTGTTTGAACTATGCTGGGATTGTGTGTAGGTTTCTTGCTGTGATGTGAACTGGCTGTCGACAGTGGGGGCTGCCGAGTAGAAATCTGGACAGGGATTCTGCTCATGTCTGCAGGGAATTGCAGAATGCACAGGTCATGGTCTTCTTTATGGCTCGGTTCAGCTTGTGTCGTATGCTGTACTTCACTACCGTCGGAATTTCCCTCTGAGCTTGTGTTTGTGTTACACTGTCTGTGTTTATTCTTCTGCTGTGTGCTTTCTTTCTGTTGTTCAGACTCGTTTCTCTCACAGCTATTTTTGAGGGACATGTGGTCAGCATGGAGCTGCTCGTAAGCTTTTTTGAGGCTGCTCAGCTCTGCTTTTAGTATCTCCATCTCAGACAATATTATTAAAAATTGATCTTGTGACGAGTGCATAGGTAATGTAAGAGGGGATGTTGTTGGACTACTGTCAAAGGTGCTTGATAGGTGTTCTGTCTCTGTGATGTCACTTGTATCAGCTAACGCTGGTGACTTTGGTTTTGTCTGTGACATCATTTTGCACTCTTTATTGGGAGTTATGTTTGTTGTGATATCTGCGGAAACAGTGGAATGTGTGATTGCTAACTTCTTAGATTTAGAAGTTTTTGCAGGAATACTTTGAACTGGCACATTTGATATGATGGCCTCTCGACTGACTCCAGCAGTATTTGCTGATTTCCATAAATTGTTCAGGTCCGTACTAACCCAATCTTTAATAGCGCACTCTGCGCCCTGTATCATTACTTTATTTGTAGTGTTATAGAAATGTAGGACAACCTCTCCTGTGGAAATAACATCTTCTACATATGAACCATTAGCGTCAGTCCTTGCTTCAACAGTTGCACTAGATTCATAGTATGCCTTAGACAGGCTACGTAAAGCTTCATATTCGATTAAGGTAGAAAACGTCAGAATTGCACACTGGTTATTGTTCTTATAAGATAATGTTACGCATGGCGTGTATAGCGTGCTGGTCTTCAAACTGCGAGTTTTCTTTTTAACCGCTTTAGTAACGTTCAAAACGTAGTCCTTCTGTTTGGCACCTTTTGTGTTCGGACGGGTTGTACCGACCGAATTTACGTGTAGCATTGTGAGTGGGAACGGTAAATGACCAGGCGTATTTAATGGGCGTGGAAAGTGGTCAATTATAGTCGTTCACTCCGCTCTAGTTGACAGCTTGACTCGGTCGACACACATATTTACCGCTGACCAATTTCTAAAGCCACGGTTCTCTGACATTCCGTAGGGTGTAATAAAACATCCATTTCTGTCGGCTACCCCAATTATCAGTGCTGACCATGTGGAACGTTTAGTAATTCCAACACAAAAGCGACTTGCTATACCTATAATAGAAGATATGCTTGTCTTCATTTTTCCTAAAAATCACATTTCCTATTCATATGAACACAATAATATGTATTTCACGATAAAGCAATTAACATTATGTACACAGTGATATAAAAATCCTTCAGAAATATTGCTAGATATGCAGTTAAAAAATCCAAATGTAGGACTACACAAAAACACGTCCGCACGCTAAGAGAAGGAGCGCTCTCCTTCCTGCTGTTGCGAAACAGTTGCAAAAACTTGCGCGCGTTCATTTCAAAGCGCTCCAGTAACGCTTTCTTCAACACATCATAGTTGTCTTGTTGGCTGCTTTCCAGTTTGGCGTAAACATCATACGCCGAACTTTTCAAAGCCTGGGAAAGCTTCATATTCCAACGCGACCTCTCTAAACCGTACAGAGTTGCAATTTTCTCAAATTTCTCTAGCCAAGTGTCAATCTTCTCATTAGGACAAGGGAAAGATTCAAGCGTAAAAGACATAGCATTGAGTTGAAGAGATTGAGTGTTAGAAGGATCAGTTAAGGAAGAATGAGGAGAAGACTCTCCATTGCTGGAGGTAGAGGCAGCACCACGACTTTGAAGTTCTAGAGTTTTAAGAGCCAACTCATGTTGTCTCTCCTTCTCTCTTTCCTCATGCTGTCTCTCCTTCTCTCTTTCCTCATGCTGTCTCTCCTTCTCTCTTTCCTCATGCTGTCTCTTCTTCTCTCTTTCGTTCGCCCTTCGAATTTCCATTTCCTCGTCAATCTTCTTCTGCTGTAATAGACAGTCTGCTTCTTCTTTCCTTCTAAGTTCTTCTTTTTTCTCCTTAGCTTCAGCTGCTTTCCTCTCCGCGTCGTATCTTTCCAGTTCGTCTCTGACAAAAGCTTTTGCTTCCTCTCCTTCCAGTCCCTCCTCTCTCGCTTCGTCTCTGAGGAGTTGTCTAAGCTTTGCCCTTTCTGCCATAATAAGCCAGTGGCTGAGACTTAGTCCAGAAAGAAATAGGGAAAATAAAATACTGGTTCCCACCACTTACGAGAAAATACCAAAAAAAGATTATATACTTTAACCTGGGATACCTCCTCCAAAATTAAAGTTACTAACTATCGCTGCTATTAATTGGCAATAAAGCACCTAATGCAGACGACTACGCCAAAAAAATGGTAGTTAAACTTACTCACTGAAAAATAAGTTGCTACAGTTGTGGTAATAGTGGGATGATATAAATATTTATAGGGACTTAGTGTACTGACTGAGATCAGCTGTGAAGGTATCTGTATCTAATATGTGTAGTGTTTTACAGATAACCTTACTTACTGCCACATATTTATATCTCAGTCAGAATTATTCTGGAATATTGTGTTGGCAACGTTATATGTCTAGGGTTATGCAAATGATGAAGTGTAAGTCACCACAACAACAAACAGATAAACAATTTAATTATTCCACCATACTTGACAATACTGTGACACTCACAAACAGTCAACACTCTAGAAGACTATCTTAAAAGATTCAATGATAAATTTCAGATATATACAGATGTATTGATTTTTTCTACAATAGTGATCCTGATTCAACTACACAGTGAACCAGGCAATATTATAACATGTAATTTCAAATATTATGTACACAGATATAAATGTGGTCTTTGCATTGACATACAATATTAGTATTCTATGTGTGTGAGTTGTGATGTGGTAATATGAGGTAATACTGGTTTTGTTCTTCAAGATAGATTCTTATTAGACATCATGACTGCATGTGCTTGTGTATGTTTGGAACTAGTATTGGAGATGGTCTCAGTTCCGAACATTAAAACAATTAATTGACCCTCTTTAATTAAGTTAGTGTCAATAACGAGGGGTACATAGTGTTGAGCTCTTTTGGCCACAGTGGGCTTAACTTTCGTGATGGCGGCAGGCAAAGACTCCTCTGCTAGACTATTCACTGTTTCTGAAGACACCTCACTGGTTACTATAGGGACCCAAGAGTATGCTGTCAGCCTCTGGATTCAGCAAACGCTCAGACCAGGTTCGGCTTCAATACTAGGACCACAGTCCCTGAAACAAGAAGGATGTACCTCCTACTTCAGAACCAATTTATACTATCTGGCTAGACTGAGCACAATACATCACAAACACAGAGTTCAGAGCTTTATTTTTACTGCTATCTTCTTCTGAAGCAGTTTACTCCAGTATTAACCTCCTTAATGGTTACTACGCCTCTGCACTTTCAGCTATAATTCCTTCCATGTCATAAGGTAGGTGTCAGTGTACTATGTGGTAATTCCATGTAGTTTGACTTTTCTCCGACACCTTCTGTTCAGGTTGGAGCAATATATATATATATAGATATAGGCCTTGTCTCATGTTCGCTACTGAACTGCACATATATACAGACATAAATTACACTGACAAACAACATTTTTTTTTTCTTATATAAGAATAAGTGTTCGTAGGTCAGTTTCTTGCGCTGATTTCAAATCTGAAATCCGTTTATCTCTATCACATCGGGTTCTTAAGATATTTGTGAATAAATATATTTTTGGGAAACCGTTATTTGCTCCGTTTCATTTTTACTATATAACTTATTAAAAATTAATAAAATGCAAAATAATTCTACTTTTTATACTGCTAAAAGATGCATGACATATGTTACGCTATTTTTCAAATAGTTACTGTATTTTGAAATAATTCTGAGCAAAATATGACTTCTAGAAGTTGTAGAAATTCGGCTGATCTGTGCGGATATTTTACCGATCGTGTTCACCAGAAAAACTTTACACCATTACTAAAGAAAGCATATGAACTTTATTTCGATTCGAAAGTTGATGATGCAAATAAATCTTGGAAGCCAAATGCAGTTTGTTCGACTTGTGCAAATACATTGGCAGGTTGGTTACGAAAATCGCCGAAGCATAAGTCGATGCCTTTTGGAGTGCCAGTAATATGGCGTGAACCGACAAATCACGCTACTGATTGTTACTTCTGCTTGACAAATATCCATGGTTTCACTTTTAAAACTAGAAAGTCTGTGGTTTATCCAAATATTGAATCGGTTTCGAAACCAGTGCCTCATGATCCAATCACATGTCCGATCCCAGTTCCACCAGAACAATATCCGTTGGACGTGAATGAACCATCAGAAAGTGATAGTTTACCTGCTTTAGAAACTAATTCTGACTCGGATTATATACCGGTGAATGATGGTGTTCACTTAATTGACCATTCAGTACTTTCAGATCTAATACGTGATCTCGCTCTTACCAAGGGACAAGCGGAATTACTCGGTTCGCGACTCAAAGAATGGAATCTTTTAGCGCCCAATACTCCGATATCTAAATTTCGTCATAGACACAGAGAACTTGTTCAATACTTTGAGATGGATGATGACATTTGCTATTGCAAAGATGTAAACGGTCTAATGGTGCACTTGGTCATGAGCACATAGTCAACGAATGGCGACTTTTCATCGACTCTTCCAAGACTAGTCTAAAAGCCGTGTTATTGCATAACGGAAATTTATTTTCATCAATTCCAGTCGCCTACTCTGTTCATATGAAAGAAACTTATGACAATATGGATATACATTTGGCAAAAATAAAGTACAATGACTACCAATGGCGGATTTGTGGAGACCTAAAGGTCATTGCAATTCTCACGGGCATGCAGACTGGGTATACTAAATTTTGTTGCTTCCTATGTGAATGGGACAGCCGCAACAGACAGGAACATTATGCAAGAAAGGTGTGGCCTATCAGGGATCGTATGCAGCTCAGGCATAAAAATGTAATACATGAGCCATTAGTTAACAAAGACAGCATTATTTTACCACCGATACATAAAAGTTGGGGCTCATGAAGAATTTCGTAAAAGCGTTAGATAAAACGAGCAAAGCTTTCACTTATCTTCGAGAAAAGTTTCCGCAAGTTAGCGATGCAAAGATAAAGGAAGGTATCTTTGTAGGACCTCAGATTAGGAAAGTTATTGCAGACAAACAATTCGAGAACTTGTTACATGGTAGTGAATTTCGCGCATGGATGGCATTCAAATCGATCGTCGATAACTTTCTGGGAAATCACAAATCTGTCGACTATGTGCATATTGTTAAGCAGTGCATAGATGCATACAGAATTATGGGCTGTAACATGTCCCTCAAAATCCATTTGCTCGATTCGCATAATGACTTTTTCCCTGACAAACTTGGCGAAGTCAGCGATGAACATGGAGAACGATTCCATCAAAATATCGCCGTAATGGAGTCACGTTATCAAGGACGGTGGAGTGTGACCATGCTTGCCGATTATTGTTGGGTGCTTCATCGTGATGTACCACATGCCATTCACCGACGAAAGTCGACTGCAAAGAAATTCAAGCCTACATAACTGTTATACTTCTTGTACGAATGATGTTGTAATACTGTATGCCTTGTTAAAAACCTTCAATTGCGTATTTCTAGAGATCCCGACCTGATAGAGAAAAACGGTTTGCAGATTTAAAAACAGCGCATTCAAATTGACCAGAAAAACATAGAAATGTTAGAGAAAGAAAAAAAAATTTTTTTTTGTTAGCCAGTGTTATCAATGTACATTCAATTTTCATTAAAAAGAGATCAAATATTTCAACCTACCAAAATTCAAGGAAATAAACACAGATACGTTGACTAGCACTGAATGTAGGCACAAATACTGGCACAAATTCCCATCTGCTTATGTTCCAGGCTTTTATTTAGCAAAAATATGAGCTGGCTTCAACGCACTGTTGCTTTATCAAGCTTATTTGAACTAGTGGTCTCGAACTAACGCTATCAATTAACTATATTAACAGACCTAACCAATCAGGCCATTTCTACCCCATCGTTTGAAAAAAAGTACTCTTACTTCCGTCTCCCTTGACAACAAAAGATAGCATTTATAGTCCGACTAATCGTGTTTAGCCTTACATATCATTCCATCCAATCAATTCAAATGTAACTTGTGGCCTATTTCCGTACAATGGTGGTTTAAAATTCTGCCACTGAGCGACTCCGAGTTTTTAGGTTGTCTGACACCCTCATTATTTTCTTTTGCCTATAATTTATTAATTCCTGGACTATTTGCGTAACACTTAACATTTTCTGTGTCAGCAAGCCCTAAGGAATCCAAATATCTCAATCTAAGGGAGCTAGGTGGCTGCGTTCAAAATGTGCATTTTCTACCACCTCCTGTTCACTTCAATCCCCATGTGGTGTCTGGGTACTGTCATGTTTTCAAACGTAAATCCATCTAATGTCATCTTTCCTAATAAGCGTTTTCCAGGTTTTTTAAAACCTAACTCTGGGAAGGGTAGTGTTTTTATCACTGTCCGTCTGAAAAAAAATTAGTGCATGTGGCCTTACACGCGTGATAGTAGTAATTGTATATCGCGTTACGCTTGTTGGGGGTGGCATTAATAGCGAGACGCGTGTTTAGTGTTGCATGCGTTCCTGATTTTCAGCCCTCCCTTCTTTCCATCCTACATCCATCTGTCCATTCGTAGTGTAATTAATTTAGGTCATACGCA